>FR989941.1:1246262-2446262 GCA_905404155.3 Plebejus argus | reverse complement strand
ACGCTCCTTAACCAGTTTGTTACAATCACTTTGTTGTTCTTGGCAGATCGCAGAGAACCGTATAATATTGACTCAAAAAACATAACGGTGAATTATTTTGGGCTTATGACGAACTGGACGTCTGCAGGTAGTTTCCCACTAAAATAGTGGAAAACCACGACCTATAGTCATAGCTCTTGGTTATCTACATCCTGAGGATATTATATATTATGCGACTGGCTGAAAAGAAGCGCCAACTGACCCACTTAAACCACCTGCGAATAGCCTTGTCAGCCTTTAGAGGTGTCCCAGATCTATGTCACACAGGACTCACTTCATGACTGACTGTTTTTTACACTCCAGTTTATTGTTAATAGTGATCAATCATAATATTTAATTTAACGGCGAACAGACACGTTACGGCTCGATAAATCTAAATCGATTTCGGACAACGGACAATTTATTGGGTGCTAAACGCTCAGAATAAATTATAGTCCGCAATCGGGTCGGATAGATAAACGCCAAATCTTGATGTTCGAATTAATCGGCCCTTGTAGTTATGGCCGATCTTTGAATGTTAAATGTAATGACATGATTAATATTGCCTGTAGAGATTTTATCGCATAATGGAGAGAATAATAGATGCGCTATAACTAATAGAAATAATATTATTAACCTAGTTAATAATACAAAATCTTCTTGTTGGACATGTTATTAAAGTCACAAACAAGATTTACTTTCTTTACTATCTTTGTAACAGACTGACAAAGATAGTAGACATTGACTATTTATTATACGTGGATGTCTATCTTTGTTAGTAAGATAATATTACATGTCATGCTGCGTTTTTATGCTTGCCAAGGCTTGACCAGCGTCCACAAGCACAAGCGTGTAAAGAGAGTATCTGGGTTGGCTTGCGTGAGCTTGTGGACGCTTGTATCCTTTCCGGTGTAGTGTCGGTTTTTGGACACAGATCAAAGGGCACTTGCTTAATATCCAAGCAACTGACGCATTGCAAGCGTGTAAACGACTTCTAAATGCCAAGCGAGGCATGGAAACGCAGCATTCTAACCTCTTATGAGCTTAGAATATCTGATGCTGCGTTTCTCAAGTCGACAAGTCAATATATTCTACGGAAATATATTATGTTATAGTTACAAAAATAGAAACGCCTTTTTTTGATTTAAAAAAAATATAACAAAATTCTCTAAAGTGTAGCAAGCGTTCAGGGTTAAAGTTCTAAAAGTTTCCAGAAAGGCTTTTAGTAGTTAAAAACTTTGTGTCCCGAGAGGTCGTGGTTAAATATAAAAAGATATAATCTGATATCACAAAGGAATATGATCCTGAAATATTTAAAGTGTTTGCAAATTCTGTTTTGCTTTTATCGAGTTTATTTAGTTATTTTATTTTGCCAGATGGCTAGCTATTTACTCAGTTTTGTTTTTCTTTTTATTTCCTTACTAGCGACCCGCCCCGGCTTTGCACGGGTGCAATGCTGATACTAAATACACTACAGAAAAACTGTGAACGTCGTATATAAAAACATAGCGGCCAACATAGCGTGATTAAAATCGATTCAGTAGTTTTGATGAATTGCAATCCAAAAATTATGGTTTTATTTAATCTAATCTTATCTCACCTTATGTAGGTACTTATAATTACTATAAGTGCGATTTAAAAATTAACCTTAGAGTAGAATATAATTTATATTTTAAAACTACTATCATACAATTATTTATCGTAAGTTACTTATAATTACTGATACGTTGTCGCGCTGAAAAGCACGTTTTTATAATAAACGCGTCCGATCGCTGCTAAATTCAAAGTGCTATAGGGAAAACCGCGGCCTCACACGCGCTATTTATAGGCACGCTCTTGCCGCACCGGGCGGCCGGCCGGTACCGCCGCAAACGCTACGTCCCGCAATTTTTAAATCTGTAATATCTTCGAAAATATTCACTTAAATCATACGGTGTAAAGGGCTATATAGATCTATATTAAATGAACAATGTATTCAAGGTATTTAATTGGTTAAGGATTAATGCTGTATTGGTTAAAATCGCTTCGAAAATTAGCCATTATTAGTCGTAAAAAGTGAATGACAAAAAAAAGTTATTGTGGGTTATCCATAAGAGATAGACATATACCATCACGGACTTTTCTGTAGACCTTTTCAATGTGTACAATACTTAGTACATTATTTTGATAAAACTCGTAGGGTTCAGCCTACGTTTGCAATGTAAGCGGAAAAATGTAATTATTTACGACATCACATTAGAAACTTCAAAAATAACAGTACTTCTCCACTATTTAATGGATGTTATTATACATATAAACCTTCCTCTTGAATCACTCTATCTATTAAAAAAAACCGCATCAAAATCCGTTGCGTAGTTTTAAAGATTTAAGCATACAAAGGGACATAGGGACAGAGAAAGCGACTTTGTTTTATACTATGTAGTGATATGCTTTATTTGAAATTTGTTTATTTATCTTATTTTATTTTACAGTACTCGGGAATACTTTATTTTAGAAAATAATATCAGAAAAATTTATGCAGATGGTAATCCTACTAATTAGCTCTAGTACAGAATATCACAATAACTATCATTGACCTAGCATAATCCGACCAATAAGTGTTAGTGTCTAAACACACTAGGCCGAAGTTACGCGGCGTAAATTCAGCATGATTACGCCCGCAATGTATTTTAAATTACCGATGACACACTATTCCGTCGCGTTACGTCCGTATTTTGTATGCGTTTGACATTGCGGACGTAATCATGCGGAATTTACGCCGCGTAACTTCGGCCTAGTGCGTTTAGACAGTAAGTCTTCCACTTGCTTATATGAATAAAAGTATAATAGGCAGATGGCGGAGCTTTGTAATTTGGGGTTAAAATAATATCATGCCCAGATTATGATGTCTTCCACAAGTAAAGACATACCATGCGTATTCAAATTGCTTACATGCTCATCAAATTCAAGCTAAATAAAAGCACTTTATTAGTTCCTTCAATAGGAACTCGTGAATGCCTTGAAGATTTCAATTAAATTATGTAGATAGACGTTCCTCGCCTCAGAGCCGGAGAAAATCCTGAATGGGTGGTAAATCTACGACATACGCTGCATGGAATTATCAAATATAAGGAGAGATTATTGAGTTTCGTATGTTTTAATGACGTGTTATAAGCAGGAAGCAGAAAGCGGAAAGATGCAAAATTCATGTTTTGTAAAAGCATGTTTGAAGTAAAAGCGTCTTTAGAGGCGTTGTGCACTTTTTTGGGATATATAAAGAATGTTAAACTTAATGTGTCTGCACATGTGACCGTATGTTCGTGTGATAGAGGGAGAGTATAAGACACCGGCGAAGCATACGAAAGAAACCCCTCTCTTTCTACTGGGCGGCGAATTGTGTGACTTCTGCCACTTTTTTAAATTTTGCCTGCAATGCCTTGTGTTTTATGTAATTAATAATAATATATGTGTTTAGATCTCATTTTAAATCGTAGCGTAATAGGTTTATAATAAGATGCAAACAAACATTAATTTTACAATGAAATGCAAATCCGATAAGTACCTCAAATGAAAAGTACAATCATACCAACGAACGAATGCTTATTTTAATTCACTACAATGTTTTTCCAACCGCTTTTGTACCAATGCCGACGTTTCACAAAAACAAATACAGAAATAATTCCGCGTTTCAAATCGTTTTGAATATTTAATATCGAAATAAAAAACATCGGAAATGAATGTTTCGAACGGCCCGACCCTAGTTTAAATCGTCGCGAAAGAATGTCTTTATTGCTCGAAAGAATTCGTTCTTTGGAATCCAATAAGGCGGCGTTTAAATGACAAAACAATAAATATTTAATATCAAATACCGCGCAACCCTTCATAGAAAAAATACCATTTCGTCGCAGGAAGCCGCCAGTGATTATCTTTTGAGATATAATAAGATACTTGCTCAAGCGTCTGTGTCTTTCATCTCGGGAATGGCTGACAATATCGCTTCTCACGCGTCGGCAATCTTCGAAAGTAATAAAGTAATATTAAATCTTATTTGTACCTGACGAATTGGGGCTGAGGTTTCGAAAAAATTTACGCACAATTCTCGTTGATACGCGTTTCTTTTGGACCGGTAATCTTGTCAAAAAACGAGGCTGGCAAATCGTGCTTATTGTCTTTTGACCTGTTAAACATTTTTAAACATGTGAAAATTTGTCTATTGGTCACCGTTGAATCGATTTTTATGTGTATGAACTGGTATGAAGATACATGATGTATCGGTCTACCAGAATCTGATGGCAAAAAGTGAGAAATTAAATTGACTCTAGCAATACTGGGGTAATTGGAATACAACATTTTGATGTTTTTTTTCCATAAAGCGGCTGATTCTATGTGCGAAACATGCAAGTATATATATTTATCCAATGATTCTGGTAGACCTATACTTATTACTTATTGACATATTATATTTTAGCATCTAAAGTAACTATAGTATTGAATTGAGTACACATAATATTATATTTCGTTAAACAGCTGTCTTTGTTATATTATTATTATGAACATCAAAATTATACGTCATAGAATAAGTTCATTACAATTATTATTTCATCGTGTTTAACACTTCAAGAAAACTTAGTTATAAACTTTCAAATTAACATTCTTTGAAACATTTTAGCAATTCTAAAACTATAATTATGTACAATAGGTATTATAAGTATAACAGTTATTTGAGTTTAAACTTTAATTGCAGATCAAGTAGTTCTATTACCGTGAGATTAAAAAGTTAAACTTAACTGGAACTTGTGAAATTTATAATTGCGTGAGTTCAAAGTTAACCGTTGAGTTAGCAACACGTGATACGATTAACTGTATAGTTAGTTAACAAGTAAAATATTATGGGGTAACTTTTGCCCGTTGTTCGGTATGCGTTAAAAGTATTCCACATTTCATATTATGATTTTTGTCGTAATATTATTTTACTGGTAGCTGCAAGGCAGTGAGTTGTTATTTTATAATAAAATGTATAATTATATCTAGGAAATGCTTTCATCTACGTGTTTTTAAAATAAAGTAGTTATAGTACGGGTGCCCTAGAACAAATTTTTTTGTGATTACTAACAAGATAATTTTTTGCGAGTAGCTACATTTTGATAAGACGAACAACATTTTTATTTTCGAAAAATCTCGAAAGTGGTAGCTAACAGAGATAGAAAAGATTTCATACTTTGACTTGATGTGGTCTTAAAATATAGATTGCTTTATTTGTCGGACAAGGTTACTCTTAAATTAAATAACTATTAACCTACCAATATACAGAAAATCAGCTGGTTAGGGTTCCGTTTTAGGGTACAGTAACCAACCAAGTTTTGTTGATTGACCTGACTATTACATATTATTATATTACATAAAAAAACGTCTTACAAAAAAATATAATCGTCAGGAAATGTAAAAAAAGAAATCATAATACTTGCGGTTAACGGTTTTTTTATTCATAATTAAAATTATCTCTGTTTCTATAGTTTCTAAAAAGTTAGCTTAGTATATTTCATAGACTGGCTAAACATTTAGTATGAAGCCTTTGTAGGAATATTCCTAATAACTCGACCATAAAACTTTTGCGACCACTGGCATATAATTACCAGCGGAAAAAGGCCAAACGAGCACACGGGTCACCGCACGGCAAGTGATCCCTGTTGTCTGAGATCGCCCACGTAATGCCTAAAATCGTAACATTTTAATATCACGAAAGAGGGACCCAATTATTCTCAGTTTTAAAATGTCAAATCGAGCATAAGGGTCAATTCAGACCGCAACGCGACGCATTGATGCATTTTTAGGGCCTGTTTCACCACTTTCTGATAAAGTGCCAAATAGGCTATTCACAACTTTTTTGACTGATTCTCCATACTCGATCAGCCGGCCTAGCATACGCCAACGAGATATCTCACTCTCGAGATAATTAAAAACTACTCGTCTCATAATGTCAAAATCTCGACATTATCTCGACAAAACTCTATAAAAATGTGTTATTTCGATGATAGATCTACGCGAGAAAATTTCTTTGTCATGCTAGGGTCAATAGAGATGAAGATACAAACTATCAAACATCAAGAAACATGTAGAGAGAGATATCTCGTTGGCGTATGCTAGGCCGGCTGAACGCTGCAAGCCTGCAACTATCTGCGTAGCGGTGCTACGTAATTGTAGCGGTGCTACGCTTTCGTAGTTGCTACGAACATGACACAATAATGTGTCGGTGTGTGGGGTGCAGAATTTTGTATGTATGTCTGTATTTAACCTGTTTACGCTTAAACTACTAAGCCGACCAAGATAACATTTGATATGGAAATGCTTTGCGTCCCCCCTTGGCCGTCCAAGCGCCAGCTGTTGGCGTTTTGCGAAATGTGCACGCCTGTCCAACGCCAGCTACTGGCCGATATTTACCGCCGTATTTTATTTGCAGAAATGACCGTTAAAAACTGTGTCTATCCTGCTCAAACTTGCAAAACATACGGAAAGTAAGACAAGGATAGAAATGGTATATTAGACATGTCAAGCATGTTCCCGCCGGAACAAAAATTTGTGGATTTTATTTGTAGAGTTGAAGACGTAGAAGTGAATGTATATTTTAACCGACTTCAAAAAAGGAGGTTATATTCTATTCGACGCGTGTGTATGTAATATTTCCAGAACTGCCCAGTTTTTGTATGTTAGTCCATATCAGCGTCTGAACAAATGTGCCAAATTTCAAAAGTGTATATAATAATATTATGTATGTATGTATGTTTTTATGTTTGTGTTCGCATATCTTCGGAACCGTCCGATTTGAGTAATTCTTTTTTATTGTACTATGTATTGTCCAACTTAGGGAATAGGGCAAGTTTCATCAAAATTGGTTCAGTTGTTTTGGAGTGAGGGAGTTTTAATTCTCAATTACGTACAATTTTGAAGTCGGTTTTATCTTTTTAAAATACAGTTATATTTTATTTATATCCTACTCTTTAAATATTTAGGTATTTAATAATAATAATAACTCAACTCAACTCTTTAAATATAATATTGGCTAACTCTAGAAACTTAAAAATACACGCTGTATTTTTAAGTTGAAAAATGTACGGTACTCGTGGGATACTAAGCAGAGTCAGTGCAAACTTATTCTAATCATTGATTACCATTAAAATAAAAGACGTCTCTTTTACACGAATCTAAATTGCTAAATGAAACGAACACCCTTAAAAACTTAAGACTACACTTAACTTGAGTATTGTATTTAAATTAGCTCTCACCTGAGCGAACTTCGCGATTAAGAAGTTGTGCTTCTGCGTCATTTGTCTCTGTCCGAAGTTCAACTTCAAGTATTTAGCCCCAATTGAATTGTTTTTAATCCTTGAAAATAGGGCGGTAAGTTTGACATGTCTTTTGTCTATATTGTACCTTTTGCCTCCGTGGTCCAGTGGTTTAGAGCGTGGCTTTTGACTCGGAAGTCGTGGGTTCGATTGCCGCGTTGGAAACATATTATTTCCAAGTTTGGTTAGGACAATCATGCAGGCTGATTATCTGATTGTCTGACAATTATGATGATACATGCGTCGGATGGGTACGTAAAAAGTCGATCCTTCGCCTGATCTCTCGCCAGTCGTGTCGATCTTCCGTCTCACTGGGTTATGAGAGTAAAAGAATAGAGATAGTATTTTTGTGTACTACGCTCACTTATGCACCATAAAATTACCTGCGTAACTGGCCTGGTTTCAGTGAAACCGGCCATCGTCAACGAAACTGGTGTGGGAGTTATTATTATTGTACTTTCCAATCAGAAATGTGACATCATTGCCGTTGTAATACCAGTTTTGAAAATCACACTTTTATACTAATATTAGATATAATATATTTTAAAAGTATGTATGTCAGCTACCTGTTCACACTTAAATCGCTGAACCAATTTAGCTAAAATTTTATATGGAGATATTACTTTCCCAGAGTCAGGGTCCCGGGAGAGGACATAGGATTTTTTTGATCCCGAAATGTACATTACCCGCACGATAAACAGCTTTTGGCGGAAGGGAGTTATGAGCATCGCATCTAGTTTATTATAATCCCATCAAAAACATACCTGTAAAAATGGGGCCAAGTTCCTATCGGCTAATTGTTGGCCCAAAAAAGAGTGGAAATCCAATCCAATGCCAAATTCAGATGCACTTCATCGATCGTAATCATCTTCATCAACAGCCTGATCCATAATACTTCTAATTTGAACTTGGCAGGTTAATTTAATTATATAATTATATCATCTAATTAAGTATACAATTCATCAAGTGTTACGTGTATAGCATGAAAACCTGCCAAGTTCAAATTTGAGATAAAAATTGTCGAGGAAGAAGAAGGACCGAGCGCGGGATTTTTTTGACAACCTTATGTCAATTGAAGAATTGTCACTTGTACTTGCCGCCTTTTTTACCCTACATTCTCTCTCTGTCAAAAAAGTTAGCTAGAACTTTCCGTATTACATATCTTGTAATTTGAAATTGTTAATAACAATAAAGATGTTGGAATTTCATCAAAGTTGTCCTCATTGAAGCACAAAACCAAAATTCAGCATCTCTGCGGTTCGCCAGTCGCCTCCATCTCAAATTCTCAACCTCATCACAAGGACGGAGCCATCATCGTCCCCAACATGGTCCTGGATCGAAGCCGGATGAAAATTTTGTGAAGATGGGTCAGCGGCTGGTTAATTATGTAAAATGAAACTTCTCAGAGATGTCTAATGTTAGCAGAATGTAAGGTATAAAAGTTTAGCCCATAAGGTAATTACTTTTCAATTTATTTTATGTTATTAGTTATTACCTTAATTATACTTTTGGCAACTTTTAATTACATAATGGTTAATTTGCTACATTGTTAATCTTTGTTTTTGTGCCTAGGACACTTTAAGTGTACTAAGTAATGTTCTAACTGTATTCAAGTAAGTTTTGTAAAACTTTCATAGTTTAAGAACATATTAACTAAGTTGTTAGGTTTATCAAGTTGTCAATATAAAAGTAATTACTATTGTAAGTTGTACTTGTTGAAATAGTAATGTTTAAAACTTTTGTGAACTTAGTTTTGCTTAGTATTACAGTTTAAAGGTATAACCAATTTTGTTATATGTTATACTTTATTATTTAAGTCTTTGGCTAACTAGTTAACTGTATCAATTCCAGGTTGATCACGCTCGACTGCCAGGATGGCCAGAGATGAGGAGATAAAGGAATTGATCAAAAAGAGAGGGAGTTATAAAGGACAACTGACTAATTTCATAAATTATTACTTGGAATTGGGTAAGAAACAAACTTTGCTTAGTACAGACGCCAAGGAGTTGCAATTACGTATAGGTAAATTAGAATCTTTATATGATAAATATGATGAGGTACAATTACAATTAGAATGTTTAGTCGATGACGTTCAAGCTCAGTATACAGTAAGAGCAGAGTTCGAGTCTCAGTATTATCAAGCTCTAGCAAGTGCTCAGGATATTTTAAGTCATTATAATAAAGACACAGCTGACGCTGATGTCAGTTACAAGAGTGTCGGTGCTAGTGCTCGTCATCAACTCGTTAAGCTCCCCACTATTCAGTTACCAAAATTTAATGGAACATATGATCGTTGGCTTGAATTTCGTGACACATTCACTAGCCTCATTCATTCAAATAATGACATCGATGAAATAAATAAGTTTCATTATCTTCGGGCTTCCCTCGAGGGATCTGCATCTGTTGTCATTCAGTCTATTGATTTTTCTGCTAGTAATTATTCAGTTGCTTGGAAGTTATTATGTGAAAGATATGATAACAAACATTTGCTAATTCAAAATCATATTTCAGCTTTGTTTAATATTGATAATATAACTAAAGAGTCATCAAATGTATTAAAGCGACTAATTGACCTGTTAAATAAAAATATTCGGGCCTTGGAGTCCTTAGGTGAACCTGTAAAGCAGTGGGATACTTTGCTGATATTCATTGTCACTCAAAAATTAGATAATAAAACTTATAGAGAGTGGGAAGAGTATAAGGGTCGCATTGACAAGGAGGTCATAGTAACATTTGACATGTTTATTAATTTTATTCGCAACAGAGCTGACTTAATTGAAACATTAGAATTATCACGTAATAATCATTCCACCACTAGTAGGCAAGGTTCTAAATTTAAATCTATGGTGTCAGTACAAAATAATACCCATTCAGAGTCAGTGAATAAAGTATGTTGTCCTAACTGTAAAGGTGATCACAGTTTATCAAACTGTTCTAATTTTCTAGGCTTGAGTAATGAAGCTCGTTTAAAATTGTTAGCTGGTTATAAAATCTGCTACAATTGTTTTCATCCAGGCCATTTTGCGAACCGTTGCAAAAAGCAAGGTTGTAAATTTTGTAAGCGTCGGCACAATACACTTGTGCATTTAGATGATTTTAAAGGTGGTAACACACACAATGAAAGAGGTCAGGTACCTGTTAGTGTTTCATCATCATCAGCGGCGCAACCACCCACTATATCAAGTGGCTCAAATAATAATAATATGACATTGTCTGTTAAGATTTCTCCTTCATGTGATGTTAAGCAACGTGATGATGTATTATTGTCAACCGCATTATTAAAATTATTTGATGCCAATAATCGTGAACATATTGTTCGCGCGGTATTAGATAGCGGTAGCACATCATGTTTAATTACACAGAGGCTTTCTCAGAAGTTAAATTTAAAGACATGTCAAATTAATAAAAACATTCTTGGAGTTAATAATGTGTCATCTCACATAAGTAAGATGTGTCGGGTTAGCATGAAATCTATGGATAACAGTTTTGCATCTGACATTAATTGTTTCATCTTACCATCAATTACTAGTTGTTTGCCAAATTATGAAGTTGACATTAGGTATCTTAAAATACCCTCGGATATTTGTTTAGCTGATCCTTTATTTTATAAGCCAGGTGAAGTTGATATTTTACTAGGCGCTGACATCTTTTGGGATTTAATGGGATCAAGGAATTTAAAATTAGGTGATAAAAAGCCTGTCCTTTTTGAAACCAAATTAGGTTGGGTCATTTCAGGACCTATAATATCCAAAAGTCATTTTGTTTTTTTTGGCAACGACGTTAAGTGTAATTTTACAAATATATCTGACACTCATGCGGAGACTGATAAGAGTGAATTTGATTTAAGTAGATTTTGGCAATTAGACGAAGTCAACTTGCAGTCTTCACAATATTCTCCGGAAGAGAAGTTATGCGAGGAACATTTTGTTAAGAACACATTGCGTTTGGATGATGGACGTTTCTGTGTTCGCATTCCTTTAAAGCAAAATTCAGATATTTTAGGAAAATCGATGCAGCGGGCTACACAATGCCTAATTAGTTTAGAGCGTCGATTAAATAATAATCCTAATTTAAAGAAAATGTATTATGATTTTATGTCAGAATATCAATTACTTTCTCATATGTCTGAATGTCAGCACCCTGAAGTTAATAAAGCATATTTTATACCTCACCATGGGGTTTTAAGAGAAGGTAGCACTACAACAAAGTTAAGGGTAGTGTTTAATGCCAGTTCCCCTACATCATCAGGTATTTCCTTTAATGAAATTCAAATGATCGGACCGACCATTCAGGATGACTTAATGTCTATTTTACTCCGGTTTAGGCAACATAAGTACATCTTATCAGCTGATGTAGAGAAGATGTACCGCCAGCTGGTTGTTCATCCAGATGATAGGTATTTGCAGCAAATACTCTGGCGAGACAATCCATCCGAGTCAATTAAAGTTTTTCAGCTCAACACCGTTACTTATGGCACCGCCAGTGCCCCTTTCCTTGCAACTCGATGTTTGAAGCAAATTGGTATTGATTGTAGTGATCCTAAAGTTTCAGAGATAATCATACATGATTTCTATGTCGATGATTTGCTTACAGGAAGCGACAATTTTGATGACGCTGTAAATATTCGGCTGAAAGTGACAAAGGAGCTTGCGTCAGCTGGTATGACTCTGCGAAAATGGAAGTCTAATGACCCTCGATTAGTGCCTCCTAGTTCTTGTACATCACTTGATTTAAGCCTCGGGTCTCATGAGCCTAGTAAGCTATTAGGTCTCGGTTGGAATGCTGATGATGATGAAATTTACTTTCCCACAAAATTGGATTTTCCGAATGGTAATACCAAGCGAGATTTGTTGTCAGTTGTCGCACAAATCTTTGACCCTTTAGGTCTGTTAGCACCTGCTGTGATAGTCATGAAAATGTTATTACAGAGTCTGTGGTTGCAAAAACTTTCATGGGATGAGCCTCTTAGTGCAGACATTCTGAAACACTGGAAGACTATTTTAAAGGAACTTCCATTATTAAATGAAATCAAAGTGCCTCGTATAGTTGTTTGTGAGTCGTATAAAAGGTTTGAATTACATGTTTTTTCTGACGCTTCGGAGCGCGCGTATGGTGCGTGCGTTTATGTCCGTACTGTCAATAATAACAATGACGTTATGATTCGTTTGTTAGCAGCCAAAAGTCGAGTTGCTCCAATCAAACCAACGACGATTCCGAGGTTGGAATTATGTGGAGCTCTTACTGGAGCTCGTCTTTATGAGAAGGTATGTAGTTCGATTCGGTGTAAGGTAAATAGCACTTATTTTTGGACTGATTCCACCATAGTGTTGAGTTGGTTGCAAATTTTACCTTCCAAGCTTCAACCTTTTGTGCGGAATCGCGTGGCTGAAATTTTAGAAAGAACCGGAAATTGTCGATGGTTCCACGTTCCGACAAAGGAGAACCCAGGAGATCTGATCTCTCGTGGCTTAGATATAAATTCCCTCCGGTTTTCTGAGTTATGGTGGATCGGCCCAGACTATTTGAAACAGGAACCGATAATTCTGCCTTCTCAACCTAAACATATAATGAAAAATGACTTACCGGAAACTAAACCTGATCTATCATTGTGTGTTGTTTTAGATAGTAATATTAATGAAGGTTTAATTAATTTTAGTCGTTTTTCAAATTATACTCGTCTATTGCGTTCTATCGCTTATGTTTTAAGATTTATTAATTGTTGCAAAGGGCAAGTAAGTCTATCGAACTTCTTAAGTAATGAAGAATTGAAAACTTCGTTACAATTAATAATTAAGACGTGTCAAAGGGAGTCTTTTCCTGAGTATAGACTACTTTTACTTAAAAAGGATTTACCTAAAAAGAGTCCATTAATTAAATTTAACGTTTATTTAGATAATGATAACATAATGCGAGTTGGGGGCCGTCTTAATAATTCTGATTTTTCATATGATAAAAAACACCCTATTCTACTACAGTCCACTCATATCTTTACTAAGTTGTTGTTTGAATCAGAACATAAAAGACTACTTCATGCAGGTCCACAGCTACTGCTCGCTACTATTAGAGAAAGTTATTGGCCTATAGGAGGTCGCAATTTGGCGAAAGCTTGCTATCATAAGTGCGTGCGATGCTGCCGTATGAAAGGTGAGGTTGCTACTCCTATTATGGGCAATCTCCCGCGAGATCGCATTACAAGCGGTTTTCCCTTTGAGAATGTAGGTCTTGATTACGCAGGTCCTATAATGTCTGCCAGTCGTCAAGGTCGTGGATGCAGGCTAGTGAAGGTGTACATAGCGATTTTCGTATGTTTCGCTACAAAAGCTATCCACCTGGAGTTAGTGGGGGACTTAACAAGTAAATGTTTTTTATTAGCACTGAATAGGTTTATATCGCGAAGAGGAAAGCCTCTCAATATTTATTCAGATAACGGGAAGTCGTTTGTCGGTGCTTTTAACGATATTTCAAAATTTTTAAAATCTAATTGCAATTCATTGGGTGAGAGTCTGGCAAACGAAGGAGTTTCGTTCCATTTCATTCCACCGTATTCTCCTCATTTCGGCGGTCTCTGGGAGGCGGGCGTGAAGTCAACCAAATTTCACTTGTTAAGAGTATTGGGTAATTGTCATTTAACTTACGAGCAATTGTATAGCCTGCTAACACAGATCGAAGCCATATTAAACTCAAGGCCGCTGACCCCCCTATCATCGGACCCATCAGACTGCACACCTTTGACGCCGGGACATTTTTTAATTGGACGGCCTTTAACTAGTTTGCCGCAGACAGAAGTTGAGAATAAAGACCATCTGTCACGGTTTCACCAGATTCAGCAGCTCCGTCAACACTTCTGGGCGAGATGGAGCAAAGAGTATGTGTCTGAGCTCCAAACTAGATCAAAATGGCGTCTTAACTATAAGGAACTTAAACTCGACACTCTGGTCGTTGTTAAGGATGATGGTTTACCACCGCTTAAGTGGCGTTTGGGCCGAATCGTCGCAATATTCCCTGGACCAGACGGCGTTGCTCGAGTGGCCGACATTCGCACCTCTGCTGGAGTCATCCGTCGAGCCTTTAGCAAGATTTGTCCACTGCCCAACTATTAAGGGTTGAAAATTGAATTTTCAACGCCCGGGGGTATGTCGAGGAAGAAGAAGGACCGAGCGCGGGATTTTTTTGACAACCTTATGTCAATTGAAGAATTGTCACTTGTACTTGCCGCCTTTTTTACCCTACATTCTCTCTCTGTCAAAAAAGTTAGCTAGAACTTTCCGTATTACATATCTTGTAATTTGAAATTGTTAATAACAATAAAGATGTTGGAATTTCATCAAAGTTGTCCTCATTGAAGCACAAAACCAAAATTCAGCATCTCTGCGGTTCGCCAGTCGCCTCCATCTCAAATTCTCAACCTCATCACAAGGACGGAGCCATCATCGTCCCCAACACAAAACAATAAATCTTTGAGATTGTTGCTAAAAAATAAGTGTTGAAAACAAAATACATGATATAAATGAATCATAATTTTTATTTTACCATAACATTATTATTTTGCTTTTAATCATAGTTATGATTGATACCAAATGCTAATAAATATGATTTTGTAATAATCCATACTAATATTATAAATACGACAGTGTATCTGTCTGTCTGTTACCTCTGCACGTCCAAACCACTGAATCGATACTTTAAGTCCCAGGAAATGACACTTTACTTTTCATTCCGTAAAAACGATTCCCGCGTGATGAACGAATTTTGGCGCAACGAAGTTGCGGGAATCACCTAGTAATAATTAATAATGTAATATCTAGTAAAAGTTTCAGATGTCTGATCCCAGAAAATGGGTCTATAATTAGACGAAAGTTTTGCTTTCGATCCTTTCTCCCACGAGAACTTTCGCGCTCATTTCCAATAGAATACACGATATTATGAGAGAAACACAAACTAAGTTAATCATTAGGTATGGTTTTCGCTTACAAAGGATATCAATGAAAAACATCTACTAGAATGGACTTATACAATATCTTTCTTCTCTTTGCCCGATTGTGGCGAAGCCCAAAAAATTATATTATTCATTAGGCCTATGTACCTGCAGTCAGCCTAGCCGACTCTGAAGACACAGTGCTGTGTACAATAAGACTCCGTCCGCCTTTTTTTCTACGTTCATGGTTATATACAGTTTATATTGACGAGAGAGCCTAAGTATGAAACAACTGTCTCTCAAATGACTACTAATATTATAAAGCTGAAGAGTTTGTTTCAACGTTCCTATCTCAGAACGTACTGGTTCGAATTGAAAATATATTTTTGTGTTAGATAGCCCATTTGTCAAGGCTTTTCCGTGACGTCAGTATGAAAACTAAATTACACAGAAAGAAATAAATCACCAAAACTAATAACAGGTTCAAACACGAAAATTCACTATATTTGATACCTTATCAAAACAATGAAACTTACGTGACAAGCAAGACTTTTAACGTAAGAGCTTATACCTTAATGTATTCGAGAATAAATACCAACTCTGGAAGAGACAAGTCTCAGTTATAGCAGGTATAGCAATATCTTGAAAGTGGTCTTTAAAGATTTAAAAGTGTATCTAAGAAGTAATATGAAACATTTGGAATAAAAATACTAGTAAGCAAGCATTGCCTGTGACTTTATGTCCGCAGTTTCCAGAGGAACTGTACATATTGTTGGGATAAGTAGCTTATTTCCTTTGCCATGGTCAAGTCTGCGACTGTAACAAATATCATTCAAGGAACTAATCGAGTAGGCTAAGTCTATTCGACGGTAACAAACGAAAAAAATATAATTCATATTTAATAGATAAGTTCAGTTAAAGATGTTTTAAAATATCAATAAATTATAGATAAATTTATATAATATTTCACGTAGTTGGGATATAGTTTTTGAAACTTATCATATCTTGTTGTTGTTGTCGGGGTAAAGAAACATAAATATCTGCGTAGCAGTGCTACACCTTTGTAG
The DNA here is from genome assembly GCA_905404155.3 of Plebejus argus. Taxonomy (NCBI): domain Eukaryota; kingdom Metazoa; phylum Arthropoda; class Insecta; order Lepidoptera; family Lycaenidae; genus Plebejus; species Plebejus argus. Next base: position 2,429,943 of record FR989941.1, on the reverse strand, counting down.
AGTTGCTACGATTTTACAATGCTACTCATAACAGAATAATATTAATATTAATTTATTAAACGAAATCAGTCAGTCTGTTAATCTATAACCTGTTCTAATGCTCATGAAATTCCCTTCTATAACATTTCTTTATAGTTTTTATGCAAAGTAATAAAAATAATAATAAATATTTATTTTCTCACCACAAAATTACATATTACTAAAGAAGATTTTCCCGCAGTAAAATGATTATATCTTAGTAGTACAATAGATTTGTAAAGTTTTTTTTGTACAAATCAAAAAAAAAATTCGGTCGGGTCCATAGTAACTCGCGCCTATCGGCATAAAGTTTCCATAGTACGTCATACAAAATATTTTTTATTTTCAAAAAATAACATGCATGGTTCGATAGTACTACTATAGGTAAATCGTTCTGCTGCGGGAAAACAATCACTTTTTTCAACGTTTTCACAAATTTCACGTTGTATTTTTAATGGCTGTCCCGGTGAACCTCGTGTCACTTTAAAACCTTCCCTGGACTTCTACGAATAATTTAAGACTAAAGTCAACCCAATCCAAAAATGTATGTGTGTGTGTGTGTGTGTGTGTGTGTGTGTGTGTGTGTGTGTGTGTGTGTGTGTGTGTGTGTGTGTGTGTGTGTGTGTGTGTGTGTGTGTGTGTGAATGTTTGTGTTTTTAATAATTATATTTTAGTCAGTTACCATTATAAGTTTTCTGTCTCTTCATAATTTAAAGTTTGCAGCCATCCATTTAGTTTAATTTTACAAAAAACAGGGGTTGAATCCAGTTGTATTTCAAAAATAAAAGCTATAAGAACACAAAAGCCGCATCACGAAGCACGCGGTATCAATTAATCAACCTCAAAAACGATTTAATTAATTAATTACCTACAAAATTGATTGCACAAAATAAAATATGGAGAGTTTTATGAATTATTAACGAAAAACGAGAAGAAACATTGCGTAAAATTGTAGATGTGAAGTTGGTATGTTCACTTTGACTCAGTTTCACAGACATAATATTTGTTTTTTGACACTAAATTATCTTTTGACCTCTTATTATAATATTATAATACAAGAATTCCCTTTTTTTTACTTTGGATATTTTGACCCCAAATTATATTTGACGCCATATCTTTTGACCCCGGCCGGAACTTGTAGTCCCGGATTTTTTACTTTTGACCCCAAATTATCTTTTGACGTCATAACTTTTAACCCAGAAACGGCATAACTTTTGACCTCGGAACTTTCATCCCATATTTTTTACTTTAAATCTGACTACTTAGGATCTGCTATAAGACCGTGTGGCGTCTCTGTCGCACCTCTTAGATTAATGTAAATTAGTATTAATGTTTGTTAGTTTTAATCATCAGTTTTGTTTATAGTCTATGTCCATATCGCTTATATTCTATTTTTAAGGCTGGAGAGGAAAAAAATGATTCGAAAGACAGTTGGTTGACAGATTGCTGTAAAAATTATTATTAAGGATTCAGCTAGATATTTTTAAGTTTGTGAACACGCATTTTAAAGTATTATATTTTAGTGGAGTTTGAGATGTGGTTTCATTCCTAAATTATCTTCCCATCACATCAACGAACTCCAAAGTGGTGACGCCGTACGTTCAAGAACCAAGTTGTATTTCTATTGCCGCGGCGGTGAACATATTTTTGTGCCGTGTTGTGCTGCCTTGCTGCGACGCATTCCATAGGACTTCGGAGACGAGGACTACATTCCCCGCCGTCACGTTCCTGGTTCCTGCGCTGGCTGCCTTGAGATTTTCTATCTCGGCCGCAATCTCTGCTGTTAACAAGTACAAACCTGTTTACCTTAACGCCCCGGCCGTCGATCCGCGACTATTTCGCTGGATTTCGGGTGGAAATCAACTTGTCTGCATACTTCTAGCTGAAATTTATCATAACCGGTTCATCGCGGCATTAAAAGAAGACTCCATCTAGAGAAAATCTCCCTTGAGAATCTTCGATCAGGCCATTCGCCACCTATAATAATTGTCGAGAACCGGAACTTTTCCCTGACGATCAAGTTGGTGGTGTGGCTACAGTTATCTACTTCCGCTTTCACTTTATTCGTTCATAGTCAAAGAGAATATAATCACTACGTGTTCATAGTGTTTGCCGTACTTACTAGTGACATTCGTTGACCGTCGTGCGTTCCGATTCGATATCTGTGACATTTTTCCACTGGCTCGGAACATACTCGGAACATATTGTACATTATCTATGCTCGGAACGGTCTTTGGTGGCACGTCACTATCTGACAGGTATTCCGTCAAGTTTGAAGTGAGAAAAACGTAAACAAACTTTTGTGTCGTTTTCTTCGAACTTTTATCAGTAAGTTAGTTAGGATTTCTACAAAAGACAATTTAGTTAGTAGTTATAATGTGTATATAACGTATTATGGTAAGTTTTTGGCATGTTTACGTAGAATTGATCGGCATTTTTGGGACTTTGCGTTATTGTCTAATTTTGTTTCCTTACCGGTTTTAATTTAACTTTAGACAATATAATATTATTTTAAGCTAATAACTATCAATAATATTGCCAATTCACGCCAGGTACTGTATTTATTTTACGCAATTAGGGTTATTTTTGCGCCGATTTCATGTGTCTTTGCCTGTAACTTCCGTATGTTTATTTTCTCATAGTAACTTTAATTTTTACAACATTATTGCACTTAGTTTAACATTTATTTTAATTTTTTTTCTGTGTTTGAATGCTGTGTTTGGGAAATAACCTTTCCGTTGTAAATATCTGTCTATAAAAACTTAATTTAAATTTTTATAAATAAGGTGTTAGATTTTAAGTTACCATTTTTACGTTAATGTGGAACATAATATTTGGTACACTAATTTTTCTTCTCACGGTTTTTGTTAATTCTTTTTCTTAATATGGCAGATGGTGAGGGTGAAGGTGAAACATCTCAGCAGCGATCAGAGACATGTAAGGTTTCGGTGAAATTACCCCCATTTTGGCCCAACAAGCCGGCAGTATGGTTCGCGCAGGTGGAGGCTCAATTTGATATTGCGGGAATTGTGGCTGATTCCACCAAATACAGCTACATTGTTGGTCAGATAGACCATAAATATGCAGGTGAAATTGAGGACATTTTGGAGCGGCCTCCGGAGAAAGGGAAACAATATGAAACTCTCAAAACTGAGCTTATCAAAAGATTATCGCTGTCGGAGGAGCAAAAGGTTAGTCAACTCCTCAGCGGCGAAGAAATGGGTGACAGGAAACCGTCCCAATTCCTTCGCCACTTGAGATCTTTGGCAGGCGTTTCCCTCTCTGACCAGAACATTTTAAAGCAGTTATGGCTGAGACGGCTGCCTCAAAATGTGCAGGTTATTTTAGCATCTCAGCCGGATTTGTCACTCGAGCAGCTAGCGAATCTGGCTGATAAAATCACCGAGCTGACAGGACCACCGGCAGTTTTCTCCACAGCTGTGCCATCAGCCAGCGTTTCCCCCTCCTTTTCTCCTTCCCAGGATCTTTTGGCCAGTTTGATGGGTAAAGTTGAGGAACTTACCAAACAGGTCAATGCTCTCTCCTTACGTGAACGGCCTCAGTCCCGTGGCAGCAACCGGAACAGGTCGAGATCCAGGAACTCCCGTGCAAACTCACCAGCTCCAAGTACACTTTGCTGGTACCACCGGCGTTTCGGGGTCAAAGGTGCCAAATGCATAAAGCCGTGCACCTGGACCGCTCCCTCGGAAAACTCCAGAGGCAATCAGTAGTGGCGGAAACTGATTGTTCGTCAGTTAGCCGCCGTCTCTTCGTTACTGACCAGGTAACAAAACGCCAATTTTTAATTGACACCGGGTCTGATTTATGTTGCTTCCCTCATAGCTGGCTCCCTAGACGGGCAGAATTGCCTGACTATGTGTTAACAGCTGCAAATGGAAGTAGTATCAAAACTTTTGGTACTGTCAACCTCCGGCTCAATTTAGGGTTACGTCGGGACTTTGAGTGGCTATTTGTCGTTGCTGACGTACAGCGGGCGATTATAGGTGCGGACTTTCTAGCACATTACCGCCTGTTACCTGATTGTCGCAATAAGACATTGATAGATGGTATCACCGGCTTATCTTGCCCTGCATCCTGCGCGTCCGTCGAGCAGCACAGCGTCAAAGCCATCGTCGCCGGTAATTCCAACTATGTGTCTGTACTCGCCGAATTTCCGGATATCACCCGGCCGCCTGGTTTGCCCAGAGTCATTAAGCACAATACTGTGCATCACATACAGACTACCGATGGTCCCCCAGTTTCGTGCCGCCCTCGTCGTTTAGCGCCTCAAAAATTAATTTCTGCTAAAAAAGAATTCGAGGACATGGTACGGAGTGGCATCGCAAGACCTTCCAAGAGCGCCTGGTCGTCTCCCTTGCATATGACCGTCAAAAAGGATAATTCCTGGCGTCCTTGTGGCGACTACCGCGCCCTGAATGCCAGGACCATTCCCGATAAGTACCCCGTCAGGCACATCAATGACTTTGCACACAACCTCGCTGGAGCCAAGGTGTTCAGTACCCTCGACCTGGTGAAAGCGTACCATCAGATCCCGGTTTTCGAGGACCATATTTCGAAGACAGCCATCACGACTCCGTTTGGCCTCTTCGAATTTCCTTTCATGACCTTCGGCTTACGTAACGCCGGTCAAACTTTCCAGCGTTTTATCGATGAGGTCACTCGGGGTCTTGATTTCTGCTTCCCTTATGTGGATGATATCCTTATCTTTTCACCAGACGAGGGTACTCACAAAGTGCACCTGCGCACTCTTTTTGGGCGTCTCCAGGAGTACGGTGTTGTGTTAAACCCCTCCAAGTGCGTCCTGGGCGTCAGCGAGGTAAAGTTCCTAGGTTATCACATCAGTGCCGATGGCACTCGTCCTCCTCAGGAACGTGTCCAAGCACTTTTGGATTTTAAGCCCCCTGAGAATGTCCAGGGGATGCGCCGTTTTCTCGGCATGATTAACTTTTATAGGCGTTTTATTCCCCAAGCCGCCAAGTTTCAGGCGCCTCTCATTAACGCCCTGGTTGCTACAAAAAGTAAAGGCTCGAAGCCATATCCTTGGTCACCAGAACTTCTTCGGAATTTCGAGGAGTGTAAGAAGAGCCTATCGGCTGCAACAATGCTCCACCATCCCGTTGCTGATGCACCTCTCGGTTTATTTACCGATGCATCCAGTATGCATATCGGCGCTTGCTTACAGCAGCATATTGATGGGCATTGGTTACCGCTGGCATTTTTTAGTAAAAAACTGACTCCTCGTCAGTGTGAGTGGCCAGCGTACTATCGCGAACTTTTGGCCGTGTACGAAAGTGTACAGCACTTTCGGCACATCGTGGAGGTTCAACACGTGACCATTTTCACGGACCACAAGCCATTGCTGTACGCTTTCGTACAACGTCGCGAAAAGCTCCCTCCACCACAGTTGAACCAGTTATCATTTATCAGTCAATTCACGACCGATATTAGATTCATTCGTGGGGAGGACAACATTGTTGCAGACGCTATGTCTCGTATCGAGGCAATATCCCTGGAACAGGAATATGAGGCACTTGCCAAGTCACAGGAGACAGACAAAGAGTTGTCCCAACTTCTGGAAAATTCCAGTTTAAAGCTTTCAAAAATAAGCGTACCGGGCACTGATTTCTCTTTGTTCTGTGATTTCTCGACTGGCAAGCCTCGTCCTTATGTTCCGGGGGATCTACGTCGCTTTGTGTTTAGTAAAATGCACAATTTGAGCCACCCCGGCATTAAATGTTCGGCTCGTCTCATAGCCGACCGCTATGTCTGGCCGTCTCTTAACAAAGATTGCAGGCAGTGGGCTCGTACATGCGATGCGTGTCAACGCAGCAAAATGTCGAGACACAATTCGTCTCCACTTGGTCATTTCGACACTCCGACTGGCCGGTTTATGCATGTGCATATCGACATTGTCGGCCCCCTTCCTCCTTGCAAAGGCTTTCGTTATTGCCTAACCGCCATTGACCGGGTATCTAGATGGCCTGAAGTCTGGCCAATGCAAGGTATAACAGCTGAGGAAGTAGCGGAAACTTTTGTTCGTGAGTGGGTCTCGCGCTTTGGTGTACCATCAAACATTACGACCGATCAAGGTACTCAATTTGAGTCTGACTTGTTTCGTAGGTTGATGCAGAGTTTTGCCACTAAGCGCATCAGAACCACCGCCTATCATCCATAAGCGAATGGAATGATCGAGAGGTTTCATCGACAACTAAAGGCTTCCATCATGTGTCACGGTGGCGACTGGGTTACTGCCTTGCCCCTGGCACTGTTGGGCATCCGTTCGGCTTTTAAGGAGGACATTGGATCATCTGCCGCGGAGATGCTTTATGGCGAAACTCTGCGTCTTCCGGGCGAATTAGTTGTTCCCCCTTTGCATCCTGTTGCCTCCAGCGATCCTGCTGATTTCGTGACGCGCCTTTGCCAGCATATGTCTTCCATTCGACCAAAACCTGCTTCTCGTCACGGAAATAAATCAAATTTTATTTTCAAGGATCTAGCTTCAGCCTCGCACATCTACCTACGAGATGACGCTGTTCGTCGACCCCTTCAGCCACCGTATAGCGGCCCATTTAAAATTATGGATAGATCTGCCGATGGTAAGACCCTTACGGTCTCTATCAAGGGAAAGTCGGTTAATGTTAGCGTCGACCGAACGAAGCCAGCGTACATAGTTCAGGATGAGCCTCCGCCTTCAGTAGCTCCAAATTTACCTCTTCCTGATCCTGTCATTCCTCCGTCTACAATTCACAATTCATCTTCTCAGCCTTCACCTTCTTCTGATCTGCCCAATCAACCTTATACAACGAGATCTGGCAGACGTGTGCGTTTCAGAACTTTCGATTAGTTTGCCCCCGGGGTTTGCTTTCTCCGTGGGGGGGTGGTGTGGCGTCTCTGTCGCACCTCTTAGATTAATGTAAATTAGTATTAATGTTTGTTAGTTTTAATCATCAGTTTTGTTTATAGTCTATGTCCATATCGCTTATATTCTATTTTTAAGGCTGGAGAGGAAAAAAATGATTCGAAAGACAGTTGGTTGACAGATTGCTGTAAAAATTATTATTAAGGATTCAGCTAGATATTTTTAAGTTTGTGAACACGCATTTTAAAGTATTATATTTTAGTGGAGTTTGAGATGTGGTTTCATTCCTAAATTATCTTCCCATCACATCAACGAACTCCAAAACCGCAAGCGCGTAAGGTGACGATAATATTGTAGAGACACACAACATCAGAACTTGTGACTTGTGACTTTTTTATATTCTTTTTATGAAATTAGGGGCCAAATAAGAAAAGGTGTCACCCGATGGAAAGCGACAAACATAAAATAAAATTATCTAGCCACTTATACATCAGTGTATCTGTTTAACATAATCCCTGCTCTACCCGGTTCCCGGTTCCCGGAGTTATTGTATAAACATCTGTATCGGACACGTGCATTGTTTAAAGCCAAGTGAATCGATAAATATCGAGTTGAATTCCAAGTAGTATTTTTCAAACGGTATCGTATAAACCAATACTGGCAAGCGATAGAGGTAAATGTTGTTTTACAACGCCTTGTAAGGGTAATTCCACTGCTACTAAAACCTAGTTCTTATATATTTTTTTCTTTTTTTATGAAATAAGGGGGCAAACGAGCAAACGGGTCACCTAATGGATAGCAACTTCCGTCGCCCATGGACTATCGCAGCATCAGAATAGCTGTAGGTGCGTTGCCGGCCTTTTAAGAGGGAATAGGGTAATAGGGGAGGGTAGGGATGGGAAGGGAAGGGAATAGGGGAGGTTAGGGAAGGGAATAGGGTAGGGGATTGGGCCTCCAGTAAACTCACTCACTCGCCGAAACACAGCGCAAGTGCTGTTTCACGCCGGTTTTCTGTGAGGACGTGGTATTTCTCCGGTCGAGTGGGCCCATTCGTGCCGAAGTATGGCTCTCCCACGTCAAAAACGTGGGAGAGCCATGTATATGTAACTCAAAATAGTAAGTAGGCGCTCAAAGCGCAATCCGTTTTGTTCTTCAATTCAAAATTGAAGAGGTAAACCAACCACTTCAATTTTAAAAAGAAAAACCTTTATGACTGTATTATCGTAAAAATTGGGTATATTTAGTCACTCGTAGTTAGATAAATAAATTAATTAGTGTGGTATATTGAATGTCTACACTACGGAATTCCCAGAAAAAATATAACGCGAGCAAATCTCAAATGTAATATATTTTAAAACATATTTTGATAGTTGAGAAATCTCTGAAACAAATATGACAAAAAATTTACTGAAGCCATAATTTGCAAAGACTTTAACCCAAAATAACAGTCTCGAATGTAGTTTGTACCAATCTTGGGTGATACAAGAAGCGGCGGTCCAACAAGAAACAACTGCACGACCCTTAATCACAAGTTCACTGCTGCTACAGTCATTCCGACACCAATTACGTATGGAGATAGAAATTGATTACCATCAAGTTCATAAATAATATAGACCTTAGTACGAAAATCGGTTCACGGCTTTGCTATATTTTCCAGCAGTACTACATCTCGAAGATATAAATTCCATCGTGATCCGATTTCTTTAGAGTCCATGTCGAAGAATAGTGCAGTTTTATTGTTCAGTAACAACTTTGACTTTTGTTTTCTTTAAGATGTAAATTGTAATGGTTTTTTATGTAGCATAAAACACAGACGAAAAAAAACATTTTCTTTGGGAATGTTATCATAACGCCGCAGTTATAAAACATTTCATACGATTTACATTTAAGCTTGCGAATAAAAAGAAAACTTGTCTTTTATGCATGCCCCAGTTTCTGAGAATTTTTGCGAGAAGTTTATTAAATTCACGTTAATGTTGATTGCCGATGGTTAGTACCTAAATGTTAACAAATGAAATGTGCTAGTGATAAATAAACTTTACTCAAAAAATCTCTGATCGTGGACACCTTCTGCTATTTTCTTCAATCTCTATCACCACACATAATACCCACCGTGATACAGCTAAACTTTAGCTCGTCGGCTGATTGTGACAGTAAATTACATGCTAACAGCACACCGCTAATTGCCGGGAACAGAAATATCGCCAGATTAAAAAGAATCACGGCCTGAACAGGACTGTGGCTTGTTACCTGAACTGTACGAGATAAGGTTTCTGAAGGATTTATACTGGAGGTAGTGGATTTTGTTGGATATTGCGTTGTAAGCTTATGTATTGTTTGTAGCATTAGAAAAATTGATTATTTGATTCCTAAGTTATTTGGGCAGGTTACGTTATCAACGTTAGTTATAATCAGTCGTCAACGCTTGCCCCCTTACTAATAAACGTTGTATAAGCTTTGAATAGTTATACAGTGTTTTGTTCCTGTCACACAAGTGACATTTGTAATTGGATTGAAGAAGACAAAACACTGAATAACTATTCAAAGCTTATACAGCGTTTATTAGTAAGGGGATTAATATATAACTCGACCAAATTACATAGGCAGTACCTACTCATAAATTATTGAATTATTATCGGGAATAATGTGTATTTTGGACTTATTCAATATAATAGTAAATCACTTAAGGAAAACTGAATTATAAGAAATGAAATTGGAATGTATAACCGATAGAGTCGAGGGTAAGGGAGGTTCCTTTGTATACAAAAAAATCGCATACAAAGAAATAAATCCGATAATATTGGTAGCAAAATGCTTTAATATGAGCCTTTAGTTAAGTTGTATTTGGTAATAATTTCATCAGCAAAACTAATAATATAAAATGTGTGGTATTTGGTTTTAGGCATTACAGGAGTCTTGCCATTTAGAGATAATATGCTACTTCACATACTGTGTCTACCTCCACTGTTGAAATTAAGAGAATACACCAAGGGCTAGAGAAATTGAAAATATATATTTTTAAAATGTATTGCTGTCTTACCAATCTCAAGTCTCAATAAAGACAACACAAAAAAAGTTCTAATAAAGGAACAGAAAATCATCGATTCGTTGTCCTCTGATTTAAGTACTTTTTTCATTAAAAATTAAAGCAAGGCTTGAGCTATGTTCGTATGTTTTTTATACAGCATGACTGGTGAGACAATAACGATACTTAAGGAGAGTATTCAGTACTCGATTCTCATTATAATTATGTACTAAAGGTACTTAATTTTTGACCAAATTTCCCTTTAAACAAATGAATCATGGACACTTAGTAAATTACTATGCGGCCGGCACGGCCAACCCCGCCCCGCGCTGCGCGCAACCTTTTCCACGCGCGGGGTCCATGCGTTAGGTAAATAATTATTTAACATTAAGCTACATTTACTCAGTGATCAATAATTGATATTATTTTTTACCCGACTGCCAGGAGGGTTATGTGTTTGGCGCGTATCTTGTATGTTTGTAATATTCTTTATTACCTCGTATCTTCAGAACCGCTAAGCGGATTTTCATATTTGAGGTATCGTTAGATTTGTCTTAATGGCCCAAGTGTTCTTAGATAGGTGACATGAAGAAAAAACCAAAATGGTGGACGTTTGACGCCATATTGTGAGGTAAAAAAAAATGAAAATTTACCAAGCAAATCGAGTGGGGTATCAAAATAAAGGATTTTAAACACTGATTCTAAATATGTATATAACTTGCAGTTTTATTATTAAATCGAACGATAAATCTACACTAATAGTGCAAAGAGGAAAGATTTGATTTTTTGTTTGTTTGGCTCGGAAACTACTGGACCGATTTGAAAAATTCTTTCACCATTTGAATTCTACATTATTTTTGCTGAACATAGGCTGAATTTTATTTTGGAGAAAAATAGGGTTCCGTAAAATATTTGGGTTCTTCTGACGCAAGGTGTAAAAAATCAACCAGAAAAGTTACTTATTTTACGTACGCTGCCTAAACTATAAAATATAGAACCATAACATATTCTAAGTAATTATAGAACTTGTAAATATCTACAAAAAAGTCCGCGACATACTATACCTATCTATGTCGAGTGAGGCACAATAACCATTATTTTATTTAAAAATCTTGAATTTTTTTGGACTATATTTAAACCTGTTTAATTTACTCATTCTTTTAATCCTTATCAAAATAAATTATTCCATTACTAAGTACAGTTTATGTAGATAATATTTGGTCTTTGAATGATTAAAATTGAATGTTTGGTTTTGAAATTATGGCGAAATTAAAATATTACGATGGTGGGCGTCACCAAGGCGGGGCCGGGGTGCGTGTGCGGGAGGAAGCATGGACGGACCTCCGTCCATGCTCAGCTGATTGTCTACCTAGACAATCAGCTGTGCAGGTAAAAACCCGCCTGCATGAATAAAATATACAATCTATAAAAATAAGAACATTGGCTACATTACTGCAAATTGCAAAATTTGCACGACAGAGGTGCTTCCGCGGTACGCTTACTTCAAACTTCAATGTTTACAGACAGACAGACACAAAACTCTTCTTACTTATTATTTTTGCGTAGGGGGTTAATAATTGGGGAGTGGGGTCGAACTTCGAAGAGTCCGAAGTCGAACATTGACTTCTTAAGATTTCAAACATTTCTTCAAATTAATCGGAAAAGATTCCTCCATCCTTACCACCTCTTATAGAAACACGTTTAGGTAAGCGATGGTGCGATGTAGAAGACACACGGCTCCAACTTAATTTGAACAAATTTACCTACGCATTTTACCCCCTTACAACTCCTTTTTCCAGTTAAAAAGTAGCCTATGTCCTTTCTCAGGCTTTAGACTATCTGTGTACAGAATTACATAACAATCGGTTCAGTAGTTTTGGCGTGAAAGCGAGACAGACAGACAGACACAGACAGACAGACTGACAGACAGACAGATATACTTTCGCATTTATATTATGTATAGATTTGTATTTAAAGCGACATTTAGTTCCAACTTCCGTCAATAGATTTCGCTGTGCTTTCTTTAGATCGCGCTATCGCTTGTCTGTACACGTTTGTATAAAGTCTTTACGTTTTTTGATGTAACAACTGAGTAATTGTCCGTGCTAAATTACTGTTAACGAAAAATGTTAAATTGAAATATAATAGTGTATAAAAATAAAATATAATATTATAAATTATATTATATAAATAAATATAAATAATTAGAGAAGAGATAGAGATTAGAGAATAGAGATTAGAGATTAAAGAAGAAATAAATAAATTTACCATTTCGTTCGAAACATTAGTAATTGTAAGTTGAAACTTGAAACTTTAATTCGTAACTCGTAAAAATATTTCTCTTATTAACATTTATCTTTATCTTTAAGGTGCTGGGCAGTGACGGTGCATAAATTACAGGGCACAACTTTAGACCGAGCAGTTGTAGATCTTACGTTGCTTTGAGCAGAGTGAAGACTTTCTCCGGACTTGCAATTAGTTCTCTTGACGCTAACAAATTGCTAAATCAACCACATGACATAAACTCATTTAAAGAATTAATCCGGTTACGTAATCTTTCTTAACTAAAAAGACATAAATAAAGTAAATTAATTAAAAAATCAAAAAACCCGACTGCAAAAAATTTTAACTAAAAAGACCGAAACAAGACCTAATTCTGCCGGAAGCTTCAAGCCATGTTTAAATTGATACGACCATTGCTTACGAGATTCATGTCAAGATGAATAGAAGGCTACATTAAAAGATATAGAAAAAAATGGACTACAAAATGCAGTCGGAGGCATGTCGCACCAATTTAAACCTTTTAATAAAATCATAAAATATGCCTCCGACTGCATTTTGTAGTCCATTTTTTTCTATATCTTTCAATGTAGCCTTCTATTCATCTTGACATGAATCTCGTAAGCAATGGTCGTATCAATTTAAACATGGCTTGAAGCTTCCGGCAGAATTAGGTCTTGTTTCGGTCTTTTTAGTTAAAATTTTTTGCAGTCGGGTTTTTTGATTTTTTAATTAATTTACTTTTTATATAATATATTTTTTCAACTAATATAATAGCCAAATATCACGTCCTCGAGTATTGAACATGTCTCACCAGTCGTGCTGTATATTCTAGCCAGTTTTGTTTTCTGGGTGTTTGAACACAGAAGAAAATCTGGCCATTTTTTTGGGTTTTGGAACATTCTTATCTTTTTTAATAATAGAATTATGAAAAAAAAAGAAAACATAGGTTTTGTTTGCTAATAGTGGCCATAGATAATATTCAGGAGAAAATTATAACTCTACCGGTATTATCCAGGGAGGAAACAGGGGACAACGTTTGTATGGAAAAACGGCTCTAGTGGTAGCTCTTAACTAATGTATCTTGGCTAAAGACCCAGTACCTAAACCAACGACTCCTGTAAAATATACTCAGATTATTTATACAACAAAGACCAACTATCTGTAAACAAAAGTATCATCCCTATGCTTGAATAATGCATACATTACACTGGGCCAGTCCACCGCGTTATAGCACTATACTAACTATGATGCATTTACATACCATGTAAATTGATGCAACTTTCTGAAGTTTTGCTTTTGTTAATGCCAGGTGTATTGTGCATGTAAATCTATTCAAACTTTACCTGTTTGTTCAATCATCAACTGTGAAGGTTTAGACAGGCCAGCTACTGGTATAGAGGTGCTGGCAATAAAATGTTCTTTTGACGCGATAATATTGTAATTTTTGTTTGATTTTAGTTATGTCTATGATGATTCCGCTTGTTTAAAAAGTTAGCGACCAATTTTGTATGAAGAAAATGGTTTAAAGTTAGCAAAGTATAATATAAATTTGTAAACTGCTGGCTTGAATCATGTAGTGAATAATGTTTTCTAAATGAACTATATTTTACGAAGTTGTAAAAAAATGCAACTTCATATTTTTGTATTGATTTGTATTCAAGTGATCTCACATTGGATTAATTAATACTGGTACGGTAACACGGTTCTTGCCAGTACCAGACGTACTGGCAAGAACCGTGCTAGCCTGCCAGTTACTAGCAAGTGTGCACAACACGATGTTATAAATGTAGAATCCATTCTCAATTTGCATGTGTCAATACAGACACGTTAAAAAAGAGGCGATTTTAGAACGGCGTATTTTTCGTTTTTGTTATTCCCTCCAATTGTTAAAACGTTTGATGCTTTTAGGTGCGTTTGTATGTTTTAGTATAAATTATTGATAACGTGTCTGATAATATTTTTTTATAATAGTACAAAATATACTAAAATTAGAAACGAAATATAAAGTAAACACCCATTTATTCATAATAAGAAATACCACAAAGGAGGCACTTAAATCATAGCACTTTTATTATAATAATACTGAAATGTCTTCAGAAAAACCAGACTTAAGATCTTATTTTTCTCGTAAAAGGCGCTCACGATTCGTGCTAAGTCTGGACAATGGTGTTTTTATCTTTGACCTAACGAACTGGAATGGCAGTCATTATAATAATTGACGTTAAATCAGTTAGATTACTGGAATAACAACGAATAAATGAGACACTTAAGTGGAAGGTCATTGCAGGTCGGGCTTTTTTGAAGACGTGATTATAAAGAGCATTAGAAGTTGTTTGATAAAATTTCTGACATTTATATTGGAGAATCGGAGTGAATTATAAAAATATCTTCACATGAAGAACAGCCAGAATCGAAAGACCGTTGACAATTAATGCTTTATTTGCAACGGTCTTGTTGTGTGTTTATTACTAGTTGAATCGTCTGCAGCCATTTCGATCATTTGGCTCTTTTCTTTAATTATTTTCAGGCGTACATAAAAGCAATTTGGGACTACCCAAGTATTTGTGATAGTTTGATATTACTGACCTACATAATTTGTGTTAAACAGTGAATACCGTAGACAGAACTCTACTGACACCAAGTTTCTTATAACGAAATAACGTAGGTTCGTCATATTTTGTTTAAGAAACAATATTTTCTTTATTACAATTCCGACAGGCAAAATTCCAAAACTCCTAAAAGCCAAACAAGCGATCGTTACAAAGAAAGTTTATTTAGTAAAGGTAAGTCGTGTTTACACCTTTTATTGTTCACAATGAACTTAGATATAGCCGGCGGGAGAAGAGATAAAGATGGCGAAACATAATCCGTTTTATCGAATTGTAGCGCGCTATGTAAACAGACATTACGGATGCGGTGTGGTGTGTGTAGCAGCGGCTTAAGTAAAATATATACTAATATTATAATTGCATACAATTAGTGTGTCTGTCAGTCTGTTATCTCTTCAGGTCCAAACCACTGAATCAATTTTTCTGAAATTTGGTATGGACTTTCAGTCCCGGGAAAGGACATAGTTAGGATACTTTTCATTCCGGTAAAATGTACGGTTCTATCGCGATCAACGAATCTTGAAGCAACGGAGTTGCGGGCGTCAACAAGTAAGACAAATAAAGTAAAAGAGAATATATCTATATATATAAAAATGGATCTTCAATTGTGTTAGTAACGCTAAAACTCGAAAACGGCTGAACGGATTGGGCTAATTTTAGTCTCAAGTCTTCAGTTTGAAGTCTAGGGAAGGTTTTAAAGTCACACGAAGTTCACCGGAACAGCTACTAAATAATATAAATAAGTACCTAATAAAGAAAAAGTTTGTCTTTTTCCAAAATATTTTACCCGACTATGCGAAGCTAAAAGCGTGGTGATTTTGGCAATATATGTATAACGCTTGTAGCGCCTAAACTACTAGTCCAATTTTGACAAATTATATTATGACAATTCCGTAACGAAAAAAAGCCAACGTCCCCCACTCCGACCAGTACCGACTGTGCCAGCGTTGCCAGACTGCGGCGCGGCGTTTGTGTGCGTGCGACTAGACGTATGCGAATTATAATTGCATAAGTTGACAAAAATGCTACGCAATAGCTTTACCGCGGCACTTCCCTAGTGACACATGTATTTTTTTATTATTAAGGGGGGGATTGGTTGTATTTTTGGCCGCGAAAACGCTGTAACATAGACCACACGGCCGCTTGTGTGAAAGATAAATTTCCTAGGTACTAATTGTGCCAACATTTACTTCCTTCGTTATCCGCTATGAATGGCTTCCAAATAACTTAGTTGGTCAATTTATGTTTTTGGTTGTTTAACGGAGTTAAGGAGGGTTATTAAAGTTCTTGTTTTTGCTCGACCTAAATAAGTTTAAGTATTTACGTAGCATTTAAACAGGTAATAAAAAGACCCACATTGTTTAAAATTTTGTTGTATTGTACGGGCTGATTTTACTTTTTGATTACTAAGACTTTGCTGTCCATCCGTTTCTCTGTCCGTCTGTTTTCTTGTTTAAGCAGCTGTTCCATTAAGCTTAAATTGTTGTGGCTTTAGCTTGAAACGGAAGATTTTTTGTCGGGTAGAAAAGTAGCTACTATAGAAAGAGATGCTTCACGGAATATTCACCTTGATACTTAAAAAAAGATTCTGTCAATAATGCAAAGTGCTCAGTTCCAGCAGTCGCTCAAGGTAAGACATAAACCGAAGAGCACCAAGAATGGAACCATTGATTTACCTTACGTCAGAGAAACGGCAAGTCAAAGTACAGAAGGCTTGTTATATGGAGATCATAGGTTCGAGTGCCTATCTCCATAGCCTATCTCCGCGAACGTAAACAAAATCGCTATGCATTTATTCCGAGCTCATTTGAATAACTTTAGACGATTCCACGTATAATAAAGGATCCTATTGATTTGTTGCTGGGAAACCGCAAGCTAAACAAATTGGAGATAAAGGGAAAACCATGAGGTTTTCTCGGAGACCGCGATTTTCTTTGTCAGTAAATTTTCAAAGAATCGGTGTTATAGATGCATACTGATTTTAATAGACAATTAAGTTTTGAATTTAGTTTATAACTATCCCTAAATGCTTACCAGCTAACCTTTGAATCGTCAGTTTTTTTATATATGAAAGCTTCTTTGGGGTATACTAAACATCCCACCTTAATCTGATAGATCCGATGACATTCCAATATACAAAAAAAAAATTATCCTCCCACGTCAGAAATCTGATTTCTATACCATGATAACTAGACACATGCGGGAAGCCTATACAAGCTTAATCTGACACGCTCGAGCTTGTCCCGAAATTCCCACTTCCCCTCCCCAACAGTATTATAACTTCGTTCCATCCGGGTGTCCCTTGACACCTCTTAAGATTTTTTTTTATTTTTTCTTCATTTTTAAATCTCTAAAGAATAGGGAATATTACGCAAGGTTTGAGCAGAGGGCGCCACTGTCACATACAGTAAATAACCCGACTAAGCCCGGCCGCACATTGTACGAATTCTGATCAGAAACATTTGAATTCCGCCGGATCGCCACCCCGCACATTATCCGAAATATCCATCCGGCGAGTTCGAGCTCACTCGGCTCAGTACAGCATGACGTAAGAGACAGCGCAGACGTTCAACCGTTTCTGATCAGAAATGTCGTAGGTACAATGTGCGGCCGGGCTAAAATCTGACATGTTGTACACGTCATAACGGAATATTGTCAGGTTTCATAAAACCTACTCATAAGGCAGAGTTTTCGTCAACGCACTCTGACATTGGCGATTCACTAAGGAGCCAATTTTTAAAAAGAAGAAGAAGAAGAAGAACGTAATTGTCAAACATCGAACGACACTTTTTGTTTACTGTCTAAGCTGGTGCTGCGTCTACCGTGAAAATATTAGAATATATTGCATTCCATGTCTAAACTTTTAAATTAACACTTTTCGACGTCTCAATCAATAGAAATATAAACTTTTATATTTTCAAACTCGCCTGACTTTCCAACTATGCGATTCTACACCGAATCGGAAATTTTTCATTTCGCCGCTTTACGAGATAGTAAAATCAACTGTACTTTCACGGGATTTCATCACAAACCCACCACCTAGTTATTTTTACATTTTACGACTTCTTCAGATGAGATTTCGCATATTAGATTAGTTATAGCTTGAACAACGTTTCCTTGAAGTTAGATAAATGTGATTATACCGTTGTTTGTCCGCCGTTGATTTTTTGCAACCCAAAGCCGGTAAAATATTTGTATAAAAAGAATTGGAAACTTTTGTATTTAACACACACAAATATTCTATTTTCATCGGAGGTTAAAATTGTAAGTTATTCTATAGTTCATAATATTATTTTATTCCATTATTGATGGACTTTTTATCATAATAAAGGTACAATGAAACTTGAAGTTGAAAATACTATAATTATTATTGTTTATTTTAATTTTTAAAAAATAATTATATTTTTAAAATGTTTACTTAATCATCATTCATCTTCACCCCTCATAATATTATTGTAGACTAATCGTTCAAAAAGAGTAGGTACTCTTTTTGAACGATGAGTCTACAATAATATCGAAAAAAATTGAGTTCGACTTTATCTCAGACAATAATTATATTTTTAAAATGTTTACTTAATCATCATTCATCTTCACCCCTCATAATATTATTGTAGACTAATCGTTCAAAAAGAGTAGGTACTCTTTTTGAACGATGAGTCTACAATAATATCGAAAAAAATTGAGTTCGACTTTATCTCAGACGTCTTATTTCCTTGTCTTGTATCAACAACTAAAGTTCATTTGATCTTACTACTTTGTCTGAAGTTTACGCCTTCGCTATAAGATTTCATTTTATAAGTTACGATCAAAGTTTTCTAGTTATGAATTCTGACAAAGAGATTATAAATGTACAATATATCATTTTGTAAAGTCCGCGTAACAAATAGATTTTCTTTAAAACTACCCCGGCCTTAACTTTGTCTATAAACAATTTCACAGCGCGATGTTATACTGTTCACCGAGACAATCATTAGTTTATACTGTAATAGAAATCAACTGTATTTATAGATTGTTTCCAATACTTTGTTCTCGTTGTTTTTGTTAAGGCCGTCACAGACTTAGCTATAACATATCGACACTGTCGTCGAACAAAGACGGTTGTGATGATCCGACGAAATCGTTTTTATTTTAAAATAGTCTTCAGTTGATGATAATCTATCCGTACACCCAAGAAAAAGTAGAATTTTCCTAATACTTTTCGAGATATGGAAACGAACAAGGACGGTTTTGAAAATCGTATCAAAGAACATGTCCGTAAGATCCAAAACCACGCTGTCTGTTGGAAGCGAGCGCCGCCCGCGCCGGTCGTATCGTCATTTGCGGCCGTGTCTGCCGGCATAGCGGTCACATTGCGAGCACCTATGCTTCGTAGGATTTTCGTGTTTATCATAAACTGTTTTTAAGAAAATAAATTAATATTAAGTGAAGCAGTATGGATGAGCTAAACAATAAACAATATTTTCATCAAAATACCCTACCAAAAGTGTCATTAAGAACGCAAATGATCGTTGATAAGGCCACAATACGGACATTTAAAAATTTTTGTAATTCAAATAATGACGACGATTTAAATGAAAACTGCCTAAATCAGAGTTGTGTGAATGAAATGTCGTCGGATGTATTATCTTCAAACCTAGGTAAACAAGAGAGATTGTTTTATTATATTTTATTACGAAATGTCTAACATTTCGTAGAACAATGTCGGTTCCGCACGTACGTCGCAGTGTACTATGCAGAACCGACATTGTTCTATGGAAATAAAATATGTTTAATTTAATTGGTAAAGTACTATTTCCATACTTTGCTTTTTTACCACATGTTTTTATATACTTAAATTATTCATTTCCTAATTTTGATTTTGTCATGTCGTATTATTAAATGCTGCGTTGTTCTTCCAAAATGTATAAGTCGCTTGTAGACTAACGACATTGTACTCCGGAGTATGATTACAATTTTTATGCAGCATATTAAGAACCGACGATGTTCTTCGGCATAATTCCACATACGACTTTGTTCGGCTACTTAAAATGCCCATAAAACATATTTTATTTAAAATTAGACTAATTTATGATTAGTTTTCATTATATTTATATTTTATCTTAAATATTTTCGTGATTTATAGGTGCTTGTGATGAAAAACCTGAGTCCCCACTGCTATCAGGAGCCGAAGAATTAATAATCAGGGAACTACACTATGTAGCGGAAGATGTTCTTAGTTCGCCATAAATTTTTCTTGAAGATGTTAATACCACCTTTGAAGCCTCCCCACCTGTCATTGTAGAGGAAATATCATAGAAACTTCTTCAATTTTAAAAGTAAAATAAATAATAAGTTATGGACTAAAAGTAATAAAAAAAGAAATAATTATGTGGAATAAGATAAAAGAAATAAAGAAATACATGTGAATAAAAGTGAACCGAACAAGTCATAATTATTATAAATATTATGATATCAATGAATATTGTAATACTTATAATTATTGCCTTGTCTTAGGATCTAGTACTAGGAACTCTTCAGTATTATTACCTAATTTAAGACATATTATTTCTAATGTTTTATACAAACTACCTAAAGACAAATATTAGGTTGGGGAAAAAGTTCCTTCGCATTTTATATAGAAATTCAGGTTTTTTATAAAGTTTATTTACAATTGACTAAACTATATAGGCACCATTTTGTTCGATAACTTTTTGTCATCTTATTGGTAGGAACATGATCCCATTGCTATAAAAATTTTGGGGCGTCTGATGAAAAAACTGCGACAAATGGTTTTGGCAGTCCTCTTGTGATGTCAACCTGACACTGCCTAAGGAATTCTGTAGCAACCGAAACCGGTGGAAATCTGAAGATGCAAGGTCAGAACTATACGGCGGATGCATTAACACCTCCCAGCCAGACTCCCGTAATTTTTTCTGAGTGGCTAAAGATGTGTGAAGTCTAGCGTTATCATGGTGAAAAACCACACCCCTTCTATTGATTAATTCCCGTCGCTTTCTCTCAACTTTTTGCTTTATTCTCATCAGGGCCTGTAGACAAGTGGCAAAACGCTCACTCTAACGCTAACGTTACAAAATGTATGCGATTTGACATAAATCATTGCTTCGCTAGCGAATACTAATGTCAAATCCATACATTTTGTAGTCCTAGCGTTAGCGTTAGCGTTTTGCCACTTGTCTACAGGGGCAGTTGTTCACAGTAGAGTTCAGAATCGATGGGCCCGCCTGGCGGTAACAGCTCATAATGAATAATGCCCTTCCAATCACACCACACACACAGCATCACCTTGTTGCGAGTTAACCCAAGTTTCGCCATAGTCTGTGAAGCCTGACCGGCCTTTGACAACGATCTTTTTCGCACGTTCTTGTACGTGATCCACTTTTCATCACCAGTTATCAGCTTTTTCAAAAATGATTTCATTACGTCGTAATAAAGAATCACAAATGAGTACACGGTTCATTAGGTTTCTTTCAGTGAACTCATGAGGCACCCAAATATCGAGCTTTTTTGTGTACCCACCTTTTTTCAAATGCACCAAAACCGTTTTGTGGTCAATCCTCAGTTCTTCAGCATCAGAATTACGATGTAGTAATTCGTAACTACTAATATGCCAATCTTGCTCTAATTTTTCAAAAATGGTATCAGTTTATTATTTTGAATTTGGTTGCCTAAGTATGTGATATTGTAATAGTTTTATGACCTGTTTTTGAGATTTAAAATTATTTTTGTTAACTCTTATTATTCCTGCTTATGACTGTGTACCTTTTATAAGACTGATCTATGCCATAATATCATTACCATTAAAATAACTGTTAAAATTTTCCATTAATTTTGTTATAGGTTTCTGTCATATTGGTAGACTCAATAAAAATATCTTTTGATAACATTATGTTGTTTTAATTATTCATAAACTACATTTATAATACACATCACTTATAATCTTCTTATAATATACGACATAAGATTAATTTTAAATTCCGTAGAGCAATGTAGCATGCTCACATTCGTCTTAGTAGTTTCCGTAGTATAACGCCTCAAAGTCACATCAAACCAAATAACTCACGCAACGCAGCGCAGTACAACGTCGCATGTTTACATAAAACAGCTTTTTTTAAGATTAATTAATAAAACATAAAATTTTAAATGCATACACAATGATTTTAAAACTACAAAAAGCTATTATGTAATAAAATTTTATTTTAATTGATAAGTAAAAAGTTACATTTCAAAATATGAATCGCAAACTTTAAACAGCTCTCCTGTGAAGTTGATATTTTGCAGATCCGTCTTTGTTCGACGACAGTGTCGATATATTAATATGTTTATAGCTAAGGCATATTACTATAATATATTTTCTATACAATTTTCGCGTGACCACGCACTCAGCTATAATATATATTTCTGGTCTCAGTGTGTTTAGTACGGTATACTAATATATATTATAGCTAAGTCTGTGACGGCCTTTATCATAGTCATTGTTTAGTTAACGCAAGCACGCATGCCTTCTAGAGATAACCAATGATTGCCCGTAATATCACATAGGTTACGGGCAATCTTTTTAACTTATTTTTTTTTCGGGATAGCTGTAGGAATTATTATTTATTCTACTGCCGTCTGCCAGATACTTAAGAGGATACACCAAGGGCTAGAGAAATGAAAAAAGTACGTGTAATATCTATAGCTGTCTTCCTTACCAGCCTATACCGCAGAGCGCGATAGAGACAACTGCAGAAAATCAACGATTCGTTGTCCCCTGATTCCTTCTCCAAAACTAAACCGATTTAAGTACTTTCTTCATTAAAGATTAAAGAAAGGCTTGAGCTGTGTTCTTATGTTTTTTTTTGTATAATCTAGCCAAATCTGTTTTCTGGATGTTTGAACACAGCAGAAAATCTGGCCATTTTTTTAGGCTTTTGAACGTTCATATCTTATTTAATAATTAAACTATGAAAAAAAAAGAAAACATAGGGACATTGTATTAGTGGCCGTAGATATTCAGGAAAAAAATTATAACTCTACCGGCATTATCCAGGAAGGAAACAGGGGACAACGTCTGTATGGAAAAAAGGGCGGAATCCTCTTAAGACAGAGTTCGAAATAAGATAAACAATCAAATACAGGAAAATTTTCAGCTTTTATGAAATGATGTAGTTAAGTCTGGCTGTCGTTGGCTCTCCGGTAAATTTACTTTAACTTAAACTAGAATGTATTGCTCATATTAGCCCGATAGTGGGCAGCTGTATTATAAAATGAACAACCACTTAGAAAAAGCCCCCGGAAACATTCCAGAAACATCGGAAGTTTTTCCTGTTGCACAGTTTTTGGTAGTACCGAATACATGCCGAGAATATTCACTGCATACGCGTTTTTATTCAGTTTTTCCAAGTTTTCCATGAAGGAATTACTATCAACGACTCCAACACCAAAGGAACGGTAATACTGGCATCTTCATGTTTTTGTATTGGGGCATGTTTGTTGTGTTTGTTTCATTGTACATGTCTAACTACTGATTTAATTTTATCAAAAGTGTACTGTGCTTTAATAGCCATTAGCCACACACAAAACTCAATTATTCAAGCAGTTCTCAACTTTTGATTATTATGCATTTTAAATTATAATTAAACTTTAATCAAGTAACTTATTGATTACTCTATCACTATGAAATGAAAAAAATATTGTATAAAATAAAATATCGTCTAGCTTCCGAAACAACTGGACAGATTTTGTTTGCCGAATACATTTTTAAGACAACTTTACATTACGGTAAAAATGCACCATTTTTGCTACATTCTACCATGCTCTACCACAGACGCACAGAACATTAAATAGCACATCATATTATTGTCCTTTCCTAGGACTCAAAGTATCTCCATACCGGATACCCAAATTTCAGCAAAATCGGTTTAGCGGTTTGGGAGTATAGAGGTAACTAATAGACGGACTGACAGACAGACAAAGACGCTTTCGTATTTCTAATGATATAATATATCTATGGACTATGGATCTATGGATGTATGGATTTTACCTAACAAGTCATCTATGAAATAAAAGATCATCCTTATTCCGTAATACCGCAGAATATTTATGCAATTCCATTACCAGAATCGCATAACTATTCGCATGCTAATCGCACACATCTGAAGCCCTAGTTCATCTTCCGAGGAATTTCATTTCGAGGACTCAAAGCCTTCTGTGATTAAAATGGGTCTTTGTCTCGAGATGCGGAGGTTTTTCATCTGTCCTTTGTATTGCAGATTAGGTATATGTGGATTCGAAACAAGATAGGATTTTGGTATAATCGTTGTGGTATCGATGAATAGTGAAGTTTATAATGAGGCATTTTCTTATTTTTTTAATTTGATTGTCAAACAGTTTCCATTTTAGTAACTAGATGGCGTATGGGTAGACAACTATCGGTAATACCAGGGAATACTATCAATAATTGCTACAAAACTGGGGAAAAGAATTTAAAACTTGATACATTTCAATTTGATAAAGACGCAATAATATTCCAATGAATAGGATAATACAATTATTATAACGATGTTTTAGTTATAACTCATGGAAGAAATAGCCCTATTTACCGATATTCACACCAAATGTCACAGGAATTATACATTTAGGTTTTGACAACAACTTGCCTGCACTTCTGCAAGATAACGGATATTTAATGGCTGATATTTTACCAATAATGAGCATCAAAAACCGTAATAACACAATTTGGGAAAAAATAATAAAAACCACACCAACAATAAAAAGTAGAAGAAGTTTGAAAATGACATGCAGTCAGTTTTCAGTTTGACAAGTATTCAATAATGTTAGCGTGTTCCTAAGCCGTTACCAGTATACTGGCCTAATCGCTTAGGCCAATGATCGCTTAGGCGTATGCTCTTCGTGAAATTTAAACTAGAGAGACGAAGCAAAAAAACATAGTACTATATGGAAATGTATAAATACATACAGTTTTATGTTAATATTATGCTAATGAAAACTAGGCTTAAGATAGTTTGATTTATGTCACACTTGGCAGTACACTGATATTTTTTGGAAACACAACCCATATGTAGTCAGTGGTGCCAACCTGCAGATAATTTCAGATCGGTGGGGAACCAATAGAAAATCTAGAAGTGTCTACCGTCGCGCCGTCTGGTGGAGATTAAAAAAAGAAAACAACCCATTTGTGCAGTTTTTTTGGGACTAAGTTGTGTGTTCAACAGAGAAAGGCAAATGGAGAAAATTGAGTACTGAGTAAAACTATTACCTAAGAGATCTAAATATATTATAAAGTTTGTAGTTAATATCCCACCAAAAATATAAATGTAAATGGAGAGCCAAGTTCCATACAAACATTATTCTTGTCTATGGTCTTCGCCGTAAAAAGGATGGAGATCTAAATAAGTGCCAAGTTTCATGGATAATCGAAATATATGTATGTATAGGAACCAAATAACATTATGAACAAATAATAGAGTCTATTTCATTGCTTTATTGAATATCTATAACAATTGATGTTATTTAAATAATGTGAGATCTTAAACTGGATTAGGTTTGACTTGGCTGTTATTAAGATATAATAACCGTTTGAGCTGTGCTCATGAAATTTAGAGCATATTTTTATCTCGCAAGTCTCATTATATGAGCCAAATTTGAAACGTTTATGTGAAATAGTTTCTGAATTATGAGGGGGTCAAAAGTAGCTGCAAATGGTTCGTGTAATATTACACACGGTGCTGCTCGCCATTCTGTTATGCTGGAACTTGGCTTGACACGCTACCGCGTGTCTAGATTGTGTATTTGTTATTTTTTCACGAAAAAACTACTAAGCGGAATTTAATCAAAATTGTATGGTTGTAGTTTAGGCTCTAGAACATTTAAACATATCCAAAACACACGCGCTTCACCCTAAAGCCCGTCACAGACTTAGCTATAATAATATAATATATTAATATACCGTGAAACTACACTGAAACCAGAAATATATATTATAGCTGAGTGTGCGGTCACGCGAAAATTAGTATAGAAAATATATAGTAATATGCCTAGCTATAAACATATTAATATATATTATAGCTAAGTCTGTGACGGCCTTAAATTGACAAAACACTTTAATTCTAAGGCAGAGGTTATACGGTCAATTTTTAATCAATGTGATCCATCAATCTGATTGACGGAATATTGATGGTTATAAAAATGTGCATATTAAAAAAATGATCAATCCATCAATCCGTGGGTTAGACGATCAATTTTTCGTCAATCTTTACCGGATAGATGGATCAGATTGATAAAAATTGACCGTATAAGTTATAACCTCTGCCATAGGCAGAGGAAAAATTGGTCGTCTAACCCACGGATTGATGGATGTTTTTTTTAATATGTACTTTTTTATAACCATCAATCATTATATTCCGTCTATCAGATTGATGGATCAGATTGATGAAAAATTGATTGTGTAACCTCCGACATACAGCATACTATTCTTATAACTTACATAATTAAGCAGTACATTTCCAAATTATCACTTCAATCTACTGAAAATATAATTTAAAATTATGTGAAACTTTAATAAGTTGTACAATTCCGTACAATGTGGGTAAAATCGTTACAATGACCTTCTCGCTGCCGCCGGGGAAATCTAGTGCGATCAACAAATTGTTATGATTTGATTTCCCGGGTGTGACCGAATATTGTAATCATTTGTATTAATAGATATGGAGCCGTGTGATTTCATGTTTTATTTTGTTTATGTGTATTCATAGACATGATTATGATAAGTCTTACGCTTTAGATAGAGCTTATAATATTATCATTTATTGAATAGCATGCAAATGATAATATTATAGTACTATAGTATAGTAATGAAATCGCTTTTTTATCCCATGATTTAAATCTTTAAAACTACTAAACAGCATGGTTAATGGTTATCTTTTAGAAATCGAGTTATTCAGCCGAAAGGGTGCTTATTTGAAAGGTGTGCTTATAACGGGTTGAAATGGGGATGATGTTGAATCGCAGGTCAGATAGTCTTATCAGTTAGATCTATTACATTTTATAATAATATTATCATTACACAGGTACAGATATATAAAACAATATAGATCTGTACCTGTGTAATTGCTTTCAAACATCAAACATTGCATCAAACATTTTATATTTATCTTGAAGTGTTTCTGGGCATTGATTTTAAATAAACTTCACTAAAATAAACAAAAATATAGCAAATATTGTGGTGGTTGTTAAATGACGAAGTATATGAGTAAATATGTCCACTAGCCCGGGGTAGGAGAGCCTCAAGTGGCCATAACTTGAGCTGACTATGAGCTGTGGCATAACAGAGCCATAGACTAAATAAAATTCAATAGAAATGTCGAAAATATCTCTAATAATCTAATCTCTCACTCAAACACTCAAAAAAAAAATATTTTTTTACTATCCACAATTTAAATAACCTAAAGTGTGAATAATTGTATTATTCTTTTAATTGAAAGCTTCAATACACGGTCACGGTCAATCGATCCCGTGGGATTGATCTTAGACACTGACCGCAGCTGTAGCTTTCCCATGTCCACGTGACCTGATCAAAATTTTGTAACACGGGGGAGGACACGTCTGATATGGTGTAGAAGATGAATTAGTAATATCTCTATTTCTACCCGATGTAAATGCCTGCCTATTGGATAAATTTCTACCTGCACTCCCAGAGTGCAAGTGCAACCCATTTTTTATTGGAGAGGCTGCCGCCATATCTGATTCTTCCTTCTCCCTGAATAATGCATAGAAAGTAGGCTTTTAGCAAGCGCATAAATTGTAGGTTTTTGACACGCCGGCCGCCGTCGACGCAAGCTGTTGTTTATCGGTCTTTGGATGAAATTGAAATACTGTATGACGGGTTTACTAGGTACAGTCGGCTTAAGATTTTCAGCGTAAGAAAACGAGACGAGGCGCGATACGATTCAATTTTAGCCTCGTTTCGTCTCGTTTTACTATGACCTGAGTCCTGTCCCTAATTTAAATGTAATGATCTGCCTTTATAATACTTACACTGTACATAAAATGTTCGCTTGCTCCAATTGAAAAAAAATTCTACTCGAGCATAAAAACTTTGCCCTTATATTATCAATCTTATTAGCCTGTACTCCTCTAATAAGCAGCTGTACTCCTCTATCTTATAGATAGATATTATAGTTAACTCGATAAGTCGCGTCACATTTTGTTACTCCTCTTAGTATAAACTAAGTTTTAAAAGTCTTCATGTGGTTGCAAGTTTTCAGTTACTTGCTGGCTATGGCAATATAATCGCCGCGTTTTCCAAAGCATTTCCAACGTAGCCCGTTGTAGGTTCCCAAAAACATTTTACTCGCAACGCAGCTTAGCTCAGCTAAGGTGAAAACGCAGCCTCAGCTGCTGCTTGATGAGTTTTAAAATAAAACATACTAATTACATAATACTTTTCATGACGACCGTACCTACACTGTACAATAAATTGTTTTCATGAAGACTGTGCGTAGTACAGTTGAGTGAAATTGGCCATATATCACAATTTGTACGAAACTATAACCCAGTTGGCTATTTTTTACTCCACTGTTGCTAGATGGTATTGCTTTATGAAATTTATGTGGCACTAGGGTTGCTAGGATTACACTTCAGGGTTTGCTTGCAATATACAACTGTGATCCAAACCATGAGGCGTGTACAAATTTTCATAAATTTTAAAATTCTTAAGGCCTTTCGACTTAAGATGAAGTTTGGACTATAGAATGTGTTGCCCCTGTTTAAATTTTTTTTCAGGGTAGACATTTACACTTATTTTGATAACCGTAGGTACTCAATATTTTGTACTAGCCCTTAATATATTTAAATATAATTAAAGCTGGTAAAATTCTGCATAAATATGAGTTTGAAATCTTAATAAAAACTAGGAATAAAATAAAATCTACTTCCATATTTTTAAATAGGGCAGAAATTCAGCATTAAGTTGTAAGTACCCAGTTGAAATTACACAGAGCGTCTTCAAATATATCGTCGGGTTACATAGCACGAACAAAACCCAGAGTTACCATTAAAAATAAAGTAAAAGTAACATGTAATAATAACACGATACTTTTTGAGCAATAGAAATTCTTTTCGTAACAATATCTGTGTGTATTTTTAGATACTTAAGAATTCTGTATTTTATAAGGTGAGGTAAAAGCATTCTGCGAATATTTTAGGGGGCGTCCAAAAATTACGTGAGGTGCAAAAATTAGGTGAGGGAGGGGCTAGAGGGTCGAGTCAAATCTCAAGTACTTAATTATTTATATTTATTGTTACAAAAAAATATACAATTTTGGTCCATTTTGACATTTTGAAAAATCTCACATGAGATTCGGGGGTGGGGGAGGGGGTTGAATAAAATCTCACGAAACCTCATCACGGGGGGAGGGTGGGTCAGAAAATTTGTAATTTGTGGACTTATCTTAGGTCATATGATCAGCTAATGCTTGACGTTATTGAAGTTTCAGATGTTTAGGTACAAAAATAATGACAGACTCAAAAGAACAATCTCCTCTTATATCAGTGAGCTTGCGTTGAGAGGAGTCACCCATACATATTAAGATTTTTACATAATGAGGACATTTTTTGCCTAAACGTCTGTATTTAAGTACTTATAATATAATATTACTTTTGTCCTACCGCATGATAACGATTATGATTAATCTTTACTACCAAGAATCGCATTTCAACATTTGCTTTCATTACATAATCAATTTATTCATCCAAACAATGATTGCTTCTAATCAACGAAGAACGAATGGGGGCAAACATAATTTGTATCTAATATGTCGGACAAACACCATTGTTTTTCCTTGTGATTGATCGGTTTGGATATAATTAGGCGAAATGGAGCATGGCCGTTCTAATTTGTCACATTGCTAAATTGTTATAGTCTGGTTAGTTTTAACACATTTTTGTTGATAGTTTAACAATAATTTATAATTTATGTGTCTAACACAAGATTTGTGTCGGCACGGAGGGGAAGTTTTTGAAAATTCACCACCCAAGGGAATAAGATTTTTGTACTTAATTTTAAATAAAATCCAATAATAGTAACATAGAATGTCAAATTAGGGCACCTAGGTTCAATTTTCATGTCTATTTCAAACACAAATACACTCACAAAAGTGTGTTGAAATTAAAATATTATTTAGTTTCAGATTTAAAGACAAACTGAAATTCAAAACTGCTTAGAGCTCTCCAAATTGAATTTCCGAGAAACATACATGAGTCGAAATTAGCGGCGAACTTGTGTCGGAAAACTGAGAGTTCTGCAAAGTAGATATGAACGAACGAATGAAGGAAGGGTTAAAATTTTTCAAATAAGTATTTACTTTTTTCAGAATTCATTCATGTGTGAATGTGAAACTTATATTTTACTATCTTTTTAGGGTAGAATGTGGGTGAAAAATGTAAAAAAAAACCTTCGAATTTTAAATTTCAAAATAGTTAAAGGTAGTTCTGGGGTACCTTAAGGTACCATAAGGGAACTTAGAGAGTAAAGTTATTTAACTTTACTCTCGTAAAATCTAAAACAATCGAGTAATTATTGTTTGTAATTGAATTTTTCATACAATCAGCGCATCAGTTTATTTCTGAACTAAATGACGCCCGCAACTCCGTTGCCCCAAAGTTTATCGCGCGTGAACCGTAAATTATTCCGAGATAAAAAGTACGTATCCTATGTTCTTTCCCAGGACTCAAAGTATCTCCATAACGAATTTTAGCAAAATCGGTTCAGCGCTTAGGCTGTGAAGTGGTAACAGACAGACAGACACACTTTCGTATTTATTATATTAGTATACATAAATATACTTAACGAAACAATCAGAGCCAGAAATATCTTCCGAAAAAACTTAATATGAACAAATACAATGCGCTTATCCTAAACAAAAGAAAACAAGTTTACCTTGTTTCAATAAAGGAAAGTACGGAACATTTGAATATAATCTTGTATATCGGATAAAACGACAAAGCCAGTAATGTCGAGCAATAATTGCAATCAGTTGGCAAAAACGGGATCCGCCAATAACGAGAATTCCCGGGAAATCCCATTTGCTCTACCCACACAAGTATACGTAAAATTATACACACATTTAGTTTTTCTTTGAGAAGAAGATATTAGGTATATACTTTAAGTTATTAGTCCATGCAGAAGTTGGGTATGTTTTAGGGTTCCGTACCCGAAGGGTAAAAACGGGATCCTATTACTAAGACTTCGATGTCTGTCCGTTTATCTGTCCGTCTGTCTGTCCGTCTGTCTGTCTGTCTGTCTATCTGTCTCCAGGCTGTATCTCAAGAACCACTATAGCTAGACTTTTGAAATTTACACAGATTATATTGTATACCTGTTACCGCTATAACAACAAATACTAAAAACAAAATAAATTAAATATTTAAGGGGGGAGGCCATAAAAGCACATTTTTTAGCCTCGCATTCCGACTCGCACTTGGCCGATTTTTAGCTATTGTTTGTTATTTGATATTTTAACAGGAAATATTACGCGAAGGTTGAAGCAGTCGGCGCTACTAACACTGTACTGTAATGTTACTGCTACTTTGAAACCCAGAAAAGAAGAAATGGTAGTTTCAATGTCTAAAGTTTCTCGCCTAGTAAATTTACTTTGGTGTAATACGGCAACATCTTACATAGTAATAACTAATAACCATAGCATCTCATAGCAAAGGTATACAAACATACCCCAAGGGTGTAAGCTAACGACTATTTCAAGCAACTTCGATTTCAAGCTATTAGTTACGAGAACTACCTACCGTTAGTTACACTATAGCTGTACTTATGCTTATGTTTTGACTTTGGAGTGAGAAGTGGATTCATAGGCAGATGGCGGACCAACTTAATTCGGTCGTGTTATGTCAAACCCAGCCGACCGACATTGAATAGATATAAACAAACCAAATAAGGTAGGTCCGTCGACTATAAATCAATTTCTTCGATGGTGCAAAAGCGTTGTTTGTTGTGTGACTAGTTGATGCCCTGTAACTCCTTATTTTAGTAAGTTTATTGCGCTGGTAATATAATTTTTTTCGGAACATAAAGAATACTATATGTCCTGTCGGGGAACTCAAAGTAATATAATAATATAATATTATCTGCTTGTCATAATATTTCATAATAATATTATGTTTATCTGTTCGATGGAAAGTTAACCGACAGACAGACACACTTTCGCAATTATAATATTTGTATGGGATTTGCGGTTTTCTAAATTAATTATGTTTCAAATATCAAAAAATATGTGTACATTCTCAGTATGAGAACATAAACGAATTACAGAATAAATTTAAGATTGCTATTTTAAAATTCCATTAACGGCTTAACAGCTCTATATTAATTAGAGAGAAAGTTTTAATTATGAATAATTTCAGAAACGTGTATAATATTATGTACTCTATTTCATGAAGTTTATAGAAATAGAAGTTTGTTCGTGTGTTTGCATTTTTGATGTTAAAAGTAATTAGGAGTTACTTAATTGAATATTTAAGTAGGTAAGTATACTTGTTAACCTCCGACCATAAAGTTAATATACCTAGCAGAATAGAAAAACAAAGGTCTGAGCAAGCGAGATGTCACTATCAGGTAACACTACGTAGTAATAAAATTAAATTAAGAAATTTAAAAAAACCCCCGCCAAAAAACTTTAAAAAGTAATGAAATAACATTTCCTGACTTTAAGTTTAAATCATTCCTAAGAGTAAAGTAATATTTTAGTCCATAATTGTTGTCAAGGTGTGTCGGGGGACCGCTAAGTAAACTACCACAACAGCGACTTTTGCATTTTGTATCGCCATAATAGTCGCTGATTCTCTCGATTCGGGTCGCTGTGAACAGACCCTTAATTTATATTGTTATGTGAAATCAAACATCTACATTAGCGGTCCCCCGACACACCTTGACAACAATTATGGACTAAAATATTACTTTACTCTTAGGAATGATTTAAACTTAAAGTCAGGAAATGTTATTTCATTACTTTTTAAAGTTTTTTGGCGGGGGTTTTTTTAAATTTCTTAATTTAATTTAATTTTATGCTTTTTATACTTGTGCAGAATAATTCCTATCAATTGGATCATATCCCAATGAATACCATCTATAAAATATGTCCTCTTGGATGAGGCCATCAATATGAGACCAAACATGAAACCTCCACTTTAGGTTCATACGGAGCTTGGCTCCTATAGAATCCAGGTGATGCTGCAGCAGCAGCATGCAACTATTTACTGTTTATCTACGTCTTACTGGTTGTCGCAGTTAAAATGAGCCCAAACACGAAACCTCTGCTCTAAGTTGGTGAGGAGTTGGGTATCCTATTGATTACCAGGTGATGCTGCACCACCAGGTCAACTTTCCAATAATGTGTATATATTCATAAGTGTCTCGAACCAGGATGCAAAATACAAAACCCATCAAACGACTGCAAGTTGCTAATCGTCCTATCACGCACCAGATATTCCGTGATATTTCAGCAATGAGCAGGCTGATGATGATGAACTATAGCTAAGAACACTCACCGTCATGTCAGCTTTCAAACAAAAAAAACTAGATCGAAATCGGTCCACCCGTTTGGATGCTGCGATGCCACAGACAGACAGACAGACAGACAGACAGACACGTCAAACTTATAACACCCCTCTTTTTGGTCGGGGGTTAAAAAGAGACGTATGATCATACATGACAGCAGAACTCTTTTTTGACGTCCAGTCGGAACGTATCGGCACGTTGATAATTTACTTGTGTAAGTGTATACGTACACATATTTTTACACACAGGTGTAAATCAATTTCGGTTTCGTTTGACAGCTCGAGATTGTTGCTCTATTCCGCTAGGTATAATATTAACTTTATGCGTCTGACGAAAATAAGCGTTAAGTATATAAGTTTGACGTGTTTGTCTGTCGGTGTCATTAATTACATACGACAAAATATTGCGTACAATAGCTTGTGGTCTCGCGGTCTTTTATTGGTAACATAAAAAGTTTCATATAGATACGTCAGAACTCAGAACCACGGTACTAGACTGACGTGGTTTAAAGGGTCCATAGATATTATTAATTATTATTAATTCAAGTTGACGAGTGACCAACCCATTTTCATCTAATCACTAAGTCTAATGCCAAGTTTTTGCAATCTCACAAATTCGCACTTAGCCAAGTCCTCGACAAAAACCCTATTTGTTGGGAAAGCTTATTTTGACAAAGGACCGTACACGGGCAATCTATCTTAATTCCCTGATTGGCGTTTAGGTGGCCTATCTTAGAGGAATTTATAGGGTGACAGCTCATACGCCCAAGACCGATACGATAAAGTACAATCGCCCCGGAAATTTCAGCGAAAATGTTGACAATTTGAAGGAAATTTGCGAGAGTAACCTTTTTTTCAAAACGTTCAATTACAAAAGTAAAAGTTAAAACTTACAAAATACTAGTTGACACCCGCAACTCCGTTGCGTAGAAATTCGTTTACCGCGCAGGAACCGTACATTTTCCCGTGACAAAAAGTATCCTATGTCCTTTCCCGGGACTCAAAGTACCTCTATACGAAATTTCAGCCAAATAGGCTCAGTGGCTTGGGCGTGAAGAAGTAACAGACAGACACACTTTCATATTTACCCCTTTACTAATAAACGCTGTATAAGCTTTGAATAGTTAAACAGTGTTTTGTCTTCTTCAATCCAATTAAAAATGTCACATGTGTGACAGGAACAAAACACTGTATAACTATTCAAAGCTTATACAACGTTTATTAGTAAGGGTGTTAGAATATTAGTATGGATAAACTTTAAAGCCAGTATAGTGGGCATGATAAATAATAGTGTTAATCACAAAAAAATGGAATACAATCGTTTAGATGTTTGGAAACCATGACACGCAGGACTTCAAAGTTTTAGGGACCATATAATAATTTTAAAATAAAATATAAGAGCTGGTCACCAACAATTTCCTCTATCCGTCTTCCTCTCTGTCAGTTAGTATATGTCTCCAAGTTTCTAATAATAATATTTTGTTATCATGAATTTCAATCTATCACAAAAACCTCTCCCCAAGTTTTATATCAATTAATGCCCCAAAGAACTGGAGTACCCAAACTATTTTAATTAAAGCAAAACAGGCCTTATTGCGATAATCATAATTTCCGAGATTTCCGACGATACGGCTAAGTTAAATGTCTTTAGCATTCCTATTACCATATTTTACCTTTATGGCGCGCCCCGAGCAGGCAGATGATATACGTGTACGTATTAGCACTTGTAAATATTTTATATCTCTTTCTAGGTGACGCCCGCAAGTCGCAACTCCGTTGCGCTAAAACTCGTTTATCTTGTGGCAACCGTACATTTTCCGAGACAAAAAGTATCTCCATGCAAAATTTCAGCAAAATCGGTTTAGCAGTTTCGGCGTGAAGAGGTAACAGACAGACGGACAGACAGGCAGACACACTTTCACATTTATAATATTAGGTATGGAAGTATGGATAATGTCTATAGAGCACATAGAGTACCTGACTTTGGTAACAGGGAATTGAGAGGGAACACTTTGCAGCAATGAAGAGTAGCTCGTATCCTACTTCGAGTTTTAGCATATGTCTGAGTGAAATTCTTGCGTCGTGGATGCGCCGCCTCATCTTCCGCCTTACACAGGTACTCACCAGACGCGGATGCTTCGGTGAGTAAGTACCTGTGTAAGGAGAGAGCTAACACCAGCCTGCCACGATTGTGGCGCTGCGGAGGACATGGCCTAGCATACCCTCGAGGTGTGCGATTGTTGGGCCATGCAGCGCCACGATCTCGTGGCAATACTGGCTGGAGATATCTCGCTCCTGAGCATGGTGCGCTGCATGCTCGAGAGCGATGAGGCCTGGCATGCGGCGGTGTCTTTCTGCGACATTGTGATGTCGCAGAAAGAGGTCGTGGAGCGGAACAGAGAGGACGATCCCACCTAGCCTCTCTGCCCCTCCGCCGGCGTAGGACGGGAGTGCGGAGGCGACGCTATCCGAACTTCCTATCTCATTTCATATCGTTTAACGGGGCTCCGGGAGAGGATGGAAACCTCCCCGGCTTAGTCAGCCCCGGTGCCGAGGGGAACAGATTGCGATGCGGAATCAAATGCGGTGCGGAAGCGTACCTTAACTTTGGTGGATGTCCGGTACCTTCTAAGGTAGACCGGCCGGTCGTGGAGGGAGTCC
The DNA here is from genome assembly GCA_905404155.3 of Plebejus argus. NCBI lineage: Eukaryota > Metazoa > Arthropoda > Insecta > Lepidoptera > Lycaenidae > Plebejus > Plebejus argus. The sequence continues at coordinate 2,393,900 of FR989941.1, read as the reverse complement.
TATGCTTGTTAGATCCAGAACATCCCTCTGTATACGGCTGAAGGCGAACGGCAGGTCGTTTTGGTGGGTAAGCCCGGCGCTCTCACCGGCAGTCCTACATACCCCCGAGGTGATTCAGCATAACTCAGGCACATCCCCAACCCGGGGCATCCATCAAGGGTTTCCCCTGCGCATAAAAAAAGGCCTATACAATATAATATATTTTAATAACTAACATACATTTTAAATATTAATATATATTTAATAATTACTACACTATATCACGAATTAACGAACGAATTTAATCCTTATTACTGTGAATGAACATAAAATGAATATAAAGGAAAGCAACTCTGGATTATTAATTTTAAAATTGAATAGCGTTGACCAATAATATTGATCAATTAATTGAAATTTTTGTAATAAAGCAAATTATCTGAAAATTTTCGTACAAATAATTAAAGCGAAGTTTTACTGTGAAATACACAATATTTGCAAGTTTTTTTAACATTACATTACCAATTATATTACCAAGTAAAATGTGAATTAATTACATGAGTAAAATAGCCAAGGGTCAAATGTATGTTAATGTCCAGTTTTTAACCGATTTCCAAAATGGAGGATATTTTCAATCATTGTTAATTTCGCTATTAACTTAAGGATTCAGAATATAGCAAATCAAAGTTTAGTGTATCGCTATATTTTGAGAATAATTAAAAAATATAATATTACTTGCATGGATTTCTTTTATTCTTTTCATTCTTCTTTTTATTCCTTTTAGGGCTCCAAAGGGTAAAAATGAGACCCTATTAGTCTATTACTAAGACTTCGATGTCTGTCCGTCTGTCTGTCTCCAAGCTGTACCGCCATAGCTAGGCTTCTGATTTTCATAACAGTTTGTGAAAAACACAAAAAATAAAATAAAGGGGGTTTCCACACAACGTGATTTTTATGTTTTTTTTTGCTCCTAATCCTTAATGGCAACAGGTAGGCACTTGAAATATTAACAAAATCCTTAATTATATTCGCATATTTTATATTTAATAATAAAAATAAAATAAAATAAATAATTAAGGGAGGCTCCCATACAAAAAACACTATTTATAATAAAATTAAAATAAAATAAATAATTAAGGGAGGCTCCCATACAAAAAAACACCATTTTTCGCTCTATAACGGTACGGAACCCTTCGTGCGCGAGTCCGACTCGCACTTGGCCGACTATTTAAGAAGAAGCATCCATAAAAATCACTGACTCACATAATATTTTATATAAACCAAAATTGTACTAGAGAATCCTCTGGTACATCTATACTAATATTACAAACGCGAATGTATGTGACTGTCTGTACGTCTGTTTGTCTGTCTGTCTGTTACCTCTTTACGCTCAAACCGCTGAACCGATTTTGCTGAAATTTGGTGCGAATCTACCTTGAGTCCCGGGAAAGGACATAGGATACTTTTATGCCGGAAAACTGTAAAATTTTGGCGCAACGGAGTTGTGGGCATCATCTAGAAATAAGTATAAACCTCTCCCCTCGGCACTAATTTAAAAAAAAATTTACGTGCCAGTCACCTAAAACAAAGTATTATTTTGTAAAATTTACCTGTAATCTAGCATTTAAAGTACCAACAGGTGATATTTTTTCACAGCCCTAATCTCGCTCCCTTATAATCTGCCCTCAGTATACATTCGGTCTCCGCCGAGATCGAACGCGTGCTCTAGTGTTGTGTTTTTGGATTTGTGATATTGTTGTGAGTATTTTTTTTTTATTTTGCTATGAAAATAGTACACAAGGAATAAATTTTGGAGGGATATTTTTGAATTTTTCTAATTGTTCCAGAATTATTGTTTGTTAGAGTCTTCTTCTTTACCGGCTTTTTGGTTGTGTTTTTGTAAATTATCAAAAGTATTTACAAGATTATAAAATGTTTTGACGTCTTGATTATCAAAAAAAAAATAAGTAAAAGTTTTAGAGAATATTAAAAAACCGTCAACAAGATTGAGAAAGATGAAATACTTTGAAATATACACACAAAATAAAATAATATCAATAAAGCTAAAACACGTTTTTGCTTGCTCTTTTTTTCTCTGTAAAAATCTCGTAAAATATTTTATAAATACGATAACATTTAACGAGAAATGATAACACTATACTATTATAACTGTTTTATACACAAAATAATGTGTACTTTAATGAGTTTCCTACAAAAGTGATCAATTATATTTATTCGGCCATAAAATTAATATAATTTTTATAAGATTTATTAAACACATGTAATAAAAAATAAGGCAATTATAACAATATAATATTGTTATTCTACTATTATTAATAGGAGGGCCTAGCAGAAAACCCGTGTAAATTATTATCGCTTAAATAGGTTTACATATTAGGTTACTGAAAACCTATGCTATAATAGCAAAGGTTACGCACTAGCTAAAGGCCGAGCTTTGTGAGGGCTCGCGTCGTTTTTCTGCGTGGTTTTCTTTATGGCAGTTTTTTTTTAATATTTTAATAGTAACCAAACCCTGACCTATGATAGCACATCTACATATAAATAAAAAATACTATCAATAGGCGTGATAGTTTTCCCTAAAGTGTACGACAAAAGTGCACAGATTGTGGGATATACTAGGGTTCGCTTTGCTCGCCCTGATAATGCGTCACTTACCATCAGTGGATTCCCGTTTCTTTATCTTTAGAAAAATTGTGTGATTGTGCCTAATAATGGTAAAAATCTGGCATGAAAATACCAATGTCAACAGCATTTTAATGTGAATATAGAAGATAGTTTTCAAACTAATTAATGTTACAGTTTTGAGTGTGCAAACGTAAATCTCACAGGATAACAAAGTTTTCCATATGGTAGCTGTACTTAATTTCATGATTTAACTAGTCAAGCCTATTATTATACAATTACTTACTCATTTATGATGACCTCTGTGGCTCAGTTGGTGGGCTGTTGGTAGCTCAAGACGGGGGTCGCGGGTTCGAATGCCGCCGACGGAACAATAAGTTTTCAAAGTTCCTGGGTAATGGATGTGTATTAAATATCCGTATAATATAATAAAAATCTTAAATATATTATGTATAGTATAAAAGTATTAAATATATTTCCGTTGTCTGGTACCTGTAACACAAGTCCATCAGGTACTTATCACAGGGCCAGACTGACGTGGTGTGAAGCGTCCATAGATATTATTATTATTATTTACACATGAGACTACATCTAAGGGTCAATTCAGACCGCAACGCGACGCGTAGATGCATTTCTAAATTAGTATGGATTTGACAGATTCGCAAGACGTCTCACGCTGACGACATATTCTGTCAAATCCATACAAATTTAGGTCGCGTCGCGTCGCGCCTCGCCTCGTCGCGTTGTGGTCTGAATTGACCCTAAGGCAATAACTTTATGTAGTAACTAGATGACCCGGTATTACTTTCATCCTATATAAATAAATTTAAAAAAAATCGGCCAAGTGCGAGTTGGACTCGCGCACGAAGAGTTCCGTACCGTTATAGAGCAAAAAATAGGCCAAAATTGTGCTATTTTGTATGGGAGCACCCCTTAAATTTTCATTTTATTTAAATATTATTATTATTTATTAAAGTATGTACACATAATTAATTATACTTAATGCCTTTGTGAAAATTTCAAGTGCCTACCTGTTGCCATTATTGATATCGAGCAAAAAAGGCCAAAAAATCACGCTTGTTGTATGGCAGCCCCCCTTTAATATTAATATGATTTTGTTTTTAGTATTTATTGTTATGACTGAGACATAACTGCTATAAGTTAACTAATAATATGTTGAACCAACTTTCCTAAAAAAGAGATTCTATGTTTAGCTATATTATGTTTTTTTGTAAATTAAAATTGAATAATGAATATATTGTTTTATGCAGGTTCCAAGTTTGCCAACAATTGAAAAAGTAGAGGACATCACGAATGTTTAAAATTTATAATAAACTTTCACCCCTTGTTGGGGATGAATGTGGAAAACGTTTAATCACGTAATTCTTTAACGTTAGTTAGGAGGTGTTGCCTGCAGGTCAAGGTGTTGCCTGCAGGTCAAGGTCGATATTATAATTATTATAGATATTCGCCCCTCTGTATTATGAGATTAAATGGCGAAAGATTATCATTGTAATAATATATTGCGCAGTGCGCATCGCGCAGGCACTTGTGCAGTGTGCACCACAGAAATAAAACAAGATAGAACGGCGATGCGCTTGCGTTGCTATTTGCTAAGGAATCGCGCGTGTCAATTTTTGCTTTGTTTTTAGTTAGAACAAATAACTTCCCGTGGAAAGAAATACCTCCTTTTGACCGATTCACTTTCGTACTTCCGTTTTTACAATTAGACACTGCACAATGAGGCTTTTTTGCACAATCGCTCCGGTATAATCAAGTCGAGACGTGCGCGCTGACTGAATGAATGTTCAACGAATCTTGCACACTTGTGCAAGATTGAAACACGCGTACTCCACCCGCTTAGCCGTTCTATCTTGATTTATTTCTGTGGTGTGCACAGTAAAATTCCTCGTTAAGGCCGTCACAGACTTAGCTATAATATATATTAATATGTTTATAGCTAGGCATATTAATATATATTTTCTATACAATTTTCGCGTGACCACACACTCAGCTATAATATATTATATGGTCTCAGTGTGTTTAGTACGGTATATTAATATATATTATAGCTAAGTCTATGACGGCCTTTAGGGTTAGTTCATACCAATGAATAAGGAATTGGTTCATACCGCTACGTGATGCGTAGATGCATTTCTAAATTTGTACTGAATTGACAGATTTCAATTGCGCGAGACATCTTGTAAATATATGTCAAATCCATACAAATTTGGAATTGCATCTACGCGTTGCGTTGTGGTCTGAATTGAACCTTACGTGACACGACCACGTAGGTTTGGTTAAAAATCGGCCACAGACACCAAATTCAGTGTTCTGTATAATTTGCAAACAAAACAACATTTCATCGAAGTCATAAGGTAAATCCTTTTCAAAGTCCTTACATATTGTTAGAGATTTTATCAATTTCGACCTTTCGGCTGTTGGCTTTGAGCCTTTGAAATATGGCCGAACAATTCACTAGGTTTCATTTCGAAGTCTGAATTTGCGAAGCGCCCAAAATGTTGGGACTCCTAAACTTCTGAGAAATGCGACCAAATTGGTATGGATTTTCAAATGTGCTAGTCGCGCTAAAACTCGAAAACTGCTGAACGGATTAGGCTGTTTTTAGTCTTAAAATATTCGTAGAAGTCCAGGAAAGGTTTTAAAGTGACACGAAGTTCACCGGGACAGCTAGTTACCTATAATTTTAATCTTTGTAATAATTATTGTCTACATACCTATAATTTTGTAATACACATTTCCTATAAACAGCTATTTTTCATTGAAAATATTTCGTTTCGTACACTCGTTGAGGCAAAATAAATTAATAATATTATGATGACAACTTTGATATTCTACATAATATTTACTCACAAATTAAATTACTAAAGTAAACCTGCGAGCTTCTTATATTCCCAATTATATTAACAATTTTTCATCTTTTAAAATATATTAAAAATCCAATAAATCTAATTGGTTCAGTCGGGCACATTTCTATTCAGTCTAGATTTCTCGTGTCGCCCACAAATTGTACGTAAGCCCGCCTCTGGGGAGACCCCGGTTGACTCGCTTTACTTTAATCGAAAGAAAAATAGGTAGTGTAAGTATGCCACTGAAAGCCACGTGAATACTGGAGTATGCGAATACTGAATTAATGGAATTCTCTCTGTATTTTGGTAGCGGGTGTATGCTTAGAATATTTGAGTTTTTGCGGAACCGTAGGAATGCTTGGTTGTTTTATGCCAAAGATTCCGAAACTCAGGATATGGCATAACATAATATTTGTCAGAGAAAATCTTTATTCAAGAAAATATTAGGCCATTATTTTCTAAGTAAAAATGCCTCGAAACGCATCGTAATGCAATAGAAAGTAGCCTATGTCCCTGTTAAAATGTATGTAAAATAGAAAAAAATTATACATAGTGTTACGAATGCGGACACGTAGTGTCATCTAGCGGCAACCAGGCGAAACCATCACAGACAGCGTAAATCCCCTATTCAATACCAGATGCCGCTACTTGTATGTTTTTTACCTGCGCGTATCTGCTCGAGAATTTTCCCACGGTTGTTTACATGTTGATGCGAATTTTGTGGAATATTCTCGTAAGGTCTAGAGCTCGCCCCGATCCGTATAAATACGCGGCTAGACAGGCCGGCCAGTCAGTCTTCGAATGTTTTCGAGTGAGCGATAATCAAAGCGACTTCGGAAGTGAGAAACAAGTGACTTAGTGAGTGAACCAGTGATAGTGCTTAGTGTTTGAACTTAGTGCATAGTGTTTGAACCTAGTGCTTAGTGTTTAGACATAGTGATCTAGTGTGTGTAAGTGTAGTGTAAGTGTTAAGTGTAGTGCAAATAAAAGTCTTCAAGAGAGTCACCAGGTCTTTTCCTCCGAATCATCGAACCTCAGCACGTAACAACTGGTGTCAGAAGTGGGATTTGGAGATGCCATTGACTCCGAGAGAGGACTTCAAGGGGAGTGTCAGGACAAGGGCACAGCGAGCTGCTGCCATCGACTCCGAGAGAGGAGTTCAAGGGGAGCGTGAGGACAACGGCGCAGTGCCAGTGACTCCGGGAGAAGACTTCGAGGGAAGTGTCAGGACAAGGACGCAACAGGCTGCGGAGGCCACACCCACTGGGGACCAAGCTCCGCCCACTGCGGGGCAGGCCTCACCCACTGGCCCCGCCCACCGGGACCCGCCCACTGGCCACGCCCCTCAGGCCCCGCCCACTTTGGGTGTGGCCACGCCCACTAGCTCCGCCCACCAGGCCACGCCCACTCAGGCCACGCCCACTGGCCCCGCCCACCAGGCCCCGTCTGCTCAAGCCCCGTCAACTGGCTCCAGCCACCATGCCTCGTCTGTAGCTTCTACAGCACCGCAAATGGCTCTTCATTTAGAAAGTTTAATTAAATTGATGGAGCTGCAAAGGGCTGATATTCAGGCGTTGCAAGAGGCCCAAGACCGCAAGCTCAGCGCTTTGCAAGAGGCCCAAGACCGCAAGCTCAGCGCTTTGCAAGAGGCACAAGACCGCAAACTCGGCGCTGTGCAAGATTCTCAAAGGGCAATGCAAGAGTCACAAGAGCAACAAAAGGACCTTCAAGAAAAGGCGCTTCTGGCGATAAAGGATGTCAGTGACACGGTGACAAAGCTTCGTAAAGATGTCGACATAATGGACGAACGAGTTACCGGGTTGGGATTGGATATGGAAAATGTGAAGACCAACATCACCGAACTACAGAAGAAAGTAGTGCGCCTGGAAACCACAGGAGTCGCGACGTCTAGTGGAACTGCCGGAGCAGTGGTACAAGGGCCAAAAGTCAAGGTGCCGCCGTACGACGGTACTACTTCTTGGAACGCTTATCGTCAGCAATTCCAGACGGTTGCTACTGCCAACGGATGGACTGAAGACCAATGCCTGACCGCTCTCACTGTTGCGCTCAGAGGGCAAGCTTTGTCGGTCCTAGAAGCACACACAGGAAACGGGTTCCAAGATCTGATGGAGGCGCTTGAATCCAGATATGGGGAGCGACACCTGGAGCACGTGTTCCGTGCCCAACTTCGTGACAGAGTCCAACGCTCAGGAGAGGGACTACAACAATGGGCGTTGGAAATTGCAAAACTGGTCAAGAAGGCACATCCTGGAGCAGACTCCAAGATGGTTGACTCGAACACTATTCAAGCCTTTGTCGACGGGATTAGGGACCTGGAAGTCAGAGCTGCAGTGAGGCTACGTCACCACACCTCGCTAAAGGAAGCGTTGGCGCATGCTTTGGAGGTCGAAGCTGTTCGCCATGAGATACAGCAGACCCATAAGATCTGCAAGGTCTCCGAGGAAGTCAAGGAAGTTAGGACTCCTGCAAGGAAAAGATTTGAAGCCATGTGCTATAAGTGCGGTAAGCGGGGCCATCTTCAGCTCAACTGCCCGCAGAAGGAGACTCAGATGGCAAGAATGAAGAGACTCGAGGAACGCATTGAACAAGTAGAGGAGCTGGAGAAACAGGGGGCTTCAGCCAGGACTAAGGGGCGAGTACTGGCCGACGCGGAGGAAGCCCCAATAACTGTTGTCTCCCAAGCAAGCAGCGGGAATAGTCTTGTGATTCAGGGGACTATTAACAGGACGGATTGCAAAATGACTCTAGACACAGGAGCCTCTAGAACGATAGTGAACCCAAATCTGGTAAAGGCCGCAAGGGGACATAAGAGGAGAATTAATTGTCGGCTTCTTACTGCCTCCGGTCAGCCAATACCCATCCTGGGAGAAATGTCAGTTATGATTAATGTAGGGGGGTCCTCATACCCTCATGACGTTATCGTGGCTGAAATAATGGATGATTGCATCTTGGGCTTGGATTTCATGAAGAAGCACAACTGCAGGATTAATGTCGCTGACGGAGTTTTCCAGTGTGGCGAAGAAGAAATTTTCATCCTTGGAGGCGCCTGCGGGAAAGTCGCATGTGTAAAGGAAGTCATTATACCTGGACGAGCGGAAGCCCGGGTGCTGGTGAAACTACCGCCAGCTGGAAAGAACAAGTCTAACAGATGCGTGTTGATCGAGGACACACCCACCAAGACATCAGCACGAAAACTGATGACGGCAAGAACCCTTGTGAGTGGAAGCAGTCACGCTGTGGTTCGGGTTTTGAATCTTGGTGAACGCGAGATCTGCTTGAACAAAGGTGACGTCATTGGAAAGTGCGAGGAAGTTGTCTGGATGAGAAAGTGTAGTTCGACGACAGACGCAGACCCAGCAAACAGCAGCAACAATGGATTAGTGACTGAGCTACTCGATGACTGCAAGAGTAATCTGACTTATTCGCAGAGCATGAAAGCTAAGAAGTTTTTACAGCGCCACGCGAATATCTTCTCCAGTCAGGAAGGTGACCTTGGAAGAACGTCGATGGTTCAGCACAGGATAGATACCGGAAACGAGAACCCGATTCGTCAACGAGCAAGACGGATACCAATTGCAAAAGAGAAGGAAGTGGAAGGCCTTCTGGAGGACATGAGAAGGCATAAAATTATTGAACCGTCTGCAAGTCCGTGGTGCTCACCTGTTGTGTTAGTAAAGAAGAAAGATGGCAGCACAAGATTTTGTGTGGACTACAGGCGTCTCAATGATGTCACTAAGAAGGACAGCTACCCATTACCTCGGATCGACGACACTCTGGATACCTTGAGTGGCATGAAATGGTTTTCGACCCTGGACCTGAAATCTGGATACTGGCAGGTGGAAATTCATCCAAAAGACAAGGAGAAGACAGCTTTTTCCACCGGTAAAGGTTTATGGCAGTTTAACGTCATGCCCTTTGGATTGTGCAACGCACCTGCCACATTTGAGCGACTCATGGAGTGTGTACTGGCAGGCTTAGTTGGAGAGGCTTGCTTAGTCTACTTGGACGATGTCATCATTGTTGGCCGCGACTTCGAGGACCATTTGCGAAACTTAGAACGAGTTTTCGCCAAAATAGAGGGGGCCAAGCTAAAGTTGAATCCGAAAAAGTGTCGATTATTCAGGAGTAAGGTCAATTATCTCGGCCATGTTATCTCCAGTGATGGAATTCAGACGGACCCGGAGAAACTGGAAGCAGTTCAAAATTGGCCAACCCCCAAGAACAAAACCGAAGTGCGAGCATTTCTCGGCCTATGCTCCTACTACAGGCGTTTTGTTAAGGGATTCTCGGAGATAGCCAAGCCATTACACCGGCTGACAGAAGATAAACGACAGTTTATCTGGGATGAGACTACTGAAGATTCTTTTCAGAAACTGAAGAAACATCTGTGCGAAACACCAATCCTGGGGTATCCACAACCTGAAGGTCAGTTTATAGTCGACACGGACGCAAGCAACACAGCCATTGGAGGGGTGTTATCTCAAAAACAGGGTGAAAGAGAAATTGTAATTGCATATTTCAGCAAATCTTTATCCAAGCCAGAGAGAAACTACTGTGTGACAAGAAGAGAACTCTTGGCTGTGGTAAAGACGCTACAACATTTCAGCAAATACCTCATCGGCAGACAGTTTTTACTGCGAACTGATCACGCAGCCTTGAAGTGGCTACTGCAATTCAAGAACCCGGAAGGTCAAGTAGCACGATGGATTGAGCAGCTCCAGGAGTACGACTTCAAGACCGAACACCGCAGCGGAAAGTCGCATGGGAACGCCGACGCACTCTCACGAAGGCCGTGTTCAGAAGACTGCAAACATTGTGTTAAGCAGGAATCTAATGAAGTGACAATAAAGTTAACGAGAACAAGTCCTTTGGGTCCATGGGAGAATGATGCCATGAGGGAGGCTCAAGAAAAAGATGACGACCTTCGGCACATCATCACATGGAAGAAACGGGGTGACGTAAAACCAATCTGGAGTGAGGTTGCACCCACTGGCGCTGTCACTAAGGCGTACTGGGCGCAATGGGAGAGTCTGGTACTTCAAAACGGAATACTCTACCGGAAATGGGAGAAGACTAACGGCAGAGAGTTCCATCTTCAGATAGTCGTCCCAAGAGCGAGAGTACCAGATATTCTCCGTGAAATGCACGATGGCGTATCAGGAGGTCATCTGGGTGTCAAGAGGACGTTGACAAAAGTGCGAGAACGATTCTACTGGTTGCATTGTCGAGATGATGTGCAGGATTGGTGCCGCAAATGTACTACTTGCGCTGCAGTGAAGGGACCACAGACCAGGAGCCGTGGGAACCTGCGGTTGTATAACGTTGGCGCACCGTGGGAACGAATTGCAGTTGATGTAGCTGGGCCATTTCCTGTAACGGAGTCGGGAAACAAGTATTTCATGGTCGTCATGGACTACTTCACCAAGTGGCCTGAAGTGTTCGCCATACCAAACCAAGAAGCTACGACAGTTGCTTCTAAGCTTGTGGAAGAAGTGATATCTCGCTTTGGTGTGCCTCTGGAAATCCATTCCGATCAGGGCAGGAATTTCGAATCGCAGGTCTTCCAGGAAGTGTGCAGAATCTTGGGAATGCATAAAACGAGGACCACCGCGTACCATCCACAGTCTGATGGAATGGTTGAGAGATTTAACCAGACCCTTGAGAGGCATTTGGCGAAATTGGTAGATGAAAAACAAAAGGATTGGGACAAGTACATACCGCTCTTCCTTCTGTCGTACCGTACCGCCGAGCATGAGAGCATAAAGGCTACCCCGGCATATGTCAATTACGGTAGAGAACTACGAGTACCAGTAGACCTCTTGACAGGAGGGTCACCGGAGGAACCAAAGACCGTACAAGACTATGTCTGTGATTTGAGGGAAAAGATGCGCTATATACACGCCACGGTTCGGGAGAATGGGTTACATTCAAGTGAGAACATGAAGACCAGATACGACCGGAAATCGAACACGAGCGGCTTCGAAGAAGGGACACTGGTGTGGCTGCATAACCCAACTCGTCGAAAAGGGAAATCTCCAAAGTTGCAGACCAAGTGGGACGGCCCATACAAAGTGGTTACCCGATTGAATGATGTGACTTATAGGATTCAAAAGCAACCAAGAGGGACATTCAAAGTGGTACACATAGACCGTCTGGCGCGTTACCATGGCAGTAACAATGATGCTCGGGACGAGCATCTCTAAGAGGGGAGTAGTGTTACGAATGCGGACACGTAGTGTCATCTAGCGGCAACCAGGCGAAACCATCACAGACAGCGTAAATCCCCTATTCAATACCAGATGCCGCTACTTGTATGTTTTTTACCTGCGCGTACCTGCTCGAGAATTTTCCCACGGTTGTTTACATGTTGATGCGAATTTTGTGGAATATTCTCGTAAGGTCTAGAGCTCGCCCCGATCCGTATAAATACGCGGCTAGACAGGCCGGCCAGTCAGTCTTCGAATGTTTTCGAGTGAGCGATAATCAAAGCGACTTCGGAAGTGAGAAACAAGTGACTTAGTGAGTGAACCAGTGATAGTGCTTAGTGTTTGAACTTAGTGCATAGTGTTTGAACCTAGTGCTTAGTGTTTAGACATAGTGATCTAGTGTGTGTAAGTGTAGTGTAAGTGTTAAGTGTAGTGCAAATAAAAGTCTTCAAGAGAGTCACCAGGTCTTTTCCTCCGAATCATCGAACCTCAGCACGTAACAATATTTTAATATCGTACTATATTAATATGTATTATTTTTTTCTATTTTACACACAGCCACAGTAATCTACATAAGTACTTAGTGCCTACCTAAATAAAAATGAATTGTAAATTTTATTAGTCTCGTTAAAACTGGAGAACTGCTAAATCGATATGGCTAATTTCAGTCTTTAAATATTCGTGGCAACTCCGAGAAGATTTGGTTTATATCAGAAGAAAAGTGATACAAAGATCACCCGGTCATCTAATCCGTAAATAGAAAAAAGAACATAAAAATTACCGCACTTACAACAATAATAAATACGCCAAAAATATATGAAAAGGAATTTTACATAAAACATTCCCTTTGAACAAACAAATCGGACCAGTCTAGACCAGGATCGGATCCAGTAAACAAAACCGACCTTTGGCCTATCCCAAATTAATTTAAAAACTTGCCCTTTGATTTAACAAAAACCAAATACGAGTTAATTTTAGATCAAATTAATTAATACTCAATGTTAAACATTCACCATTATTAAGACGTAAGGTCGATAATTATTTAGTTATTGATTTAGAACCCTATTAGATTTTCAAGGGTATATTGTAATAGGTTGAAGTTGCTATCTCCGATAGTTTTTCTGGCCCGGTCAATGAACACGTGGATATTCAGCTATCCATATTCCATATTATTATGAATGAAATAATACTCCCACACCGGTTTCGGTGACGGTGACCGGTTTCATTGAAACATGGCCAGGTACGCAGGAGTAATTTTATAGTGCCCAGGTATGTGCGCAGTACACAAGAGCACTCTTTATTCCTTTACTCTTATGACCCAGTGGGACAGAAGACCGACACGATTGGCGAGAGATCAGGTGCTGGACTTTTTACATGCCCAACCGACGCATGGATCATCTTACTTGTCAGACAATCAGATGATCAGCCTGCATTGTCCTAACCAAACTTAGAAATAACATATTGTTTCCAATACGGAAATCGAACCCACGACCTCCGAGTCAAGAGCAACGCTCTAGACCACTGGACCACGGAGGCATTTTCTTTATATAATTCGTTATCAACTGCTTATCTATATTGTGTAAAAAGCTCCCGAAACCGCCTGAAGTCATTGAAAAGACTTATAATGGGCATCACAATAGAATTATTCTGTATAAGCCCCGCTTTGTTGATAAAACAATGAACCCTTTATTGTGTTTATGTCATTTGTTATGTGTTTTAATGAGCAGATTATAATATTATCTGTCAGACTTTTGAAATCGTTAATTTAATGATGAGCTTAGAATTTAAATTAATCTAATAAATATGTAGATTGTACGTTATAACTTATTAAAGTTTACCCCTGGGTAACAATTATATATAACACGAGCTTTTGCCCGCGGCTTCGCTCGCGCTAAGAAGTATTATTATAATATACAAACTTTCATCCCCTATTTGAACCCCTTGGGGTTGGAATTTATCAAAATCCTTTCTTAGCGGATGCCTACGTCATAACATCTACCTGCATGCCAAATTGAAAAAAAATTCATTGAAGCTTCGGTCAAACCTACGTGACCAATGCGAATGCGAAGCGGGAGCGTCTGCAACGCGGACGCGAAATCTACGATTTCGCGCCGTCGCGTAGTCGCGCAGGTGTTTTCGCGTTGAAGACGCTCGCGTCCCGCGTTACTGACGCATAGGTTTGGCCGAAGCCTAAGGTGGATCAGGGATCTATGTAATTTGGTACGGTTATGTCGAGTACAGTGTTAGCTGTACTCGGCATAACCGAAGTATAATCACGAAAAAAGATCACGAAAAAAGTGGACTCGGTGTCCATCACACACATAATATATTATGTTTTCACGCTAGAGCACTGACTTAAGAAATAGAGTTTCTTGTGTCGGAGCGCTAGAGGCAGTAGTCGGCAGTACCAGCATAAACAGTAAACAAAAAGTTTTGTTTGACGTTTGACAAGGTTTCTGTCAATATTTTAATATGACATGTGCAACGTCAAGTCGGATTTTGGTCAGATTATTTACTGTACTATGTGTTAGTAGCGCCCTCTTCTGGGAGCAGAGGTACTTACGTAATAATATTTGGTGTATATATTTTGTTTAAAGGCCGTCACAGACTTAGCTATAATATATATTAATATGTTTATAGCTACGCATATTAAAATATATTTTCTATACAATTTTCGCGTGACCACACACTCAGCTATAATATATTTTTCTGGTCTCAGTGTGTTTAGTACGGTATATTAATATATATTATAGCTAAGTCTGTGACGGCCTTAATGGTATGTAACATAACACAGTCTTACCTCCGGTACTTTTTGCCACAAATTGAAATTGTGAACACAACATATCTGAGTATAAATAATAACACCTTAAGTACCAATTTCCTGAAATAAATTATTCTGATTCTGATTCTGATTCTGCCACATACATCAGATTATATTTTTAAACGGTTGGCAACTGTGTAATCTCCGGTATGCTATTTTAGTGGATATTCAATTTACTTTCAAATTAATATAAATTGACAGCACGAAATATTCCGTCGCTCAGGTCTAACTCAATGAAAACGGCGGCTTTTAAGATGTCTCCTGGTATTAATTGAACCTGAAACTCCGGTTAACCGACAATTTCTAGAATGTAAAATTTGTTACGAAGAAATGGTTAGGAATATTCTGAGAATTATTATGCATTTTGTGATCTTATGACCACTAAAGTCTACGATGGACAGACACTTTTAAATAACAGCTAGATTTTGAGCCGAAAGCTGTCAGCGCGGGTACCGTAAATTTTTCCTGGACCAAAAATAATCTATGTCCTTTCTGGAGACTAAAGTATCTCCAGGACATATTTCATTCAAATCAATTCAGCGGTTTAAACGTGACGACGCTATAAACAGAAAGAAACAATTTCGCATTTGTATTATTGATTGCTAAAGTACTATTTTGTTTATATTGCATCCTATTTTAAACTTATTTGTGCGATACAATTTGTTGGAAATAGTAAACAGTAAACAAGAAATACGTTTTTAAATATTTTCCTCGGCGAGTGGCACTCATAAAATTTCGTAAGTTATACAGAACAAAATTTTGTTTCTCGTTTGTTACCGCCTCAGTCTTTTACGATGTCGAATAACTCCCGTAGTTAAAAAGTTGTAAAAACTTGCGGAAAAGCAAAAAGATTAGGTTGAGCGGCTCATTAAGTTTAGTTTTACCTTTTTTGGAAACGAAACAGGGATCGTTTTAACCGGCAATGGCTTAACAAAAACGGTTTACAAATTTAAAAAATAATTGATATTAATTCAACAGTGTTTTTTATGTGTCGATTCAAGTATGGATAGTTTTTCAAATACTGTATTGTTAATTGTACTTGTTTTTAATAATAATGGCTACCTCCTACTACTGGATATTTTTAAAAAGAAAGTCAGATTAGTTGTAGTTTTATTGTTAGCAAATACCGTAGCAAAAAAAATCACAACAAATTTGGTACAGTTACGAATATTTTTTTCTTTACAGTTTCTGTATAGAACCACAATGTAGAACATTATAGTTAGCTTGCAAGTTACATCTTCCAAAGCTGAAAGCACAGCTATTTTTAGCGTGACAAACTACGTGACAAACTTGTATTCAAATAGCATTACCGCAATTTGCATAAATACTCTGTGAGTTATAAGATTTTCAAAGTAACTGGAGTTGTGTATGCATTTGCGCTTTCCATGTTATATTATTCTTTATGTTATGTTGCATTAAGTAATTATATTACCTTCTAGGGTCAATTCATATTGCAACGTTGCTCATATTATGTCCTTAGGGTCAATTCAGACCGCAACGCGACGAGGCGAGGCGAGGCGCAGCGCGGCATTTTGTATGGATTTGACAGATTTCATTTGCGTGGGACATCTTGCGAATCTGTCAAATCCATATTTTAGAAATGCAACTACGCGTCGCGTTGCGGCCTGAATGAACCCAAAAAGTGCATTATAATATTTCTCAAGAAGTTTTTTAACCGAGAAAACAGCTATACAGTGTACATGTTGTTATGTTTAAACTTTAAAACAACCGTCTTTACATGCGTTAACGCACACACATGCACCAAACTACGCGCTATCTTTCGAACGCGATTGGTCGGCTGGCCGCGTACGCGTAGTTTTGCTCACACATGGATAAATCAGCCGCATAGTTATTGGAACTCTGTCTATATTTCTTTTATTATTATTGTGCTCGTTAATTTAACTTTGAGTCTGTTACGTCTTAATCTGGGCACTCCAAAGGCTTCTTATCAATTTCTGTGACGTCATCGAATTAAAAGGTGATCGAAGCCGTAGTAAGGGGATCAAAGAATTATTTTCAATATGAATGTAAGGAAATAATATTGTTTCGCGCTGAATTTTGTGATGAAACAGAGATATTTTCGTTTGAAGTAGGACAACGTTTTGATGATAATAATTTATTGTGCTGTCAGCTTTTTATTTTTAGTAGTATCGATGTTCAGTATTTTTAGTTGTTCGTGATTTCTGCATACTTTTATAATTCGTTTACGTTTCAATGGCAGTATTGTAGGTCTGACGAGCTTATAGAAGTTGGCTACTTCAGTTGGTACTCCCGGATTAATCTGTTAGCTACCACTTTCGAGATATTTTTTCGCAAATAAAAATGTTGTTCGTCTTATCAAAATGAAGCTACTCACAAAAATTATTTTGATAGTATTTTTTTATGTTGATAATGTTAATCCTTGATGAATGGTGTTATAATTAAATTTCGCGCTCTATGATTCGAAAAGATCATTATAGCGGCTGGCGATGAGCGCACTAATAGGGGAGGCCGATTAATTGTTCCCGGAATGACGCTGCATTAACCGATGAAAGAAAATGTGTGTACATACTAGGAGATTTCCACAGACACATTGATCTTAAAATCTCGGACGGTTTCGGCTAGTTTCGTATAGGTTCGGGTAGTTTCGAGTAGTTTTGTCTAGGTTCGGTGAGTTTATTTTTATTCACCGTGGGAGAGCCATGCTTCGGCACGAAAGGGCCGGCTCAACCAGAGAAATACCACAGGCTCACAGAAAACCGGCGTGAAACAGCGCTTGCGCTGTGTTTCGCCGATTGAGTGAGTTTACCGGAGGCCCAATCCCCTACCCTTTTCCCTTCCCTATCCTCCCTTATTTCCTTCCCTACCCTCCCCTATTCCCTTCCCTACCTTCCCCTACCCTATTACCTCGTAAAAAGCCGGCAACGCACCTGCGGCTCTTCTGATGCTGCGAGTGTCCATGTGCGACGGAAGTTGCTTTCCATCAGGTGATCCGTTTGCCCGTTTGCCCCCTTTTTTCATAAAAAAAAAGTTTCGCTTTGGTTAAAAAAGTTTTGTCTAGTTTTTGAGAGATTCGGCTCCATTGGAGTTTCTTAGTTCGGAGTGTTCCAGAAAGGTAGAGAGGGAGCAAACGAGCAACATTGACACTTAATGGTTTGTGGTAGCTGCAAACCCTAACAGCTCCAGTGCTGTTGAGTTAAGAATAGCGTTACTTAAAATTGCTTGTCTGGTATTCAGATAGTTTAATGCCAGTTTTCTGGAAAGCCCGTACAAAATTGATTTGCCCATGGTCATATTATGCCGAAGCTTAATTAATTTGTACTAGATTCCACAGTGCCTTGGCAGAGACCTGACAAGGCAAACTTAAACTATCTGAAGACAAGACAAGCGATTTTAAGGATTAATGGAATTCTTGAAAAGATCTGTGAGGGTTTGCATAGTGCGTACATTCTTAAAGGTCGCTAGGGACTGCCGCATTTCAACGTTCAATTTTTCATTTGCATAATATTACCTCGATCTAAAAATTCTTCGTATTTATTAATTCTATAGAACTTTCTTCGAAGGATTATTTGAAAAAATTACATTGTAACGATCGGTAACCAATCATGAATATTCAAATCATGAAAGATCCTGTTATTTAGGTTATTTTTCAGTGTTTCCAGAAACAGGTTTGCTAATATGCGTAAAATATATTGGAAAATATTCTTAGACTTTTTAAGCGTTACTCATTACATTGTGAATAACAAATTAATTAATATCTATTGACACTCGTAACTTAGGCGAGCTTAGGCGCTACTTTGTTCCACACTTTAATGGTTTCAGTAAGAGTCACAAAGTTTTATACAAATTGTTATGTATTATGATGTTATGAATAATATGAAATTTTGATTAATGATTCCATTTGTCTCGAGGTTCAAACTTTATACTGTTTCTTCAGAGAAATATAGTACAAATAAATCCGATTTCAGAATCTGAAAATATCGTATCGTTTCACCGTCGGACGTATGCAGGGTTGTGTTTTCACTCAAGTGGTTTTTCATCTAATCACGTTTACCCATTCAACCGCTTTTCCGCATGCAGCAACAAATTGAACAAATCAATCGAATCAGCCCACGTTCGGATAAAATCCCATTAATCAACGCTTTAATGAGACGGCGCCAAGTGGAACAAACTCTTTTGTTTTCTAGGTTTATGCAACCTTTGTCTCGCGAACAATAATGTGGCCTAGATGATATCAATTTTTTTTCCATAAATAACTCGAAGCTATTGTTTTTATTTCATTCCGGGGACGCTTTGTTCTCGTCATTTACTGAAATTCGTTCGGTGTGAAAATCTGGAAATTTCTAGTGCAGGTAAATTTTTTCCAGCAACATAGTTTACTAGATGACGCAATATCTCCGTACCAAATATTAACTAAATCGGCTCAGACGTTTTAGCATGAAGAGGTAACGGATATACACACTTTCGCCTTAATTAAATTTGCAGAGTTAAAACAATATAATTTTATCAGACTTCGCAGTCATGTTAATCATAATTGTCCCTTGATTTGGAAAATACGTCCAACTTACTTTTATATTTCTGTGCTCTATATTCTAGCTCTAACTTCCCACGATTTTCAGTTAAAACAAAGATAAATCCAAGGCACTGCATTACCGATTCGACGAAATGTCCGTAAAGCAACAAATTATGGCTTTTGAAGACGTACACCCTGTAATCACTTACTCCAGAAATGGCCTACAAAGTTCACGAAACTTCAAGCTTAGCCGCTAAAATGTGGCCTACATATTGTGTTTTGTCTAGGCATTCAAAGGATGCCTAACCTAGATTAGAGGATTATAACGTGAAGCTAACTCTAGATCTAAAGCGTAAGCTTTTGTCTGAGGAAATGGTTACTTGAATAAAATATAAATTATAGGAGGTACACGAGAAGTTGATTCATAAACAGATGACGGATATTGCATGTAATATTTTAGTCGCGTTTTATCAAATCCAGCAGACAGATGACGACATATAGAATAATATCTGGGTGCACGGCAGTGTACCCGCCGAGACGAGCCAAGCGAAGTGCAAGAGCACTACCTACATTTTCTCGAAGTCGTTTTTTTGATCCTCATAGAGCTGGTTTTCGATGTACCAGATAATTTGTATTCTTTGAATAGTAGGTAAATAATAGAATAATTAAACATACAAAGTCTCAATTGAATAGATCTAATACTTAAGATTTTATTGATATTGTAGGTGTACACTCTGTATACACTACATATATTATGTATAATGGATAATATGTATTATTGCATTATGTTACGCTTGCATTCCTGGAGGCAGTCGAGGCTCGCGCTCCTGTCTGATTGTATGTGCTTCATGTACGAATAAAGTATCTAACGGATTTACGGTGTTGTGATTGGAGAGTTCCCTAAAATATCTAAAATACGCCGATTTCGTCACTGACTGACTGACACACTGATGATCATCAAAATGTTTTGCTACTTCCTGGAGTGCTAAAATGCTGAAATTTGGTATGTAATCTAAGTTTAGTAAACAAGCAACAAAAAATCATAAATTCATAATTTTCGCCCTCTATCTCCTAAAATTTGGTGGTGAAGATTTATATGAGACTTTCACAAATTTTATGAATTAGGACATATTTAAGAATTTACAAGGGACTGTAGACGTTAACTAAAAAAACCTTTGAATAAGTACTTGCAAGAACTAACTTTAAAAAAGTACTGAAATCCCACCAAAATCATTTATTGTAAAATGTTGCCGAGACGACCACATAAGGTTTACCCTGTGACAAAGATATAAGATCTCATGTAGAGCCAAGCTTCTAAATCTACACGGCCTAAATCTACTGACTCTAACTTAAACAAATTCCTCATAATAATATCATTAAATATGTATGGCTCGCCTGTTTTGTTATTAACTCTAGATTAGAAACTAAATATTCGCATCACCTCCGCGACGGTAGAGAAACGGCGCGGCGAAGCCATACATATTTACTGATATGTAGAATTTGTTGAAGTTAGAGTCAGTAGATTTAGGCCGTGTAGATTCAGAAGCTTGGCTCTACATGAGATCTCATATCTTTTTCACAGGGTTTACAGTTTACACCTTATGTGATCGTCTCGGCAATATTTTACAAAAAATGTTTTTGGTGGGATCCTTTTTTACTGAAAGTTTTTATCGAAATCGCTTCGAAGCTACTGGAACGATTTGACTGAAACTTGGCACAAATAATATAGTAGATCACGAAAAACAGAATGGACTGAATTTATTATTGCAAAAAAAAAAACAGGTGCGTGGAATTTTATTTTTGTATTGTGAAGTCGCAGGAATGTTATTAACCGCATAGCTATAAGCTTACCAATTAATGTTTAGTTTATCTGGCACTAGCGACCCACCCCGGCTTCGCACGGGTATAAAATATAAAATAGCCTATGTCACTCACTGAAAAAAAATATTAAAATCCATCCAGCGGTTTTGGTCACATCGTAGATATGGCAATGACACAACGCAATGCAATATGGCTTCACTCTGAAGATATTGTTGCCATAACATTAGCCATTATTCACACCACGTCTATGCAAACTCAGTGTATAATGGCCGGCGCATCTGGCCGTAATTACTAACAGCATAAGCTCGTTGTTAGCAGCTCGTGTCACGACAGCCGCCGGCCAATATAAGCTAAGTGTTAGAAATTGTATCGGTTAATTGGACAGCAATGTGGAATCGGCTTAAAAATAGTTTGTATCACTAAAACATTAAAAAATCTGATTTGGTTTACATTGTTTTAGTCTTAAATAAGTGTTTTGGTTAAGGGGAGATATCTTGGAAAAATCCTGGAAAAGGTTTGACGAAATAACTTCAATAAATTATAACTATGGTCATTAATCATTATAATAATGTATCTGAAAATTGATTCTACGGTATTCTTTTTCAGTATCCGCTATTGTAAGAATAAAAACTGCTAGCTATACATAATAATATTATATTGGTTGTTGACTAAGTAGTAACTTAATAAAATAATACTGAATATAATATAATATTTTATACGGTAACGTAATACATCAAAACCCCCAAAGCCATGTTGTCCCAAAGCATGAAATCGATTCAAAACAGCAATTTCGAATCCCATAGCTCTGTCAAAAAGCAAGTGTAATTAGAAAACAATTACAAAAACACGAAAAATCAAATAAAAGTTCTTTGTAACTACATCTACAGAGTAACAATTCTTGTTTAGTCTTTTGCTATTGGCTTTCTACCTTTGCGATATAGAAATAGCAGCAATTTCAGTTGACAATGTACTGAGATACAATATTGTTTTCGACTTTGTTGAAACAATTGTTGAGAATCGAATATATTATTGGCTATGGCAGTTTATACACGTACTTTCGAAGGAGTAGAATCAGAAAATCACAAAATATAATATATTAATATGTTACTAATCCTTTCTCATTTATTTTCATAAAAGAGCATTTTTTTTTTTGGTTTCAAAGCTAAACTTAAAAATAATGTATTATTAGGTAATTAAAATTTTAAGCATTGCGGTTGAGGTCTTGGCTATATCCACGAAACCTTTTAGGGGTTTTTAGATTGTTTTTGGCCATTAGAGCAACAATTTGAAGATCATTTCAGAAGTATTTGCTCCCATCAGTCACTCTGACACTGAAAAATGTTAACCCATAACGACGGAGAACGTTTGGTGTCGCTTTTACAATCTTTTTTAAATTTCGCCCAAGATGGCCACGATAAATTAGAAGTAACGAAGAATTTCATCTAAAGATTTGGTTTAGTCTAATCTTGAAAAGCTTGTCTGATCTATGATATTTATAAAAGGTACAGCTGATTGGATGATATACAACATGACTGGTGAGACATTACCGATACTTAAGGAGAGTACTCTGTACTCGATTCTCATTATAATTATGTAATAAAATTAGGTACTTATTTTTTTCCGAATTTTCCAAAAATAAATTAATCGTGGATACTGAGTAAATTACGCGGCTAGGCAAGTAGGCATACTATGCGGCCGGTGCAGAGGCGTGCGCTACCAAAGAAACACCACACAACTACCCTTCCCGCGCACGGTGTCCATGCGTTGGGTAAATAATTATTTAACTTTATGCTACGTTTACTCAGTGATCAATTGATGTTATTTTTTTTATTATTTTTTTCAACTAATATAATAGCCAAATATCATGTCCTCGAGTATTGGACATGTCTCACCAGTCACGCAGTATAATTAATTATCATCAACGTATCGGCCATAACTTTAATCGAGCTTGTCATCATAAGGTAACATAATAATATCTTTCGTGTTTGTTGTAGGTATCTGAAGAAAACATTAAAAAAAATTGCACTCCAAAAAAGTTTAATAGAGCATGAAAATTTTTGTGCCAGGAATTTTCCATTGTTCCATAATCGTTCGTTTATAGGATTAAAACTAAGACAGCAGACTAGTACTACGTAAACATTCTGTAATAACGTAAAAGAAACAATTTTTAGGTATACAGATAAAGAAAAGTGTAGAATGCTCTTCCTTTTTTCTCATTTCCACGGCACTCATTACATCACAAAGAAGCAAAAAATCTTCATAAAATCCATCAATTGATTACCGTCTCCGACAACCCTACGCATATTGTTTAGCTACTCAGGCGTAAACACTTCGTTCCATTGTTACACCCGCGCGTGACTGAGGGTAATTCATCAGGCTAATCCATCAAACTGAACTTCGAATCCCAAGCTTTTAAGCCTTTAAGTGAGTTCCGCACGCATCGCGTCGGATCACTTACGCATTTTTTAATATTTTAGGGTTGTCACATCGAAATACAATACAGGCTAGCACAATAATTCTCAGGTATGTATTTATCGTGAAAATGGTTCTAGTGACTGACATAAGCATGTTGTTATGGCAACGAAAATGGTACCTATACCGACTGGTCTCACCAAATTCATAATACTACTGACGTAACTAATCGCCATACATAAAGGCAGATTTACATTGAGTCACTAATGACTGACGTCAGTCCACTGACGTGTCAGTGCACTACCATTCTAATTGATTTCAAGTTAGCACAGTACTGCACTGACGGCACCCACTGACTTACTATGTGTCGTTGCCAAGTCTTACAAAACAATTCATATTATAATAGACTATTTATTAGCTAGTATGATAAACAATAGTACACCGAGATGTGCTGCATTTCCTAGAAACATTTTTTGGATTATTTACTCTTCCATAATTCATAGGATAAGCAATATTTTTTCAATTTCAAAGTTTCGGTTAGCTTGAGCATGAGCTGAATTCAAACTCTTAGTTTGAATTCAGCTCATGAATTTTTATGGCCGAATGAATATTTACTGATTTTAATTGCTAATCGTTATCGAATTAAGCAAAATACTTCCCCGTAATTATTTGGAGGAGGAAATGAATATTATAAATTTACATTACCGTAACTTTTGAATGCAAGCTGCTACTGGGAACTGGAACAGTTAAAATAAAATTAAAGATAACAATAAACAATTAAATTATTTTATTGTTTCAGGAAAGATGCACAACAAGAAACGGCAAAAGAAAAGAAGAAAGCGAGTGGGGTAAAAACGAATATGTGACCTAAAGCAAAACGATAAAGTCCAAAATGGCGAGACAGTTGAAGTCGAGAGATTTTCTAGTGGCTGTGTTGTTTTTGTGGCAGACTATAGTGTGCGATGGGCAGTGCCCGAAGTTTGCTGAAAAGCCACTGGAGACGAGGGTTCAGGATGCGGAGATAGTGTTTAGAGCTGTGGTGGTGGAGGCTCATAGACAAGTAAGTAACTCTTTATATTTGTTCCTAAACTAAAGGCAGATTTACGTTGAGTCAATAACTGACGTTAGTCTACTGACGTGTCAGTACTGACCTGGCACTGTTTTTCTGTAAAGGTAGGTTTACATTGAGTCAATCACTGACGTCAGTCCACTGACGTGTCAGTACTGACCTGGCACTATTTTTCTGAGGCAGATTAACATTGAGTACGGCTGTAGTCAGTGTACTGTGCTGACTTGAAATCAGTTTAAACTATGGCAGTGCCAGGTCAGCACTGACATGGTAATTTACTTATGTCAGTTACTGACATTCACAAAAGATAGTTTGTCTCTAAAATATATGCTATAGTGTTCTTTCGTATCTCGTACTTACTTTGATAAGCCTACAGATTTTAACACTTCTTCCTCAAAAGGTTTAGAGTTTAGGCTTTAGAGCATGGCTGCGGATTTTATTTCCGTATCGAAACATTGTTGTTTCCTTGTTTGGTTAGGGCTATGCAGGCAGGTAAATGCTTTGAAAGTAGTTTAATATCATACCGAAAACTAGCTTATTAAACAAATAATAAAGGTCCTACAATTTCGCACTTCTAGTTTTCGTTCTCTTATAAACTTTAATTTGAACTATTAAACAGTTTTCAACTAAACATCAGTTCAAATAAAATACAGAAAATTAAATATCAGAGTCCGCCCGTCATTATAAAGTTTTTGATTACTTTTTAAAGTTACAAAAGACTTTTAAAGTTTAATGCTTCCTGAATAATTTGAAAAGAGTCGTTAAAATAATTATGTTTCGGGATTATTGCTCTTGTAAGGATAATAAGGAAACAATTTGAACAATCGTAAATATTATTATAACTCGTCAAAATTCAATAGCTTTGTCCACATTGTGCCTTTTTCTGTTCGTCAAGGGCATGCGTTATAGCGCAGTCAAAAGGGAACGTGAGGCATGCTCGTGACGCGCGTTGAAATCGTAGCGCTCGCTATGACACTTTTCTTTCAACGCGGGTGGATTTTGACGCATTCAATTATTGAATATGCCAAGCGAAAGTTTAATAAAAAGAAGATGACGAAAATTGAAGATGAAATTGCATAATGTGGACATAGCTAATGTTCAACTAAATAAAATACGTGTTAATCAAGTTCTTTTTGCAAATTACGCGAAATAAGAAACTTATTAATTATATTATCAAAGAGCACTCTTAATTACCAATTTAAAATTTTTATTTTTAACTGGCTTTCAAGACAAAGCACGGAAACAAACTAACTTAATATTAATCATAATTATTATAGAAAACCTACAGTTTGTAGGATATAATGACTAAGATTTAGAGGAGGGATAGTTTTTCAAGACCTGTATTCCAAAAATACTCGCGCTCATACTATTTTCATCTTAATCCTTTGTGTTTAAATATATTCAGAGGTCAACTACGGCCATCTGAAACCGCAAAATCAATAGTTTGTGTTGTTTACTTGGATACACATGTAGATCATATTTATTATGTGCTACAAAGGTATTTAACTAGTCTGTTGATCCGGCAAGCATTGTTTTGACATATACTTTGTGAAATTACGCTTGAGAGCCTCAAAAAAAGATTTTCCTTATCACAAACCCGCCGAAACAAAATTTTAACACTATCGATCCAGCCATTTCGGAGAAGTTTGGCTGCAAGGTTCTCTTCTTCTGTCAAGGCTATCTTCTTCTGTCAAGTGGCTTTGCAAATGTGGTAAACAAAGACAACTAGATCTTGTTTAGTTATTCGCTGTGCAAATCTTTACTTATATCCATTTTGCCATCCATCCATATCCATACTTCCATACTATATTATATAAATGCGAAAATGTGTCTGTCTGTAACCTCTTCACGCCCAAACCACTCAACCGATTTTATTGAAAGGTATAAAAATCCTTTGAATCCCGGTAAAGGACATTATTTAACCCGGAAAAATGTACGATGCCCGCGTGACAAATGAATTTTGGCGCAACGAAGTTGCAAGCGTCGTCTAGTACTTTATATTCGGGGAGTTTAAGACAGTATAATTATTGCATTTCCACTCTCAGCGGGGCTAAAATAATCACTTTGTAGATTTATGATAATATGAATCTTATGATTCATTTTTTCTAAATCACAAAATGCAACTCTACTTGCAATTCATTTCTGTATTTTTGTACTGATTTGACATTTGTCAGTTTGACAGTTTTGACAATTCATTTGCTGAATTGATTGAAAGGAATTGCTAAATGTGACCATTTTAGCCCCGCAGGATGCACAGTATACATTTCCTGTGTCACCTGTTTTTAATATATTTAAAGTGCAGTTGTCTGGCTGTTTGCCAACACCACCTATGTCCAGTGCAGACACAAACT
Organism: Plebejus argus; assembly: GCA_905404155.3. NCBI lineage: Eukaryota > Metazoa > Arthropoda > Insecta > Lepidoptera > Lycaenidae > Plebejus > Plebejus argus. Next base: position 2,367,218 of record FR989941.1, on the reverse strand, counting down.
ATGGAACATCCATCACAACAGATTTAGATTGGATTTGCTGTCTTGGATCATACTGGATTTAGTTCTAGCGGTTTTATAATGATAAAACCGCTAGAACTAAATTCTTGCAATGGCTTCGACATGTACACAACGTTTTAGTGTAAATACCTAGTTAGGAAAACGGATGGATAGCTTTGGTTAGGATTAAAAACCTAATTGATAATAAATAATAATTTATAGAGCATGAAATAAAATGAAATATCTAGCATGATACCTACGTTCTTTGAAATAATTTTGCTCTGTTTTATTAATTCATAGTTAAACCTTCAAGTTGTCACCTAGCATACGAAATATTTTGCACTTTTAGCTACTCAAAATATTCGTTTTGTTATTTGTGGAATATGTAAAACTATTAGTATTTATCCCTGGACTTCCAGAAACATTTCAAGACTGAAATTAGCCAAATCAGTTTAGCGAGACGTAACAAAACTTTAAATTCATTTTTATTATCGGATTAGAAAATGACGATACGACAAAAAGTACAAATATTCTCACTTCAAACAGCTATATTTTCATGGTTATTGCTGGACCGGCATACAGTGCCATCTGGTGGATACGTTATAGCCAGCTATCCCGAGCATGAAATATAATATTGGTTTGACTTACACAGATTGTATGGACATAACGACTGATTACTGCATTAGTATCGTTTATCTGCAATAGTATTTTACGGAGGATAGAATTTTAATGCTTTGCTATTCTTCTTGTTTACCTGTTTTCAATTTAAACTTACCATTATAGCCAACCAAAGTAAAAACAGAGAATGTTACATGGACTATTATTTTGTATTCTAGCAATATGTACGGTTTTCGCAAGATCATAGAGTCGCGGGAATATCATTTTAATGTTAATTGGTATTACTATCCTTGTTTATACAATAAACACATTTTAGAAAGAAGTTGTATCAAGTTTCTTCGATGATGTTGATAGCGACATGGAGCTTGCGTTTATAATCCCATATCTTAGATCCACATCCTGAGGATGCTCCGGTATTGGGGCGAAACGCGCGTCGAGGTTTTCAACCTGCATGGTGGTGGGGCCTTGCACGAATTTGCCAACATTATTGCTTGTGTGGTGGTGGTGTTTGTATGTTCTTTCATGCCAGTGTACGCATAGGCAGTGTGGGAGAGGAGGGAGGTGCTGAACGCATGCCTATTCGTACACTCACTCATTTACTTATAGGTTGGGGTTTATTTCGCGGAATATTGCAAAAAATAATAATAATATACTAAATTTCAATTTAGATTATGAAAAGATTTAACGGTTATAAATGAACTCGCTATTAATGCTAACCCACATTAGTTCATTGTTAAATGAAAACCGTAACCGAATTCGTCACCAATAAATCAAAACCAATTTCACACGTAGATATTAATTCCACATGAAATAAATGTAATTTGATGTCAAAGGTGATTTTGTACAAAGTAATTCTCACCTAGATTTCAGTGGTTTAGTTAAAACTGTGGTTAAAACCTTCTCAATTGGTTTAATTAAAAACTCCTCCTTTTTGAAATCGGTTAAAAAGCGACGCTGATAACTTTTATAGTGCCCAAGTGAGAACGGGGAATGCACAAGGATCTTCTGATTCTCTGTCAAAATCTAGTGGGATGATAATAATACGACTGGCGAGAGATGAATCGCGGATTTTCATCATAAACTCGGAAACAATATTTTTGTTTCACCGCGGATATGGAATCTTTGACCTAATAGATAGATTATTAATAAAATATATACAAGATGACCCGGTGAACTTCATTTTAGTTCCCTCCTAATAAAAACTTTCCCTAAACTTCCACGAATGTTCCTCTAAAATTAACCAAATCGGTTCAGTTCAACTAAAACTCGAGAATATTGAATGTAGCGGGATAAACAAAATTCATATCCAATTACTAATATTATAAATTTGAACTTTTGATTGTCTGTCTGTCTTAAGAGACAGAAAGGCAATGAAGAGGTAAGCCGTAAGCCTCTTCACATCCAAAATTAGTATGGAGATATTAAGAGTACCGTAAAATATGACATATGAATTTTTAGCAAAGTTTCGGGCTTAATCTAGATTAAATATATAATAAATTTTCATGAAAATAATATATTTTCAATAATATATTATATTTATTAGTTTCACAATATTGAAATAATTACCTATATTATTCAAAATATATAATATTATTTTAATTATTTTAATAATTGATGTCGTATACTCTGTAGATTAATAAATTGTTGAAAAATATTTAAACGGCGAAACGTATTCGTTCACGTTAATTTACACATTTCAACAGCAATAACTTTAATTATCCCCATTGGAAAAGCAATATTTAATTACGTAGCGAAATAATACGGTTCGCGCAGACTTGCTACTAGCGACCGTTATAGTTCTTCAGCTAGCAGTCTTACCCCCGAAAATACGATTTTGATTTATGAGTCTGATTAGTTCCAAATTGAGCCGTAGCACGATTGTGCGCTAGTATAGCTGTCAGAAGTGAGAAAAGCCGTTGAGATCAAATTAGTTCCAAATTCAGCCGCAGCACGACCGTGCGCTAGTGTAGGTGTCAAGAGTGGGAATAGCCGTTGAAATCGAATCAGTTCCAAATTTAACCGCAACACGATTCTGCGCTAGTATATAAAATATGTCGGAAGTAGCTAATGCTGTTGGAATCGAGCTGATTCGATTCTGATTCTGTCGGGAGTAAGGCAACTGGCTAGAAATTAGTTAATTACTCGTAAGGTAATTTCAAACACACGCTGTACTAATACGCGTACGCGCGAGAAAAAGCACATAACAAAACAAAAGTGTGCAAACACTTTTAAAATTAATAAAACTCGCAACAGCAAAGTAATATATTATTTGCAAACATCTGGCGTGCCAAGTTAAAAATGCAATGCCTTAAATTTATGTAACTTTCTTTTCTGATATTAAATTTAGACGCATGCAAGTTATAACACGTCAAGCCTGAGTTTAATAATATACTCACAACAGGTCTGATGCGCACTGTTTTAAGATATTTATTTTATCATGAAAGTTTGTATTTCTATTAAATGAAATTACCAGACGCCAGACGGTAAATGCATAATATTTTGGCTACGTCATCACTGCTAATACTGACGCCATGGCTACTCAAATAAAAGTCGCGGTCGTTGGCTGCAGCGACCAGTAGCCCGTCTGCAGCAAACACAATGCGGCTCGACAAAAACTTGTAATGGCACGTCGTAAATACAGAAAGTGATTTCGTTCGGATCCACAACCGCAATAAAGTCGAAACGCGAAGCCTTACTCGTTACACGTGGACCAAAAACTAGGCTATAGATATTATATTCTGTGGCTATAGTGGCTTCAACTTATTACATAGGTCTTATAGTTAATGTTAGTTACATTACAAGCCCGTGAGCAGGAGGGCGATGACGCCAGAAGGTTATATTTTATTATTCTTGTACTATCAGGGTCAATTGCGACGCGTAGATGCTGCATTTCTAAATCAGTATGGTTTTGACAGATTCGCAAGACGTCTCACGCAATTGAAATCTATCGTAGCTAAGCTGCACTACGCGACAAACCATCTGCAGTGCAATGCTATGGGTGAATTATCGTGATTCCGCTGCAGCGTAGTGTCGCTTAGTGTGGTCTCGCCTTTAGGGGAATTTATACATGACTAGCAGTCCCGGTGAACTTCGTGTCACTATTATACAACCTTCCTTGGACTTGTAAAAATATTTTAAGACTAAAATCAGCCCAATCCGTTCAGCCGTTTTCGAGTTTTAGCGCGACTAATACATTTGAAAATCCATTTTTTTAAATAAGAATACTAGAGACTTGAGTAAACTCAATGTTACATTTAAATTACGACATAATTTTTTACTCAGAGAATGCTTTAAATTAATTTTAGAAGCCAATTTCACATTGTACGCAGGGAAATTTTCGTACAAACTTCAAAGACACTGGTATTGATCAGGTAAATATATAGGATAATGGCGATTCTGTGATTCGTTATGACGATACGATTTCATGTGAATAATTAACGAATTCGCTTGAGTTCGATTTGTTATTCTTAGAATAATGTAATAATGTAAAATTAAAATATTATGCTCAACATAAAATATTAACTAAGTAACTGAATGTCATGATTAAATAATTTTGGAGACGTTATAAAAGCATTGTAACTATACTTAGGCTAAAATCTCTACAAAAATATTATTTTAATTCTTAATCTTGATTAAATTGATGTATTATTTTCGAAATCAACAAAATCACTCAAAAGAATATTATCCATGCTTCCTTCGATCAAATTTGATCGAAGCATGCTCCTTAAAAATTTTTTTCAATTTGGCTTATGGAGCGTTCCGTATACGGTACTTATACATAATATTATAGAGTAACGTTCCGTACATGTACACAACATTGATATGTTTACGAATTAGTATACCACAAACCCACATAGATATGACAGAGACACTGAATAAATTACATCCCTCTATTTTATCACCATAAATTTTAGACTCATTTATTCGAAAGAAACTCCCGAATCTGACCTTGTGAAGCTTTCAGTAATAAGGCTTGTTAGAGTAATGTCGATTTAAGGTTATTCGAGCCCGCTGTACAATTTGAATACGAATTAGAGGCGACGCGAAATCACCTGCTTTGAATAATTCTGAATATGCCAATCAGAATATAAAACAAGGGCATAAATTATATTACTTAGAGGATTTTCTTCCAAAGTTTTTTACTAGAGAGTACCCGCTATAAAATTATTATGCACTTAATGATTCCCGCAACTTTGTTGCACAAAATTCCTTTCGCGTGCAGTAATCCTGCATCATACCGAAAAAAACTATTCTATTTCCAAGCTTTTCAAGGGTTTCCATACTTTTCATCTGAAGTGATATAATATGTGAGCGTTACAAGGAGTAAGAAACAGGCAGATGCACTGTGCACATAATATTTTGTACGTGTATGATTTTGAGTATGAATGGTGACCGAATGTCATTAAATTCAATACAAGTCTTTTTCGTTGAAGTGACACTGCGTTGTGCGCACATGAACTACATTGTTGATGAGATTTTTCTTGTTTTAATAAGAAAAGGCCATGAAAACTTATTTTAATGACTTTTTTTCGGGACATGCTTTAGGTTAGGTATTATGTACGAACAGGGGTCATACCAAGTGGGACTCCCCAAGCCTAAGTACCTACCTACCCCATGGCGTTCCACTCTATTTTAATAGCCTTACCTTACCTATCCCGATATGAATATATTGACTTACTCTAATTGCCTATAATAGAGACCCCAATCTCTGCCATGCTGACCCTTCTAGGGAAATGTCATTTACATAAACCTATACCTTTGCTACCTTCAATTAGTCGGTATTTATTGCTATATTCTATTAACTGTTCCTACCTTAATAAAATTATAACTACTGAACTACATTTTGATTAAAACTACCTTGTACCAATATTAGATTATATCACGGCAACCGTACATTTTGGCGGGATAATAGATCATCGACGCTGCATCGTAAGATGAAGGCGCTTTTTGTGTCTTGCGTGTCATCGCCCGCGTGCGCTGGTCCGCATGAAAGTTGCCGCATCCATACTTAATATTATAAATGCGAAAGTTTGTCTGTCCGTCTGTCTGTCTGTCTGTTACCTCTTCACGCTCAAGCCGCTGAACCGATTTTGCTGAAATTTGGCATGGAGATAATTTGAGTCCCGAACAAAGACATAAGATAGTTTTTATCCCGAAAAAATGTACAGTTCCCACACGGTAAACAAATTTTGTAGCAACGGAGTTGCGGTCGTCATCTAGTCCTATCACATTTTCATAGATGTTTTCCTGTCATGATACGCGCGGCCAGTCAAGCATGTTATAACCCGCTCACGGATCTGGTCCGCATGACTGAAAAAACGCCCTAAGGCTCGATTTATACGCGTCTGCCCGAACACGCGGCTTAGCGGTTAAAAACACGTACCAGTATATAAAATATTAAGGGGCAAACTCAGCTTGCAGCGTTATGCTAAAATAAAAATAAGCTCAAACTTAGCGATATTTTGTTATCCTACTACGGGTACAAAACGCTGCAATATTTAACTATTTTCACAAAACACTGCAGAGTTTTGCAGAAATATTTCATCCACATTTTGGGGTACAGCATAATGTAATATAGAATATCTCAGTTAAAAACTTGTCCTAAATGTTGTGCGTTATATCAATAAAAAGCTTACATCGAGTAGATAAATTTAGTATATATAATTACAAAACGCTGTAACCCGGGTTGCATCGTTTTGTCGTAACAGGGTAGCGGTTGCCCCACATTTCCCGTGGATATGTTAATAATGTTAGTAGCGGCGCCGAAAGGAACACGGTCGGGCTTTAGTGGGTAGAGCTGCGGCCATTACCATCTCATCGGCTGCAGCGAGTCGCACATACCCCGTTTGTCCTCCCCAGCACTGCCGGGGATGCATAATGGCATTTCCCGACCAAAAAATGGAGCTAAAATGCGCAATCGGGCGGATAAATCCAACCTTATAATATGATAATACTATATCCTTCTTCTACTTTTTGATGATTCTAGTTTCTACGCTGTTCACTACTGTCGGCACTCCCTGAGTGTAACCCGTTGTTTCTTTTTCAAATAAACATTTAAGTTAGCAAAAAGCTCATTATATCGACACAAAAACTCAAGTAATTTAGATAGGAAAACACAATAAATAATGTAGTAATTGTGCTATTGCGTGTCTCTGATTCGGTGATGAATCGATATTAATACTAATCGACAATCAAACTTTTGTAATGGAGTTGTTTTTGGTGAAAATGAGCAGAAACATCACCTGATTGTAAATAAAGAACTTATGCAGAACTGATTTTAAGTGTGTCTGTTTCTCGTCTTATTTCCGTCGTCTATTACTTCTTCACGTTTAAGCCACTTAACCGATTTGAATCATTGAAAATAGCTGAATAAAAATATATATATTTGAGACTTGAGTGCCGAAAAATGTACGGTTCCCGCGCCGTAATCGTGTTAAATAAAGGTAAGAATACTGCCAAATTGCAGAAATTATCGTCATTTGTTCGACATTTCAGTTTCCTTATTGCTGTTCGTTTGCACTTTGGATTGTTCCACGCCAAATGTTCATTTGGGAGATTGGCTCAGTATAAGAGGCTATTTTGTTAAGCCGAACGGCGGAAGTAAATGAGGCTATTGATCGCGTGGAAGCAAAGTTGCTTGTACTATTCGCACGATATACACAGTACAGTCAGAAGTGTCCTTGAAATTAGACACAAATAAAACCCAGTAATACTTGCACTTTTTCCACTATATTCATCATCAAAGTGCAAGTATTACTGGGTTTTATTTGTGTCTAAAATGAATTTCCACCAAGAACCGACAGTACAATCAATTACATATATTATGTCCTTGAACTTGGTCATCGACGTGACAAGTTTCCCTTTATGCGTGATGTTACATATTGCATTATATTTTTAGTGCCTGTTTCACCAATTCCTGATAAGTGACGTATAGGTTATCCATCAAATAACTTGACAGATAAAGTTTGTAGAATCTGTCAAAAAGTTGTGAATAGCCTATTCGGAACTTTATCAGAAAGTGGTGAAACAGGACCTTAGAATCTATCTTGAATTACGCTTATGTGTGCGTGTGTTAATTCATGCGGTCTAGTATAAGTTTACTCAATATATTTCTACTGCACTAATTTAGTATTTACGATCTACAACTTAAAAACGTGTCAACACAAAAACGAAACCAAAACACAAACAATAAAAGCCAAATAAAGGAAAATAATAAATGTAACGTACATTCGCGAACGAGGACTCATTGTGGGATAAATCCCGAAATAAATCAAAGCCGTCTTGTCCATGACATGTTATCTTGATAAGTTCCTGTGATATTGCGAGTATTACGTAGCGATAGAATCGGTTGCTATCATACTTAAGGGGGTAAAAAATCACAAAGATGCATCTAATTTTCAGGAATTTTTCATATTATATTGCCCTAACCGCGTGCAGTAAACTAAATTAATATTCTAACACATTGTATAAAATTCTATAATTGAGACACTGACCTAGCAGATTTTTTAAATGTTTATTTATCGAGTTATTAAAAAACAAATTGGCGATGATTCCGCGTCGTCCTTTTCACCTGGCATATGAAAGACGGGCGTGAGTGTGATGAGAGAAGGACGATGTTTGATATTTTGCGTTAGTCGGCCTGTTAATGGAATTGGCTTCAATAATTTTTTACACTGCAAAGTTGAAGTTACATAAATTATAAAAGTATAATATTATGGGATTTAACATAAGGCTCGATTTATATTATCATGCCTCCGCGTGAACGAGAGGTTTGGCTACTACACACCGAGATCACAAGCAATTTGACAATAAATGGTAGCGCAACTATGCCGCTAATTAAATAAATCGTTACATTACAATAATAGCTTGTAATGTTGTTGTATATCGGCCAAACCGCTCGTTTTCGCGGACGAATACCTATAAGGATTTCTTTTATTATCCTTATATTATTCTTTACAATGTGATTAGCAAACGATTTTTATAATATATTGCTATATTTCGTAATAGCTCTTCTTCACATTAATCACCAGGAAAATTATTAGAATCGAATATAATATCTAGTATTTTTTATACACCGTAATCCGGACATGATGATGAAAGTTAACCAAAATTAGACGGCCATATGTTTAGGTTAGTTTGAGGCTTACAATTTTAGGCTTGTTAACTATTTTAAGTATGTTATATCTAGTTTAATGAGTGGCACTTATAATATTATTACTTACTTATGGCTATTATGAAGTAATTTTTTGTTACTCTTAGGCTTGTTAGCCTGGCTGGCTATTTTTTTGCAATTTTGTTTCAATTTATACTTATATTTTATTATTAGAATCACATTACTCTATCTGTCAGATAATTTGTGGATAGCCTATTTCAGTAAGGCCCACTTGCGTAGATCTGGGTTAAAGTTAAACATCATGTCATATCTGTCACTCACTAAGAGTGATAGAAATGACATGATGTTGAACTCAGAGTTAACTTTAACCCATATCTACGCAAGTCCGCCAAGTGGTAAAATGCTCTAAGCATAGCAACGATTAACGAAGCCCTTATTGGGTTCAAACCCGTTGCATTCTCAAAAACTTTTTTTTTGTCCACAGAGGAGGACACTAGACTTAGCGCTGGTGTCCATCTACCATGGGGGGTTGGAGCTAGCGTCCGTCAGTCAATATGCTGGGTCACCCTACAACACTACAGACAGGTAATAATTGATAAGTGGTAACTTAGATATTATGTTCAGTATAAGTAAAGGGAAGTTTAAGCTAAGCATTGCACATTACACCGACTCAACGCCAACACAACTCACAGCATGGCATGGAATTATAAGCTATATGGTCCCGTTTTTACTTTTTGTTTTTTGGGTACGGAACCCTAAAAAGCATGTAATAATATATATTATGTAGGTACTATTTTTATCACGGAAAATTATAATACTGTTCGCTATTCGCGATAACCAAATTTCTGCGTAAACAAAGTTGAGTGCAAAATTTAGTTATCTATAAACTAATAAACCCATTGACAGTGAATATAAATAACAAGAAAAATAACATAAAATGATTATTACACGTGAAGTTGAATCGTATTTCCGTCGGTGAAATGATATCAGACGAAATGATCCTGTAGATGTAGACATTATTTTTATAATAATAAATCCCGGTGTTCCGCCAGTCGTAAAAATAATGTGGATATTTCAAGGGGAAGAATAATATTCAGAGATACCGGGGTTTTCCCGGGGTTTTTGGAGCATTGAATTATGAGTTGCCCGGTCATAAAGTGGAATGTTAGCTGTTAATACTGTATTAAAATGAGGTTTGGGCCTGACCTGTCTTAAAATATTTTATAAATACTGTAAAATTAATGTGGATTTTTTAAATAAGATTTAAAATTACTTATTTTATCTTTCTCAATATATCAAATAATGATTTTTACTATTGTTTAACTATCATTAATTCAAAATCATAGTGAAATCATTTTATTTACTTTTGCTTGCAAAATCGTTCACAGCGCGCAGCGTAGTACCAATCATAATAATATTATATTATTTCTCCACATCAAAGTCAGCTGCGTCGTTTTCTCACACTGATAGTAAGTCCTCAAATATTATGACAATAGGCATGATGAGTATTTTTAACCGACTTCAAAAAAAAGGAGGTTATCAATTCGACGCGTATGTATGTAATATTTCCTGCAGAACTGCCCAGTTTTTGCATATGTTAATCTATAACAGCTTTTGAACAAATGTGCCAAATTTCAAAAGTGTATGTATGTATGTATGTATGTATGTATGTATGTTTTTATGTTTGTTCACGCATTTCTCCGGAACTACAAGTCCGATTTAAGTGATTCTTTTTTTATTGTACTAGGTATTGTTTAACTTAGGGAACAGTGCAAGTTTCATCAAAATCGGTTCAGTAGTTTTGAAGATAGGGAGTTTTAATTCTCAATTACGTACAATTTTGAAGTCGGTTTTATCTTTTTATAATACAGTTATTTTCTTATTGGAAGACCGCTCAAAAATATAAACATCGGTGAAATAATATGACTCTGATCTAAGCTTAAAAATTTTACCAAGATATGACAATAATTCAAACATGTCATAATATTATAGACCTGCCCGAAATGCTACATACAAATTACTGCTACTCGAAATCTCGCATTAATAATATTAGTAAATGATGTTATTTCAAAGTGTTAAAGAATCCTTATTACGTATCGTTACGTAACACGTACCACAATATAATATTATTAAATCAAAGTTTCATAAACCATACAAAAAGACTTCGTAACTCGGATGATATGAGCAAAGTTGGAAGATATTTAATTAAATATTTCGCATTGGCGTGTGAATGTTACTTTTGTATGAGCCCTCACTCAAAGTAGGTAAACTCGGGATAAACTCGATTTGCACTCAGTAAAGTTGTAACAGGAATTGACATTAAGTTCAATAGGAATAGTTTCTAAGTAAAAAGTTGTGAAAGTTTGACAGATAAAGAAAATACTCGTCAATTAAGTATATTATTTTATACTCTTCAATATAATATCCAATACGGTTTAACGATTTAAACGCTTACGTTTCATCCATTACATCCTTAGATGAAAAATACAAGCTCTTAAATTTATTATAATTATAATCATATGTTTAGTAATTATTTATTAACAATAATAATTATTATATTATAAGAATTGAATTTAATTTTGCAAGGTTTAAGATATTGAAAAGGATAATATATAACTGCCTTTAAATCAGAAGCGTTTGAACTTGCCTCTTTGTAGTCCATCGACTGTCCAATGTGGATCAAAGACGATTAAACTGATGACACGCGTAAATTAGTTATAGCTGGATCAATAAATAAACTGAAGTTTATATTTTATTGCATTGTATTGAGGAAATTTATCACCACAATAAAATTTTAACTTCAAATTACAATACCGTTGTTTACCACTAAGTTTTTCGAATTGTTATGAAACATAGCAAGTTAAATTATTGTATCAATATAATATTTTGCCACAAAGAAGTCGCAATGTATTTTATCAAAATATACGTACACACTTGATCACAGTGTGCACTATCACAAAATCTTTACGATACCACTGTGTTAGTCATTTACAATTTGGCGGCAATCCAAGTTGGCGTGCCAGGGTTTAGCGATCAAGTCTGCGGATTGACTTTTAATTGGCACGGGTTTGACCAAAACATACTCCAGTTTCGGAAATGTTCGGACAATGGACACGTATTTGTTTGCTTTATACCGCGACCTCGCTTGTTCCTTTTTAGGGTTCCGTACCCAAAGGGTAAAAACGGGACCCTATTACTAAGACTTCGTTGTCTGTCCGTCTGTCTTTTTTTATTAAATAAAGGGGCAAACGAGCAAACGAGTCACCTGATGGAAAGCAACTTCCGTCTGCCATGGATATTCGCAGCATCAGAAGAGCTCCAGTGCGTTGCCGGCCTTTTAAGAGGGAATAGAGTAATAGGGGAGGGTGGGAATGGGAAGGGAAGGATTAGGGGAGGGTAGGGAAGGAAACCCTATTTCCTTCCCTACCCTCCCCAACGGAACCCTTCGTGCGCGAGGCCGACTTGCACTTGGCCGATTTTTTTTTCATCTTTGCACACTAATTGTGTAATATTAATATGTTTCCATTAAATCTTCCTGTCACATCGCTATAGAAACTGTGGTTTCTCTTTAGAGTATAATAAATAATAATATGGTATAGCTATGTAATTTTAACTTATCAAATAGATTCAAAAGTGCCTTCGTCTGTCTGTTAACTCTTCACGTTTAAACTGCTGAAATGATTTTGATGAAATTTTAAGTGGATATCAAGCTTTAATGTTTTTTATAGAAAAATGGATTATTCTATACCACAATTAATCTGCTGGTAGATATTATATCTATTAAAAACAATCTACCTTTTTTGTTGTGATAATTAATTATACTTATTAGAAGGTTCAATAATATACTAGGTCCACTTAACAAAAGGAAGTTTTATTAATGTTTCAATCTACGAGACACCTGTGTAATTGTTCCGAAGAACCGTCGTCGCGTCATACAAAATATAATCTTTAATATATTTTTATTAACAAGAACAGCAGAACTTAATAATATCAGGGGGGTGTGCCAAAATGTTTTCGTTTTCGCTTCGTTATAGAATCGCCGATGAAAATGTATGGAATTGACATAAGCGTTCGTTAATATGACGTTGACGTTCGACTCGTCTTATGTCAATTCCATACAAATTGATCGGCGATTCTATAACGAAGCGAAAACGAAAACATTTTGGTACACCCCCCTGGTCCTCGAATTACTAATGGGTTCGTTCATACTAGGCACATGTTACGATATTTTGCAGTGAAATATTATATTTTCAAATATAAAATAGTTTTAGTCAGAAATAATGTAAGCAAAATTGGTAATTTTCAGGTTGATGACGATAGCTCTACTTTTATCATGAACTACATGACGTCCGCAACGCCGTTGCGCCTTAATTCGCTATCGCGCGAGAACCGTACATTTTGCGGCACAAAAAGTATCAAATTATGCCATTTTCCGGGATTTGAAGTATCTTCATACTATTCAGTATGAATTCAGCAAAATCGGTTCAGCGGTTTAGATGTGAAGAGATAACAGACGGACAGATAGACTGACAGACAGACATATAGATAGACAGACAGAGACAGAAGTATGGATATGGATTTATGTTTAACATTTTGTTCAACTATTAACTTTTACATTTCTCCCTCTAGACAGGTGAACCTCAAAGTACCATCACAACTGGAAGTCTGCTTCAATTGGACTCAGATTGAGCTGGTGGTGTTCGCGAGGGTCAGTGACCCCGTGGTAGACCTCGAGACTACTCCTCCTGATGGACCCTGGCTGGAGGCGACCAGCGCGGCTGTACCATGGAGCCTGGGAGTCGATATAGCTATATGGAACGCTGTAGGTTAGTGTATGTTACATATGATACCATTAGATTAAAGTAATCATAATTTATGATATTTTGTGCTAATTGATACTTCATGCGATTTAAGAAGATACTCGGCTCATATTATAATAATTATTGACAATCGTTATAGTTACGCAACAAAAATGTGATTTGTAGCACCTCCAGTCACTGTGGGTATCGTAGACACAATAGATTTCCTATTGCTATGCAGCAGCCGGCTGCGGCTTGGGGATCGATATAGGTTTAATATCGAATATACAAAATAGACGTCAGTATCAATCCTTATTCATACGAGAATAATTAAGAAACCAATAACTTCAAAGTCAATTCAAGCTGCTGTTTACTACAAGTTACAATATACATACAACTCAGTTTTGTCGAAAGATACTTTGCTTATAACTAGTTAAATCTCTGTAGGTTGAAATGCAAGGGTGAGAGGCTGATTACTTTATCAGAAAGCAAATAATAGCAAAAAATACAAGGCTATTAACTAGCTTTAATGGTTACTTCACCAGAGAGAAAATTTAACGATAGTTAAATTGATGATTACTTTTACAGATAGCAAATAAGGGTTATTTAAATTGATGAATACCACAAAGTAAACTTAACTATCCTTTTCCTGCAGGTTGGGCTGGTTGGGGCGAATGGGGGGTGTGTTCTCGGACCTGCGGTGGGGGGCGGCAGGTCAGAAGGAGGTACTGTTCTAGGAGTACCTGTGAAGGCTTCGGCGAGCAGTACCGAGCGTGCAACGCGTTTGACTGTGAAGGTTAGAGTCGTTGATATTGCTTGTACCATGTTTCAATTATTTATTCCTCTACCAGATGACGCCCATAATTCAACATAATCGGTTCAGCGGTTTGGGGATTGGGCATGAAGAGGTAACAGACAGACAGACATATTTTCGCATTTATATTAGTAGGATGCAAAAATGAGAAGTTTTGCACTTTAAATTAGAGATGACATAAAAATATATTCGGCTACTTATCGCTTGTGCCATAAGCGCAGTGTTTTCTTGTTGGTAAGTTTTCTTGTATTTAAAGAAGAAAGATTAAAACTATGTTCCATAATTTTTGCAAATATCATGAAAAGTTGGTCTCGAATAAAGATTATGTATTAAAATTTTATAATTTATCCCTATTTTCATCTGTTATTCAAAACAAAGATTGACGGAGTACAATTATTTATGTATTATTAGGTTTTATTATCGTAGTTCAATAAATATTACACGCAGGTATTGTTATTGCCTTAAATAGTTCTACAATTTAAATTTAAATTAAATAATTTTTATTCTGTTTGTAATAAAAGCTGTGTTTAATTAATATTCTAATCTAAGTATTAAGCTTTGTAACAGTTGGAATGGAATCTAAATAATTTGTGACTAAGCTTAATCTATTTAACCTAAGGCTAGGTTTATGTAAATAATCTATTTTCCAAGTATCTTCGTTTGACTAAAGATTAATTGAAACAAATTATACTAAAACATTTTCTTAGCTGTAGCCATGAATTATTTCAATTTGTAAATATTTAATTTTATTGAACATCAGAATACCAATTTTATTATTTTGATGAAAAAGTACATAATACATTTTCGTTACATAAACTTTTGGTTTGTTTCATAACAGCTGGTTAGATATTGTTCTATTAAGATGTTTTATTAGAATCCCATTTTGCAAGTAGTTTGATACGGACATTTGGAGAAACGGACAGGATCGAACAAGATACGCGATGATGCTACCCTCAAAACAGAGGAATAGGACTACCGGACTTTAAAGTTAATTTATTTCATCTGTATGAATTTTAAATTGAAACACGGGGGGCGCTAAAACATAATTTGTTCTCAAAGTGGGCAGTAGACAAATAAGTTTGGGAACCCCAGGCCATTTAGACAAAACTTTTTCGTTATCGCTTCGTTATACAATCACCAACCAAAATGTATGGAATTGACATAAGCGTTCATTAATATGACGTTGAGGTTCGAGTCGTCTTAATATGTCAATTGCATGCATTTTGATCGGCGATTGTATTAAAGAGGCGATAAAGAAAAGATCTTGGCTCACCGCCCTGGTTTAGTCTTGTGTTTAAATTCTTAACAAACGCCATGTTGTTTTTATGGACTACGATGAAATCAAATAGAAAAGTAAAGATTTTGACAGTGCTATGAATATTATTTATGCGAAAATTAATGTTTGTAGTGCGCTACTAGCCTTAAATTAATATGTTATGCATTGCACTGTTTTTGTACTCATGCTTTTGAAACGAGTGCTAAAGAATTGTAATCACTAATCACCATACTAAACATACCATTAATTTTGTTTTTTTCCCCACCAGGTACAATCAACCCCCTAACGCCGGGAGCCCGACGCAACTTCCACCCGGCGCAGGCCCGCTGGGGCGCGGTGGCGGACAGACCCCACGCGTTCAGCCTCACCCCCAACTCGTATATATGGATCGCGTCGTCAGAGCTGTTCCCCACGGGCACGTTCCCCAGGGAGTTCACGTTGTTCATCTCGCTGAGGCTGCGACCTGAGGTATGTCTGTCTGTCTGTCTGTAACCGCACGCGTTCAGCCTCACCCCCAACTCGTACATATGGATCGCGTCGTCAGAGATGTTCCCCACGGGCACGTTTCCCTGGGAGTTCACGTTGTTCATCTCGCTAAAGGCTACGACCTGAGGTAAGAAATAAGGGTCTGAAAGACGAGATGAGACGAGCCATGTCGTGATATAATGTTTGAAATGTCAGTCATCGTTACACTATATTATGCTTTTAAACACAACATCAAAGGTTTATCGCACATTTACCAGCCCGCACGTACCGAACGCGACGTATTTGAGAATTCGTTGTATTAGATGTGAAACCTCGCACCGTACGCGCCGATTTTGTATTTTTTATGTTTATACACTGTGAGCTGACTGTAACATCAAAGAAACTGGAACGAAATATTGTAATTATAATTTAAATCAAGAGATAATATTTTTATTACGAAACTACCTTAACTTTTTCAATGCAATATTACCTTTGTGGAGTATACTAAAAAGCTTCTTGGTTTTTGCATATCCAATAAAGTTCATTAGCTTAGAATCTAACGTTTTATCGAGCTTTTATCGAAAAATTACTTTCCTTTAGCGCAAAGTGTAAATTTTTAAAAGAGAACCGCATGTTCTAGAAAGCGGTTGCCTCAAAGAAGCCTTGCCTCTTTAAATTTCCAATAAAATATTTACTTTAAATTATAGGAGCTTGCCATTTTTGATGAGGGAAGCCATTTTGTTTTAAATAATAAGTTCTTATAGATTCTATCTTAAATATTTTACTTATAATTGGGTGAAGCTTTCAGCCCTGAGACGTGAATGAAATAGCTGATGTTATTTATTTTTGGATGGCATTATACTATTACATTTTATACTACTATAGTGAATGGTATTATGCAAATGGTTTAACCAAGTCATCCATAATTTACCAATGTTTAACGTCAATATCGTTGCTGTAATGCATTATGCAAATAACAATAGACGTTATCCAATGAATTCAACTAAATCTTATTGGGCATGTTTATTTGCATGGTGTAATTTGACGATCTCTGTGGCTCAGTAATTAACCAACGTCAATGCCCAAAACGGAGATCATGGGTCAAATCAAGGCGAGGGGAGAAAGTATAAATCTATACGTATAATAAAACTGTAGAAATGTGAATTCTGTACATTAAAGATATTAAAAAAATAATAAGCGGAGGTGTCACTAGATTGCTATAGAAGCCAAAAATGTGGTTAGTTTTTTGTCTGTCTGTCTGTCTGTCTGTCTGTATGTTTGTTCCACTATCACACGAAAACTACTGATCCGATTTGAAAGCGGTTTTCGCAGATATATTTGTCTTCTTCCAACTCAACATCTGGTGTATAAACTTCCCCCCCTCCACCCCTCTAAAGGGACCAAAAAGGGGGTCAGATTTTTTCTTTAATGGACTTACTTCATAATATTATTAACTGTATTTTACAACTTAACATCAGGTGCACACAATCCCCCCCCTCACCCCTCTTAGGGGACAAAAGAGGGGGTAAGATTTTGTATCAACTGATGAAGTAGAAATATTTTAAATGGCAAAACAACGTTTGCCGGTTCAACTAGTATATAATATGTTAATAAAAAAAATCTTCGGGAATTTATGGCAGTGCCAAACTTATGAACGGAAACGTCCATACATATAATGTCAATGATTTATAATTTAACGTTACTTACACTGGCCATAGACGGCCCGCAAGTTGCAGTTGGGACCGCGAGCTCTCTGAGCATTCGCGCTGTGTACCGACCGCTCAAGAACTGCTAGAGTGGTCCGCGTATTGCGATTTGCGTATTTGAATTTAGTATGAAAACTGCAGATCGTCGGGCGGCGACCGCATTTTGAAGTAGGTTTTTTGGTCGGCCTTTGGGACGGTATTATATTACGATGAAACCAATTATTCTAGGAATGATTCATAGTTACATTTCGGGATGATGTTATATTATAAAACCCATTTTTGTTTTAGAGTGGCGGCTACGGCCAGGGGACACTCTTCTCTCTCCGCTCCAGACATCGGACGGGGACATTTTTGTCCCTGGAGCTGGCGGGGCGAGGGGCAGCGAGACTCGTCCACGCAGGCGCGGGTACATCCCGGTCCATATACTTAGCTGTCCCGCTGTACGACTTTAGATGGCATCATATTGCTATCAGGTAAAGTTCTTGATAATTTATTATATTATGGGTTGAGAATGATAAAATATTGTACTTATTTTACTACTAAAAGTGTCAAAATGAGTGATTTTGTATGACACTGGAACTTATAAAAACTTTAACTTACATAATAATACTGTGGCAGCCGTGTAAAATACCCTTTATGTGTTTACGCTGATTTGTAGGTCTTCAATAAAAAAATTAAAATGTACAGCATTTATTGTAATATTATATCTACAGCGCCCAAACTGTGCAAATTTGTCATTGTCGTCGCTAGCACGCTCCTAAATCATTTTATACTAAAAGTCATCCTTATCGAAATAGTTTCAGGGAATTTCAGATGCTAACCTGGGAAACGTAGCGCGCATTTAAAACTAAATCCCACTAAAACCTAGAGGGAACGCTGACGCAATTTACCGTCGCTATAAATTACCGAAACTTTTTATACCTGACTAACTCCGGGCTAATCTGATCGCGCGGATCATTGGATCATCCCGTTTTTGCCGGCTACTCCATCGTCCTGAGAACTCATTTACCGATGACGGATTTGAAACCTATCTGATATTGATTATATAGGGTTATCTAAGACAAAAACTTGATAGTTTTACTGGTAGAGCGCGTTCGATCCGCATTCTTTGCTGTAGCGTTTGGGAAAACACGCGACGCGCGAACATAAAATCGTTTTTGTTAAAGTTTTTTTTTTCAACTTTCTCTTTCAACGATTCAAGATCGACTGATACAAGCACGTGTTTATAGTTAATATACATCTTAATTTAATATAATTAAAAACTTGAAAGGTGTCAAGGGACACCCGAATGGAACGAAGCTATTTCTTATGTTCAAAAAACCTCTATGTATCTATTGACGCCCAGAAATGCTAACAAAATAATATACTGTCAACGCCCTCTGCTCCTAATATGCAGATACAAATAAAAAGTGTCGAGGTCAAATATCGTTCTGTCTAGCCTCTTTTCACAACGCCAAAAGGTACGCGCCATATGGAACTTCGTTCCAATAACTATTGCATTATCTCGTTGCAGTAAAGTTCAAAGATAATATAATCTGTACAGTGTACCTGTATGTGTCAGAGCTTGTGTCAGCAATCAGCATGCTACGTCGCTCGTAGCATCTTGCTTGAAGCTACGTCGTAGCTTGCTACGAATTCGTAGAGGGTAGCTACGCGCGGCGTAGCTTCGTAACAAATCAAACTACAAAATTATTAGTCATGACTTGCAGTTTTTCTTATGAAGTAACGGGGCAAATGAGCAAACGGGTGACCTGATGGAAAGCAACTTCCGTCGCCCATGAACACCCGCAGCATCAGAAGAGCTGCAGGTGCGTTGCCGGCCTTTTAAGAGGGAATAGGGTAATAGGGTAGGGGAGGGTAGAAAAGGGAATAGGGGAGGGTAGGGAAGGAAATATGGGAGGGTAGGGAAGGGAAAAGGGTAGGGGATTGGGCCTCCGGTAAACTCACTCACGCGGCGAAACACAGCGCAAGGGCTGTTTCACGCCGGTTTTCTCTGAGCCCGTGGCATTTCTCCGGTCAATCCAGCTCATTCGTGCCGAAGCATGGCTCTCCTATGGTTAAATTTAATTTGTTGATAATATTATTTATTTAAAACTTGAAAATTCCCAAGGGAAAAGATAAATAGCATTGACCATTTTCCATTGAAAAACTAACGCTAATCATATAATCAACAAGTTGAAAAGCGCAACATTCTGTTTTCTACTAAGTTAGCTATGAATAGGGATTTCTATCGCTATTAACGATTGAATCGCTTTGAAGTCGTTAATCAGCGAGCCAGAAAAGTTCTTTCATCGCTTGATGTTAGGTTTAATTAAGATAACTTAGAGCATAAATATTTCAAATAATATCAAAAGAATAGTTATTTAATTCAAGTTCTGAATGCAGTGGGTAATATTAAAATAATGGGAAAATAATTTATTATGGTCTCATTCTCTTTTATTTAACATATTCATTAGTATTTTTAACGAATACCCGATACTTTATTTTATGCAATTGTTTGCGAGGCTATTAATGAAATTAAACAATAAACAATTTCATGACAATACAATATGACTTTCCATATAACTTTAAATCTGACGCCAGACTATAATGTATTTTTCTTTTCCAATTTGTTAATCTATACATATATTATAATAAAACTGTAGAAATGTGAATTCTGTATATTAAAGATATTCAAAAATTAATAAGCGTGGGGTGTCACTAGATCGCTATAGAAGCCAAAAATGTGGTCAGTTTTTTGTCTGTCTGTCTGTCTGTATGTTTGTTCCACTATCACACGAAAACTACTGATCCGATTTGAAAGCGGTTTTCGCAGATATATTTGTCTTCTTCCAACTTAACATCTGGTGTATAAAAAAATTTCCCCTCACCCTTCTAAGGGGACAAAAGAGGGGTCAGATTTTGTATCAAACTTTTTTCTTTAACATGAAAACTACTGATCCGATTTGCATACGGTTTTCGCAGATATATTTGTCTTCTTCCAACTCAACATCTGGTGTATAAACTCCCCCCCCCTCTAAGGGGACCAAAAAGGGGGTCAGATTTTGTATCAATTTTTTTCTTTAATGGACTTACTTCATATATTAACTGTATTTTCCAACTTAACATCAGGTGTTCACAATTTTTCCCCCCAAAAGAGGGGGTAAGATTTTGTATCAACTGATGAAGTAGAAATACTTTAAATGGCAAAACAACGTTTGCCGGGTCAACTAGTGTATAATATTATCATTTCGAACCAATACAATAGACTGTTATGTAATGCCTTAGCTATGGATCCGATTTTAATTATTTAGTATAGTAAGAAAGGTAAAATAATATACAAGAAGTATTAACCCACCTGTAAGGTCAGTTTATAGTTTTTAATGTCAAATATATCCCACTTAAACCGACTCATTCATGCCGAACCAACCAACTAATCTATCCTCCCCCCTCAGTGTACACGATGACAGCACGGTACGCGTCCACGTGGACTGCCGGTGGCTGCGGACCGACGTGCTTGGCCGGCACGCGCTCGACACGCCGCGTGACGCCGACCTCATTATAGGATACCTGTTCTCGGTAAGTGTACCTGGTTCCCAACAAGTGTACCGATTCTTGGAAAGTGTGTACCTGGTTCTTGAAAATGCAACGGTTCTTGGCAAGTGTACCTGGTTCCAGACAAGTGTAGCGGTTCTTGGTAATTGTACCTGGTTGCCGACAGGTGCAGCGGTTCTTGGTAAGTGTACCTGTTTCCCGAAAAGTGTAGCAGTTCTTGGTAAGTGAACGGGCACTTGTTCTCAATGAGGGTACTTGTTTTCGATAACATGCTCTTGACGACTGATATCTGCTAAAAGGCAATAACTGTATTTTAAAAAGATAAAACTGACTTCAAAATTGTATGTAATTGAGAATTAAAACTCCCTATCTCCAACTGAACCGATTTTGATAATACTTGTACTATTCCCTAAGTTGGACAATACCTAATGGCCCCTCTACAACAGTGGCCAGCGCTGGCCCATCGAATGGCGCATGCGATGGCCATGCAATGGTCGCAACGCCTCTACATGATGGCCGTGTTCAGTTGTGATCTAAACGTCGTTCAAGATGGACGTGTAAGCATTAGCCATTGCGGCAATGCAAAACGTGCATTTTTAATAATTTATGACTTCACCAGATGACCCGGTGAACTTCGTATCACCTCCCTCCTAATATGAACCTTCTCATGAATTCTACGAATAATTATTTCGAGACTAAAATTAAAATATTGGTTTATGGTAGTGATGATGATGATGATGACAATGATGAATGTAATAATAGCATGTACCTAATTACCTATCTTTAAAAAGTTAGGAGTTATGTATATTTAATGTAAAAGCTATAATAATTATTGTAAAGTTTTATTAAAATCCGTTCAGTAGTTTTGAGTAAAAGAGTAACAAAAGTAACAAACATCCATACATCCATACAAACTTTCGGCTTTATCATATTAATATAGCTTCATTCATTATGAGACCACATACTCGTCATTTTAAATGAAATTCGTAAATTCTAATACGAATTACGACATCCGCACTCGACCGCGGTCAAGCGTCGACTGTCGTATCGCCAACGTGTAGAGGCGTACCGCCATCGCTGGGCCATCATCCTTTGATGTGCGGCCGAAAAACCGACACCGCCGCCATTCCACGGCCATCGCTGGCGCCATCGGCCATCCTACGCCACTACGCCCTCCCCACGCTGGCCCATCGTGATGGCCCACTACGCTGGCCCATCTTGAAGAGGGGCCTTAATACAACAAAAAAAGAATTACTGAAATCGGAATTGTAGTTCCAGAGATATGCGAACACAAACATAAAAACATATAATATACATACATACATACATACATACATACATACATACATACATACATACATACATACATACATACATACATACATACATACATACATACATATTACATACATACATACATACAATATACACTTTTGAAATTTGCACATTTGTTCAGACGCTGATATAGACTAACATATTATGCTAAAAATTGGACACTTCTGAAAATATTACAAACATACGCGTCGAATTGATAAACTCCTTTTTTTGAAGTTGGTTAAAAATAATTAGTATTCAGGAAATATATTCATAATACAAGGGCGTTGAAATTATTCTCAGTAAGTGTAATTAATATTCTTGGTAAACTGTAGAACATACATACCAAGAACTTCATAAGAACCTCTACCGCAAACGCAATATGTTCAGTATTTGTCGGTAGATGTACAAGTATGAATATATCCGTAAGGGTTCCAGGTATATTCAAAGCTAGTTAGTAATTATGTAAAGGTAGCTGAGGTTCCTTGTTATACCTAGCGGTTCTTTGGAACTTAAATAATGTGAAACAATATTATCCTCTTCGATCAAAATTCAACAAAAATCTTTAAAATGGTAACAGTGGTAGGTAACATAGTCTGTAATTTTACGAGATCTCTTTAAACATACATTTTTACTGAAATTAAAACGTAAAAGTAACTTAGTATGTCTGTTACCCCTTTACAATAGATTTAGATTTCTGTATACGTTGAATCAACGAATAAGGCATAGAATTGTTTTATAACAGCAAATCGTGAGTTTCTGCGCGAAAGACGACTTTCGCCGAAAAAATGAAATCGCTTTTAGTTGGTTATCAGCCTATATCACATAATATTTTTATAATAAATTTATACGACTTATCAACATAATTAATTTTCTTTACCCTGATCAAATATTTTCAATATAAACGAGCGAAGTCACGCGTAGAGCCAATCTAACGCTTGGGATACGGTTAATATTGATTTAGGCTGTGTAAATTTCCTAATATGTCGTTTATTCATATTCCCCATTCCGCGTAATTGAGTTTAGACGTAGGATTATGTGTTCGGGGGTTTATTGCGACGTATCACGTTATGTGAACATTTTATGTAGACAAACTGTGTAATGTTTAAGCGAAGATGTTCGTTTATGTTCATTTATAATCTACATCACTAAGGCCGGTATAAATAGTCAGTACTCGAGATGCATCTCGGTCTCAAGACACGATTCAAGCTCTATGGACGGTATAAATAGTCAGTACTCAAGATGCATCTCGGTCTCAAGACGCGGTTCGGCTCTGTGATTGGTCCAAATTTTGACAGCCAACCAATCACAGAGCCTGAACCGTGTCTTGAGACCGAGATGCATCTTGAGTATTGACTATTTATACCGGCCTGAGATTGATTGGCTGTCAAAAATTGGACCAATCACAGAGCCGAACTGCGTTTTGAGACCGGGTCGCATCTTAAGTACTGACTATTTATACGGGCCTAAGCATACGACATTCTTAGAGATTGCAGATTTTATAAATGAGGAATTTTTGAAGACTATTTATTTATATTCTTTCATCAGATCAGGCTATGGCTAATTGTCACGAGGCAGCCATTGGCCGCCTACTTTTATCCGCATTAAAAAATCTAGTGGAAAGAAAATAATGTAGCCTCAAAAAATCGGTTAGGCATCTTTATTTAACATAATATAAAAAATATTAAATAGATTATCAATATGCATAAAATTAATAAAATATAATTAATTTCAAATCAAGACCACAGAGTAAGCCTAGGTTTTGCCTGTTTTTTAAATCGCTTACAGATAATTTTTTTTCACTTTTGTATGGGGAAATTCGTGACGCTCGGGCCCTTGACTATACAGAAGTGAGAAAAAAAATGGTCTTTCAGTGCTGCTACTTTCACAGTGAACTCTCTACAAGGAACACGTACACACCCTAAAGTATTATCACTTAGTTTTGTTACACCCTGTATAAATATTTAAATATATCATATTTATAGACGTATATAAATAAACTTAGTTATTAAAGGACAATGGGAAACAAATGTATGGAGTCTGGGCCCACCGCGCAATAGTAACATGTGATATACCATTGCATAGGGCTTTTTAAGCGGAACATTATTTATTAATACAACTACGGTCAAATGTTAGTACTTTCGGCGTCTTAGAGTATTTTAATCTAACTTATTATTTATGGATTTTTATAAGATACAATGGTAATAATACACGTATTTCACTTTAACAAGTCCCTAAAATTAATTATAGTCTATTGAGTATTATGTTTGCTCATCGAAGCAGATACGCCAAATCGCTGGAATCAAACGCACGATTTCGTCAACAAACTCGGTGTCGAGGTAATTGCTTATTAGGCCCAATTACGTATTTAATTAGCTGATTAAATCCCATTCACTGGGGGAAATAAATGGTGAATAGATTTCGTGAATGGCTTTGTGTATTAGCAATCTATTTGGAGAATATTATATCATTGATATCAAATTACGCAACTGCACTGAAAAAATTACTCTCCAACTAAGTAGTCTTTTTTCTTAGTTGGCACCAAATTAATTGGAATAACCTTACTATTGTTCACAAAAAATAAGGTGATTGTAACAGCGAACAACTGGAGTTAGTTTTAACAACAAGCTAAATTTAATCATAACATCAAAGAGGACATTTGTTAAATTGAAGATATGTTTTTATTAAAATAACTAATACTTATTTGAGATTATACAGCAACCTAGTCAAATTAACTATAATCTTGTATTTGGGTCTATAAAGACCCTGTGTTTATGTTAACAGTTTATGTTTTTAATATTAACTAGGTATTTAGTTGGAGTATCCACTAGATATGTTACATCACAGAAGCTGTGAAGTAGAATGAAACAAGATAAAAGTAAAATCTACAATTTACCCATATTAGCATCAACAAATTATTACGTTGAAGCAATAAACTTAAATAATTACGGCAATCAACTAATGCGTTAAATTAAAAAAAAATCTTGAATATTCCGACAAAGTTCTTAGTAGATTCTACTAAGCACTTGATTCGCATGTCCCCCGCCGCGCCGCGCCTTCCCCTCCAAAAGAAGCATCCACGCACGCCATTCGACCGACGACGCCATTTCTCTGAAGTGCGACTGAACACCACGCTACGCTAGTGATTTTTAATGGTTTCTGTGATTTCTTTTACACTTGATAGTGTTTCAATTAACAACAGTGGATCCCCAAGAAGATCAAGTGCATAACGAGCAAATATGCAAGCGACTTCGAGTGGCGGCAAAGAAGATATTATCAGTACCTTATACTTACCCTAATGGACGACGTCACTGATCATTTTAAAACATGGGAGCTTCCGGAATTAATAAAGATATTTACAGGTATGTCCTCCTATATCTACGATCTAACAGTTATTTACCATATTTTCAACCAATATTGCACAGCACTCCATTCATATTATATAGATTATTATTTATTACCTATTAAGACCTAGGTAAGTACCTGCCTACTTACATTTCAAAATCCAAAAAGGTACAGTTTAAATTATAATTAGGCATGTAGGTATGCATGTTTTATCTATTAACTTGATTGTAGGTACTAAAAAATACCAAACTTTTAGAACAGCGCATAACACTCCAGGCTTTGTCAGCCCTAACCAACGAGGACTTGAAAGAATTGATTCCCCTGACTAGACCAAGAGTACCTTTACCTTCACTTTTTTTGTTAATATAATAAAACCTTATTGTTTTCAGGATAACTCAAACTATCAACAAGATGAATCAAAAGACCCAGAGCCAGAGCCAGAACCAGAACCAGAAAAATACATTCCATCTCTGTGCCATATTATATTATTATAAATAAATATTTACATTAATAAAAAATACCTAAATTTTTATTATTACACAAACCTTTTCAGGAAGAAAAGGTATTGAATTAAAGTAAGATTCTTTTTCTAGTATTTTGTTGAGTGGAGGCTAGTATTTTGCCAAATAAACTATCCTTTATTTGGCAAAATACTAGAAAAGGGGTCTTATTTAAATCCATTACCTGTCATGATTACATCAACAACCATGCTTAGTAGATACAACTATTGACCAGTTGGTTAAATTAACTAAGACTTTAATTAAATTAATCAAAACTTATTTTTCATTTGACAATGGATAATAATCACACTAGACAAGATTTTACTTGAAATGAATAACTATCATTGTTAGGCTAACTATTACCTTAGTTAATTGGAACTAAGTGACTTGGTTTAATGAAGCAAAATGTTAATTGATCTGAAGAAGTTTAATAATCAGGTTAAAAAAGAGTCTTAGTTGATGGAACTGTAGGATTATTTGGATCTACAAATCAATTTAACTAAAATAATAAAGTATCATGCTTGTATTAAACAAGATATTAGTTAAACTAACTAAGCAGCCTTTATAAGGCCAGTATAGTTCTTGATAGATGGAACTAAGACAGTTTAATAAAGTTCTCTTAGTCGCAGCAACTATGATCTTGGAAGGCTCATATGGGTTCATGATTCATTATAGGAACAAACAAGATCTTGGTTGAAGCAAACATATTTTTTTTTCAGTGTGTAAAGGTGCTCCCTCACCGGGCACATTCGCATATAATGTAACATTATAGAATATAGATTCGACTTTGAGCACTACATTACAATAAATAATAATACTCCCCACACCGGTTTCGGTGACGGTGGTCGGTTTCATTGAGGTACGCAGGAATAATTTTATAGTGCCCAGGTGTGTGCGCAGTACACAAGAGCACTCTTTGTTCCTTTACTCTCATAACCCAGTGGGACGGAAGACCGACACGACTGCCGAGAGATCAGGCGCAGGACCGACTTTTTACATGCCCATCCGACGCATGGATCATCTTACTTGTCAGACAATCAGGTGAACAGCCTACATGTTTGTCTTAACCAAACTTGGAAATAATATGTTTCCAACGCGGGAATCGAACCCACGACCGAAGTGAAGAGCTACGCTCTAGAGTCTAGACCACTGGACCAAAGAGGCGTTTACCTCCCTGACTGACAAGCATTTCCATGTAATGTAACATTATAGATTCTACTTTGAGCATTCCATAGCAAGTTGACTTCACTGCCACGTAGCATTGATGTTACAAGTTGTATCAAGATATTACACGTTGTATCATTACATGGTGCGCATTGTTATGCTCGGTTCTTCTCTCTCACTAATGTAATGCTTGACTCTGTAACGTTACATTACAAGCAAATGCTCACAGTGAGGGAGCACCTTAAGATCATTTTGTTATAGGCAATTATTTGTGCTAATTATTATTATATAGAGGAAAAGTTTATTTTGCGTTGAATAGGCTCTGAAACTACATGGCCTATTTTATTATAATACTAGCTGTCCCGGCAAACGTTGTTTTGCCATTTAAAGTATATTTTATCATCAGTTGATACATGTTTTACCCCCTCTTTTGTCCTAAGAGGGTGTGGGGGGGGGGAAGGTCATACACCAGATGTTAAGTTGAAAAACACAGTTAATACCTAATAATATGAAGTAAGTCCACTAAAGAAAAAAGTTGTATACAAAATCTGACCCCTCTTTGGTCCCCAGAGAGGGTTGAGAGGGGAGGGGGGGGAAGGATTTTTATACACCAGATGTTGAGTTGGAAGAAGACAAATATAATATATCTGTGAAAACCGTATGCAAATCTGTGAAAACCGTATGCAAATCGGATCAGTAGTTTTCGTGTTAAAGAAAAAAAGCGGCCAAGTGCGAGTTGGACTCGCCCATGGAGGGTTCCGCAGCAGCAATAAGGTTTATTTTTATGAAATTAAAATATTTTTGATTTATTTTTATATTTCAGTCGATTTAATGAAATTTAGATTAAGGTTTACTATTTATGACGTATAAAAAAAACTACTGGCTAGATCTCGTTCAAACCAATTTTCGTTGGTAGTTTTTATAGTAATCTACATCATATATTTTCTTTTAGAATTATCATGCCTCTACTTTAGAAATTAGAGGGGGGGGGGACACACATTTTTCCACTTTGGAAGAGTCTCTCTCGCAAACTATTCAGGTTAGAAAAAAATGATATGAGAAACCTCAATATGATTTTTGGAGACCTATCCATAGATACCCCACACGCATAGGTTAGATGAAAAAAAAATTTTTTTGTTTCAGTTGTACTTTACTATTTATGACGTATAAAAAAAACTACTGGCTAGATCTCGTTCAAACCAATTTTCGTTGGTAGTTTTTATAGTAATCTACATCATATATTTTTTTTAGAATTATCATGCCTCTACTTTAGAAATTAGAGGGGGGGGGGACACACATTTTTCCACTTTGGAAGAGTCTCTCTCGCAAACTATTCAGGTTAGAAAAAAATGATATGAGAAACCTCAATATGATTTTTGGAGACCTATCCATAGATACCCCACACGCATAGGTTAGATGAAAAAAAAAAATTTTTGTTTCAGTTGTACCTATGGGGACCCCTAAAATTTTTAATATTTTTTCCATTTTTGCATCAAAATCTTAATGCGGTTTACAGACTACATCTGCTTACCAAGTTTCAATAGTATAGCTCTAATAGTTTCGGAGAAAAGTGGCTGTGACATACGGACGGACAGACAGACAGACAGACAGACAGACAGACAGACAGACAGACAGACATGACGAATCTATAAGGGTTCCTTTTTTGCCATTTTGGCTACGGAACCCTAAAAGATTGATACAAAATCTGACCCCCTCTTTTGTCCCCTTAGAGGGGTGGAGGGAAAAAATTTTATACACCAGATGTTAAGTTGGAAGAAGATAAATATATCTGCGAAAACCACATTCAAATCGGATCAGTATTTTTCGTGTGGTGCTGGAACAAACATACAGACAGACAGAAAGAGTGACAGACAGACAGACAGACAAAAAACTAACCACATTTTTGGCTTCTATAGCGATGTAGTGACAAAGGTGTAATTTCGGGTGTCATTTCATATCTTTTATGTACAGAATTTTCATTTCTACAACAGAATATTGTCTTCCTCCCGCACGCGCTTTGGTGACGCCCACTATCGTAATATTTTAATTTCGCCATAATTTCAAAACCAAACGTCCAATTTTAATCATTCAAAGACCAAATATTATCTACATAAACTGTACTTAGTGATAAAATAATTTATTTTGATAAGGATTAATAGCGTGAGTAAAATATATCCCTTTAAATTTAGTCCAAAAAAAATTCAGGATTTTGAAATAAATAAATGGTTATTGTGCCTCACTCGACATAGATAGGTATAGTGTGTCGCGGACTTTTTTGTAGATATTTATAAGATCTACAATTACTTAGAACATTTTATGGTTCTATCTTTTATAGTTTAGGCAGCGTACGCAAAATAAGTAACTTTTCTAGCTGATTTTTTACACCTTGCGTCCGAAAATCTCAAATATCTTACGGAACCCTACTTTTTTCCAAAATAAAATGTAGCCTATGTTCAGCAGAAATAATGTGAGATTCCAATAGCAAAAGAATTTTTCAAATCGGTCCAGTAGTTTCGGAGCCTATTCGACTCAAACAAACAAACAAACAAACAAACAAACAAACAAACAAACAAACAAACAAATCTTTCCTCTTTATAATAGTAGTGTAGATTTGACACAAATGTACGAGGCCAAGAGGAAGGACTTGGAGAGATTTTGTTGCAGGAAAATATACGATTACCGCGGGATATATTAATACTGTTCTCAAACGAGCGCAGCACTATTTGTACGTCTGTATTTCTTTAAGATGGCCGAGCACTATTAAGTACTAGAATCTAGTAACTAGATGGTGCCCGCAATTTCGTTGCGCCAAAATTCGTTTATCGCGATGGAACCGTACATTTTTCCGGCACACAAAAATATCCTATGTCCTTTCCTAGGACTCAAAGTATCCCCATACTAAACAGCAAAATCGGCTTAGCGGTTTGGACGTAAAGAGGTAACATACAGACAGACAGATGGACGGACAATGTCTCCGTAAAGTCAAAAATACCGTTGGCGTGATTTTTGAAAGCCGAAATTGTAACACGGAATATAATTTGATTGATTGCAGTTTCACTTATAAGTGTTAAAACAGCTTTTTTTTCCAAAAAAATCCCTTATGGACAATTAGGTACATCTCATTCTAAAGTTCTACGTAATGAAAATTGATTTTAATTAAATTAAAATTATTTATTTTTGTTTCAGTAACAACCGTGATTTTTAATTGTGTTCTTATATGGTTTTTCTTGTGTTCAACGATTCTTTGTGACTTTCAACCTTTATAATTTTAAGGACACAACTTAAATAACACCCTTCATATTTTAGCATCATAACTTTCAAAATAGTTCATGTATGCCTTTGTTTTTCCGTGACCGCAATATATGCACCTGAGCTTCCTTTGACACAACCTTGTTAGTATTAACATATTCACGTCGTTATTGTCATTACAAAGATACCTTTTGCATATGAATAAACTGATGTAGAGTTTTGAGGTTTGAAGGCATTGCTTTTACTTTCATATAAAGAGATTTTATTTGCAAAAGAGTATTCAAAAGACTTTCTTTACGAATCATCCTTGATTTTAAATGCATGTTACCTACGGTTCTTCTCGCCGGGCTAGTTCCCGAACCGGTGGTAGGCCTCATGTAGACGTTCTAAAAGTGTTAACTTTGTTAACCTATATTTTAGAAATAAATATTTTCATTTCATTTCGTTTTATGCAACCTATCTTGCCATATTGTAAAACACTTTGCATGGATTTTATCAAAACTATTTTTTCTTTGCTATTACGTACGTGGAAAAAAACTGTCTTTAAGTACTGTAACTGACCCAAATTTCATCAAAACATAGTCCACTGCCAAGCCACTGGCGCATGATATTATACGACCAATGTAAAGGATATTATTATCAAGTTTATAATTTGATATTTGAAAAGCAAAAGTTACCAAACGACAATGCATGCAATATTTTATTTATTTATTTTATTTATTTTATTTTATTAGGAAAACTTACAGCATATAACAATAACAGTGACAATACTTATTAAATAATAACATGCCAATAACAAGTTTCCACTAGTAAATAATAAGTTAAGGCTAAAATTATCAAAGTCATGACAATACAGATAACACAAGACTTAAGGAAATGTAAAAACTATTTAAAGTATACATTATTTTAGGCAAACTACAAATTATATTAAATTTTATTAAATCACAAGAGATGGATGAGGGATCTAAAATTGTGAGATAATGGAGTTGACAGTACTTATTAATATAATATATAAATATACACATACACACACACACACACACAGCAGATGGTACGATCCTTTATATTTGCATATTACAATATGAAATCAATAAAAGTAAATACAGGAATTATTGTTTATTTTAGTTAAAAAACGTATCAGTCATAATTTTTCTAATTTTGTTTGGTTTTAGGGAGAACATGTCTTGTGGGTGGGCAATTAAAAATTTGTTTAAATATGTACTAGATCTGAGTATGAAAGAATTTCTACGGTAGTACGTATTGCAAGGTGGAACATAAAGGGGCATAAAATGACGAGCATTTCTACGGGGAATATTAATATTAAATCTGTTAAGTAATTCAGGTGAATCTATTTTATTATTAAGGACTTTACATGTATAAGTTAGGTCAGCTATATGTCTCCGGTGGTACAAAGGAAGAAAATGGAACTTTTTGCATCTGGCATCGTAATCACTTAGGAAATGGTTGCATTTAAATTGAATAAATCGGAGAAACCGTTTTTGTATAGACTCAATTCTATTGATGTATACGTTATAAGCAGGGTTCCACAACTCAGTGCAATACTCTAAGATACTTCGAACATACGCACAGTATAGGATTTTAACTACTTTGACAGATTGAAAATTTTTACATGACCTAGTAATAAATCCAAGGGCTTTTGAGGCTTTATTAATAATATAATCAATGTGCTCATCAAAGATCAATTTTGAGTCTACAATTACTCCAAGATCCCTTATAGATTTCTTTATAACAAGGACCTTGTTCTGAAGTTCATAATCGTGTGTAATTAAGTTTAGTTTACGACTAAAATTGACGACAAAACATTTTGAAACATTAAGGTCCAACTTATTAAGTAAACAGTAATTACTAAATCTATTTAAGTCTTCTTGTAAAAGGCGACAGTCGTTAAGTGAAGCTATATTTTTCAATATTTTTGTGTCATCGGCGTACAAAAAGAAATGAGAGTTGCGAAAACATGAGGAAATGTCATTGACGAATATAGCGAAAAGTAAAGGTCCCAACAAGGAGCCCTGAGGAACACCAGATGGTACAAATATCCACCTAGAAGTGAATCCGTTAATAGCCACGGCTTGGGACCTATTACAAATATACGATGAGAACCATCGAAGAAGGTTTCCGTGTATACCCGCATGAGCTAACTTTTTGAGCAGGATGCAGTGATCAATACGATCAAAGGCTTTGCTAAAGTCGGTGAATATCAAATCCACCTGAACACCTGAGTCCATGCCCGAACTGACGTGGTCGTAAGTTAAAAGAAGATTAGAGGTTGTTGAGCGCCCCTTTAGAAACCCATGCTGTTCTTGTATAAACCAGCCCTTAAGAGCGGAATAAACTTGTCTATATACAATACTTTCAAAAAGTTTAGCGAAAGTACACAGTTTTGATATGGGCCTATAGTTTTGGATATTTCCTTTGTCTCCTCCCTTATGAACAGGTGTTATGAATGCTGTCTTCCAAATACCTGGCACATATCCTTCCTTTAATGATCTCGAAAAGAGTATGGCGAGTGGAATCACCAAACTAGAGGCGCACTCAACAATTAGTAGAGGTGGAATATCATCTGGCCCAGCACCCTTGTGTAAATCAACCGACTTTAGGAGCTTAAATAAATCGTCATGATCTATCTTAATGTCCCCTATAGAGTTATGGTGCGAAGTGTGATCTTCAGTATGTGAGCCACTAGGTGTGGCATGGGAATCCAGAAAGTTTGCCTGAAAGTAAGTTGCAAACAGATTGCAAATTTTCTCACCATCATTTGCTACTTGCTCTTCGTAGCGCATCGTAGAAGGGTACATGGATGGAGTTTTACGGTTACTTTTAATAAAGTTCCAGAAGAGCTTAGGGTTTTTAACTAAAGAGTTCTCCATGTTACTTATATAAGATTCATAGCAAGCGCGTTCCAATGATTTAGCTCTGCTCCTAAGTAGGGAGAATGCTATGTAGTCACCGTGATTGCCGTAAAGTTTAAACTTACGGTGGTATTTGCGTTTCTCTCTTAAGACTTTCTTGAGAGCCGAATCATACCACGGTGGGTAACTATTCGGAGATATAATTTTATGTGGTATATGGGTGTTCCGAAGGTCATAAATAATATCATAAAAATATTTTGTGGCATCGTCCAAACTATTGCCACTGAGGCGTTCATACCAATCCACTTTATCTAGAGAAGACCGAATTAGGTCAAACTTACCACGATTGTAAAAATATTTTATACGGGTTTTTGATTCCAGATTACTTTCCACACCCTGTGTGAGCTCAATACATAAAGACCGGTGATGCGGTAAGTCATCCGGGACCAATGGGTCCTCACAAGCAGTAACGTTCAATTCACAATTAGAGAAAACTAAATCCAATAGTCGGTTGTTGTTATTACGAATTTGGCTGCGTTGTATGAGATCACACTGAGCCAAAGTATCAAGGAAGTTAATATGGCTCGTAGTAAGTGACCTACCTGGCATAATATGGTGCCCCCCCTGATCGTCCCAGTCTATAAACGGAAGGTTAAAATCACCTGAAATTATAAAGGTATCATTTGGGTAAGTATTAATTATATTAAAGAGGTTATTAGAAAAAGTTTCAAGCTGGATATTCGAAGTATTTCCTTCTTTTTGATTACATAGATAGAGAACTCCCAAATGAATCGTATTAAAAGATCTATCTCGAGTAGTTATGGACACCCATAGGTCTTCGGCAGTGGTATGCCATTCCGGACGGCCAGTAGTTTCAATCTCCCGGCGTACCGCTAATAAGACACCACCCCCTAATGTTTGTTTGGTTAGAGAGTAATCTCTGTCCCGTCTCCAAACAACATACCTATTATCAAATAATTCCTCGTCCATTATACCCTCCAACAACCAGGTCTCAGTAATAGAAATAATATCGTACGAGTTGAGGCAAACATTTCTTTTAAATAAATCTGTTTTAGAACGTAAGCCTCTAGCATTCTGGTAAAAAATGCTTAGTTTGGAGGCCATGATGTAAATAACAAGAATGGATTAGTAATAAAATGTATACAAAATAAATAAGGAGAATCAATTAATATAAAACTTAATTTGTTAATTACCCTAATAAAAAGTATTATTATGTTTAGTTTAAAACCAGAAATATCATAACTTATTATTACATTCATATTGAAATACAGTCCAGCTCTTTTTATAAGAAATAATATTAAAAAGTAAAAGGTTGGGATATTAATTGAATATATTATAACACAGGATACATTTAGAGGCAGGGAACTCAACAACTTATCGATAGTAATACAATAATTATTATTAATATTACAAGCACTTAAATTATGACTATACCATATGGCAAACGCGCAATAATAAATTGCTATTCCAAAATAGATAGGCGTAGTTATATAATTCTGATCATCTTGCAAACTTTGAACATACCATTGGATAAACGCGTAGTAATAAATTGCTATTCTGAAATAGAAAGGCGTAATTAAATATATAATAATTTTGCAAATCAAAAACCTATGTATTGATAATTCATGCAACATACAAAAAAAGGAATAAAAAAGGGAAAATAAAGCCGTTTTAGTTATCGAAGCTTCTACATAAGTGTGAAAGAAGTATAATAAATATTTAATTCCTAGGTTAATAAAAACAATAATAACAAAGTATACGTTAGTGACATCAGAGTATACCGATAAATACCAGTTATAGTATTGTAACCTTTGAATTCCTGTTACGTCACCATAAATAAAAATTACTTTTATGTGTTCATTATATAATAATTTTAATATTATGACTGATGTACCCGCAGCATAAATAGTATTTACAATGATAAGATAATCGGACAAATACAAATCCTTGTACCGTCTGCTGAGTGTAAAATCTAACAAAATATCTAAGCGTATAAGATACATAGTAAACACATTAATAAGCAGTACAATTAATACATTACTAGTAGCAAAATTATAATTGTTTACAAGTGAATTCGACATAGAATAATAAAGCAGGTGGACGTAAAAATTCTTACAAATTAAGTCGTCCGTAAGCGTCAACGAGTGCGAGCGAGACAGATATGTTAGCGATCTATAGATCATGACCGGTTCTGGTAATCCGACGACATACGATCGATTACGAAGCGAGACGTCGAATGCAAATCCAGGTGAGCTCAACCATTTCTTGTGATTCGATTTAACATGCAAGCGTGAAGCATATAAAAATGTTATGAATGTGACAATACCCAAATGTAAAGTATAAAACTTATATAAAAAGGCAATGCAACATTCTGCGGTAAAATGAAATGAATAAGCGCAATAAAAGCAATGTTTAAAGAAAAAAGGACTTACATCTAAACTAACTACATATGGTGCTTAGTAATTTTTACCTTTTAAGCGTTAGATTATTTATGCAAGCTTGACAAAAAATGTTTCACCAGGGGGAAATAAAATTTGGGGTGAATCTACAGTCATGAATAAAATGCCTATAAAATTACGCCTAACGTACAGCATGGCGTATTTAATAGCAACAAACATTTTGTTTGGATGTACAGCGTAAACACTGGCGTGCAAAAAAAGTTCAACATTATTTTCTTTCCAAAACAACATTTAAGTAAAATAGCAAAAATATTTTTATAGTAACATTAAAAAGCGGCCAAGTGCGAGTTGGACTCGCCCATGGAGGGTTCCGCAGCAGCAATAAGGTTAATTTTTATGAAATTATATTATTTTTGATTTATTTTTATATTTCAGTCGATTTAATGAAATTTAGATTAAGGTTTACTATTTATCACTACATAGTATAAAACAAAGTCGCTTTCTCTGTCCCTATTTCCCTTTGTATGCTTAAATCTTTGAAACTACGCAACGGATTTTGATGCGGTTTTTTTTAATAGATAGAGAGATTCAAGAGGAAGGTTTATATGTATAATAACATCCATTAAATAGTGAAGAAGTACTGTTATTTTTGAGGTTTCTAATGTGATGTCGTAAATAATTTCATTTTTTCCGCTTACAATGCAAACGCAGGCTGAACCCTACGAGTTTTATCAAAATAATGTACTAAGTATTGTACACATTGAAATGGTCTACAGAAAAGTCCGTGATGAAACCGGAGCGGGCCGCTATGTTTTTATATACAACGTTCACAGTTTTTCTGTAGTGTATTTAGTATCAGCATTGCACCCGTGCGAAGCCGGGGCGGGTCGCTAGTGACGTATAAAAAAAACTACTAGCTAGATCTCGTTCAAACCAATTTTCGTTGGTAGTTTTTATAGTAATATACATCATATATTTTTTTTAGAATTATCATGCCTCTACTTTAGAAATTAGAGGGGGGGGGACACAAATTTTTCCACTTTGGAAGAGTCTCTCTCGCAAACTATTCAGGTTAGAAAAAAATGATATGAGAAACCTCAATATGATTTTTGGAGACCTATCCATAGATACCACACACGCATAGGTTAGATGAAAAAAAAATTTTTTTGTTTCATTAAGGTTTACTATTTATGACGTATAAAAAAAACTACTGGCTAGATCTCGTTCAAACCAATTTTCGTTGGTAGTTTTTATAGTAATATACATCATATATTTTTTTTAGAATTATCATGCCTCTACTTTAGAAATTAGAGGGGGGGGGGACACAAATTTTTCTACTTTGGAAGAGTCTCTCTCGCAAACTATTCAGGTTAGAAAAAAATGATATGAGAAACCTCAATATGATTTTTGGAGACCTATCCATAGATACCACACACGCATAGGTTAGATGAAAAAAAAATTTTTTTGTTTCATTAAGGTTTACTATTTATGACGTATAAAAAAAACTACTGGCTAGATCTCGTTCAAACCAATTTTCGTTGGTAGTTTTTATAGTAATATACATCATATATTTTTTTAAGAATTATCATGCCTCTACTTTAGAAATTAGAGGGGGGGGGACACACATTTTTCCACTTTGGAAGAGTCTCTCTCGCAAACTATTCAGGTTAGAAAAAAATGATATGAGAAACCTCAATATGATTTTTGGAGACCTATCCATAGATACCACACACGCATAGGTTAGATGAAAAAAAATTTTTTTTGTTTCAGTTGTACCTATGGGGACCCCTAAAATTTTTAATATTTTTTCCATTTTTGAATCAAAATCTTAATGCGGTTCACAGACTACATCTACTTACCAAGTTTCAATAGTATAGCTCTAATAGTTTCGGAGAAAAGTGGCTGTGACATACGGACGGACGGACAGACAGACAGACAGACAGACAGACAGACAGACAGACAGACAGACAGACAGACAGACATGACGAATCTATAAGGGTTCCTTTTTTGCCATTTTGGCTACGGAACCCTAAAAAGCGTTTAAAAAATCGAGAAGCAAGATACAGAGTTTTAAATCTACATAATGATAAAGTATTAAAAGATTCTTAGTTTTGCAGGCCAGTATGTTGTAACTCAAAATTAATGGTTTTCAACAAGTCCCTTTTTAGGGTTCCGTAGCCAAAATGGCAAAAAAGGAACCCTTATAGATTCGTCATGTCTGTCTGTCTGTCTGTCTGTCTGTCTGTCTGTCTGTCTGTCCGTCCGTATGTCACAGCCACTTTTCTCCGAA
Source organism: Plebejus argus (assembly GCA_905404155.3). Classification (NCBI taxonomy): domain Eukaryota; kingdom Metazoa; phylum Arthropoda; class Insecta; order Lepidoptera; family Lycaenidae; genus Plebejus; species Plebejus argus. The sequence continues at coordinate 2,328,744 of FR989941.1, read as the reverse complement.
ACTATTAGAGCTATACTATTGAAACTTGGTAAGTAGATGAAGTCTGTGAACCGCATTAAGATTTTGATGCAAAAATGGAAAAAGTATTAAAAATTTTAGGGGTCCCCATAGGTACAACTGAAACAAAAAAAATTTTTTTTCATCTAACCTATGCGTGTGTAGTATCTATGGATAGGTCTCTAAAAATCATATTGAGGTTTCTCATATCATTTTTTTCTAACCTGAATAGTTTGCGAGAGAGACTCTTCCAAAGTGGAAAAATGTGTGTCCCCCCCCCTCTAATTTCTAAAGTAGAGGCATGATAATTCTAAAAAAAATATATGATGTATATTACTATAAAAACTACCAACGAAAATTGGTTTGAACGAGATCTAGCCAGTAGTTTTTTTTTATACGTCATAAATAGTAAAACTTAATGAAACAAAAAAAAATTTTTTTCATCTAACCTATGCGTGTGTGGTATCTATGGATAGGTCTCCAAAAATCATATTGAGGTTTCTCATATCATTTTTTTCTAAGCTGAATAGTTTGCGAGAGAGACTCTTCCAAAGTGGAAAAATGTGTGTCCCCCCCCCCTCTAATTTCTAAAGTAGAGGCATGATAATTCTAAAAAAAATATATGATGTATATTACTATTAAAACTACCAACGAAAATTGGTTTGAACGAGATCTAGCCAGTAGTTTTTTTTATACGTCATAAATAGTAAACCTTAATCTAAATTTCATTAAATCGACTGAAATATAAAAATAAATCAAAAATAATATAATTTCATAAAAATTAACCTTATTGCTGCTACGGAACCCTCCATGGGCGAGTCCAACTCGCACTTGGCCGCTTTTTAGGGTTCCGTAGCCAAAATGGCAAAAAAGGAACCCTTATAGATTCGTCATGTCTGTCTGTCTGTCTGTCTGTCTGTCTGTCTGTCTGTCTGTCTGTCCGTCCGTCCGTATGTCACAGCCACTTTTCTCCGAAACTATTAGAGCTATACTATTGAAACTTGATAAGTAGATGTAGTCTGTGAACCGCATTAAGATTTTGATGCAAAAATGGAAAAAACATTAAAAATATTAGGGGTCCCCATAGGTACAACTGAAACAAAAAAAATTTTTTTTCATCTAACCTATGCGTGTGTGGTATCTATGGATAGGTCTCCAAAAATCATATTGAGGTTTCTCATATCATTTTTTTATAACCTGAATAGTTTGCGAGAGAGACTCTTCCAAAGTGGAAAAATGTGTGTCCCCCCCCCTCTAATTTCTAAAGTAGAGGCATGATAATTCTAAAAAATATATATGATGTATATTACTATAAAAACTACCAACGAAAATTGGTTTGAACGAGATCTAGCCAGTAGTTTTTTTTTTATACGTCATAAATAGTAAACCTTAATGAAACAAAAAAAATTTTTTTTCATCTAACCTATGCGTGTGTGGTATTTATGGATAGGTCTCCAAAAATCATATTGAGGTTTCTCATATCATTTTTTTCTAACCTGAATAGTTTGCGAGAGAGACTCTTCCAAAGTGGAAAAATGTGTGTCCCCCCCCCTCTAATTTCTAAAGTAGAGGCATGATAATTCTAAAAAAAATATATGATGTATATTACTATAAAAACTACCAACGAAAATTGGTTTGAACGAGATCTAGCCAGTAGTTTTTTTTATACGTCATAAATAGTAAACCTTAATCTAAATTTCATTAAATCGACTGAAATATAAAAATAAATCAAAAATAATATAATTTCATAAAAATTAACCTTATTGCTGCTGCGGAACCCTCCATGGGCGAGTCCAACTCGCACTTGGCCGCTTTTTTTATTTCATATTCTCTTTTATACCACTACATTTTATAAAGCATTATATTTGAAACAAAAGCTTAAAGTGGTTGCTTTTAACGAATAACTGCAGTAAAAAGTCAGTTAAGTTACTACATCACTGTAAAAAGCCGTTTTACATTTTATTTAAAATATATTTTAATTTACAAAAATATGAATTTAAAAGAAGCCTACTGTGAATGGTTTGCCACAGTGAACGTTAAATATTTGTTGCGGTTATTTAACTTACTTAATCAATTTACTAGATGGCGCCCACAACTCCGTTGCACCAAAATATTTTTTTATCGTGCGGGAACTTTTCCGGGATAAAAATTATCCTAAGTCCTTTCCCGGGACTCAAAGTATCTCCATACCAAATTTTAGCAAAATTAGTTCTGTGTTTGGGGCGTTAAGAGGTACCAGACAGACACACTTTCGCATTTATAATATTGGTATGTATTATGTCCAGAATAAGTATTAAAGACACTAAATTACGAAATAACAGCTTTATTGAGCTAGGTAGCAAAATACACAGAAAAATATTAATGTACCCACTTAGTTCATCTTATTCAGTCGATAAGAAAAACAAGTATGTACCCACATCAACCAACCTACAAAGTTCATACAAAATATTAGATGTGTATTCTACATACCTTCCCCTTAAGTATGTACATAAGTATAGCATAAAAAACAAACTAATAATAATAATTAAACATTTCACATCATCAATAACATTGAACCAAAAAAAGTAATTTTATAAACAATACAATGTAAGCAGCAGTCAATAAATATTAATCAAAATAACAATTTAATTTTTTGGTATTCCTAACATCTCAGTCCAAGATTCTTCACTAGGAATTTCTATAATATCTTGCGACTCGTCGTTTCTTGAGATATTAGAATCTCTCTCTCCATCCGTATCATGAGATGAGCCCTTATCATGTGATGTGATTTTTATAATTTGATCAATATGCCTGTCGATGATAAGCCCACTTTCTGTCTGCACTTTATAACTGGATGGACCCGTTTTCTCCACTATAACTCCAGGTAACCAGTTTGGACCAGAGGCATAGTTTCGGTATCTTATTTTACAACCAATATTAGTCTCTCTGTTCCGTCTCTGACAATTGTCATGTATTTGTTTATCGGTTCTTCTTCGTTGTATATGGTCTGGATGTAGGGTATCCAATAAGGTACGTATCCTCCGATTCATCAAGAGCTCTGCAGGACTCTTTTGTGTTCCAGCACAAGGTGTTGCTCGGAGACCTAGTAGCATATTGGGTATCTTCACATCCCATGTTAGGTAATCCATTTTACGTATTTTATCTTTTACAGTCTGGACCATCCTTTCAGCCAATCCGTTGGTAGCAGGGTGATATGGTGCTGTGGTAATGTGTCTTATTTTGTTGGAGTCTAAAAACTGCCTCATTTCTTCAGACACAAAAGCTGTACCATTGTCAGACACCAATATCTCACACAGACCATGTGTCGCGAAGACTGTTCGTAGGTGTCGGATCACCGTCGCCGAGGTCATATTGTTAACGATAAATACTTCAGGCCATCTTGAGTACGCGTCCACGATGATCAAAAAATTTTTGTTCTGAAAAGGGCCAGCGAAGTCTATGTGAATCCTGGACCAAGGTCTAGTGGGTGTTATCCATTCGTGCTGTGTTCTAGGAGGCATATGCCGATGTTCAAGACATTTGTTGCATTGACTCACTAGTGCCTCTATATTTTCATTTAAATATGGCCACCAAACGTAACTTCTTGCTAGTGCTTTGGTCTGCACAATTCCACTATGCATCTTATGCAATGCTCGTAACGTAGCTTCACGCAAAGGTGGCGGTACCACTACGCGATTACCTAGCAAAAGACAGCCATCTTGTAATGATAATTCAGAGCGATGTAGCCAGTAGGTGTGTAGCTCTGGCTCCCTTACTTTTGTAGGCCACCCGCGTAGGACATAATGAATTATTTGAGACAGTGTTTTATCTTTTTGTGTCTCTGTCGCAATATGCTGAGCGTCAAACGGGAAGTCTTCTGGTTTTTCAGCCATTAATAATATTTCGCTCATTTCCTCTTCAGGCTTTTCTGGCACAGGCTGTGGCCACCTACTCAAACTGTCAGCGCTACCTATCTGTGCTCCAGGCTTGTATACTATATTATAGTTGTGTGCAGTTAAAGCGATTGCTATTCTGGTCAAACGGGGTGATAATATAGTCGGCATCGGTTTTTTGGGGTGAAATATACCAAGAAGGGGTTTATGATCGGTGACCACCGTGAATGACCTGCCAGCCAAATAGTTGTGAAATTTTTGTATGCCAAATAAAATAGCTGTTGCTTCTTTGTCAAGTTGTGAATATCGTCTCTCTGTTGAGCTTAATGTTCGTGAGCTCATGGCAACAGGGCTTTCTTTTCCACCATCAGTAATATGAGAGAGAACCGCTCCAACACCATACTCCGAGCTGTCACATGTCAATAAGAGAGGTTTGTTTAAATCATAGTGCACGAGTGTCATGTCAAATGCAAGAGCTTGTTTAGCTGTGTCAAACGCAATTTGTTCCCGTTCCGTCCACTGCCATGCCTGTGATTTATCCAAAAGCCGATGTAAGGGCTCAAGAATTGTAGCTTTGTGAGTAATAAACCTCTCGTAAAAATTATACAGGCCGAGAAATGCTTGTAATTCCTGAACATTCTTGGGCTCTGGGGTGTTCTGTATGGATTCAACCTTGCTCGGTGATGGATGGATGCCATCACTATCAATGACGAACCCCAAGAACTCAACTTTTTCTTTTGCAAATTTACATTTCTTTTTATTAAGACGTAGTCCCGCTGTTTCGATGCGTACTAGTACCTTGTCCAGACGTTTCAGCATTTCTTGTATGGTGCTCCCAGAGACAATAATATCGTCTATCAAAACTGCTACTCCTTTGATGCCTGCCAGTAGAGCTGTCATCATTCTTTGGAAAATGCCCGGGCAGGCCTTTACGCCAAATGCTAGTCTGTGTACGGAATACAGTCCTTTGCAAGTATTCAAAGTCAAAAGTTTTGATGTCTCGTCGGTGATAGTAACTTGAGTGTATGCCCGATCTAGATCAAGTGTTGTATAAAATTTCCCGCCACCTATCTCAGCGAACACCTCATTCGCTGTAGGCATAGGATAGGTATCTGATTCAGTGGCTTCATTGACGGTACTACGGTAGTCGCCGCAGAGTCTGACTTCACCAGATTTTTTAATAACTGGTACGATCGGTGTTGCCCACTCCGAGTATGCCACTGGTCGTAGGACGCCTTCAGATACCAGCCGGTCAATTTCATTCTCTACTCTTTCCTTAATAGCGTATGGAACCGGGCGAGCTTTCAAAAATTTTGGTACAGCACCTGGTTTTAAATGTATGGTGACAGGGTCCCCACGGTAGGTACCGAGACCGTCCTTGAACACTTCACTATGTTTAGTGATAATACTTTCCAGCGCAGCAGAATCTCCATTAGAAAGAAAATTTATGTTCATACTTATGCCAAGATGACCGAGCCAGTCTCTCCCTAGTAGGTTGGGTCCGGTACCCTTGGCCACTAGCAATGGTAGCTTGTGGTCGGCGTCCATGTATCGAACAGGTACCACTGTCCGCCCGAGCAGATGAACAGGCGTGTCGGTCCACGTGCGCAGTGCCAGTGGCGCAGGTTGGAGGCGATGCGGCGGCGACAGGCGGGGCCGCACCGCGCGCCATGTGCGCTCGTTGATCAGCGTGTGGCACGCGCCCGTGTCCACCTGCAGCTCCACTGGCGCGCCCGCAAGCACCACCCGAATGATGAAAGGCGGCACTCGACTTGTACTTTGTACCGCATAGATGCCATTTAAATTTGCAGTTTCCTCCTCCTCCGTAAAGTTCATTTTGTTTGCATTTTTCTTGGTCATACAGATTTTTTCCAGGTGTCCGACTTTCTTGCAGAACCGACACGTCGTATTGATGAAACGGCATTCGCCACCGTGCCTGTCTCCACAGCGATAGCACAGTCGAAAAGAATTTCGAGGAGCAGGCCGCAGTGCTGCAGTATGTGACGCCGACGTTCGCGGAGCAGGGCGGGGGCGCAGCGCGTTGACATCCAAATCCATAGGTTCCGGCGGCGGCAACGGCGACCCAACAGGTGCAGCAGCCAGCGCGGTCGCTCCTGACGGCGCCTGCGCGCCACTGTAGCTGGTGCTCTCCACTACATGTATCATACGCATGTCTTTTACGGCACTTTCAGATGATAACATGGCGTCGACTACGTCCTGGTATGTAAGATTGTCTTTTTTCAGCAACTCGTACTGCAATTTTTCGTCTTTCATGCCACACACGAGTCTGTCCCGCAACATTCGTTCTAAATCGCTGAAATTGCAGTTAGCACTTATCCGACGAAGTTGAGCTATGTACTCGGCAGCGGATTCGCCGCGATTTTGATCGCGTTTATAAAACTTGTACGACATAGATATCTCATTTGGTTTCGAACTATAATGTTTGGTTAGAATGTCTATGATTTCATTGAATGACACATCGGTTGCTTTTCGCGGAGTAATCAACGCCAGTAATGTTTCGTACACTTGCGGACCGCACACCGTAATAAAATTGGCACGTTTTACATTGTCCACTATGATTCCATTTGCTTCAAAACAAAACTTTAGTCTATCAATATAGTTGTCCCAATTGTCTGTTTGTGTATTGTATTCACTAAATTTTACGCATTTTCGATCCATTTTCACAATTTTTACACTTCGTCGCCACTATTATGTCCAGAATAAGTATTAAAGACACTAAATTACGAAATAACAGCTTTATTGAGCTAGGTAGCAAAATACACAGAAAAATATTAATGTACCCACTTAGTTCATCTTATTCAGTCGATAAGAAAAACAAGTATGTACCCACATCAACCAACCTACAAAGTTCATACAAAATATTAGATGTGTATTCTACAGTATGGATTGAATGCACAATGATTCAATTTCAATGATTCAATTTTTAGTATGGCACAAAATTAGTTCCCGATCTGGTGGTAGGTAACATGCAGGACGTTTTTAAAGTATAAAATTAGAATCAAATCTATTCAGAAATAAACTATTTTTTAAATTGTTTTTATAAATGCAGTTTTGCCGAGAACGATTACCAAGAATTATCAAGATCCCTGATCCCTGATGATGATCCCCAATGATCCACATTGTACAAAATAATATTAATACTAAAAATTAACTTTCATAATATTACTATAATTACCTTGATAAAGCTTTATTTTCTTATCAACAGGGAGACTTGGAGCAGATGGTTCTAGTGCCAAAGGCGGGTCAGGCGCACAAGCAGTGCTCGAATCAGATATTCGGGCTATCACCAACCGTTACAATGCAGGATCGACAAAACGATTAACGTGGTAACATTTTCGCTGTGAGTTGAAATGGAACTTGTATGTCGGTTTATATGTTGTGTGATGTACGAGATGATTTGTAGAATATCATTTTGGTGTTTTATATGTGCTCGTAACTATATTATTTATTAATTGAGTCATTAAATAACTGAATTAAGAAATAACAAAAATAAACAATAAATAGTGTTCATTTTCGAATGAATACAACCACTTAGCGATACTATTAATATCGAATGAAGAAAAAAATTAATGAAGGTATAAAACCCTATTAAAAGATGAAAACCCCAAAATTTTTAATGGGGATGTCATATGTAACCTATCCCGAATCTATTATGTCTTGAAAAGTATGAACATTAAAGTTACAGCATATAATTTTTGAAAACTGTAAAATACTTAGTAAATAACACTAAAATAATAATGTTCTCGGAATTTTGTGTACTTATATAGTAAGATTAGTTATTATTTATTAGATCTTGTATTTAAGCAAACATCATTTACCGTAAAATATAAACATTAGATCATGTGAACTCGCGCAGTTTTTTTGGCCTAAAGTGTACATACGTTCATCCTCATTGTAATTAAACATTTTATATTAAATATTGTGTTAGTAATTTCAATATTGTGTATTAAAAGCCATTTCTAGATTGTATTAGACTCATTGTTTAAGTGTTGTTTTCAATAATGAAAATATTATAGTATTTTTGAAAATAAGTATTAAAAGCGGCCAAGAATGCTGTTGGATTATAATGCGGGAGAGCATACGAAAAGGTTGGTTTAGTTTGACATAATAATTATTAAGAATTGAAACTGCTTTTTACTTTTCTGTGATCACATCAATTGTAATTTGTATGGTGTCTAAACAGCGCACTTAGTGACAAACACAGATGTGAAAAACAATAACAACTCGACGCCATACAAATTTTCGCTTACGTGCGGTGAAAAGTGACAAAATCTCATTTGTGGTCTATTGTCATGAATCATGTTATAACGTGTCGAGCGCAGGCTATCGGTCGCAGTTGTTCTACTCCCGCAGCTTGAGTATTACATAATAATAGTCTGCAATCGAAGAGAATAGATACCCTGGGCTCCCAACTCGGCTGGATTTCTTATCGAACCTTTACTTTTTCAAAGTTGAAATATAATGTATATTGAATAGATTTACATAGTAACTAGACTGCGCCAAGATGTTTCTAGTATAAAAGCGACATTTATATTCAAATGATAAGTAAATAAATTGTAAATGATATTTATTTTATTTCCGTACCCATCTTCTGAGTACACATCAAATAGTGTTTGCTAGTTCACATGTTAAAGATAATAATTAATCTTCGAGATAGAATACTTGGTAACATAGTAGTTAGTTGTTGAGTATGTTATCCATAGAGGAAAATGTAGTCCTCAGGCCTAATGGACTAAGATGAACTGTAGACCTTGGGTACGAACAAAATTGTAATAAATGCGACACAAAAAGGATATGGGTGAAAAGCCCTTATACGACTCATAATATTATTGTAAAAAAAACTTAATAGAATATTTTGTAATGTTATAAGTCTTTGTTTGAAAAACTCATCAGTATTTTAACACTGATTATTGATTATTATGATAGATAACAAATCACACCAATGTTAAAAAAGTGCCACACCAATGGCTACACAGCCGTATAGGATGTGGCCAATCAGAACTCAGTTAGCGGTAAAGAGTTTTGGCGAAATTTCATACAAATGAAAATATATTTTTACAATCAGGCTACCATAATATCGCAAAACCATCGCAAAACCAAGGACGTTGAAGTAATTATTTCAACGTCCTTGCACAAAACCTTATTATTTTTCGGGATAAAAATCTCTCAGGTTAAAATATTACTACACACAATTTAGTCAAAATCGATTCAGCGGGTTAGTAAGAAAAACAAACAGAAATATCGTCAGGCAGACAGATTGTATCAATATTATGATACCTCTACGAATGATAAACAAGCTTGTCAAATCAAAAATACCACGGCTTCAAAATACTGTGAGTGCGTTCTGCGTAGATCAGAACGCTAATAATAATTGATGAATCTGCGGGTAGTTGAACAACTTCAGCGAGTTTGACGTCTGTCACCTCAGTATACGCGTGACTACGGCCGCTGGAAAGCAGTCGAATCGTTCGGAATAAGAAAAGTGCTCCGCGACAAAATCTGTTGGTAAGTGATTTTAACATAATAATTATGTGTAATACTCGCGTAAACCTAAAAAATCGCTATGACATTATGATGTCTAAAATAATTACTGTAATATTTCTATGCTAAAGGTAGCACCAGCAATATTATATACATACAGTACAAAAAGTTTTGTTCGACTTTTGACAAGTGTTATTATTCTGATATGACCCTGGGCAACATGTCGGGTTTTGATTGGATCGTTTACTGCATGTGCTAGTGGCAAAATCTTATCTGACATTTGCGTAATGTTAAACAACTAAAATGTACTGTCGAGAAAGGAATACTAACATAATGTTACATTAGAAAATTAAAAATAATCGGCCAAGTGCGAGTCGGACTCGCGCACGAAGAGTTTTAAATTTTTTTATTTTATTTTAATATTATTATTAAACATTAAAGTATTCATAAAAATAAGGAATTTGTGATAAAATCAAGTACCTACCTGTTGCCATTATTGATATAGAGCAAAAAAAGCCAAAAAAATCACGTTTGTTGTATGGGAGCCCCCCTTAAATATTAATTTTATTTTGTTTTTAGTATTTGATGTTATAGCGGCAACAGATATACATAATCTGTGAAAATTTCAACTCTCTAGCTATTACCGGTCTTGAGTTACAGCCTGGAGACAGACGGACGGACAGACAACGAAGTCTTAGTAATAGGGTCCCGTTTTTACCCTTTGGGTACGGAACCCTAAAAAGCCCCCGATTCATTTTGATGTAGATGCAAATATGGTTCTGCACTGAGTGAACTGGTGGTGACTGTAACAGCTAGGAACACTCCTGATTATGTTAGCTTTCGACCAAAAATAACTAGATCGAAGTCGGTCCAGCCGTTTGGATGCTACGATACCACGGACAGACACACACACAGACAAACAGAAAGAGAGACACGTCAAACTTATAACAGCTCTCTTTTCTTTGAAAAAGTTTTGGGGGTTGAAAAACAACGATGCTGCTAAATATTAATTTCACCTACTGTACCTGACATGTGTCGGCATCACGCGGAAATAATAAAACACACTTTCATCTCTCCCGAGAACGCGATCCTATAGGGACCGTGCAGAGCGACGACACTGCCACAAGTGGCGAATAGCCGAAACTTTTACTAAAATTTTACTGTCAAGCTCTAGTGAAGCTACGGAAAATTAGAAGATTTCTTAACAAATTCCGAGTATTTTCAAGAATTGAAATGTATTGTTGTATTCCCGGACTTAAAAGAAATATAAAGGCAAATCGAACAATGTAAAATTTTATTATTTTTCTGCCAAAATATTCGCATGGTTTTGCTTATTGAAAAACGAAAGAAATGGATAAAAGGCGGTAAAAATATACGTAAGTATTTAAAAAGTTCCATGAGTGTTATGCGTAGACTAGTAAAAACACTAAATTTTGTAGATTATAACCGTAAATTCATTTTTTATGAACACAATATGAACATAACCTATAACCATTGCTTTCTTTCAGTAAACATCCAAACTGGCTTCCATCTTAATTGATATACATACATAGGCACGGCTCATTTAATTGGCATAAAGTTGCATCAAAAGTAAGGATAATTTGGAGAAGTCCTGCCAGGAATTCAACACTGAGGATAGTATTGAACTTGAACCATCTTGTCAAGGTGTTGGTTCTCAAAAGGATGATTCTTCAAGTAAGAAAAAGATTAGTAGTGCAGTCTTTGTGTGTTATTTGAAGAATACATACCTAAATGGTGTTTACACTTATGAGATCCAGACTGAAATTAGTTAAAAATAGTGACAGACAAAAGTTGTGAAGATGGTATCGATCGAATCGCAGAAGGTTGAAATAAAAGCATTTATTTTAGTGAACTTGTTTTATTTTATTAATCCACAAGCATTTTCAGTAATTAATATAAGTATTTTTGCATAGCTTCATTATTTTATTGCAATATTTATCAAGTTTTTACTTTCTATACTGATGGATGCTATTAATTACTTTTTCAGATATTTTCTTAGTCTAGATAAGCTTTATACATTTTTATTCACTCTTCCATTCTTTGTTTACGGGTAGAAAGTAGAAACCCTTAATATTATATTTAATATTATAAAAATATACTTCTTAATATTATAAATGCGAAAGTGTGTCTGTCTGTTAGTACTTCACGCCCAAACCGCTAAACCAATTTTGCTGAAATTTGGTATAGATTTACTTTGAGCCCCGGGAAAGGACATAGGATACTTTTTATCCCGGGAAAATGTACGGTTCTCGCGCGATAAATGATTTTTGGCGCAACGGAGTTGCGGGCGTCATCTAGTCTTTAACTTTAATATTTCGATCGCGGATTCTTGGAAATCTGTCGTTGTTCTCGCGGCCGCATGTGGCCACTTGGGAGTGTAAGTATTATATCATTTTATAGTGTAAAACATAAAAAAACACTCATAAACTAGCCAGGGTCAAGGAGAATGCGAAGTCAAAGTCACTCACAAGTTACGTCTTTTACTCGCATCGCGGCGCTGCTGTCGAATTACGACGCCCTCTATAGTTTCTGCACGGTCCCTATATCCGGTTAAGTAGGTGACTTCCGGTTTCCTCTTCCCCCCGAGTTCCTTTACAATCCCTGTAGAAACTTCAGGTGTTGTTTGAAGAGTTTAATTAAGTATTATCCTACCTCATAGTATTATAGGAACTTTGTCTCTCTAACGCAAGTTACACAATAATTTGATGATTCGAAAAGTAATCTGGGGCCTGAGTCAAGACGAATTCGTAAACGCTTCGTTATAGAATCGCCGATCAAAATGCATGGAATTGACATAAGCGTTCGTTAATATGACGTTGACGTTCGACTCGTCTTATGTCAATTCCATACATTTTGATCGGCGATTCTATAACGAAGCGATTACGAATTCGTCTTGACTCAGGCTCCAGGTGTTTTATTATTATGACTATCCTTCATGATATTATAAGGTTTTTAACACTTACGGATTTTTGTCCGTAAGTGTTAAAAACCTTAAAATATCATGAGTGATACTCGCGTAAACTTACTATCCCTTTTGACAAATCTCTATACCTCACAAGCTATCAATAAAGCTTTGTTTTATTTAGCTTCATTAGTTAATCTATATACATTTTTACCAGTAATCAGTAATATAATATAATGTAATGAACCTTGACAATAATAATAATTTGCATGCCTCAGATAGGTTAGAATAAGTTGTACCTATTGTATTATAACTTAAAATCTGTAACACCTTTTTATCTACTTATTCTGCAAATAAATGATTTGATTTGATTTGATTTGATACATATTATATAAAACTCGAAGGTGACTGACTGACATGGTGATCTGTTAACGCAGCCCAAACCACTGGACGGATCGGGCTGAAATTTTGCATGCAGATAGTTGTTATGACGTAGGCATCCGCTAAGAAAGGAATCCGCTAAGAAATGATAAATTCCAACCCCAAGTGGTTAAAATAGATGATGAAAGTTTTCATATAATGATATTTCTTGACGCGAGCGAAGCCGCGGGCGAAAAGCTCGTACTTTATAAAAAAACTTTATACTAAACGTATAACAGGCCATAGGGAATGCCAATTTTTAAGGAAAAATGATTTATAGGCCAGATATTATATTTCAGTTTTTCAGCCCAACCGAATGATACGAATAACATTCAACAACGTAACCAAAAGTAAAACCGCACTGAGCGTTACTGCTCTGCAGTGAAGCAACGTGGCCAAATATTTTTTGTACGGATTCGAATTAGAATTAATATCGTACTCTCGGGATAAGAAGTTTAGTAACGCCTAGTGTGATCTCACCTTAAAGGAAAACAAAAGTTCTAACGATTCATGTTACCTCGAAAAAGTACCCATTCACGATATTAGTAAGATTAAAACTATCACTTCCATAGAGCGAGTTATGAAAAATTCAGGCGGCCGAAAGAATTCCAAAAAGTAGAAAAATATTTTCGCAAAAATACGTTTCACCCTTGTCAGGTAGGATGGGGTATGTGACAAGTGAAACATTGAAGCGAGCGAACTGATTTTGTATTCAGACCGTACTTGTTAGGAAAAAATAGAAAAATGAGCGGGTGAAAAGTGGTATACAGACTTTGATGAAAATATATTATTTTATAAACACTTCTGCGGTTATTCTTACAACACTAATACTATAAATTATAAAGAGTTTGTTTGTGGATACGTCTGTCTGTCTATTAACTGTTCGTACTTAAACCGCTAAACGTATTTAGTTGGTGTTGAAATACTTTTAATTCTTGAGTATATAGACCTAGGTCTATAATATCGCCAAGGCAAAGACGTCGCAACGGGCGCGACATTCCGCCTTAGCCAGGGAACTCGGGGTGACGGTATGGGGATGCCGCCACTCATTGCATCGAGTCCACGAGAGAGTCGCGATGCGCGTTGTGTTCCTGCGTATCGCGACACAAAGAAGACGACCGGCCTATGCTAGCCCCCCATGTGGGGCCTCTGTTCGGCCTAGGGGGACAAGAAACCCCAACAGCGGCCTGCTTTGGGTGAGCAGGCGAGCGCGGACGGAAGCCACGGAAGACAATATGTAATAGACCCTCGCGTCTCCGTCCCACGCGGAAGTAGGAACACGGTCGGGTTTTAGTGGGTACAGCTGCGGACACTACCATCTCTTCGGCCGTAGCAAGTCCCACATACCCCGGTGATCCTTCCCCAACGCTGCCGAGGATGCGTAATAGCATATCCCGACCCAAAAAAAAGGTCTATAATATCGGGTCCGGGTCTGGATCAAAGTGTTTACAGATGAATTGCGGTACTTGTCGACGGCACGCATAGTGGCAGCCGTCGACTACCGTGGACAAAGAGTCATTAAAAATCAATGAAAAAAAAACCAGCGACTGGGTCGACGCGTGCCGTACGTCTGTTAGAAGCTAGTGCAAGAAGCAAGTGAGTCTTGCTAAATTTTTGTCCAGTAAAGTACATACGTTACGACAAAGTACTATGTGAGAATGAATTTGCGTACATCATCTAATCCTTACAATAACATATACATCAGCATTCATAGAAAGGAAATCAAGTAATTAATAATCTACACTTGTAACGTGAATTTAATTTAAAAGGTGCCTATGTAAAATAATTGTTAAACATTGTTAGCCACTTGAAGTAAGTTTAAGCCGCAATGAAACTTACAAAGTGTTCCTAACTTCGGCACTAAAAATAAGTAAAAATAAATAAAAGTGAAGTAATTAAGTTGACCTAATTGGCTCGAAATATTGATGAGATTGGCATTTTTACTTCAAACCAAAAGTTAGAAGTGGCAACTTAAAGTGAAGGGTGAAGAAGTTCTTTTGTTTGGAAACTTTTAGTTATAATAATGAAACCAAGGACAGTCTTGGCTAGCAATAATGTTGTGATTTAAAGTAGGTAAGTAGATAGGTTTTTTACGATACAAAAATAGGTATTAGAGCGAGCACTTGAATAGTCTTACATAATATTACTGTCTACTACATTTTCCTACATTGTCTGTAGGAATACGAGACGAAAAACTTCACCATTCGATCGAGAATTCGTTTGAACAAAATACAGCTAATACTGTATAACCTTTTATCCCACACGAGTAATCCCAGCCAAGTGATCAAAAGGAACGATTATGAAAAAGCTAATGATGCCAGCTGTTTAATTAAATGTCGACACAAACAAAGCTTTAAATTTTCCTCCTTCGTTATAGTCATTACGGGAAATTATTTTCCGCTCCTGAATAGTATAAAATAACTAGATATTGAAACAGCTGGAAGTGTTACTGAGTGCTGTGGAATTCACGGAATTGAAGTATTTCTTCATAATATTATTAAACTAATTTATCCTACGAAACTAAATTACATTTAGTTTTGGTGACTTAATGACAATTATGTGTTTTTAGGGTTCCGTACCCAAAGGGTGAAAATGGGACCCTATTACTGAGACTTCGATGTCTGTCCGTCTGTCCGTCTGTCCGTCCGTCTGTCTGTCTGTCTTCAGGCTGTAACTCAAGAACCGCCATAGCTAGACTTCTGAAATTTTCACAGATTATGTATAATATCTGTTGCCGCTATAACAACTAATATACTGAAAATAAAATCCCATACAAGAAACGTGATTTTTTTGGCCTTTTTTGCTCGTAATCAATATTGGTAACAGCTAGGTACTTGAAATTTTCACAAAATCCTTAGTTATATTTGTACTTTAGTAATTAATAATAAAATTAAAATAAAGTAAATATTTAAGGGGGGCTCCCATACAAAAAACATAAAGTTTTGTCTACTTTCGCTCTATACCGGTACGGAACCCTTCGTGCGTGAGTCCGACTCGCACTTGGCCGATTATTTTTAACACGTATGCAATATAATATTGATCAACGAAACGAAGAACAAAAATTCACAATGTTTGTTGAGGGTTAAAATAACTCATAATACATACCTAATTGAAGTTCTCGCATTCTTCATAAGGTTACTAGATGACGTGAAATTAGTTATCGCGCGGGAACAGTACCTTTTTTGGGATCAAAGGTCTTATGTCTTTTCCCGGAACTCAAAGTATCTCCGTACCAAATTTCAGCAAAATCGGTACAGCGATTTTTTTACAGTGTTTTACAGATTTGGTCGTGTAGAAGTAACAGACAGACATACTTTCGCATTTATAATATTAGTATGGATATTCACTGATCAAACATAATTATTTGTAGGTAGTTAAGAAAGAAGTTACTTATAAATACAATGCTATACAGGCAAAATAATAGTGTTACTAATCACACGCATAAAAGTATCGATAAAAAATTTAAATATGAGTTTCACGATATTTTTTATTCGCATGGTATCACTGTCTTCGTTATCTTTAAATAGCTAAGAAGTTAAGGGACAGAGGGGTAACGTACTCAATAACTTGCCAATTCAGAAATGAGAGAGCGAGGTTGGCTATTAGCCAGAATTTTATATGGCAGATACAACATTTATGAATAGGAATGTAGATAGCGCTTTCAGTAAATTGGTAACTCGACAATATGGTTGTTCTTGACTTTATTATACTATTCGTAGTTTTGGACTAAGTGATTCATAAAATTAATTATAATATTCAACTTTATCGCAGTGTTGCCAAATTATTGTGATTTGTGAGTTCGTTGTGTTTGCTTGGATTCCGAAATTATTCATGCAGCACTCACATTTTGATCGATGATTTTAATACTCAAACGTAAGAAAAACAAATCTAATTATTATTTTATATTTAATACTAAAATATGAAAATATTATTCACTTTTCCCAGTTTTTGATCTCACTTAATTTGAATGATAATATTGAATGATAATATACCATGACAGACTGCCGGTTTTTTTAAGTTTTTGACTGTGATTTATATATCCACCAGCGTTGTAGATTGGCTAACGTGTAATGGTACTAGCCAATTAAAAACACTAGTGATGAATAGTAGTAGTACACTAGTATGCAATAAATAAACTCCTGTCACAAAATCTCCGAAACCGGAAAATTTGCCATTAAACTTCCTTTTCACCCTTATTTACATTTAGTTTCTCTGCAATAAACCTCAAAACACCTTCATAATGACCGAAAAATTTAAAAATAGTCACGACTTATCGTTTTAAAGCTGGTAATAGTGTCATTAGCATTCTGACCGGTATCGTTACTGTGCGCCTGACGTGGCATAGCTCACTGCAGATATCGTGTCCCCTCACTAGTCTGGCAAGTAGCCAGTTAGGGATGTGCTGTTATCGATAACGTTTAATTTTATCTTCTTTAAAAAACAACCCTCACAAGCAACAAATACATAGTATTTTTGTGTGAGTTTGTATGTACTTTATACTTGCTGATTACTATAATATTTTTCATGAGTAGACAAGGCGCATTTTTAATACAAGTATGGCTGTTCTAATAGAATATATTATGATTAAGTATATTTAAGTATTATTATATTGTCTGATATCTTTAAGACTTTTAAAATAAATAATAAACGTTTCACCATTATTTGATGTAAAAGTAGCATTATTTTTTAGGTATAAAATAATTATTTAATAACGTATTTTGTTATTAAACATTTTAAAGTTTGTTACACATTTTATCGACATTAAACTTTTAGATAATTATAAGAACATCACTAGTAGTAATATAACCTCAAAGCAACTGTGTGAAACGATAACAGAAAGTGGGCGTTAAAAATGGCATAATATTTTATGTCCACATGGACAATTCCTTACTTCACTACGCTGGTGCATTCAGATTTATTTTAAAACTTTATATTTTGCTGTGTCGACGAACGGAAGAACTGGAGCGCAGTCAGGCGGACTGTTCGAGACTTGTTCCTTGACCTGCGTCGTATAATTTGACTTTTTGAATGGAAAATATTTTTAATGAAGCTACGCTAACGCGTGAGAGCACGAGGCCTGATTGAAAATTCGTAAGACGGGGAAGAGTAACCTGCCAAAGTTTAGGTTAGCTTATTATTACTCAATCGACGACACAAAACTTGATGTTTCACGCTGGTTTTACGTTAAAGCCGTGATTTAAGTTGAGACTTGAGCCGGCCCATTTGTACGGAAGCATGCATGCATGCATTTACTTGTTTCAGTAATTATTGTTGACAACAAAATTACAAAGACCAAAGACAATTTGGCAGTGAATCCTGAAAAATTATTACGAACAGTCAAAAACAGAAACAACACAAAAATAATTTTTGTCCAAATCCTCGAAATGTAAATATAAGACATTGTGCCTAATGGCGAAATTGTTTAATGACTGAGAAAATGTAATGGGAGGTCATGGAAATCCTGTGATGTATCAGCCCCTTGGATATACTTTAAAGTGGAAGGTTGGAGTAATCCGACCGCGATAATAGAGAAAATACAAGTTCGTTATGAATAGAAAATGCTTTTGAGCCTAGGTCACCTGTTGAACATATATATATTATATATGTTTTGTTTGCACCAGAAGCGTAGTTAAAGTTAAGGTAAAGGTTATCGTCAAATATGGCGACTTTTGCTAGGGATTTGACAGTTAATTTCACATTTTGTTATGGTTAAAGTTACAGTTATAATTAAAGTAGGTTGATGCAACTCACTCTTAGTTATTTTATAATGCAAATTATTGTTAAAGCTGGTATTTTGTCTATGATCTCTCTAATCAAACCGCCCCAATCGTGCCAATGTATATCCTAACAAAACAAGGCGTATGAACTTCTTGGATATTAAATAACTTTTCAAAGCAAAATGTATGGAATATTTAGGACGAAGCTTAAGTATTCCGATATTACAGGAAATTCAAGGCAATTTCCTGTAATATCGGAATACTTCACAGCACCTTCTTTTCAGATGAGAATTTTTAATAATTCACAAGTAATTATGAGAGTCCAACCTACTAAAGGGTAGAAAAATCCACTGGAATAAAAAAACTTAAAAGTTAAAACTTTTCTATTTTATATTAAATCTAGCTAATCCGATAAACGTTGTTTTGCTATATTACATGTTGTACTACTAATTGTAATATATTACGAATAGAAGAAAGACTGAACAATTTTGGAGTTGTCATTTTGGACGTTGTAATGGCAAGTCCTTTCAGACGGACGGATGGACGTTGCAAGTTGGGACAAAAACCGCGGTACGAAAATTAATATAATATTAGAATGTTCATAATAATTTTCAGATTGATAATATAATATACATGACCATGACCAATGTCAAAATCGTGACCCGAGAAAAATCCTTGTCCAAGTTTATCTCAGTTGAAAAAGTTAGGTAGAAATATTTCACTAGAAATTTCTAAAATAGACACTTTATTTTCTCCTTATATAATTTTAGTCGAGGTTTCTCAGCTAAATTACACTTGTTACGCTGAGATTAACCCCGGGATTCAAGCTTTTTCGCCTCCAACTAACATTCTGCGGTAACTAAATCTTTCGACTTCTGAAAACGTCAAAATTCCACGTTAAGCTAACATAGTGGGACTATTACGTAAAAAACTCGAAATATCCAATAGCAAGCGATGTCTTTTTATTCATAACCAGGGAGCAAACTTAGAGCTTAAGAACATTATTTGACCGGAGAACCAAGGCGGCCAAACATATTATTTTTATCGTTTTAATCTATTCATCACACCACTACAAGAGTTCAATATGAATTACCGATTTCATTATTGTATTATATTATATTATGTATATATTTATATTTTTGTTTGTGTTCGCATATCTCCGGAACTACAAGTTCTATTTAAGTGATTATTTTTTTGTTGTACTAGATATTGTTCAACTTAGGTAATACTGCAAGTTTAATCAAAATCGGTTATGTAGTATATGTGATAGGGAATTTTAATTCTTGATTGCGTACAATTTTGAAGTCCGTTTAATCTTTTTTTAATACTATTATTATTTTGATTTTTATTACGAAATCAGTTTATATCTTTTGTAAAACTATGTAATTTTAATTATTGATAACAATCGATCTTTAACGACACTTATAAGCCCGATACTAGACGTGTAGGACGTAGGTACTTGTTAAATTTAAGGACATTCTAAATCTTCTAGCTTGGGTTGTAACGCCACGCAAATTCATATTTCATCCCGAACGTGTGAATCCCTCCAAAAATATGCATTTTGTAGCAGCAAATTGTAAAACCTGTTTCTCTATTCTTTGTTTTTAGAAGTAGCATAAAATGTATTAAAAGAGAGTTAAAGTATCTTTTGTAAGGTTTAATTTTAATTAATAAAATAACATGGTTTGCTTATGAGCATGCATATATTATAGAGAATAATAAAATAATATGGTTTGCTTATTTATTACATAGAGAATACATAGTCAAGAGGACAACGCTTACACCGTCTAACCTATCCGCATGAAATTTAGTGTGAACTTTGAATCTCGGGAAAGGGCATTGCATAGTTTCAATTACAGAAAAATGCACATTACTCTAGCAAACAACGAATTTTATTGCATCAAAGCGGGAAAAATTTACTCTAAGGAAAAACCACAACAATAAAAATTGCTTTTCTCAACTTCAGTAAATATACTGTAAACTAATATTTCATGATAGCGCGGCCATTAAAATTGGCCGAAGAAAATGGAAAACGCTGCTGACAGCTTGATTTGTGCCACGCAATATCGCCACCGCAGTGCATACAGCAAATACTGGGAATCATGGGAAATATAATACATTCATTATACATATTGTATTAAAACCCAGAATTATGGGAAGTACAGCTTGGAAAAAAAGAGTGCCTTTTAAATGCGCTTTTCTTGATGTATTATAGGCAACCCTATGCTACGATTTTGACACAATATTATGTACTATAGTTCAGGGAACTATTATAATGTTGCCATAAATAAAAACTCTGAGTTCCAGTTGTCACCGCACCAGACACTTTTTTGCCAAGCTGTATACCTATTATTAAAACCCAGAACTATGAGAAATATCCTTGAGTATTAAAACCGGAAATTATTGATCAAACTAATAACCTTCAGTTTAATCGTAGATGGGAAAATAATGAAATGGAATTAACATTCTGGGAATAATTTATTGAAGCTTTCAGGTACCAAACTGTTACCTGGCACCGAGCTGCCAGTTCTCGGTAGACCGTAGCTTGAAATGCTTTCATTACGGGAAGCTGGGGCACAAGGCCGCCGACTGCGCGGCGGAGCCCAGTTGCTTCTTCTGCGCAGAGCTCAGCAGAGAGAGCAACCGGGCAACGTGGGGACTAACGGCTGTATTACAGCAGCCAGCAAGCCTCTCGGCACGAGGAGGAAGCGCAAGGCTCCCTCGAATGCTCTTACGTGGCCTGGAGCCAATAAGGCCGGGGCGAGTGAAACCGCCCCCGCCATGGAGGTTGAAGCCTAGGCCTGTGGGCGGCTGATCAGGGGATCCCACAATATAGGCCCTGAGGAGAAAGGCTCCCCTGATGCCCGGAGGGTCTCTCGGTGCAGACAGGCGGCGGCAAGGGCTGCTGCAGCTGGAGTGATGCCGGAGCGGCAAGCGCTGCGGAGGACGCGGTTGAATGCCTTGCGATCCCGCTTCTTCGCGTGTAGCGTTGACGAGGGCATGGTCGGTATAGCTGTGCAGAACAAGGGAAAAAAAGGTACAAAACTATTATAATCTTGTTATCACAGGTTGAAGAAATGCTTTTTTAAGCTTTGTTTCAACAATCGACTGGACCGATTTCGCTGAAATTTTGTCTGCTCCGGTAGATCGGCAAACATGTTACTTCTTCATTTCTGAAATAACGTTGTAGCCGACCAAACACCGCAGAATCCTGAATGGCGTTGAAAAAATTAAATTGTCTGAAAGTTGGAGGCTTTCAGACAATTTAATTTTTTCAACGCGAAACCCAGAAAAAAATTGGCACTAAAATTTTGTCTGAAATCTCCTCGCTCGGTCAGAAGGCCTTTGTGGCTCTCAAGGATATTTCCACAACGTGTTTTTGAATGTTGTTTTACCATTAACTTTGTTTTCTACTAGTATGAAAATAACAATATGAAAAATGTCTAACATCGTAATTTAAAACCAATGTATTTTCCAAACAAAAACAATTTCTAAAAAACAGTCGTAATGCTCGAAACGAAATTATCCATCAGACTAATGGTGTCTGGAGGCGCATTAACAAGATTTATATACGCAGTTGTTTACTCCGAACTGCGAAAGTACAGAATAACTTACGTCGCTACTCGCTATCAGCGCTGAATGTATGGAAGTGTGATATTTTTACAAATAGCGCCTAATTTTATAAACGAAACTTTTTGTTAGACTACCTTCGATTATTATATTTTTCCAGTGTTACATAATATGTACCCTTTCTCTTGTACTATCAGACAAATTGATTCATTTGACAGATATCAGAGAGCTATGTAATTTAGCCGTGTTATATCAAGCCCCGCTGACAGCTGATCACGAGTTTCACGACTTAACTACGTAAAGGGACCTATTCCTTTATCGTTCACATGGATAAACTTTCTGATGATTATTACAATAATATTTAAAATATTATGAAAGTGTGACTGTCTCTCAATCTGCAACGCTCGACTTATTTAATCCGTCAAACCCCAAGCGACACCCGGGTGCCGCATAACAATTGAAAATCTATTGTTTAGACTGTAATATTATTCCCACGATCGAGGTATTAAATGAGCATGGGGATGCAGAGCGCACTTAAATGTGCACGTATTATCCAACAACAGCGGAAAATCGAAATATAATCGACAGGTCACATTGAGCTCTGAGAAATAATCTATTTTATAAATTTAAACAACAATAACAGTGACAAAATACGTATTATATTGAACAATTAGTGTCAGTGAACAAGTACAGTATAAGTTTATTGCGTAAACAGTTATTTTTCAAGAATAAAATCAACATCTATATCGCGAGTGACAGTCAGCTGATCAACGTACCCACTGTAATTCAAATCAATAACTTTCGTTTTACAATAAACTATTAAATAACACATTTAATCAATAAAGAAAGAACGTAAATAATGCCAAACTACAGATGTACCTCCTGCCCCAAATTTGTCAGCATAGCCGATGGTATAAAGTGCAGCAAATGCACAGGTGTGACGCATCGCGCTTGTGCCAAAGGTTTCGATCCGAAGTATGCCAAAACTTGGACTTGTCGCACATGCACCTCTCCACCTACCGCTCCTACGTACTCATCACCAGCTGATACGTTTACCGACGCGACTCCTAGCTCATCATCGAACCTCCTAGCCGAGGAAATCAGGCTCCTTAGGGAGCTTATAACTGACGTTCGCACGGAGATGAAGGCTATGAGGCAGGAGATGGTTAACATGAACAACACAATAGGTGAAGTTAAAAAACGCGTGGACGACATGGAGCTTCGTGTGTCCGCGGTGGAAGATCGGCTCAACGAGCGCGCGTCTAGCGGCGCGCAGGACGCGGCGGTCACTGAGCGCATCGCACAATTGCAGGCCGCACTGAACGACCGAGAGCAGGAATGCCTTTTGAATGACATCGTGATTACAGGCTTACCGGAGGAAAAAGGTGAAAATGTTGTCCACTTGGCGAGCCTGGTGGCCAAAAAAATCGGTGTGGACCTAGACGACCGCGAAATCGTCCATGTTATGAGAAGGGGGCCCAGGCGGGCCGCAGCGGCAGTTGGAGAGCAGCATAAACCCAGACCCATTGTCGTCCGTCTTGCTCGGAGAACGGTGCGCGACAGCATCCTGCATGCCGCTCGCGTACGGCGAGGGCTAGACACCACAGGCATTCTGGATGCCCCCCCACAACGCTTCTATGTAAACGAGCACCTGACCGGAGTTAATCGCGCGTTGTTCTACCGGGCCCGAGAGGAGTGCCGCCGGCTCAGCTGGCGGTATGTCTGGACACGCGGAGGATCCATCTTTGCTCGTAAGGACACAGGGTCTAGGGCTCACCGCATAAGTACGGGTAATGACCTTGACAAGGTTTTTGGTACTGCCCATGTTGGCCTGACGCAGTAAACTTATTAGGCAAAATTAAGTATAATTGTAAAATATACTATCATTGTTTGTTGAAGCATTTTATCAGCTGTTATTGTCTGTTAGTTGTAATTATTTGTTATCATTTTCTTCTTAATCTCTGCAAACTAGTAATGTGTTACCTTGGAATGTGGTTTAAATTATTATATTACGAATTTAACGATGGTAGTGTAATGCGAGAACCGTTAAAATATATTGATCAAGTTTTTTACATTTTTCTTATTGGCTATGTACACTCAGCAGCGCAAACAATATTTAATATATTATGTTATATTATTCTATTATCTAATTATTATGAATTTTATTCTATCACATCGATTGCATTTTATTATTATATTTTAGGATTAATTATTGCAATATGGTATCCTATATATTTAACTCATTATAATTTGTGTACCTATATATTATATAACCAGTTATTTAATAATATATCTATGTGCTATACATTTTATAATATTACGATTAACTTATCCACACTTACAATACTAATCAAACACAACAATGATTAACTCGCGTAAATTAAAAATTGGATTTCTCAATCCTGGATCACTGGGCTCAAAGCACGACGAGCTCATAGTGGCTCTGAGCCGGCACAACTGTGACCTTGTCGCGCTCAACGAAACCTGGCTGCGTCAGGGTGAGGAGGCGCGCGCGCCGCTTATTCCGGGCTATCGTTTGATACATACGCCGAGGCATGAAAGTGTACGCTCGCGCCATAGTATAAAGAGGGGAAGTAAGTTATCTTCATACAAAGGCACCGCGCGCGGCTTGTATGTGTGCGTCATAGTATCAATGCGTCGCCGCACGCACACATATAAAAATCTCGGGTGGATTCGGGGTGTACCAGTCGGGGCTAACACTGTACGTGGCTCGCGCGTTCACGGCTTTTCGGCGCCGCGACACGAATCAAAAATTTCTGATAATAGTCGCAGTAGAAACTATTGCTGTGTATTTGGGTGTTTTAATAATAATAATTCAACAATTCCATAATTATCTCTGTTCAGATTACCTATTGAACAGGAAAGGTACAATTACTAGTTAGTACTCACTTATTCTAGCATATAATTTTTACTTGATGATGACATACCTACTTCTTTATTATTGTATTAGTAATTTTCTATGACACAGAGGAAGTAGGTAGGTCTAATTTCCCACTAGAACATAGTAAGTATAGGTAATTTATAGGGGAATGTTTTAGGTACTTTTGATCCGTCGACTAATTTGTCGCTATTGCTTTGTTTACGTTTAGTAATGCCATTTCTCTGTATTGTAGGTACCTATATTACTATTTACTAACTACTTACAGTCAATTAAGTACTTATTTTAAATCGTAATTAAAAATAAGTACTTAATTGACTAATTGTAGTACATATACACATGAAGCAAAGTTCGAACCATAGTTCAACAGATTTGTTTATTTAAACTTTTTAGTTTATAGTTTAAGAGATAGGCGTAAAATTTGTAATGTTGTTTTACAGGGTATTTTTAAAATTGTAATTTGTAATTAGACATAGGAATTCGGATTATATGCACGATTAAAGTGCCAAAATATGCATGCAAATGAGTATGCACGAAAACTGGCCAAAATATGCACAAAATATTATGCACAATCAAGAGTCACTTATTATTAAAAGTCGGGAGACCGCGACGCGACGTTGCCGCTGTTCATGCGGTGCGATTTGCGAACAAAGTGCAGTCAGTCGCACCCACATCACACCACCCCGCCTGCGCCGCCGCGCCGCCGCGTCGTCGCCTAAAATTGACAACCCTAAGACAGTAGGTAATTATCTCGCGGATTGGGTCGGAGTTGACTTACTTGCTCTCCTTTTACTATGCTCGCGCGGTGGCGGCGTAGGTTTCTATTTATCTAAAGGGCTAAACACGCAAACTATAAAACATCACAGTTCCACCGTTTCCGTCGAGCAGATGTGGATATCTTTTAAATCCGGCGGTAATCTTATTTATATAGGCACAGCGTACCGACCACCTTGGCTATCAGTTACAACCTTTTTAGATGAGCTCAGTGATACGATTGGCAATTTGACGGGATACGATGACCTGTACCTACTTGGAGACTTCAATATAAATTGCTTGAATACCGACAGTACACAATACAAAATTCTATCAGATTTCTTGTCTGTACATAGACTGCGTCAACGTACAACTGAAGCCACTCACTTTACTGCTAACACCGAAACTTTGCTCGACCTTGTATGCACTAACACAGACATAGATCGTGTCTGGGTTGACCATATACCTGCACTTAGCAGTCACGCTTTTATTTCGTTCGAAATTAATTGTCCTAAATCAAGGAAAGTAAGCAAGAAAATCACGTACAGAGCCCTAAAAGATATCGACGATGATGAATTCAATATCCTTATGAATAGAATCGACTGGGACTACATTAAACAGTTACCTAATATAAATGTAATGGTAGCAGAGTTTAACTCTAGTCTATTATATGTTTTCGACTGCCTAGCACCACTAAAAACACGTTACATTAAGGAACGTCGTTATCCTTGGATAACTCACAACATCAAAATGATGATGAAGAAACGGGACGCTGCGCAAAGACGTGCGCGCAAAACCAAATTAGATTCTCACGTCCATTATTATAAGGAGTTGAAACATGAAGTGTCACGTGCCCTGACTCGCGAAAAGGTAGCCTACTTTGACCAGTACATCAACTCAAATATTAATTCGCCACGCATTATGTGGAAACATCTAAAGGAAAATATTAATCTGCGCAAACCTAAATCAGATACAGTAATACCGGACAATCTTTTTAACCCTAATCTTATTAATGATTTCTTTTTGGATATTCCTGGTGGTAACTTGCTACCCACGTCACTACCACCAATCTTGAATCCCCAGAATTTTGTGCCATCCACGTTCAGATTGTCGACGGTTAGCGATAGTGAGGTACTTAAAATCCTGAAAGCATTAAAATCTAACGCTACGGGTGCCGACGGTATTAATTTAGATATGCTTCTACTTGCCTGTCGTCTCCCTATGTGCCTTAACGTAATTACGCATATAGTTAACACGTCCATTACAACGAGTACGTTCCCTGAGTTATGGAAGCGAGCCTTAGTCAAGCCGCTCCCAAAAAAAGACTCAGTACGGGAGCTAAAAGACCTTCGGCCGATTAGTATCCTGCCGTGTATGTCTAAGCTGCTTGAGAAGGTAGTGTGCAGCCAAATGAGTTTATATCTTGAACAGAACAACATATTACCTAACTTGCAGTCTGGCTTTCGTAGACACCACAGTACTACTACTGCCTTACTAGACGTCGTGGACAATATTCTTACCGGACAGGACTGTGGCGAGGTTACTGTTCTGGTCTTATTAGATCTTTCACGCGCATTTGACACGATACATATACCTTTGCTCCTATCAAAACTAGAACAATACGGATTTGACGAAAGTGCTATTAAGTGGTTCTCTAGTTTTCTACTTAACCGCACGCAAGTGGTTGAGCTAGTGGACAATAACGGAGAAGTAATATATTCTGAGGCACGCGACGTAGACAGAGGGGTCCCTCAGGGCACCGTGGCTGGCCCGTCAACGTTCTCCACCTACTGTGCAGACATTGCTTATTACATCAAGCACTGTAGATTTCACATGTTTGCTGACGATATACAGGTTTATATAACTTTTAAGATCTGTGACACAGATGTAGCAATTCGGAAGCTAAACGAAGACTTGCAACGAATTAAGGGTTGGTCTGAAGCCAATGGTTTGATACTCAACCCTGACAAAACTAAGTTCATAGTGCTAGGTACCAAACAACAACTAAAAAAAATCTCAGTAATTCCGCTTCCAATACGCATACAGGATAAGGCTATTGAGCGAGTAAGCGAGGTACGTAATTTGGGAGTCCTAATGGACGAGCAGCTCAAGTTCGAAAAACATATAATTAATGTAGTGAGCCGCTGCTTCTACCGTTTAAAGGTTTTATACAAAATTAGAAACTTAGTCTCTGAAAAGCTGCGTAGCACACTCTGTGAGTCCTTAGTCCTATCAAATCTAAACTATGCGGACGCGGTTGTGGGTCCCTGTCTACTTTCGCGGTCTAAAAAACTTGTACAAAAAGTGCAAAACGCATGTGCGAGATTTTGCTGCCACATACCGCCACGGACACACGTCACGCCGTACATAAATAGTCTACGGTGGCTTAAGATGGACGGGCGCAGGCAGGTACATTTTGCTACTCTCTTATTCGGGGTGGTTAAATTTAAAATTCCGTCCTACCTCTACAACAAACTACAGTGGGCTAGTGAAAATGAGCTAACTGTCACCACTAGAGGCTCATCCTTCCTGCTGGTCACGCCGCTTCACCGTACTTCCGGCTTCAGGGGTAGTTTCAGATATCTCGCCAGCAAAATCTGGAACAATCTTTTGCCACCTCTTCGTGCTCTGCGAACAACAAATTCCTTTAAATCGCAACTTAAGTCACACCTACTAAGTAAACAAATAGACAATTCATAATTAATACTTGTCGACGACATAAACAATACACTGCCTAGTGCCTATGAGACAATATCTAATTAATAATATTTTAATCCATTTAACTCGTTGACTATTATATTACATTCAAATTTATTATTTAACATTATTTTACAAAGTCTATTTCATTTAATTTATCTACTATTATTATATTATATTATGACAATATGTCCTTCAATTTAATTTGTTATGAGAATTGATATCTAAGATTAATATAATATACTTAATTAATATATAGCATTAATTACCACGACCTTTTATGCGAGCCGTTTTCTTACCTCTCGTTTCGCAAGCCGAAGCGGGGTGGTATTTTTATGGTTCACTGGATATCATGTCCCCATAATTGTTTATCACCAGGTCCAGTAATCGCGCCGTGCATCCTCACAGTACAGTGTTTACTCGTCATATTAGTCTCTAAAATTTTTATCTATTTATAATACATGCTTAATAAGTATAGTACCTACTACAAAGTAAACTTTAATACAGAAATATGTGAAATCTATTATATTTATCATATTATTATTGTTATATTGATACCACACTTACCAAGTCGTCGTAGCCGCAACATTACTTAACTTGTTCAGTACGTACACGGTACATTAAAAAACAATTATTAATAATTTAATAACAAATAACTGATGTATGGGACTGCCTTGGTCAGGCTTCGTTCACGGTATGCTGCGCGCGCGTCGCCCTTAACGCCCTTATCCCGTCAAGTTATGTAGGTCAGTCGCCAGCCGGGCGCCACCTGTTATGATCTTTGACGTGACGTCATATTGCAGTTGGGATGAGTCATGAGAAAAAATTATAATATTTTATTTTCACACTATAAAATCATTTCTACAACATAATTTGCCTATATATAATATGCCTATTTATAAAATATATACATACCATACATATTATAATATTATCACATAATTTTTTAGACTTACTTATCTACTTTTTTTAATTACTTAATGTACTTACTTATTTATATTGTTTTTATATATTATTACTGTTCCGTTTGTGCTGACGCCAGTGTGCATCTGTCGAGCGAATTGACATTGATAAGGCCTCACAGAACACCAGGGATCGCGGTATAGGTATTATACCGTGATCATCACCTGAGTGGGGACCTTTTTGGTGGAATTCGCATTACACTGCATTGTATTTTGTAATTATTTACTCACCCAAATAGACATTAATAACACACTATGTTCGTTTGTTTATTATTTTATATTCTTCTTTAAGTTATTTTTGTTTCCGTGTTATTTTTCACGCTGATTGTTTTTTTTTGTTTTTGTCTGTGAATTGTTTGTTGTAATGTGGTGTAATGTGTATGTACCGAATAAACGTTTATTATTATTATTATTATTATTATTATTATTATAAATACATTAAATTCTCCAAGAAATACCGGTATAGCAATAAGAAAATAATTTTTCAAAAAAATTTACATCTCGTGAGATTTTAAGCTTTGAAAATCAAATACAAAAAAAAATCAACAGAGTAACAAGCTGCAATCTCGAAAAAACATTGCTCCAAAGCGCATAAAATATCCCAGTCATAATAGATGTCAGCAATTCTTTATCAAATATAATATTTCAGCAGAAACCCCGCGTAGACTAAATCGTGAAGTACCAATTTGCATAATCCGTATTTCATTGTGCCAAGTCGGATTGTTAAACGCAGCTTAGTAGTGACCGAATACATAATTACTATTCAACATGGCTTTTGCTTGTTTTGACCCTGTTGTCAAATTTTACCCTTGAAAATGGGTTGATGAAAGTCAGACAAAAGTCAAAACTACATTATGTTAACCGTAATTTTTTGGATGAAAGTTAAACGTCTTGTATGTTACTTTAAGGCTTAAGACAATGAGGGATGTTTGGCGCTATGTAGCCGTTGGGTATACAATAAACGTGATTTTTTGGCCTTTTTTGCTCAAAATCAATAATGGCAGCCAGTAGGTACTTGAAATATTTACAAAATCTTTAATTATATTTTTCCTTTCATAAATAAAAGTAAAATAAAATAATTATTTAAGTGGGGTCTCCATACAAAAAACACAATTTTTGCCTAGTTTCGCTCTGTCCAACTCGCACTTGACCGATTTTTTTTCGTTTTCTGATTTTTCTCTACGCTTACACACAAGCTCGATAAGCTGGATTCTAAATTTCAGCCTTCTAGGTCATCTGGAAGTGGGTTAGAATTTTGATCTATAGGTCAGTCAGTCAGTCAGTCAGTGATAAAAATGTAGATTTTCGGGCGTTAAGAACGCTCCAACCGGAGAATTAGCAGGTCGGATGTCTGTCAGTACGAATATCGACGTTAATGACATTAAAATAAGATTCATATTAGCGCGCCTTCTACATTGGCGGTTACGACGCTCGCCGCGTTCTTGATATGGCGAAAATGTATGAAAAAATTTGAGAAATTTTCTTATTTTTCTTATACTTAATTGGAAAAGTTGTTTATTTTTATATAAAATTTTTAGCGGACTTTATAGAGGACTAAATAAGCAACAATTTTTTTGTATATTTATTTTCCTTAGTTCAGTGTATTTAGATATTAAGGTACCTAATCAGACCCCATTTTTTTCATATTTTGCGATTATTGTGATGGTTAAAACGTATTTTATGTGAAAATTTTGTATGCGGCTATAGAATTTTAATGGTACAATCGTGGAGATGAATATATTATCTTTCATTTAAAACCAAAATATCTTCGCAGTTTGACTCCTAATTCTTTAATAGGGTACCGAAAAATCGCTGATATTTGTAATAGCGTCCTTAATACCTCAATAACCGTTTGAGCTGTGCTCATGAAATTTAGAGCATATATTTATCTCGCAAGTTTCATTATATGAGCCAAATTTGAAACGTTTATGTGAAATAGTTTCTGAATTATGAGGGGGTCAAAAGTAGCTGCAAATGGTTCGTGTAATATTACACACGGTGCTGCTCGCCATTCTGTTATGGCTGACTATGTCTTGGCTTGACACGCTACCGCGTGTCTAGATCACTCAGCTGCACTACCCGCTCGACTCTCATGGATTATAGAAGAAGTGATCGTCATCCCCACTACTTACCCAAGTAGGCGTGGCATCTTTATTTATCAAATACACTACAACACCTATGGAGTTTGGCATCAGCGTTAAGCTCCTGCAACACCAAAAATCTACACATCATCCTTTAATAACCATGAAAATGAGTAAACCGTTCATGAATATAAAGATGTCTCCAAATCCATATAAGCCAGAGGCTTCGACGGCTATATATCACATTAACGCGTCCTGTCTTCAAGAAAAGCCTGGCTTCTCCATGATTTATCACCGTCCACGCTTCTTGTGATAAATCTAATGATATTAACACCTCCAGGATTTGGGTTATGAAATTATGATCGGCCTGGGACGAACCGAATTTAAGTCACTTACGTTGGGATGTAGGGAATTATTATGGACTTGGACAATGTTGCAGGAATATTTTCGATGATTATTATTGTTGATCTGAGACAGCAGTCGGTAAATCATGGTCTTACTTGCGGCCCGTGAATGTCTTGCATATAATTTGTAATTACAAAAAAAATAATGGAATTTCTAGAGTTAATATTATATACCAAGTTTAGCTCCTTGAGCTTATTTAGCCATTGTACATTCTAGCCGGCTATCTTTTGGCCGACCGGACCGCATGTCCACATGATTCTCGTGTGATGTACGAATATCCACAGACAACATCTACTCGTGGTGTTACGGTCCTACACACGTTTTATAAATACACAATATTAATAATAATACTCCCCACACCGGTTTCGGTGACGGTGGCCGGTTTCATTGAAACCAGGCCAGGTACGCAGGAGTAATTTTATAGTGCCCAAGTGTGTGCGCAGTACACAAGAGCACTCTCTATTCCTTTACTATCATAACCCAGTGGGACGGCAGACCGACACGACCGGCGAGAGATCAGGCGCAGGACCGACTTTTTACATGCCCATCCGACGCATGGATCATCTTACTTGTCAGACAATCAGGTGATCAGCCTGCATTGTCCTAACCAAACTTGGAAATAGCATGTTTCCAACGCGGGAATCGAACCCGCGACCTCCGAGTCAAGAGCGACGCTCTTAGACCACTGGACCACGGAGGCGTTAATAGGCACAATATTATTTACAAAACCACTTACAAGAATCTCATAAAACACTTCCAAAAATCACAGCTTTGCATATTACTTCACATTTCATGGTCTAATTAAGACGTTAGCATCAACAGAAGGGTCTCGCAGAGCGAGGAGTTTCCTAAATTAGTCTGGTTACTTTACTACCATTTTCACCTCGTCCCAAATTTCACCTTTACCACCCGGTGTCAGGGAGCAAATTGCAACGCAGCGTGATGTTGGTTAGTTATGGGCTAACTCACTAAGCTTGTTTTCAAGTCTGCAGTCTCTTGAATGGCTTATTTTGATAAGACAGTGTTGAAATTAATTCTATAGCGAGGTAAAATTAATTTTGCACATGCGAGAGTTTATGTCTCTGTTCCTCTAATGAGTAATGAATGTTTCGTGTTAGCGTAATTTCTGATATTGGCTGAACTCAGTTGAGGGTTTCATTTTACAAATTATGTTCTTAGGAAAGTAGAAGTTTTGCTTTACATTATATTTAATGTTGCTTGCAGCTTCATTTCCGTAAAAACTCGTTTATCATACGGGAAAATGATATTTTCAGACACAGAAACTAATAAACATGCTAAATAGAACTTATTTTTATACGTTATCTGCTTTCCGATGATTCAAAGCATTTCCTTACTTATCAAAATCGATTCAGTAGTACGAATCAGTTCAGTATGAATTATTATAGTAGGCTTATTTTCGACTTTATAATATCAAGGAAGTAAGAGTTCCATATTATGTCTTTTGTTTTATTTGAACTTCTATACATTATACTTTACGCATTGTTTTCTACATTTTCTACATTGTACCTTGTACCGTCAATAATTGGCAATCAAGCCGTGCCTCGACATTGTAATTTAAAAATCAATCAATGTACTATTGACTGTATACAAAAGCACATTGTGTCAATTTCGCTCTCAGGTTCTGAGTGGTTTTTAATTTATGTTTTTCCCGCAACGAGCTCCCAATTATTTCCCCACAATATTAATCTGAATTCCGCAATATTTTGTGTAACAGTGATTTATTGTCTCTCCGTTTCTTCGGCCAATTAAGTATAATTGCTGTCGTCTAAGGTTCGGCAATTCATAACGTCGATTCGTTATCATTTGAATGAATAACCTTTGATAATCGGGCTTTTTTCATTAACTGAGATTATGATTTGTTATACTATTTATTGTTATGACCTTTAAAAGCAGCTACGAATTGGATTTGCTTTTATAAATATATCAAAATGTTGGTGCTTGACTCCTGAAGTATTATTCTCCCTCTTACGAATTTGCCTATCATGCTTTTTAAAAATTCGCCCAGACGTTAAACTAAAGGCGTGTCTGCTTGGGTTGATTTTTTCAAGTAAAGCCATAAGACTTTTTAAAGTTTGTCCACTTGTTTCAATTTCAACAGCCGTTTAAGTTAGGACCATTTTGATATTTGAGGTAACTTTTTCGTCTATGCAGATTTCCTGTCAAATAAAAATTGTGCTATATCCTATACTTATAGAATTTTCATCACTGAAATATTTTTAATAATCATTGTAAACCAACCAAAATAGTCATACAATCTAGAATTGCAGATTTATAACGCTTACATTCGCAATTTGCAGTGAAATAAATTATTTATTGTGAATAATTAGCGGTCTGTAATAATTAATTAAATAAATTATTAATTACACTTACAACCAAACCATATTGCAAATAAATAATTAAACTCTGAGTTAGCTGCCTGTAAGTGTGACTGTAAGGGTGTGAAGAAGTAAAAATATAAACATAAATACAGGGTGTAACAAAATAAGTGATAATACTTTAGGGTGTGTACGTGTTCCTTGTAGAGAGTTCACTGTGAAAGTAGCAGCGCTGAAAGATAATTTTTTTTTTCACTTTTGTATGGGGAAACTCATGACGCTCGGGCCCTTGCCCATACAAAAGTGAAAAAAATTTTTCGTCTTTCAGCGCTGCTACTTTCACAGTGAACTCTCTACAAGGAACACGTACACACCCTAAAGTATTATCGCTTAGGTATTTTTGTTACACACTGTATACAATATCCATACTAATATTATAGATGCGAAAGTAAACTATGTCTGTCTGTCTGTTACCGCTTCATGCCCAAACCACTGAACCAATTTTGTTGAAATTTGGTATAGACATACTTTGAGTTCCGGGAAAGGATATAGGATACTTTTTATCCCCGAAGTATGTATCGTTCCTGCGTGATAAACTATTTTTTCCACAGCGGAGTTGCGGGCGTCATCTATTAGAATAATAAGATGTACGATAAATACTTACGATTACAGCCCTTATAAACGATTCTTTGAGCGCACAGACATAGATCAACCGCATGTGTGTTGTGTATGTACTTCGCGTGCCATATCGCGTTCCCAAACAATGCTCTTGCTTATGCGTTCGCGACACTGATCTCTATTATACAAGTACGCTGGATTGCTGATACAGACCTGCTTTTTGTGCCTATTTGAAGCGGAATCAGCGCCCCCATTATTCGGGTAGAGAACTAAATTTGACGTAACCACAACCAATAACAACAGTTGTCATCACTAGTATTAGTTCCAAATACTCTCACTACTGCTATCAGCGCCATTATGGCGGCTTTCAAACGTCATTTTTACGTCAGATTTAATTCTCTACCCGAATAATAGGGGCGCTGATTCCGCTTCAAATAGGCACAAAAAATAGCTGTCATTTCAAAGGCTATCAGCAATCCAGCGTACTTGTATAGAGATCAGTGGTTCGCGAGCAATGCTCGTCTTTCGAAAGTATGTTCTTTAGTCTGCTATCGGAATCGGACGTCAATCGGAATTTCAAAAATGCCTAAATGCCGTAAAAGTGTCATAATATTGAGCTGTAGAAATTCAAATAGAAACGTTGGCCTAGAATCTAGATAATGGACACGTTTCTTATCATCGGTACGTCAACTGGCACGCTCGTCTTATTACAAATGGAGCGACATGCGGTATCTAATAATCTTGACCTATGTCTGTGGGGCAACGTTAATTAAATTTCATTTTATAAACCTCCAAAAATTTAGATATCCATTATATTAGATCATCGAAAAATGCCTAAAATATTATTTTCTAAAATTCCACTGCAACTAACTAGATTGAAATACGAAGGGATTTTTTCAATTACCTGAGAAATTCAAGATTTTCATATTCATATTTACTTTGAAGATTTCAGAACCTTTTATTAAATTGATCCTGTGTCATTGTAAGCACTTTAGTTTGACCTTTACGAGTTTTTATATTTTAGTGTCACCATTTTATTGCTTGACATTCAAAGAAATTAAGTTGGGTTAATAGTACCTAAGGGTGGGTTGCACCAACTTACTTCAATTACTATAACTTTAACTTAAACCATAACCAAAAGCCAAATAAACTGTCAAATCCCTCTCACGTAATTCATGGATGACCCATAAAACATAATAATTACTGTAACTATTGATATTGCCAATTGATATTATCGAGTATTAATAAATCAAACAATAGGTAATATATTGTGTTCACTGATAGGCGACATTATTAGGACATGCGTTAATATTCAAATGTACACTGTTCGCGTAGTGATGGGAAAGCAGAGTAAATATCGATTTGGACAATATAAGGGTTGCAATCTAGGGGTGCCAGCTAGAACAG
Source organism: Plebejus argus (assembly GCA_905404155.3). Lineage (NCBI taxonomy): Eukaryota > Metazoa > Arthropoda > Insecta > Lepidoptera > Lycaenidae > Plebejus > Plebejus argus. The sequence continues at coordinate 2,292,585 of FR989941.1, read as the reverse complement.
TCAATTTGAACAAAATAAGGATTGAAAATTGCCGGCAGAAAAAACAGCAGAGGCAGGCATACATCACTTTCTATCCCGCCGTCTTTCAAATTGCCTACCCACATAATACTTTTTAATTTTTATTATATAATCCTATTGTAATATAAAATACATTTTGTCCTGTGCGTTATTTACTAATTATTGTTACGTATAGGGTAAATTCAGACAGCAACGCGACGGGTACGTATGCATTTCTTAAGTATGGATTTGACAGATTTACAAGACATCTCATGCGGGGTTTACACGGGTGACTATAGCCGCACGATTAAGGGCGAAGCCAAACGAGCGTAATTTGTGAGTCGTGAGCCGAAGAATTTCTGCTGGGCAGAATTCTGCTGCATTCAGTTTCATACAAAAGTCATGTTTGATTCACACGGCGACTCAAAATGAGTTGTCATTTGTATGAAAAAAAATTCTACCCGGCAGAAATTCTGCGGCTCAAATTACGCTCGTTTGGCTTCGCCCTACGCCGCACGGCGAAAATCGTGCGGCTATAGTCACCCTTGTAAACTCCGCATCACGCAATTGAAATCAGTCAAATCCATACAACTTTACCCTGGCCGCACATTGTCCGAATTCTGATCAGAAACAGTTGAATTTCGCCGGACCGCCACCCCGCACATTATCCGAAATATCCTTCCGGCGAGTTCTAGCTCACTCGGCTCAGTACAACATGACGTAAGAGACAGCGCAGACGTTCAACCGTTTCTGATCAGAACTGTCGTATAATGTGCGGCCAGGCTTAGAAATCCATCTACGCGTCGCGTTGCGGTCTGAATTGTCCCTTATAAAACTACAGCGGATTAGCAACGAAGTTTAAATTCAAATTGGCGTAACGTTACAATAATATTAAGAATCTGGGTACTTTCACGAAGTGTCTATATTATAAAATAGGAAGACCAAGCTCCAAAACAACGAACTTTTTCGAGCTTCCTGTGATAAAATTATCGACACTTCCTATATATCGACAACTTGACAAACACACCCCTCCCTAGTTGTTATGTCAATATCAAATTCAATAAAGGATTTCAGAGGCAATAATATTACCATCTCTGATTGATGATATTTATGATCAGAATTAATTTATTTTCAATTTCATTTCATCTGTTGAATACCGCGTTGAATACTTGTTTTTTATTTTAAGGTGACGCCTTGATAATTTGGCTGTAGCGATGTCCATTTTTCTCAGCAATGACTAAAGCTAAAAAGTTAAAGTTCACTGTCAGTATTCATCATGTCTTTGTATTTGAATTACCCATAGCATAACACGATTGGTCAACTTTTATAACACAGAATAATCAATCAAAAAGACCTCTTTAAAAAAAGGGATTCCTATTTTGCCAACAGAGGAGAGTGATATAAACTTCCAAAATTTGTACATAAATTGGTTCTAGTATAAACTTTAATTTGTCCATACCTTTTATGAAATGTATTTATAGTTTTTAAATTACGCGACAAAAACCATTTTGTCGCTACGCCCTTTCAATTTTTTTGCTGTTCCATTGCTTGTTTTCTATGAGAGGCCAGGCCAGCCTCGCATAGAAAACAAGCAATCTCAAACACATCCAACACGGTTTTTTACTTTAACATGGCGTCACCTTAATGATGATGATTTGTTTTTAGTCTGATAAAGAGGGACTTTTACGTCATTAATTGCAACTTGCGTTAGTTCTTTTAAATTTAGCAACGGTGGGGTTTTAAAAAGTGGGTCAAATTTTAATTAGTACGTTCGTTACCCCAAAATTATCTATCGCTCGGGAATCATATTCTCAATCACTCAAGGTAACTCGGTACCAAATTTCATCAAAATATGTCCAGTGGTTTGGGCGTAAACAAATAACAGATAAACTATACTTTCGCATTCATAATATTAGTATGGATATAATGGATACAAAAGGTATTACATTTTAATTCAACAGTTTAAACTTTTAGCTGTATCTTGCTGCAGATCCACTCATTTAACGTTAATAGTAATAATAATTAACATTACCGTTAATTGCCACCGATTTTCTATGAGGCCACAAGTATATTCGTCCTAAGTACTTATAGCTCTCTGACGCCAAAATGTAACAAGTCATTCTACACCAAGATACTCGTTGAGTAAATCCTTGTCTGAGAACAAAAAGATTCATATCAAGCCCGAATGGTCCTTAAGAGTGTGGCCACGAAGTTACGTTGCGTAGCGGTAAGCCTACGATAGGTTGCCGCATCGGCGCGGCTCTGACTTTCCAAATATTTCACTGCTCGTTTATGAGTTTGACACTGCGTGATGCGTCTTCGAACGCGTTATTTTCACGATTAATTTTTTTTGTAAGAATGACCTATACAGAATGGTTTTAATTATTTATTATTGGATCTTTCATTCTACCATATTATTATTGTCGTGTCTAATGTCTATAATATAATAAATTAATAAACTTTGAAGCGGAGAAGAAGATGTAGTTATGTATATCAGAACGATGGAAGTGTGATTGAAGCGTTATGCTGTTACTGTCTTTTCGTTGACGATCGTTGCCGCAAAACAATTACTGTTTGGCTCATGCGTTATTGCTTCGACGCCACGCAAGGGATCAGTGTGGCCTCGCTCCAAGATGAAGATTACTCGGATGATGGATATCCGTATGACCGATCTTTTCAGATTTTCCCTTCTGATGGCGTGGCCACTTGAAGGAAAAATGAGACCACTTAATAAAAAGTATTGATGTGGTTTTCATGATGTTTTGGTTGATATCCTATGATTATGATACTCATTTGTTAACTGTTGTACTACTTACGTTTCATGATAATATTTCATAGTAATTTTTCAAGTTTTTTCACAATAAAAAATATTACGCTTCCTAAATAAAAATATAACATACCACAATAACATCTATATAAACAACAATTATTATCGACGATACAAAAATCACTTATCAAAGAGTTGTGAGTTTTGTATGTGAGCAAAAAACACTCAAATATTCGTGTTGCGTAATACGAGAAACTTTTATTTAAAAATATTCAAAGTCTCAAACAAAATAAAAATAACAAGCTTCAGTTATAATATAACGGACTAAGCAAATTTGACCCCGATTCCATGAATGTAGAAAAAAAGGCGGACGGAGTCTTATACAGTAGTCTTCAGAGTCGGCCAGGCTGACTGCATGTACACGGTCCGCACGCACACATTCTTACGCTAGTCCGGCCAATGGCCATTTGGCAGGCGTAAGAATGTGTGCGTGGCCGACTCTGAAGACACAGTGCTGTGTATAATAAGACTCCGTCTGCCTTTTTTTTACGTTCATACACGATTCAAGGTATTTCGTGAAACGCTGAATGTACAGGACGGTGTTCGCAATCAGAATTTTTTGCCAGCCGTGATGAAATTTGGAGTATCTTATCTAAGTACCTGGATTTCTCTCACCTTTTGAAGATAATAGGATATATTAAACTAGATGTTACCTATGGCTTTGAAAAATTACTTTGTTGCGCGGATCCATTCATTTTACAGGAATAAAACAATCACATATCGGGAATCAAAATATTATATCCAGCCTTAATTTTTAAATTCAACGATTTTAGCGTGAACCAGTCCATAATCTCGGATAGTAAGCCTCACTTTCGCAAGTATGATAGTAATAGTAATTTAATATGATTTACGATTACTATAAAAATACAACGTGAAAGGACAAAGGCGAAATATTATTTGATATTTTTTTTAGCGTCTAAAAATGCCATGTGAACAAAAACAAATATTTTATTATTTTATATTTTACCAATATATTCTAGGGTTTAGTAAAGGCCACCAAAAAAAACAATTATTTTTTGTAAATCAATTGACTACTTAATACGAATTTCAAGCGAATTTCATATTTTCCGCTCAGCTACCGTTAATATTGCCATTTTATATTTTTTGCCAAAGCGGCGGCGCGCACCGCGCGGCGGTTCAGCCGGCGAACGGCATAAATAACATAATGTTTCATCCTACCGTTTAAGTTATGAATAGATCTACAATTATTTTAGTTAATTCAACACTTTTAATAAATAAATCGATGTTTATTTTTTCAAAGTAGTTAGGTAAAAAAGAATGGATGAGGTAGTTCCTAAAATAACTAGCAACACACAACACAACTAAGCATAGTTGTCAAACAAATGTTAATTGTCATACCAAGTGTCAAATGTCAAAAAATATCTATGGATTCTATGGTGTTCCTGCCGCGTGCGTTGCCTCTCGTGTTCGATTGTGTTTTATTGTTTTTTTCCTTTAATTTCGACCCGGCATGTTTTTGGACTTTGATTCTGTGATTTGACTTGTTATATGGACTCCGTTATCCCTTTTGCAAAATACAAAACAAACAAACAATACAAAACAAACAATAATAAAATAATACCAATAATAATAAGTAAGTAATACCTACTTACCAATGAAACATAACCTAAAATATTTATGATTTTTATGATCTAATATCTAATAACCTAGGCCTTCTTGGGAATATTTATTTTTAGAAGTTAGTTGTAGGATGAGTTCCTAATCATTTAAGCATTTTTTTATTTATAGACGCCTCCATTTTATCTCAAATAAAATCATGTATGAGAGTTCGCCATTGTCCAAATTAGTGGTTGTTTTCCCGCAGCAGAACGATTTACCTTTTTTTTTTTTCCCGGAGGGGGAAATGCATTACGCATACCACCCAGGCGCAGGGGGCGACCCGAGCGGTGATGTGGGACTCCCGTAGCTGATGAGACCACGGTATACCCACTAAAACCCCCCCCCCCATCTTCCGCCACGCCGCCTTTTGACGGGGCCACGGGAACGATACACACATCCGCGACCCCGCCAGCGGTCCGAAGACTCCACGATGGGCGCACAACATGTGCGCCCTCCTCCTCGGCCCCCACCAGGGCTGTAGCTGACGCCCCCCGGGTCTGCTACTTGGAGGCCATGTGGCAGATCAGGTCTGTGGCTCTGCCACCGACCACACCTCGGCCGCAGAGGATAGGGCAAGCGGCGCACCGCAATACCTACTTGCCTCTTCCTCTGCGGCCCCACCAATGCCGTTCAAACGGAACGGCCAGCTCGCAGGTGGGGTAGGGAAAGCGGCAACCTACCACAATGCCTCTCCCCCCGCGATCCGTCCTCGGCCGCAGAGGATAGGGCAAGCGGCGCACCGTAATACCTACTTGCCTCTTCCTCTGCGGCCCCACCTCGGTGCGCATCCGCAGCAGACTCCTCCAGTCCGCTGGGAGCACCCTCCTCGGGCCAGGCGGCGACACCAGCCGGCCCTGGTTGCCTCTTCGCTTCACCGCGGTTGTCCAAGCCGCGGTTACTAGAGCCCCACCGCCACGACAAGGCGAGCAACCATCGGGGGGAGGACGATTTACCTATAGTAGTACTATCGAACCATGCATGTTATTTTTTGAAAATATAAAATATTTTGTATGACGTACTATGGAAACTTTATGCCGATAGGCGCGAGTTACTATGGACCCGACTGAATTTTTTTTTGATTTCAATAAAAAAAAATTTACAAATCTATTGATAGAATCATTTTACTCCGGGAAAACAACCATTAAAATTTCACACTGCATAGTTCTACAAGAATATTTAGTTAGGGCCTGTTTCATCACTTCCTGATAATTGCCGGATAGGCTACCCCCCACTTAACTTCAGACTTAACTTTTTGACAGATTCTCCATACTCTATCTGTCAAGTTTAAGGGGTGAATTGCCTATCTGATACTTTATCAGGAAGTGGTGAAACAGGCCCTTAGGCTGGTTTTATAGTTAAGCGTTTGGCAGCGCCGTTGGAGCGCGCGCGTTCGAAGACGAAGAAAATGAACGGACGAACGGCGCTGCTCAAGCGCGCGACTCTGAAACGCAACTACTACCCCCATACATCTTCGAACGCGCGGCGCTCCAGCGGCGCTGCCTAAACGCTTAACAATAAAACCAGCCTAAAGCCTTTTGGCGCAGTCTGATGAAATAACACATTATAACTTGGCGTAAGACTACAGTGTTAGGCTTTGCGAAATAGGCTTTTATTAGATTTTAGACTTGAAGGTGTAGAGGCAATTTTCAATATTTATCGCATGTAATAAAATGGTATATGCCCAGTTATAAATTAATGTAGACTAAGATATTGGTTTCGTTATTACAGAAGTCCCACGAGATTTATAATATTATAATATACGGGACTATTAAAATTTTGGTATTTGATATAAAAAATTGGTATAGAGATAGAGATAGTCCCGGGAAAGGATATACATGATGTTATAGGCTTAACACCGTTATCTTTAAAATCATTAAATGAGCCCAAACGTACAAAAAAACCTACAAATTCCCGATCCGGGCAATTTCTATGGGTATGAAGACGGCATTTTTTTTTTGAGTTCCCAGCATTGTTCTCATAGAAAAAGTTGTTCATTTTGACGGGCTCATTTAATGGTTTTAAGTATAACGGTGTTAAACATAACAACCTGTAGGATAATACTTATCCCGGATATTGTACGATTCCTGCGCGATAAACGAATTTTGATGCAACGGTATCATCTAGACTTACAATAAGTCCAATCTTTATTTTGTATTTTTTCATTTGACTAAACCTTTTAGCATTCCCCTACGCTAGACGTCTTTGAGACGACCTACACTCCTTTTCACCTCCAAAGTTTTCTATGACATATAGAAAAATCGGCCAAGTGCGAGTCGGACTCGCGCACGAAGGGTTCCGTATAGTTATAGAACAAAAACAGGGCAAAAATTGTGTTTTTTGTAATGGGAGCCCCTCTTAAATTTTTATTCTACTTAAATATTATTATTAATTATTAAAGCACACATATTATATTTATGGCCTTTGTGAAAATTTCAAGTGTCTATCTGTTGCCATTATTGATATCGAGCAAAAAAGGCCAAAAAATCACGTTTGTTGTATGGCAGCCAGGGGGGCTAAATATTAATATTATTTTGTTTTTAGTATTTGTTGTTATAGCGGCAATAGATATACACAATCTGTGAAAATTTCAGAAGTCTAGCTATAGCGGTTCTTGAGATACAGCCTGACGACAGACAGACAGACAAACGGACAGACAACGAAGTCTTAGTCCTTAGGGTCCCGTTTTTACCCTTTGGGTACAGAACCCTAAAAACTGCCGAAGTTTCTAGATAGTTCGGGTTACGTGTATCAGTTAGTGAGTTTTATTTTTCGGTTTTATTGAGTTAACACATTTTACCCTGTGGTTAAACCATTTATACCCGTATGCACGTATCTTTTTCACAATGTTTCAATCTATATTGTATGTTGAATATTTTGTATCTGACGTATTTTCTAATAAAATAGTTTAAAAAGTTTGACGTAATAATATCACCCGTACCTACTTTTTGTTTTCGGTCGATAAATAAAAAAAAATATGGTCATTAATTATTAAAGATAATAAAGTGTATCCTCTATCATAAGCTTAGAAAAACAGGCTTTTTAAAATATTTAAATCAAAAAAATAGCAAATATCATCAATATTGTGAAAATATATATTTTATTTGTTGGCTATATAAAAATCGATTATAATGAAATTAACAGATTCAGAAACTGGAAATAAAGACTGTTTTTACTTTTTACCCTTTTCAGGTTCAACCTCTTTAACCAAGCCAAGGAGTATAAACTTGACTGATCGTTCAAACAAAATAAACAGTACGTGTTTAGACTTCATTGTTAGTATAGCGCGGGGTTTTTTACTCCAGAGGGTTAAGGTCCCATAAACTATAAAGCCACTTCAGGGTTACTGACTTGAATCACGTGTTTATACTTTAAGGAAGTTGATACTTTTTGATACACGAAAAGTATATTATATAAGAGAAGATAAGAAATATCCTTAACATATTATTTTAGAATGACAATTTTAAAAGAAAAGACAAATTTGAATTATATTTTACGTAATTGCATTTGACCATAATAAACTTAATAATATTTTTTTCCTAGTCTATGCTGTCCCACTGCTGGGCAAAGGCCTCCCCCAAGGTCTTCCATTGTGCTCGCTACTGCGCCACCACTGGCCAGCAGGGCTGGTATGCCTCCAGCTCATCGCGCCATCTTTTTCTAGGCCGACCACGGCGGCGGCATCCATCTTCCTGTTTTCCTGTGTACAAACAATAATATTATTATGTTAACAAAATTAATAAATCATTTCTTCATTCACATTAAATAAGTATGATTAAGGTACCTAAGGAGGTACATGTTATATCTAAATAATAATTATTATTATCAGTTGTAAACTTATAAGTTAAATTATGAAATTTAACTTATATGCCGTATTAAACAAGTTGATAAATTTCAAAGAATCGGTAGAACCTTGATCGAGTTCGTTATTGTAACTTTATAAAAGTCCGCCTAAGTTATAAAAGGTAAAATTAAAAAGGGCTGGAATTCGTCACATCGTAGTAACTAGGGTTGGCAAAAACTAAAAGCCGGTCAGAAAAACTACGTAAACTTTAATCTGACATACTCAAAGAAAAGCTGGAAATGAAATATGGAAAAATTTAAAAAACTGAGCAGCATCATGTTTGGATTAGAAGCAAACCATGTACGGCTTTCCATATCCATACTAATATTATAAAATGTGAAAGTGCGTCTGTCTGTCATTGTTCATGCCCAAACCTCTAAACCGATTTTGCTGAAATTTGGTTTAAAGATACTTTATAGGAACATAGGACACAATTTATCTTGGAAAAATGTATGGTTCCCGCTAAATAAACAAATTTTAGCGCAACAAATTTGCGGATATCATTTAGCTATCTATATTATAGCTGACAACCCTAAGGTCTATAGGGCTAATCGTCCAAGTTTTGAAGTGTCGAATTGTACGAGTCACCCCGAAAATGAATAGCCGAAGGTTCAATTTTATACGTAGCGATACGGCGAGAAGATAACTATAAAATATTTATAGTTTTGGGACTTGGATTTTTTGGGGTCCCGTTAAAACAATAATTTAAAAAAAAGATACATTTTTTCATAAATTATCGTAAAGATATCTAAAATAATTATGATATCTAAAATAATTATGATTATGATACATTTTTACAAATTATTAAGGCTGCGTTTCCACCAGAGATGTGTTGCGCGGAATGTGTTTTTGAGAACCAATAGAATCGCTTTATTCACGTTACCTCGCTCAGAGCAGTGATTCTATTGGATCTTAAAAACACATTCCTCGCAGTCGCAACACATCTCTGGTGAAAAAGCAGCCTAATACACTGGTATTAATGTGGTGAAAGTTGGATACTTTATAACGGAAAAACTATTTTGATCGAATTTGACAAATAACAACAGTTTTGGCGTGGGAATTGGGATATGGAACACCACGGTCTTGTACAAGGAACCATGAATTGATGAATTGAATGAATATTTATTGCTTTTTAAAACAAATACTGGATGTATGCGTATTATGTAACATTATATACCATCGAGGAAATCGATTCCTGGGCAGTTGACGGACCTACGTCGTTTGGTCGGCTTATATCAATTCAATGTTAGCTGTAATCAGTCGGATTGGTTTGAGTTAACACGACCAAATTACTTAAATCCGCCCTCTGCCTAGGAATCAAGTACAAATAAAGTAACTACAAATCTTTTGTATAAGTATATTTGTAACTTTCATTATGTTAACCAGAATAAAACTACAGTTTTCTCTCAATTCGAAGCGTTTACATTATCGTTCAAATACTCCTGTACATTACACACCTCAAAGTTGAAACTAAAACTATGATTCATTGAGTTTTAAACTGCGGAACCATTTATAATATTCGGCTCTAACTTTGCGCGGCTCGTAGTGAAGTTCGAACATTATTACTTTTTGATGTTATGAGGTTGAAAAGGTCACTTTACTATAAACTTTCCCTTTTTATATGGCTAATAAACTATGGACTTCCGAACTGATACGAGAATATGCTTTTGTAGTGTATATTTAACCTGCCGGTCTAGCATACGCCAACGAGATATCTCACTCTCGAGATAATTAAAAACTACTCGTCTCATAATGTCAAAATTTCGACATTATCTCGACAAAACTCTATAAAATGTGTTATGTCGGTGATAGATCTACGCGAGAAAAAATGTTTGTCATGCTAGGGTCAATAGAGATGAAGATACAAACTATCAAACATCGAGAAACATGTAAAGAGAGATATCTCGTTGGCGTATGCTAGGCCGGCTGATGTTAAGTGCTTGCAGAAATATTTGTTACTAGATGGTGACCGCAACGTCGTTGAAAACTATTATAATCACAGATTAAGGATATATAGTATAGATGTAATCTTAGCCCGTCATCGCGTGGCCATTTTGTGCTTATTTTCATACAAGTAGTGTGCGTTTATTTTCTTGAATATTTCTATTTGTCGATCATTTCGAAGCACATTATAATCCAGAAAAGAAAGTCATATAATTCATGATATCGATAAACTATAGTTCAAGTAATGAGAATCCGTAAACACACGTAAAAAGCTATGTAACTTTTGTAGTCAAATTATTAATTAATGTAACATTTTTAGCACTAATGCCTTACATAGCACGAATAAGGGATTATTAAACTTAAATATTATCCTTTTTAGCTTACAAAAATTCCGATTGAAAAGCCCAAAAAACGTTGTTCAAAACTTACGTATTTAATGTTAAATCCACGTGTTTGAGGCATTCTTTGGCCATTTTTATGGTTTATAATTTAGCGGAACCATAGAACTCAACAATATCTAGCATAAAATGTTCACTAAAAACCTTTATTAACACTTTTATTACATAAAATATGCAGACCGACTCCTTTGTTATGTCCTAGTAAGTAGGACATAACATTACACGCTTTTGACGCTTATACACTGATATAAGGCTCTCTCCTCTACTATAGTATCTCAATGATTATAATTATATCTTTTCCCAGGGCTCAAAGTATGTCAAAGTCAAAGTCAAAAAATTTTATTCAGAGTAAGTTTTTTTCAGACACTTTCTGAACGTTGATGCTATATTGTAATGAACAGAATTGCTCAGCTAATAATATTAAAAACGCCTATTTCTGATCGTAATATATTATATTATATTATTTTCTCACATACTTTATCAACTTCTCAAACAAGGAAAGTTTTCGTAAATTATTAATAAATAAACTAACACTTACTGTTTAATAGATATTATTATGAGCCTATCTCACAAGTCACAATTCCCAAACCTTCCAATTTCAAATATTTGTGCCATCGCGTGTGGATTTCCCGCTATTTTATTGAAGTGACCTTTCACAATCAGTGATTTCTCTTTTACAATGATTAGTAATTTCAGCCTGACGGATAAAAGATGCATTCACAATTAGGAACCACAAGGCAGCTGATTGGTTTCACAGGAACCATTCAAGTGAGGCCATTATTATCGTAACCGCTTCCACAGTCAAAGTGGACTGACAAATGACAATGCTATTGCCACAAATTAGGCACCATTGTTCTCCTAAGTCCTAGGTCACCTAGGTAATGCAGTCGGCTAAATCGACTGTTAATTAACCCATTCATGACCACCGTGCCAATTTGGGAACACTTCATTTTTAATTATTTATGAAAAAAATATTGACATTAGGTGAAAAAATCTTACATAACAATAAACTTGAAAGTGTTGTCATTACGTATGAAATTTTAAAAATTCGTTAAATATTATACATTTATAGCAATATTTGACTAAACTTTGCCTTCGAAGGACACGTCGAGGTAGTTACTTGTTTGTATCTGTTTGTAAAATATATCAACGTAAATAGACATTATTCTTCAAATAAAATTAATAATGTATCCTATAAGCGCATAGCGAGTTTTTTAAAAACGGTTTTTAATATTTTATAGCAACTGAAACATTGCTGTACCAATTTTGGTACACTGGCTACATGTATACTAAGAAAATTTATTTTTTCACATTATTATGATGAATCGCTAACGACTTTATAGTATCACTAACAGCTACCGCGTGACTGAGGAAGCGCTGAATACGATTATCAAAGGTAGCGATGATGATTTGGAGTAGAAATTGACCATCATTTCACTGGAATCCTGTGTATTTATTGACAAATTGGTTTTGATGATAGATGTAAATTTCATGAATTTCATTATGTTTCAGCAGAAATTGAAGTTTATAACGTTGGTACTTTTTCGGATTCTAAGGATAGCGGTCATGCATGATGAACCTGCAGCAGGCAGCGAGTAGAGCTTGTCTTAGATCTAATAAGATTCAAGCTACCGCTAATATAACAGCAGTACATACGATTGGACTAATTGATTAGTGCTAAGTGTAACTTCTTGACGAAGTGTACTCCTTTTACTTAGACTTATTCAGCATCGCATAGTCTACCACTAAACTAGAAAATAGCAAACTTTTATAACAACTACTACAAGAAACCACCTGAGGGTCAAAATGTGATCAAAATTTATTATATTTAAAATACTTTATTTCACACAGAAGTCACATTTTTATTGATTTTAATTTTATTGATTAAAATCAATAAAAATCAATAAAAATGTGAATCAATAAAAATCAATAAAAATGTGACTTCTGTTGAGTTCTGTGTGAAATAAAGTATTTTAAATATATTTCGCGGGAATGGTATTGCAAAATAAATTGATGTGCATAAATATTTATGTAGTAATAGTATGAAATTAGCTAATTAATGTCGATTGTTTTTTGTATGGAAAACGAACCACCTTAAGGTTAAATTGATGGAAAATCTAATAGATTTTATAGCGCATAATAAACACGATGTTACATAATATCTGTACTTACGAGTAATATTATAAATGCGAAAGTCTGTCTATTTACTCTTCACACCCAAACCGCTGAATCGATTTTGTTGAAATTTGGTATGGAGATACTTTGAGTCCCCGGAAAGGACATAGGATATTACTCTTGGAAAATTTCACGGTTCCTGCGCGATAAAACAATTTTATATGACATATTATCACAAATAACGTAGCCAAAAAATTTAGCAGCGATGTATGAAGTCATTATAAAATAATATTATGAAATAATAATTATAAATGATTATTTCATGATTTCATATTTTTGGATTTTTTTCTGACAAATATGGTGTATATAATATTATGTACCTATGTCATGTATTGCTGGACTTTGGCATGATATGTTTTGTATATTCTGTTTTATTGAGAATAGATATCTTGACAAATTAATTTTGCATCGCTATTCTTAATATTATCTTCTTTCATTAGAGGTCAAAAGTCCTGAACGCTTTTGTACGTAAGATACGTACATAAGTACTTGATAAGTATAGAAAATAATTTAGTACGGTTATAAAATACATACCGTGGTTTCATATTCCAATAACCTTTTCACTAAAGACCGCTGGAGCCTTCTTTCATTGAACCGATATGGCTTACAACGATACAGATTACATAGAGGTATTGTATAAATTATGTGTGTCATCTGTGAATATTTCATAGATAATATCCATACTCAATATTATAAATTCCACTTCCTGGAAGAAAGACGTAAGTGAAAATTACCAACTTTTCAGGAGCTTAAAAAAACAACCTCACCGCTAAACTATTAATCCTAGAAATATCATACAAGTACCAAAATATAGATAAAAATATACTTCATATTATGATGGTATTTTAAAGTTCTGAATTAATTCAGCACATTTAAAAGTAATCATAAAAAAGACGGTAATTTTTATTTGTTATTTGTATTAAACGCACCTTAAAAGACAAAACTTTAATAAACCTTAACATATTTCAGTTTTATTAGGTCTCGAATGTGCATATGCATATTGTAATAATATGCATATGACTTTTGGCAATTCTAATACGAGCGCAGCGTCCCATGTGCAATTGTTTTCTCTAAGTGGTAGTAAAAAAGAATGGTATGGTCGTTAGAGTGCTCCCGTTTTGTATAAACTAGTGCTAGCTTTTACCTGTGACTATACAAGGTTTAATTCCATTAAGTTTTTTTTATGTTTACAGCCTTAATTTTTGTGATTTCTAAATAAGATTCAATGTACTTAGGAGTTGTTCGTAACATATCGAACGCGTGGACACATTTTTCTGTGACAATAGCTGTTGTAAGTACTTAGGTACTTCTCGGGTCGCAAAAAGTATATATTTTTTTTATATATTAAAGGTCGTTTTAACATCAGCGTCACTACAGCTCACTGCATAGCGACCACAATAAAATACACATTCCGAAAAACTTAAATACATTGTACATAAATCATTTAATGTAAGTTTTATTTACCAAAAGCTAAACATTACAAAGACGCCATTTGCAATTTCGTATCCTGCATAATGTCCGTTAGACGTTTTTCAAATTCGGAATCGCGACTAAGCTTCAATTACAAAGGAATACCGGCACGGTTAATGTGTTTAGCCATTAGCCAGAACCTCTCCATTCGTTCGGGATCAGAGACTCCCAAATACATGAAGACTTAAATTAGATTCCTATTCTAATGCAGTGATTACGTTTAATGTGATTTGTGATTTATTGTGTATAATTGATTTTAAGGAAAACTTTGTATACTATTTTGATTTTAGGGGTAAGTATACCCGGTTCATTAAATTGTGAGGTTTTTACAGGATTTTCACAATGTACTAGTAACTTACCTACTACTAGTGCTTTTGATAGGCAAACGTTAAAAAGTAATTTAGTTTGGAAACACCATTAAACGATTACAGTTTAATATTTTTACAATATTTCATTTTAATTAATAACAGATATTATAAGTTTAAGATTCCATAATCCTTATTTTATTGCTAAATATGCTATTAAAATATTTTTTTTTTAATTTTACTAACATAATGATGAACACTAATGAAACACAATTTTCGTGCACTTTTTCCACTATATTTAAGAAATTATAATAATTTTAACAAATTACACGACCGGTTTCGAAATAAATCATCATCAGGAAATAAATCATCATATTTCGAAACCGATCGTGTAATTTGTTAAAATTATTATAATTTCTTAAATATAGTGGAAAAAGTGCACGAAAATTGTGTTTCATTAGTGTTCAATATGAATTTCCACCAAGAACCAACAGTACAATCAGTTACATATAACATTATAATAGATTGCTATTATTATGTTATATACGTAACTGATTGTACTGTTGGTTCTTGGTTAGTAACATAGAAAACAAAAGATGTGTATGAAGCTTCAGGGATTAATAATATAAGCCGACATGTTTGTGACGGAACCTCCATTGTAATAAATGAAATGCATTACAATGATGAGAGTGTTACTGGAATATGCACAGAACAAACAATAATTGTAATTAAAAAATATAATATGATACGAAACGACGGTAGAAATAATAAGGAGCGCTGAAATAAGTACATTTTTTGGGAAACAAAGTATTCCTTGTCAATACTTGTGTTTTGTATCTTGTGCTTAATTATTTTTGTCAAAATTGTATAAGCGAAAATGTGCGGCCTTTGTCTGTCTATTACCTCTTCACGCCCAACCTCTTAAGGCAATGCTTTCCATTTATTGCTGTTCCATTTCTTGGCTGGCCCGGCCACTCATAGAAAACAAGCAATCTAAAACAATATATCCAACACGGTTTTTTACTTTAACGCGGCGTCACCTTAAAAAATCGTAACCATTTCTAGTCACTCACATGGCAGATGCAAATTTCACGTCAAACGTAGCTCGCAATTCCTACAGATTTGATAGTGAGTGAAGTCGGGAAGTTGGAAATGTCTCGGGAAAATGTTGATAACTTAAGTACATTTTAACCGCATGCGAAAACGAAATATCTTTATAATATAGCCTTAAGTACCTACATATTTTTATGCAATAACATGCAAAGGTTTAGGTATAGGCTCCAAATCAGAGACAGATATTTTTATAACTGTTACCTTGTACTATTATCTATTCTGTGCTGTCTGCCACAATCAGAGACAAATATTTATTACTTCATTGTAATTTAATAAGACGATATTCTGATAATAAGCCAATTATCTGTCAAACTCTATTAATGGTCATCGTTCATCTGTGAGTGCGGCAGTTAGCAAGGTTTTTCGCCGTCTTTTATAACCGGCTTAAGGCGAGGTAGTACAAGAAACGGATGATTTTCAAGATTTAAACGAGACAGGAGACATAAAAATATAGTAATTTAAATTCTGAAAAAAAAATGTCTTAGTTAAGGATCTAACACATTGGAATTCATATTCCATTACACAATATCATGAACTTCACTCGATAGAAAAAAATCCCAAAGTTACCTCTTCTTTTAACGAAATTGCCATACTATTTCCAAATTATTTGGAATTTTCAGATAATTTTTGTACTGAATTAAAGATAAAGAATATATCTAGGGTGGATTTGAGTCAAAACTCGATTGAATTGATGTATAAAATAACGACGATCAAAAAACTATAAAATTGCAGGCGCAAAGTGTGTGACTGAAAGCCTTTGCGCCTGCAATTTTATAGTTTTTTTTTCTTTGTGATTTTTTTCTATCGAGTGAAGTTCATGATATTGTGTAGTGGAATATGAGATCCAATGTGTTAGATCCTGAACTAACACATATATTTTTTTCAGAATTTAAATTACAATATTTTTATGTCTCCTGTCCCGTTCAAATTTGAAAATCGTTCGTTTCTTGTACTCCCACCTCCCCTTAAAGTAAGTATACCTAATATAAATGCAAAAGTGTTCTTAACGAATAAACTATTAAGCCAATTTTGATGAAATTTAATATGGATATACCTACATTGGATACCGAGAAAGGACAAAATACCTTATCCTGAAAAAAAGTTTATGGTGACAGGACACTTATCAATTCTGGCGAAACAAAATTGGATAAAAACATCGTTACAATTTCGTTTTATTTTTTAACTTACCAAGTGTCATGTGGCCGCGAAACCATTGAATATCTATTGTGTCTCGTTTCCCACGATCAAGGGATAATATTTTATAAGATCGTAAATAATTTTGTCCCATGACTTTGCGAACTTGTTCATTTTTTACCTACTTTTTCTGCTACCCTATATAAAGCAATAAGCTTCTTGTCGAAGTAAAAATGAAGGCAAAAAGTTTATACTCAGTCGTCTGTCCTATTTCCAAAAAAAATATGAATATATTTCAGACTACATTTTCAAATTTTATGATTCAAAACAATGTCACTGACATTAACAAGGACTTAAGGACGCTATTACAAATATCAGCGATTTTCCGGTACCCTATTAAGGAATTAGGAGTCAAACTGCGAGGATATTTTGGTTTCAAATGAAAGATAATATATTCATCTCCACGACTGTACCATAAAAATTCTAAAGCCGCATACAAAATTTTCACATAAAATACGTTTTAACCATCACAATAATCGCAAAATATGAAAAAAATGGGGTCTGATTAGGTACCTTAATATCTAAATACACTGAACTGAGGAAAATAAATGTAAAAAAAAATTGTTGCTTATTTAGTCCTCTATAAAGTCCGCTAAAAATTGTATATAAAAATAAACAACTTTTCCAGTTATAAGAAAAATAAGAAAATTTCTCAAATTTTTTCATACATTTTCGCCATATCAAGAACGCGGCGAGCATCGTAACCGCCACTGTACAAGGCGCGCTAATATGAATCTTATTTTAATGTCATTAACGTCGATATTCGTACTGACAGACATCCGACCTGCTGATTAAAAAGTTGGAGCATTCTTAAGCCCCGTTTAAGTATTAGAGATAAGTTGACTAGACGACAGTCGTAAAGAGAATCTTAGTTAACTATCTTAATTTTATCGCCCGATTTGACGATACTAAGGGCCAATTTATACTTAGCGCAGTGTAGCTATGCATGCTGAATGAAATTGTAACAATGCATGTGGAGTTACGATTTGAAATTCAGTTTTTTCACGCGCGAACGCACCGGCTTGCTCTTGAAACTTTGGACATACTTTGCTATATTATTATCTTCATTCCAGTATGAATAGTCCTTTTTTATCGTGCGATTTAACGGCACTGTCTCAATCATCGTTAAACATCTTCGACTTTTTACGGAATCGGATCCATTTCCAGTCGGAAATAGGACGTGCCAAACGACTTGTGCTGCCAACTTCATGATAAATTCAATTCGAAATTTCTAGAGCTCGGTCGAGAGATAGTAAGACTAGATGCGGGCTGCGGCTCCGTCAGTAAAAACTGTACCACGATAATCGTTCATATTTTTCTCGTGTTCAAAATCAGCCAAGAAGTTTTGAAGCAAATAAAGAAATATGAATATGAATATGAATAATATGAATATGAAGCCCATTGTATGGATGGAATGAATCGATTGAAACTAAACACATTTTTTCTTTACAATAATAATAATAATATCTACTGGGTAAGGACTATGTAAAACTAGACGTTTATTACTTTGTTGCTTAATAATTTGTTTACCAGGGTATTGTAATATATTTAGCAAAAAGAATCATCTCTTTTTCAGGGCTGTATACCAAATTTTATCCAAGCCGGCATTAAGTGGCATAAATGTGTGAAGATATATTAGTCCAACAGACAGGCATATTTCATACAATATTCTATTATTATTACACTTCAAATAATATGTTTAATGTTACTGATTATACAAAGCTCTAGGTACTCACATAACTATTACTTTAGGTAAAATTATCAATTCAGAAAAATTAAAATTTATTTTCATCCCTAATATTAGTCTAGTGTCTAGACTCAAGGCATCTATACTTTCAGAAATTATGTAAATTATATTTCATTGATCTATTATTATTATCCTCGAAGCAAAATTTATTACGTGTTTGAGGGGCCTTTGAAAAAACTGGCATAATATTTCTTTTGACTACTTTAGCGTAAGAATAAACCTTTCTATGGAGGCCATACTAATCTGTATCTTTGTAAGCGTTTAATTTTTGTTTTTAAATTACAGAATACAATGCGACCATTTTTCTCATCGATACTAGACTAGAAAAGTCAATGAACGCAGGTGCTGTCTATCTTATTCCATTTTGACTATAGAGATTACGATCCTTCTGCTTTAATCTCTGTCAAAATCGACTACGCAATCATGGTTGTAATCACTGTTATTTATCGTGGCCTAAGACTTAGGACTTCACGTTCAAAAGCGAACTGCCATGCGTAAAAACCGCGGCCATTGAAGTGCACTGGAATGCACTGAACTGCATTGCAGTGCATTATAGTGACCATTTTTTTTTATTAAATAAGGGGGCAAACGAGCAAACAGGTCACCTGATGGTAAGCAACTACCGTCGCCCATGGACACTCGCAACATCAGAAGAGCTGCATGTGCGTTGCCGGCCTTTTAAAAGGGAATACGCTCTTTTCTTGAAGGTTTGCAGGTCGTATAGGTCCGGAAATACTGCTGGTGACAATTCGTTCCATTATATTATTCCAGTATCAATCAAGAGCTGTTCAGGACATGAAGACGTTGGGAGATGAAAAAAGAACAAGGTACTTTAATAACGTATACTGAGTTACCTGGAAACACGCTTGTAAAAGATCATGATTCATGATACCCCCCCTCCTGAGTACTTCTTTTTTCTGCTTCATGATACTCCTCCTAAATCATTGGATTACAAGAATGTAAATCGGTCTTTACTCTAACTATGCCCCATCACGTTTATCACTTAGAAAGTTAGAACCAAAATAAATATTTTATATTTATTACGTAAGGAAAACTGGTGCGTCATGTATTTTATTTGTCAAGTAAACGTGGGTTCGATTACCGCTACGGACATTGGATGCTTATTGCTTCCAGGCCATCACACGAAGTGCTATAAATAAATAATATAGGTTTTATAAGACAAGCTTAGCAAAAAATCAACGAAGCTTCTCTGGAAACAAACATAAGATTATCATTGAAATAGGACATAAAGTTTCATTTGAAAAGCTTAAATAACATTTACTCGTTCTTGCGAGGAAGTATAATTTAGATAATATATTCCTCTACACATCTAAGTTGCCGTGTAAAATCGGTGGGCAAGAGGCTTTGCCAAAAGTAACTATAGGTCTACCAGAATCTGATGGCAAAAAGTGCGAAAGTAAATAATTGACTCTAGCAATACCGGGGTAATAGGAATAAAATATTTTGATCCTTTTTTTCCTTATAGCGTCTGATTATGTGTGTGAAGCATGGAAATATATAAATTTATCCAATGATAAAGGATATTTTTTGCTGTCAAAAATTTCCCGTAGACCTATACTGCAATATAACCATTGACCCTGTCAGACCCATCCGCCAGATCATAATTAACATTTAACTGACATGATTCGACCAAATGTCATTGGTCTGTCAACAGCCTAGGAAATAGGAATCAATTTCCTTGATTTGACCAATGCGCCAATGCGCAGCAACTGTGTTGACCATGAGTATTATTGCGCAACATTATAATGGCCGCGCAAAACGACGCTAAGACAACGTCTCAAATTGTAACAGTAAGCATATTCCCACAACGTATATTGGCAAAACTACGTTAGTTGAGTTGGTTATGTACACGACCTTCACACCAAGACAGGCCCTAACAGATCAGTATCAAAACTTTTCCGTAACTACAAAAAACACAGAAAAAGCGTAACAATTAAGCTCTCCGAGTAAATAATAAAAGAGGAAAGTTCCCGGCCGTTAATTGTTAAAGTTCGGCCTACCCTTCGTTTTCGCTTAATAAAGCTCACTTGTTAAGAAACTATGTATTTTGTTTTTCTGACGTGAATCTATACTGTTATAAATGCTTTGCCTGCCTGTCTGTACCTTACACTTAAATAGTAAATGGATTTTGATGAAATTTATAATATTTTAATTCAAACAAAATACCCGCTGTACATCCTGAGAATAAAACGCGTTATTACATTTGGGGTTCTCATCTCAATTTTTCACCGCAAATCTGAGCATCATTCCCGTCCCTGGGTAAATAAATTATCTGAGAAATGAAGACATGAGCGGATGAAGTGGGTAAATAACAATTTGAAACTTTAAGTTTTTTGCATAAATGGAGGACCGAAAAATGGTTTGAAATAAAAAAATATGGATTTTATCAGCAATATAATATTAGCCAGATGATGAAGTAGGTAAGTTACAAGTTTGTCCAAAGACTAAGGACAATAATTGACCAAGTGCGTCGTCGTCGTGTGTTCCATAATAAGGCAAAAATAAGCAAAATTGGTGTTTCTACTTTTTTGTATAGGAGTCCCCCTTTATAATAAATTTTTTATAAAATTAAAATATTGAGCAAAAAATGACAAAAAGTAACCTTTGTTTTCTGGGAGCCCACCTTAAATATTTTATTTTATCTTCATTTTATCATGTTTACAGCTAACTATATTACAGCTAACTATATTAAATTTACCATAAATTATTATAGAACACGAAAAGCCAATTAAAAACCTCCACAGGTTTGTAGTTATAGCGGACGGGAATACACAATCTGTGAAAATTTCAACACTCTATCACCGTTCTTGAGATACAGCCTGGAGACAGACGGGTAGACAACAAAGTCTAAGTAATAGGGTCCCGTTTTAGCCTTTTGGGTACGGAACCCTAACGTTGAGTAATTGTCCTTAGGTTATTAAATGCTAGTCCAATTCAATTTCTGTATTTGCAAAATGTGTATTAGTAAAGTAGTTTCCCGCTTCATGCACTCGCGTCTCCAAATATTATGCGTCTGGCCGACTCCGGCCTACTAAGTTTCCAAGTCAAAGTCTAAGTTTGTTTTACCCCGGGCTTAACCGGGTTAGAAGTTTGGACCGCAGAACTATCGATACTGTTGTGTACTTGGGCTATAAGTTGGAAGAGAATAGATTTGTTTTGTACTTTGTTTAGTTAGGTACATTTAGTTCATTTAGATAGCAAACGTAATTTGGTTGGATTATATCAATTTTAATTACTTTTCGGTTTGGTTTATTATAGCACAATAAAATTACGTAGGGGCACCATCCATATCCATGGAGGATACAAATATTGTAAATTCGAAAGTGTCTGTCTGTTACTTTTCACGCCCAAACCGCTGAACCGATTTTGCTGTTTGGTATGGAGATACTTTGAGTCTCGGGAAAGGACATAATATAGTACTTTAAGTCTTGAAAAAAATGTACAGCTCGATAAACGATAAACGAATTCCAGCAACAAATTTGCGGGCGTCATCTAGTCGGTCTATAAATCAACTTCACTGGTAGCACGGTCTACTTAGCACTTATTTCTTTTAGGTAAAAAAGTCAATAAAAGACTTGACTGGTCCCCGCGTGTCTATATATTTCGTGAAATCTATTCTCAGACTCCCTAATTATGATCTAGATTCTAGAACATATTAAACTGCCAACGCAATGACTTTGAACAGTCATTCGTAACTAATAGGGTTGTTCGAAAAACAATGGCACGTATCGACAGCTAACGTGGGTCTCCCTGGCAGTGACAGCCACGCGGATTCAACACAAGGGAGTAAACAATTTATATTATGGATGTCAAAGACAAAAATTCCTACGAACTGTGATACAAGACTGTTATCGGTCCTGCAAGGTTGTTGTCGAAAAGTAACAGATATTCTGAGACTTACGCCCGTCAAGGGCAGACAATGCCTTTTAACTTGTATTGATGAAATAACAGTTAAAAAAACTAAAAACACGCTTTTTATTTAAAGCGTCGGTTACAAACAAACATACAAACATACAATTTGAAAAATAGAATAATTATTCAAATTAGTGTATTCTCATCGGTCCTCGATAAATCTACAAAGTTTGAAAGAAATCTGGCCGTTTAAAGTGGGTCAAAATCGCGCCCAAAGAAGTCGGTTACAAACAAATACACAGGTGAAGCTAATAAAAAGCGTATAAAAAACGAAATAGTACGTCAATTGCTTCGTAAACGGCCTTTTGTAACGGAGAAATAACCCTTAATATGTATTAATATAATATTATATATTATCTTAATCACAAGACTTACGAAATCTTAAGACATAATGGTAAGGTTAGGTACCCTTAAGGACCGCTAAAGGACACTAACGTTGGTGAAAACTAGCATTAAAGACACACAACAAAAACGATGAACATATCAAACTAAAAACACCGAAGCTATTTAAAGTTTTTCAGAGGGTTTTAGAATACTAACACAGCTGGTATGTTATTCCGATTTGAAATTTAATTCACCCACGGATACACCTGCATCGGATTGGATGAAATAGATTACTCGCGATTTGTGAGAATTCCGACCGAAATGTTTCTGAATAAATTGATGGTTACATGTGCATTAGTTAAGATTTATCGGATAGGAGAGTGATCCTTATGCGGTCGGCATAAAGGTCCTTAATGAGGTAAAATAGTTTTGAACGCGTTGTAAGGATTTTGAGGTTCGGTGAAATTTCAGTTTTGATATATTGTGTTATTTGTATCTATGTTGAATTTTGCATTATGTAGTTTTATGCAATAGTGTAGTTTTGCCTAATTTTTAGGGTTTCGTACCCAAAAAGTAAATACGGGACCCTATTATAACTGAGACTTCGATGTCTGTCCGTCTGTCCGTCCGTCTGTTTATCTTCAGGCTGTAACTCAAGAACCGCTATAGCTAGACTTCTGAAATTTTCACAGATTGTGTAGGTATTTCTGTTGAGTGTTGCCGCTATATCAACAAATACTAGAAACAAAATACAACAAACGTGATTTTTTGGCCTCTTTTTGCTCGTAATCAATAAACTTGAAATACTCACAATATTCTTAGTTGTATAACTAAGAATAAACCATTTTTTTCACTTTTGTTTCCCCATACAAAATTGAAAAAAAATTGGTCTTTCAGCGCTTCTACTTTCACAGTGAACTCTCTACAAGGAACACGTACACACCCTAAAGTATTATCACTTAGTTTCGTTACACCCTGCATATGTATGTATGTAGGTGTAATTTGGATAGCCTAAAAACGGTTTGACGAGACTTTCAGCCTTCAGGGACATTCTATTATTGTGAAACACCACAACCAGAACTCTAGTCAACCCGTTAGTTACCGGATCCAATCAAATATTTTTGTTTACAAACAAGTCATGTTAGCTTTGCTTGCAGTTTGGAGCAATATTTATGAATTGGAGCTTTTTTTTCAATAGAATTGAAAATCTAAATTGCTTGTTACTTTTAAATATTCATTTTGGATAATATGTTGGCTACGTAACCTTAATGGTCGATGGTAAGCAGTCTTATTTATCAATAATATTAAATATTAATTTTCAAGCACAATAATTATTATGTTCGTTGCAATAAAAAAACAAATAAAGGTCTACCAGAATCTGATGGCAAAAAGTGAGAAATTAAATTGACTCTAGCAATACCAGGGTAATTGGAATAAAACATTTTGATCCTTTTTTTTTCTAACTAGCGGCTGATTCTGTGTGTTAAATAATATGCAAATATAAAAATTAATCCAATGATCAAGGATAAAATTGCCATCAGATTCTGGTAGACCTATACTTAAAAACGATAATAATTTTTATTATTAAAATTACTGTTCTTGATGTATATTGAAGTATATTGTGATTTTTGCCGTTTGCTAATTGCTACGAAAGCCCCTAACATACTGTATACCAACAAGAACATAGTAATATTAAACTGTTTAACAAAAAAATGTTTGAAGGATTAATAATAATTTATTTCAGGTCAAAGCTATAGTGAACAGACATACATAAATATCTTCTGGGAGAAATACATGAATTCTTCACATTTGTACTTAGCTGTTTGTTTGGTGAAGATGCTCATAAGACTTTTTATTTTGTAATCCATCACCAAATGACGTCCGCAACTCCGTTGCGCCAAAATTCACTCATCGCGTGGGAACCGTACATCCTGTATCCTTTTTCGCAAATTAAAGTATCTCCATATCAAAATTTCATCAAAATCAGTTCAGCGGTCTGGGCGTGAAGAGGTAACAGATAGACACACTTTTTTTATGAAATAAGGGGGCAAACCACCTGATGGAAAGCAACATCCTTCGCCCATGGACACTCGCAGCATCAGAAGAGCTGCAGGTGCGTTGCCGGCCTTTTAAGAGGGAATAGGGTAATAGGAGAGTGTAGGGATGGGAAGGGAAGGGAGTAGGGGAGGGTAGGGAAGGGAATAGGGTAGGGGATCGGGCCTCCGGTAAACTCACTCACTCGGCGAAACACAGCTCAAGCGCTGTTTCACGCCGGTTTTCTGTGAGGACGTGGTATTTCTCCGGTCGAGCCGGCCCATTCGTGCCGAAGCATGGCTCTTCCACGTCAATACTTTCGCATTCATAATATTAGTACGGATTGAAAAGTCTTGAGTTATTTTTTCTTTCATCCTCTAAGTTGCCTTCCTGAACATGACTATATCCGAAACTAACTTGCCGTTTTAAGTAAGTGTAAAATGTAAGTGGGTCGTCAAAGACGCATCCGCCGTTACTTTTTATGGGCACCATTATGCAGCATGATATAACTAGTCTTTAACTTTTGCAAAGTGTTTCCCGATGTTCATACAAACACTTTAACGTCGATATACTTGGAAGTTTTGATATTTTAATAGAAAAGTGGATACAGGTAAAGGTACCGTTCCGATCAACGCAGCAAGCGGCTGCGACCGACGAAATTTCAAATAAAATGCCACTTAATGACATACTAGGGTCGATTCAGACCGCAACGCGACGAGTAGATGCATTTCTAAAATATGGATTTGACAGATTCGCAAGACGTGCCATGGAAATCTGTCAAACCCATACTTTATGTCGCGCTGCGCCTCGCCTCGCCTCGTCACGTTGCGGTATTGAATTGACCCATAGGTTTTATCGTAGCCGCGGCATGTGTCGCTAGACCGATGTCGTTAGAAAATGAATCCTGCTTTAGGTTTTTATAGTTCGTAAAGTGGCATTTTTGTTGGTCGCGGTCGCTTGCGACAAAGACTGAAACGTTTTTTTCAACTATGGTCTTACTAGATGCAGTTGCTCCACTGATCTCTATTATACAAGCACGCTAGATAGCTGATTCCCTTTGAAATGACAGCAGCTATTTCTTGTGCCTATTTGAAGCGGAATCAGCGCCCCCATTATTCGGGTAGAGGACTAAATCTGACGTAAAAATGACGTTTGAAAGCCGCCATATTGGCGCTGATAGTAGTAGTGAGAGTATTTGGAACTAATACTAGTGATGACAGTTCTATTGTTATTGGTTGTGGTTACGTCAAATTTAGTTCTCTACCCGAATAATGGGGGCGCTGATTCCGCTTCAAATAGGCACAAAAAGCAGGTGTGTATCAGCTATCCAGCGTACTTGTATAATAGAGATCAGTGAGTTGCTCAGTACTTTGATGATGAAATTTGTTCATCGCAAGAAAAAGGTGCATTCTCCGGGATGAGGGCTAGCTTATCATATAAAGTTTGATACAAAATCTGACCCCCTCTTTGGTCCCCTTAGAAGGGGGGGGGGGATTTTTATACACCAGATGTCTAGTTGTTAGAAGACAAATATATCTGCGAAAACCGTATGCAAATCGGATTAGTAGTTTTCGTGTTAAAAAAAAGTTTGATACAAAATCTGACCACCTCTTTCGTCCCTTCATTAGAGGGGTGGGGGCAAAAATGTTATGACGTAACACCAGAATATTATGTTAAGTTGGAAGAAGACAAATATAATATGATATATCTCCGAAAACCACATTCAAATCGAATCATACAAACAGACATACAGACAGACAAAAAACTTACCACATTTTTGGCTTCTATAGCAATGTAGTGACACTCCCCGCTTATTATTTTTTGAATATTATCTTTAATGTACAGAATTTTCATTTCCACAGTTTTATTATATGTATAAAAATATAATTATTATATAGATGAAAGCATGTGCTGTAACCTCCTTTTCAACTTGAAAATCATCAATTCATAATCTCATCATCATCATCTTTCCTATCGTTACAAAGATCGGGAGATAGGTGAAATTATTCCATTACTTTCTTAGATATTTAAATGTGATATCTCCAAGTCAATTCCAGATCAAATTCGATTCAAAGGACCATATTAAAATTTGATGGCGTAAATCGATTATCTAGACCCGTATAATAGTCGATTAGTGATGTTACGTGAACCTTTTGTGATCGTGATAGAGGCTATTTTTGCTTGCTTTTGATCTGTCGTGTAAGTACCAGGTATTGTTGAATGGATATCCAAACAGAGTAATCTAGTAAAGGGCTAAATCTACGGTTATAAGGATTAAAAAAATACTACCAAAAAAAAATTACATTTAAAATTAGTCTATTTTATTTTCTTCTTGCCTCTTGAAAGTCCAAGATCCCAAAACCTCTACCAAATTACATCTCTACCTTCCTGTTTTATAGCATAGTAGAATTATTATAGTACTAAAAGCTGGGTATACCCCATTGATATTGGTATACCCATTACCCAAACTTGCTACCAAGTTACCTCTTTGGCATGGTAGAATTGCGGTAGTAAAAGCTGGTTATACCTGAATTCTACCAAGTTACCTCTCTACCTTATACTCGTTAGCAAGCAGATCACGCGCGAGATAGCTCGCTGATGTCCCAGTGTATGCCGATAGCTGGCAGACAGCCTATTGTCCATATAATACGATATCCATTCTGAGTATTTTTACCTTGGAGCCTCTATTATAATGATGCTTATGTAGTTGGCATTGAGGCGAAAATTGCGGTGTGTGTTTTGTGAGCTGTTATAGGTCCCTCTATGTATATTTTGCAATGTATGCTTCGACTTAGTTTCGAATTTCGATGTAGTTTCAGTATAATAAAACTACAAAATATTATAATATTCCAATCAACGATATCTAAATACTATTCCAATATTATCTTGAAATGACAAACCAACGACAAAAAATTTTGAAGATTTGAACAAGAAGTGTTAGGGCCTGTTTCACCACTTAAGGTTTGCAGGTCGTATAGGTCCGGAAATACTGCTGGTGACGTTCGTTCCAGAGTTTTACAGTGCGCGGCAGAAAGTTACGCGAAAAACGCACTGTGGAATTTTATTTCGGGGTTTTCAATTACGTATGACAATTACATGAATATTCTAATCATGCACAGACCTTTACTTAATTAGTATTACTGGCACCTAATTAACAACTTTTTAAAAGATTTATTATCTACTAGATCGGCGATTCTAAGCGTTAAAGAAAAGATAAAGAAAAGATCTTCACCCCCCTGGTCGCGAGATACACCCACAAAACTTTCTCCAATTTAAAGCTTTATTGCTAAATATTTTCAGTAGTCTATACATCAATGGGCAAAAGTAGAACGTAAATAGTAGTTTGTTATTAGTTCTGGCTGGAGCCGACTCAAAAGGCCGATGCTTTCGGACAAACTTTCCCAATAACGCGCTATTTGTATAAACTATCGCGTAATTATATTTTCCGACTATCTACGGAAATATTTTATGGAATTGGTCGGTAGTGCGAATCGGACTTTGGTTTCTGTGCCACCGGATTGCATGCGGCGAAGTAAAATAGAATATTATAATCTATTAGTTGTCTCGGTGAACTTCGTATTACTTTCATCCTCATGTAAACCTTCTCTGGACTTCCACAAATATTTCAAGACTGAAATTAGCCAAATTGTTCGAGCCGTTCTTGAATTGAATCGATGTTTGAAATTTTTTGTAACCAGTCTCAAGGTCCTTTACCAGTTAAAAAAACCTGTCCAACATTTTCGTCATTGGGAATGCAACTAATTTGACGATGATGATTTTGCTTGGGCAAAATTAGCTTAACAATGTGGTCTTTATTTTGAAAATTAGTATATTTTTGTGACTTTCGTCATTTAGAATCTAAAGAAACACTCTTTACAGGATAACAGAGCAAGAATATTAATACCTAAAGTTCAAAACAGAGCAACTATAGGATACAAAACAACATAATATTCCCTGAACCATAATTTCGGTAGCGTCAGAGAAACGCCTAACCTTATTCTGAGAACGTCAGAATGTTTACACTCGCTCAGCTCTAAATATGATTGAGTTGGAATATGATTGAAATAGGAATAGCTCACGTATCGACGCCGATCGTCCCACATCTCCGCCACTGCTGGATAAATTCCCAGTGTGATATTATAAAAAATAGAGAGTTTGAAATATAAACAACTTTTAATCAGACAACCTGATGGTATGGTAGTTTTGGCTTCGTCGTGGTCATTGGATGATTGGAATTGATTTTACACGTTTTTTTTTATTGTTACTTATCTGGTTTTTTCATTCACGTCTCCAATTATGACTGCAATTCAAGAATTCAGCACAACGTCGGAACCTCTACGGTTGCTTATCTTCAGATGCGAATGTGGAATCAACTGTATGGCTGCCATACACCTATAGTAAAGGGCTCCACATATAGAGGAAGCAGATTTTCTGTGTTGCACGAGTCTGTACATGTAAAGGTTAAGATGAACTTAAATTCAAACGAAAATCGAGCCACGAGAATCAAGGCTCTGCTAAACGACGGACCATAAAAACAGCTAAAATCGTAATAATCATAACAAATGAAAAACTCGGAGTCGACGAACTCGGGCCATTGCAGTTGGGATTTATTAGTTAATTTGGCGACAAAGTAAGTGAGAATTGGAGACGTGAGTGAATGAAGTGGGTAACTAATGATTAGAAATCGATTTTTTTGCATAAATTGATGCTTTAAAACTGGGAAAACGATAAAAAATGTAGATAATAATATGTAAAGCTACAATATATTACTAGCTAGATGATGAAGAAGGTTACACAATTTCTTTAAACAGGCATGTTGACAAGGTCAAAAAGTAGCAGATTATTTAAATAAAATAAAGACATGGCGTTAAAAATAAGAATTTCCAAAATTTCAGCTTCATAATTCTTTTGTATTTTTTTTTGGTTATTCTTCAAAGTTAGATAGATAGGTCGTTTTTTTTAATAAATTTAATAAATGTTTATTTACCATTCGATAACTTATGGAATTAAAAGCAGCTTTTATTAATAAACCACTTTCATAAACGCAATATTTAATATACCTATCGAAAAAAGTTCTCTTCCGATGCGTACTATCTGCGAAAGACTGACGTCATAATTTCGTAGCACTTTGGAGCATTTCAGGAAGCTCTATTTTGTTAGATTTTTGAATTGTGATATTATCTTGGAAAGTTTTTACGCTAACAGAGTAATTCTTTCACCGATGTTTCTACTTTTGAGTGGCCCTTTAATAACCAAGCAGAAAAAAATAATCATCATGCCTTTAATTATAAGTTTAAAGACGAGTAATTGTTAAATGTTGTAAAATTTAAGTTATCCACTTCATCCACTCACGTCTTCAATTCAGCTAGGGACGGGGAATTTTATATTAGTTGGCAAACACCTGCTTACGACCGAGACGCCGTAAACTTAGAGATTGAAATAAAAACGAATAAACCAACTAGATGCTTGGTTGAGGAGTTTATGGGAAGATTGAGTAAGTGGTTTCACAAATAACAGCTAATATGATAATCGGCCAAGTGCGAGTCGGACTCGGGCACAAAGGGTTCTGTTCTGTTATAGAGCAAAAAATAGGTCAAAATTTGTGTTGTTTGTATGGGAGCCCCCCTTTAATTTTTATTTTATTTTAATATCATTATTAATTATTAAAGTACTGTATATGTCACATAATATAACTGAGCTTGAGATACAGCTTGGAGACATACAGACAGACGGACAAACAACAAAGTCTTAGTAATAGGGTCCCGTTTTTACCCTTTAGGTACAGAACCCTAATAAAATATGAGAAAACGTGGTTGTTATAGAATTTTAGATCTATAATAATATACCCGTGGGTAAACGCCCGGCTAAATTAAGGCAATTATGGGCATTTATGGTCATTTTGCCCATTTTTAGCAACAATTATATCTTTCAAAATATTTCAAAATTCATCCAAAATGTTCCATTAGAAACACATTTTCCAATTTATAATAATATATTTCCAATTTGTAATAATAATATTTGGAAAGGGTTATCCGCAAAAGGTTTTATATTAAATATTATGTTTAGAACAAATTTGAACTCTGTTTCAGGAATTTATGTTCAAAACATAAAGCCTATCATGCATGATATTCTCACTGAAGAGCAACATTCAGCAACGCAATACGGGCAATTTGTTGCTCACTACGTTTATCGAAACGTAAAGCTACGTTTATCTCGAATTATTTAGTAATATTCAGCTTCAGTAGCACCGCTTCGCTTTAGCATTTCAGTAGTTTTAGCAATATCCAGAATTTGTGTTCCAGTGCGTTATTGCGTATTGGGAACTGAAAGTAACGTGCAGGAAAATGGTAGCACCATGACAAGTTTCGGAATCCAGACGCCAGTTGGCAGCTCTATTTGTATAAGAAAACCTGTGAGAACTTACAATAGTTCTCACACATGGTGGCAGCACATGTCAAGTTAATAATTGAATTCAAGTTTCAAATTTGTAATAGCACCTCAATTGTGTTCCCTATAATAACTAGTAAGTATATAATAATACAGTAATGCCATATTATTACATAATTATTTTACTAGAAACATAAAGAAGACAATAAAATATCTAACATTCAATAAATCGTCTATTTATAGCGAGGAATCCAATATCACCTTTGATCTACAATACTTGGGAGGTTTTGACTGAGATACGGACAAAGTGCATTTGGTATTCAAAGTCGCTGGAGACATATCGATGGCTGCTCCAAAGAAAACAGCGAAGAACAATAAGATTAAGAGCCTCGCTGGAGGAGATTTCGCTCCTGTATATCATAAACTACATTCACACCGTTCTGTAACGTGAATAAAAAAATATACGAATGAAAACGCCGCACTTTATATTTATACGTGTGTGGATGTGTGCAACTACGCCTAGGCTGTCGAATTATTGTCCACATCATGATGAGCGAGACACCTAGGGTCATTTCAGACCGCAACGCGACACGTGGATGCATTTTATTTTGTATTGAATTGACAGACTAATAATTGTTGTATGACGTTTCACGTAATTAACAGACTTGTATGACGTCTCAAGCAATTGAATTCTGTTAAATCTATACAAATATAGAAATGCATCTAGGCGTCGCGAAGCCGTCTGAATTGACCCTTACATTTAAGTCGGCTTCAGTTTTTGTTTTACATAATTACTGTGTCTTTACTTTTTATGTGGTTAAAAATACTTTGGCAATGTGCTCTGTCATTTTAATTAGTTTTTACCATGAAAGCGTTAAGTATCTAAATATTTGTCAGTAATTTTTGTAGCGCTATGAAGCGAAATATTATTACGCGTAGGTTCGCATAGTGTATATTATATTCTTTGGCGTAGGTTTCTAATTATTGTTTTACTGTCGCATCTCATAACATAATAATATTATTATCATGTCGGTGTGAAATTAATCCTTACCTTCCTACATAACTTCTCTTGTATATTTTTCTTCACAACTCCAAAAGACTCCTTTACCTTCAAATTCCTCCTTTGAGGAAATAATTTACTATTGGGTAGTAAAGTGAAGTGGGGACAGGGTAACGAGCGTGCAAATCATGGGGTCATCTCGCCCTTTACTGCCGTATATTACGGCTAAGCCTCCTCAATTTAGTGCCTTTGTGGAAGTCCGGAGTAGTTTCTTGAATAAAATGTTTGGGTGTCATTTGATATTTCATTGTAAACACTTTTATTTATAAAATTTTCATGCAACCTACTGGGTCCGTTGTTTTTCTCTATCATGACTAATGTGGCGTTTGAAATATGTGAAATTATTCGCTGTGATTATTGTATATTATAAGTGAATTACAAAGGCAATTATTGTAATTTACTGATACAAAATTTCCGTGTTTGAATTTAATAGTTCAAGTTTCTACACAGAAATTTCATTCAAATAATAATTTTTAGACAAAATTCAACTTCAAAATTATGGTTGATTCAGACCGCAACGCGACGCGTAGATTATTTCTAAATTTATATGGATTTGACAGATTCGCAAGACGTCTCACGCAATTGAAATCTGTCAAATCCATACAATTTTTTGGCACGCCGCACCTCGCCGAGCGTCGTCGCGTTGCGGTCTGAATTGACCCTTACGTGTAAGATATAATAATTATTCATATTTGATTTTGCTTGATCGATCTTGATTGTGCGATATGCATGCCATAAATAGCTTAATCACAATAAAGGAGGTAATCGTGACTTTATTATTTATATTACCCCTATGAGAATAATATAAATCCAACTTTGCCTCATTGAGTTTTTCTCACTTAAAGAAGGTAATGAAAACAATAAAGATTTTTTTAACAATTTAGCCAACTTTACAGTAATAATGTGACAACTCATATCGGTGTCACGACGGTGTGACACAAGGTACTTAAATGCAACGGACAAAGTTGAATCCATTTTAAAGTAAGTTCGGCCGGGCTTTTAGTGCAATAAATGCCTTCCTTCCTACTTTCTTAAAAGTTTCCTCTAGAACAAAAAGATTTGTTTCGTATCCCGGACAAACGAGCTTTCGGGAGCTTTCGGAGCTTTCGGTGACGCTTCTGTCCAGCGCCCAACTTTAGATATTAAACCGTCTGACTCTAGTTTGTTTGTTTTTATATTGGACATTTTAAAGTTTGTCTCTGGACTTGAATTTTTCGTTTCAGACGTCACCCGTATATTCTTTTGTTGCCCGTGGTCCAACTACGTTATTTTACTAGCAGGACCATGGATATTTTTTACCCGACTTTGTTATATGATCCGTTATGTTTTTCGGTTATCTCAGACTGGACTGCAATTTAGGTCAATAGCGCACTAGCAGCGGCCAGGTCGCGGCGGCCATCGAGAGGTCTGGTGTAGCCGCTGGCTGCGTGGCGGCTAGGAGTGTGGTCTATGGCAGTTTCATAATAAGGTATCTATCTTGATGGCCGCCGCGATCTGGCCGCTCTGGCCTAGTCAAGTAGTCACTAAAGCGCTATAATTGGCCAGTTTGAAATATTATTATATTAACCTAGTATACTACCCTGTGCTTTTGACGCCTTCTGATCCGAGATCCGATGCCATATTATACAATATGGCATCGGAACAATACTGTTTGCCTCAAATATTTCAAGGTCACTTTGCGTCTCTATGATAATGTACGAGAATCACTAAATACTTCACAATATACATTATACACACTTATTTAAGTGCCATTATGACACTCGCAACTTCGTTGCGCCGAAATTCGATAATCGCGTGGGAACCGTACATTTTTCCGGGATAGAAAGTCCTATGTCCATTTCCGGGACTCAAAGCTTATGATTTATCCATACCAAATTATTACTATAAAAACAGTGGTTTGGGCGTGAAGCTAGGTAACAGACAGAGAGACACACTTTCGCATTTATAATATTAGTAAGGAAGTAAGGATAATGAGAAACATAAGCAAAGTAGCAGGCTACCCTAAGTTCTGTATTAAATATAGATTCGGTTACGAGATATAGAACAATGTTCCACTTTTCCGAAGAGAGCCTTTTTCTAACTGTCTTCGGCGGCGCTATCTGAATAGAATCTGAGAATATGTTTTTCGGTCACTGGAGTATATAAAGATAAGACTAGCATTACATTCGCAATGACTATGGTTTTGTTCAACTAGGGCTTAACATACGAATTAGGAATACTTTTAAATGCTCTTAAGGGATTTCTCCCTACGGAGAATCCCTAATTTACCGTATTTAGAGCCTTATAAACTCATAATTTGAAAGCTACAGAGTTATAATAAAAATACAGCAATCATCTTCAGTATCTCAACATTTCTTTCCACGTTTTAAATTTTCTATTTTTTATTTATTATACTCATGATATCATCATCCAAAGTAAAGCTAATTTATTAAAATTCAAGCATACATTCAGCATCTCCTTAGTATTTACAAATTACTTTTATTTGAAACACACGCCATTAGATTGACAATATCATAAACTGCGTCATATTCCCCGTTTAAATTTTTTTTAAGTCAATTTTGAACTAAGGTAAGTAAAAAAACAGGGTTTTGGTGCGATCTTGGCAACGCGGCAAATGTATGGTCAAGGTCGTTTGCTCGGGGGATGCAATGGCCTTAAAGAAGAGCAAGACTTACTCTTCAATAGTAAGCATGAAGTAGAATGTGACATATTATTGTGATTATGTTTAGAGCCTGTTTCACCACTTCCTGATAAGCTATCCACAACTTTTTGACAGATTCTCCATACTCTATCTGTCATGTTAAAAGGATACACCAAGAACTAGAGAAATGAAAAACAAGTATTTGTAAAATCTATTGCTGTCTCCCTAACCTCGAGCCTCCCCCCGCAGAGCGCGATAGAGACAACTACAGCTTGAATTGAATATTCTGAACAAAAAATCAACAATTCGTTGTCCCCTGATATTTTCTTCTTCAAAACTTAGCCGATTTAAGTACTTTTTTCATTAAAAATTATAGCAAGGCTTGAGCTGTGTTCCTATGTTTTATTTTTTGTATAATCTAGCCAAATTCGTTTTCTGGATGATTGAACGCAGCGGAAAATCTGGCCATTTTTTTGGTTTACTAGATGAAGAAGGCATAATTCCAAATCATCAGTTTAGATTCCGGGAGCAACACAGCACTGTGGAGCAAGTGAGTACACCGTGTTGTTAATAAAATAA
Organism: Plebejus argus; assembly: GCA_905404155.3. Taxonomy (NCBI): domain Eukaryota; kingdom Metazoa; phylum Arthropoda; class Insecta; order Lepidoptera; family Lycaenidae; genus Plebejus; species Plebejus argus. The sequence continues at coordinate 2,256,996 of FR989941.1, read as the reverse complement.
GTCAATCCTTAGAACGGAAAGAGTACTGTGCTGCAGTCTTCTTAGATATCCAGCAAGCGTTTGACCGAGTCTGGCACCCGGGACTTTTATATAAATTGAAAAAACTATTTCCCAACTCATACTTCATGCTACTTAAAATCTAGCTACAAAAGAGAAAGTAAAAGTTGGTGAAGATCTTCCTTTGTGCCGGTCACGCATATCCCACAGCTTTAACGATACTTTTTATTTATCTATTTTTTAATAAACTTTCAAATGCATTTAGTTGTGCTAGTCTCCTGAGGCTGCGTTTCCACCAAAGCTGAGCGGAGCGGAAGAGGACCAAATATTATAGCATCGCCGCGCTGAGTGATGTCATGGCAAAGTCATGTCAATGAAGCGATTCTATTGGTTTTCAAAAACAATATATTCCCCGCAACACAGCTCCGCTCAGCTCTGGTGGAAAGGCAGCCTATAATGGTACTCTGCGGGGACATAAAATTTATTTTTAAAACCTGTATAAATGATAAGCACAATGTCTTACAAACTCACGTTATGTTAACTTTTGTACAGAACTTGTAACTTTTTAATGTCAGCCTAAGTACCAAGTTTCATATTAATACACTCCTCAGTCCGCTATAAAGATTTGTCCGCTAGAAAGTTTGTTAATGGAATGTTTCGATAGAACCTAAACAACTCGGGATTTTTTATAATGCCCAAGTGTGTGCGCAGTACTATAACAGATTTTTAACTTCCTTTGACAGAATTCTTCTGTTTTGCAAAACGTAGTTGTTGTTATTGTAAGCGGAATTACAGACTATTACATATTATCATTTAATTTTATAAATGGTCGCTGTTAAGCATTTATGTACTGACCCACAAAAGTTTTTGTTGTTGAATTTTGAATGCAGTCTTGTTCTAAATCATCAAAAAAGAAGACAGCAGCATTCATAACTCAATACGTATTTTTGTGGGTGACCATAAAGTTAATATACCTAGCGGAATAGAGAAACAAACGCCTGAGATGTCACTATCAGTAACACTAAGTGGTAAAAAGAGACGTGTGATACATGACAGCAGAACTCGTTTTTCGACGTTAAGTCGACACGTATCGGCACGTTGACAATTTAATCTCATAGAATTTACGTTCAATCATGCTTGTGTAAGTGTATACTTACACATATTTTTACACACAGATGAAACCAATTTCGGTTTCGTTTGACAGCTCGAGATTGTTGCTCTATTCCGCTAGGTATATTAACTTTATAGTCAGGACACGAATGATTAACAGCGTCCAAATATTATAATTATTATGTGTTTCTGTTTGTCTGACAGTCTTTCTATTTGATACTTTTTATTAAATACTGAAAAGATTTGCTTGAAACTTGGTTTATAAACGCCAAAATAAAATTTTTAGGCAAGTTCCTTACCATTAAGAGTAGGTTCACACGGCACAATCCTGCATGTTTCCTGCACGTTTTTTTGCAATAAGTCTTATACGTCGTAACGAATTACTAGTGGCGCATACAATAGAACCATTCACACGTCGATTGTACTGCAAACTTTGTGGCAGTTTGTTTGTTGTATATGCGCCACTACTTACTTTTAAGACGTATACTGCAAAAAATGTGCAGGAAACGTGCAGGATTGTGCCGTGTGAACCAAGCCTAACGGGTTTCAGCGCATACGAAATTGTGGGCAACATCAAGTAAATAATTTAAAAGCAGCTACATAAAATATTACTATCCAGTACAAAAGCTAGGCAGTAGGCATACAAGCATCAAATTTCCTGAGATAAGTCTGAACAATATCCTGTCTTCTCGAACACTTCCCATCGATATTTGCAAGCAAATAAATTAGCCTCCATAGATTATAATTTGTTTGGTTTGATGTTAATGAATCTAAAAATTTTACAGCTATATTTTACTTTAGGTTTACTTCATTAAGACGAAAGAAAAAGGAGCTTGTCTAATTTGAAATGACGCGCCCCACCACTTCACTAGTTCATATAAATGAACAATTTTGTACTATGAAAACGAAGGAGGAGCGCGTCATTTAAAGTTAGACAAGCCCTACCCAATTATGATAAAAAATATGAGCTTTGCTATGGCGTGTGTGGTGGCTTATAACGCAAAATAATAATATTATGTTGTTTTTTTATTTTTATCACCGAAAATAGATACATATCCAGATTTAATGAATCTAATCGCATTTGAGTTCAGTCTGTCATTAAGTCGGATTACGGCGGACAAGGGTACTGATTAGGGATCGCTGATAAAATATAAATTACACCTTTGATATGGCATACATTTGAATAATTAAGGGTTAATGTTGGACTATTTTTGTCTACGAAGGTTTCAAAATGTGGGATTAAGAGTGAGTTGCACCAACTTACTTTAACTATAACTTTAACTTCAACCTTAACAAAAAGTCAAATGAATTGTCAAATCCATAGTAAAAGTCCATTATGGTCGTCATATTTGACGATAACCTTAACTTTAACTTTAACTATGTTAAGGGTGGATTGCACCAGAGGCGTAGTTAAAGTTAGTTGAGTGTACTGTCTGTGTTTTATTAGCATAGGAATTGTATAGAAGAATTTTCATAAAAACATTCTCAAAGCTTCGACATTTCGAAGCCTCAAAATGACCCAAAAGGAACACAATGGGGTCTTTGAGTTACTTGAAGAAATTACATATTATAAGTAAAATTACAATGTAGTTATGTTAATTAGTGTATGTTTTATTCAACAATACACCAGTGGTCTGACCGGATTGTGGCAGAAAAGAAGAAGCCGTAATAATATAATTATACCAATTATACACCAATTACTAAAACTTAAACTATTTGAAATGCTAAATTACATCTGTCTGCTTATTATAAAATTTATTATTACGTGTACGGCTTAAGCCCATAAGGTTTGGATGATTTGATGGTTATTTAAGTTTCTTCTGAAAGTCAAAATGAAAGTGATTTCTTCTGGAAGTCCCGGATAAATTATTAAAATTTCATGTGCGATAGACAAAATGTTTTGAGACATGAAGTCGCGGACATCATACTATTACTATCAAATATTTCAAATACTAATAGAATAAGCGATCTATCAAAACTACCCCAATATTTAACGAACGGAACTAATAAGCGTTTATTAAATACCTCAGGCGGCCTTAGCGGGCAAAATTACAGCGATATACCAGATTTACGATAGAAATATATATCAGGATTGAAATAAGGATGAATTCAGACGGACGACAGTAATATCTATTTTGGAATGCCCACTTTGTTGATTATAATAATATTCTACCAGAAGCTCGCAGCTAATCACGAGTAAATTTTGTAGAAACAGAATTTATCCCGGGATAAACAATGGACAATACAAATTATTTTATCGTCATTACAACCCACACTTAAACGCACTTATTTTTTTATAATAATAAGTTTTAGGCCCAGTAAATTTTATCTACTACCCAGGCTGCAGTACCTGCATGAAAAGATATTCCTACTAGAGTGGGTCTTAAAAACTATTTACTAAATTCACTTAAATTTGAAATTCTATTGACGAAGAATATAATATGGCTAACGACCTTACTTCCCTTCAGGAGCTTCTCAATACAAGTAATCAGGACGAGCGAAGCGAGCCCTAGTATATTCCACAATCTGAGCACTATTGTGGACTGTGGTACACTTTACGGAAAAACTGTCACGCCTATTGATGTGCCTCACGAAGCTCGGTTTTTAGCTTGTTATATTATTTTTCAACTTTTAATATACATCAGAATGACATGTCGCCTTTTTCGTAATTCTTTTGCATATGTATTTTATTTCACTGCCTATTGTATTACATTAAATATGTACTGATAAAGAAAACTAAAAATAAATTCCACAAGTCGCCCCTCCGTAACCACCCTTATAACACAATTTATCACAATATAGTGTGAGCGCTTATCAGCAGTCACATCGTGTACAGTCTCCTGATGGCTTACGCGTACATTCAAATACGCACCCCGTGACGTAATGAACGGGATAAACGTATTAACGGGACCCGTATACAGCCATTACCTATAAGGTTTGCAGGTCATATAACCTATATGACCTGCAAACCTTCAAGAAAAGAGCGTATTCCCTCTTAAAAGGCCGGCAACGCACCTGCAGCTCTTCGGATGTTGCGAGTGTCCATGGGCGACGGTAGTTGCTTACCATTAGGTGACCCGTTTGCTCGTTTGCCCCCTTATTTAATAAAAAAAAAAAATGTTGGGTAATTATACAGGTTATAGATTTTGCAAGATGTTCACAAAAATGTGGGAAATAAAGATATCAGCGACTTTGTGTCCGCAAAAAATGTTTTTTTTCTACCCACAACCGTTATAGGACAAGAAACACATTTTTTCCTATCACGTGATGTTGATTTGTGCTCTCAGCAAATTTTTATCTAAATTAGTCAAATTTTTCAAGGTCTTAATTCATCAAGCCCCAAGCGTCCACATCCGGCCGCGATAACAATAGATAAGCTAATTATTATGTCTCGTTTTTCCACAATCGATCAAACAAACGAAGAAACAATAATTGACACAAAATATGAAGTATATTTTTAAACAGGCCACCCTGTTATGATGATATAATATGATGATGTTATGATGATAGCATGTTAATAGAGTATATTAAAACAATACAAATTATAAAATCTCTTCGGAGGTAGACATTTTGCGTGCGTTGCTTATTTGAATTTGCTCATTCTGCGTATTGCACATTTTGCATTTTCTCATTATGTTTCGCTGAAATATAAATAAAGCTGTAATCGATAAAATATTATTATTTGAATTATTTTATAAAAAGTATTTAACACTTTTATAATATAATCTCAAGTACTTGAAACTAGGGTCGGACCCAAAAAGGTCAGATCTGGCGGGGGCGAAACTTATAAAATTAATTACAAAACACCGAAGAGAATAAATCTTTCATTGTTTTAACGTTAATCACCAAAGTTTCCCACCGAAATTCTACGGTATGTGTTAGCACGTAGACGTAAAACGTATAGACATGTCATATTTTTGACTGATTGCTATTATTTATTTGAATTCAAATTTTATTAGCATAGTTATATGGGAATTAATTTTTTTTCCAAATTTTTATTTTAACAAAAAGATTTTTATTTTCTAACTTTTTTAATTTACTTTAGTAACTTACTACATACTATTAACACATTAATATCGTATAACTCGTAAATCATAGACTTCGATTTTGTGAAATCTGTGTTAATTTTATTACATTATTAGCTGTCCCGGTGAACTTCGTGTCACTTCAAAACCTTCCCTGGACTTCTACGAATATTTTAAGACTAAAATCAGCCCAATCCATTCAGCCGTTTTCGAGTTTTGGCGCGACTAACACATTTGAAAATCCATTTTTATTATAATATTAGATAAGATGTAAAACTTTACTTTTCTTTTTCGTCTTTTGTCAGTAATGCCTCTATCACCAGCTGGTTTTACTAAAACCATGCCAGCTGCTCAGGTGTAAATTTACCGTCCAACTGTACGCGTAGTATAGTAAACAAGATCACTCTCTCTACCTTTACTCTTTCTTCAGTAATGACGCTTAGCTCTCAATTTACAGATCGAAACATAAATCAAAGTAAATTTTATTTACCGCAATAAGTCTCGCGATAAAATATTGCAGCATCCCGGCAGCAACCAGACAGCGGAAATTAAACGGCACAAATAGGAAATGGCTTCCTGCTGCTAGACTTGCGATTAATTTAGCTCCTCAAGACCGAGAAATGACGGTCCTGTCACTTCTTGACGGGAAGTTGGTTGAGGAAATACCTAGTGGACAGTGGATAGTGGACATTATTTAGTTGTGAATTGTGATGATACCTTGGTTTAATGTGCCTTAAATATGGTAAATAACCTTATATTTACTGATACAATCGACGTAGGCAAGGAGACAACCGGTCGTTTTAAATATATTGTTAAATTAAGAAACACAAAAATAACCTCCGATTCAAAATTCTAATAAGTATCAGGAATCAGAACATTGGACTGTAAAAATCACTGAAAGTTACAAACAGCCTTATATTATGAAATAGATAAAGCCAATTTTTCTTAAGCCCGTAAAGTTCGGATGCTACGTTGCCACAGACAGAATATTATATACATCTTTCCTACTATTACCGGAGAAATACCACGGGCTCACAGAAAACCGGCGTGAAACAGCTCTTGCGCTGTATTTCGCCGAGTGAGTGAGTTTACCGGAGCCCCAATCCCCTACCCTTTTCCCTTCCCTACCCTCCCTTATTTCCTTCCCTGTCCTTCCTTATTTCCTTCTCTACCCTCCCTTATTCCCTTCCCTACCCTCCCCTACCCTATTCCCTCGTAAGAGGTCGTCAACACACCTGCAGCTCTTCTGATGCTGCAAGTGTCCATGGGCGACGGAAGTTGCTTTCCATCAGGTGACCCGTTTGCTCGTTTGCCCCCTTCTTTCATAAAAAAAAACCTACACTGACAGACAAGCAGATACGTCAAATTTACAACACCTACCTTTTTGTTGGGGTTTTATAAGTAAAAATATAATATTATTACAAATATTGAATCAGCCAGTATAAACCCATCACTATTTTCGCCTATCTGCCCCTTCCTAGCTCTATAAAGTCTACGGTAACCTATATCTAAACGCCTAAGCGGATTTGGAGCCGCTGTAATAGGTAACAAACGAATGTTAAACAAACAAGTACGCTAATCTCCTAGTTTCTGACGAGGGGCGGGCTGACAGACTTGATTTTACATTGTTAATGGCTTTGCTATGATGGGCCTTTGCATTCACTCTCGTAATTTTGTTATTCAATGTTGCTTGCTATTTTGTTGCCAAGAAATTCGGTGTACGACGAAGTCTACAGAGGGGTTAGTGCGAGTTTTATTCGATCATACGCGTCGAGCGCGTAAACGCGAATTTATATGGGATCCCAGGTAACCCCTCAGGTATTTCCGTCATAATAACTTTTCTTTGTGTTTCGTCTAATATCGAATTAAGTGTGAAGAGCTAATAGACAGGTCGATAATTTCCCATTTGCAATATTTGTCATAGAAATATGCATGCATTGAACCAAAATTTACCTGATTACGGCAAATCTAAAAGGTATTTGGCAGTCCATGTACGATACAAATTATTATATTACCTGGGCCACATACAATTTTTAGGCGTTTCGTTGGAAAACAACTAAAACAAAATAAGAAACTGGAGACTGCTAAAATCATAACCCTCTTTGGCCGTGTTCAGGTAAAACTACAAAACTAGTTTGATAACGTCGAGTTAAACGTTACATTTCCCGTAATATAATAAGTTACTGACACTGGCAGCACAGTATGAATATCATACAGTACAGTAACTTGGCCGTGTCTGGTGTTCCAGAGGTCAGACTCACTCAACACAGAGACAAGTTGTCTCCATGTCTGATTGAAGAGTGATTTTTCACCAAAGCTTTGCTAGGCTGCGTTAGGTGGAAAGTTTTTTTGATAACCAATAGAATCGCTTTAATGCGCAAACTAGCTCTGGCAGCGTTTCTATTTGACCTTAAAAACACATTCCTCTCAAGTCAATTTTCTCATCTCCGAAGGAAGAGTAATTGTGCGTCTGATGTGTTGCAAATATTTGTTACTTCAAGATAGCTAAAATTAAGATAATCATTGTAATTAGTCTCAATAGCTATGTCCACATTGTGCCCTTTCATCTTCAATTTTCATAATCTTTTGACATTCGAAATGTCAAAAGATTATGAAAACTGAAGACGAAAGGCACAATGTGGACATACGAGTAGCTAATAGCTATGTCCACATTATGCAATTTCATCTTCAACTTTCGTCATCTTCTTTTTATTCAACTTTCGTTTGGCATATTCAATGATTGAATGCGTCAAAATCCACTCGCGTTGAAAGAAAAGTGTCATAGCGAGCGCTACGATTTCAACGTTCGTCACGGGCATGCCTCACGTACGCTGTTGACTACGCTATAACGCATGCCCTTGACGAAAAGAAAAAGGCACAATGTGGACAAAGCCAATGGATATTGGATACAGATACAAGTTTTACGCGCCTAATCTTGCTGGCTACTATAAGTTATCTGACATCGCGCTGATGCGTGCGCTATCTATCGTATAGAGCTGGTCTACTGTACACCACTTATATTGTTCTGGAAGTTTCCGGATCGTGAAGATAATTAAAAGTTGAGGACTCGTAATTACTGGTGGTGAACTCGTTAAAGTGTTATCTCACGGATAAGGCGATACAGCGTGTACAGCGCGACAAATTTTACAAGAAACTTGGAGCCTTATTAGACTGGCGATTTGCGGCCGACGCGATTTTGCCGCACTAAATTATCATAGGCAGCTGAGGTTATACGGTAAATGTTTCATCAATCTGATCCATCAATCTGATTGGCGCTGACGGAATATTCGGACGGACGGACGGACGGAATATAATATAATAGACGATCAATTTTTCGTCAATCTTTACCAGATTGATGAAAAATTGACCGTATTACCTCTGCCATAGGTTTGATCGCAGCGAACACGGAGTGATTTTGCGGTGAATATTAGATGTGCCACAATTCCAGCTCGCAAACCACTAATAGCACTTTGGCAATGACACTTTCTGCCGCGCACTGTAAGACTCTGGAATGGACTGTCATCAGCAGTATTTCCGGACCTATACGACCTTTTTTTTAACATGGGGAAATGCTTTACGCATCCCCGGCAGATTGGGGATATCGGCCGGGGTATGTGGGACTCCTGTGTAGACTACCCACTAAAACCCCATGGTGCTCCACTCATCGCTTAAGGCAGAGTTGCGGGTACGATAGAACCTACCGCAAAGACCTATACGACCTACAAAGTACAAACATTCAAGAAGAGAGCGTCCCTCTTAAGGCTGCAGTCTCGCAAAATTCACTCGCTGCGAATTATTTGCGCAACTTTGTTTATTTATTTTTTGACAAACTAACACTAACTAATAATATGACACGAAATATTATTATTGTGTATAATATAAGTAATAGCTTGTAATTTTTTTTAAGTTCATCTATGTGGATATTGTTAGGTAAATCAAGCGTTAAAAACAGCTCTTTCTTGCCCTTGTCATTTCGAGTTGTGTTTGTGCGCTTAGTTTATGGCAATAAATAATTAATTTAAAAATCTGTTCAGATAAGAATGAGCTAAACATTCTCGTCTTCAAAATGCGCACATTAGTTTTTTCTAATTATTTTTCATTTTCTTAATTCAGAGGTCACAATGTCATCAAAATTCTCTGTTTTTATCTCTTAATAAATGGGTCATTTCATAAAAACTATGCATCGTAAGTATGTAATAATTCGATTATTTTGATGCCGAGAGTTGAATAAAGCAATTAACAGAAAAAAAAACACCTAAATCACCTTACTCCTATAGTAATAATAATCTCAAAAGACCTACAACAAAAGGGTGTATAAACAAGGATTGCAAGGGAAATTTTGGTAGGACTTTTGAGATTATCATTATTGTTGGAGTAAGGTGATTTACGTGATTTTTTTTATATTAATTTCTTTATTAAGCTCTTGGCATCAAAATAATCGAATTATTACATAGTTACGATGCATAGTTTTTATGAAATAACTCGTTTATTAAGAGATAAAAACAGAGAATTGTGATGACATTGTGACCTCTGAATTAAGAAAATGAAAAATAATTAGAAATTATTATTTTTAACAAAAAATTAAAACCGACTTCCAGGGTAAAAACAATAATAATTTATAATGAACAAAAAAGTGTTAAATAATTCTTACTCTTTAAAGTGCCTTATGCATAATTCTCCTAAGCCTCAACTATTTCTGTACACAATCTACATTATTTTGAAGACGGTACCAGCTTTAAGAATGCTGAGTTGTATGACAAAATATTTTTAATATTTAGGACTGGTACCGACTTCAAAATAATGTAGATTGTGTACAGAAATAGTTGAGGCTTAGGAGAATTATGCATAAGGCACTTTAAAGAGTAAGAATTATTTAACAGTTTTTTGTTCATTATAAATTATTATTGTTTTTACCCTGGAAGTCGGTTTTAATTTTTTGTTAAAAATAATAATTTCACTCTTTTAAGTGATTTATAAGCTGGTTTTCTGCACAGACTAATGTGTTATGCTTAGTTACTTTGGATCCAGAATACACTTTCATGATATTATGAGAACTCATTGTCTGATATCACTACTTCAGAATTGCTTACTTAACTCCAAGCATATACCACTGTATACCTAATGTATATGCTTGGCGTTAATCAAGCAATAATAAAATTAATGTTTATACGCCTGTCTTTAAAGGCTCTAGAGTTCTGTTCAGTGACTTTCTATCATTACACTCATGAAAACAACTCAACATTACTAGATGACGCCCGCAACTTCGTTGCGCCAAAATTCGTTTATCGCGCGGAAACTTAAAATTTTTCCGGGATAAAAATATCCTATCCTATGTCCTTTCTAGGGACTCAAAGTATCTCCATGCCAAATTTCAGCAAAATCGGTTCAGCTGTTCGAGCGTGAAGAGGTAACAAACGGACAGACTGATAGACAGACAGATAGACACACTTTCGCATTTATAATGTTTGTATGGATGCTCAAATATAACTAAAATCGTCCTTATAAATTTTAAGAATAACTTTCCTCATAGATCTTATGATCAAGTTGCTAACTCGGTAACCTAAACACCAAGGTCGAGTCATTTACATTGAAATAACATTATAATTTTTTAAATCGTTCGACAAATTCGGGCTTTGTTCTTAAAGACGATTAAAAGTAACAATAATAGGGTTATAATTAGATAACTCATGGTGTGGTGACTGGTAGTAGTGATGATGATGATGAATGTAACTTGCATAGTAGCATATGCTTTCAGTTCTTAAACCAACTCCGAAACCCCCAAACTTGTATATATAAGGAATCCGGAGTTCTCTTAGCACCTTCGGAACCATGGTATAACTAATTTTAAAATCTTGCTTTTTGGTAGCACATACTTAGGATACTTCTCATAAAATCGAAATCATTATATTATGTTTCCATATAAATTTGGAGGAGTTCCCTCGATTACTCACGGATGTATGGTGGAATGGTGGTGATGATGATGATGATAAATTTAATTTGCATAGTAGTATTTGCTTTCAGTTCTTAAGACAACGCCGAAACCCCCAAACATGTATCTATTAGGAGTAAGGAGTTCTGTTCACCACCTTCGAACCATGGTATATCCTGGTGCAAAATCTTACTTTTTGGTAACATATGCCTGAAATACTTCATATGAAACCAAAAAAAACATATGTTTCCATTTGAATTTTGAGGAGTTCCCTCGATTACTCATGGATCCCATCATCAGGTCACCACTTTTCTGAACATTGCTTTTTGGTAGCATATGCTTAGGATACTTCTTATTATAAAATCGAAATCATTATAAGTTTCCATATAAATTTGGAGGAGTTCCTTCGATTACTCACGGATGTATGGTGGAATGGTGGTGATGATGATGATGATTAATTAAATTTGCATAGTAGTATATGCTTTCAGTTCTTAAGACAACGCCGAAACCCCCAAACATGTATCTATAAGGAGTAAGGAGTTCTGTTCATCACCTTCGAACCATGGTAAATCCTGGTGCAAAATCTTACTTTTTGGTAACATATGCCTGGAATACTTCATATGAAACCAAAAAAAACATATGTTTCCATTTGAATTTTGAGGAGTTCCCTCGATTACTCATGGATCCCATCATCAGATCACCACTTTTGACAAAATGGGACCAAATTGGAGTGGAACCTAATATAACAAAAGAAAAATTTTGAAAATCGGTTCATAAACGGCGGAGTAATTGTTGAACATACATAAAAAAAAAAAAAAAATATCCACAGACGAACGTATAACCTCCTCGTTTTTGGAAGTCGGTTAAAAACTAATGTGCGCATTTTGAAGACGAGAATGTTTAGCTCATTCTTATCTGAACAGATTTTTAAATTAATTATTTATTGCCATAAACTAAGCGCACAAACACAACTCGAAATGACAAGGGCACGAAAGAGCTGTTTTTAACGCTTGATTTACCTAACAATATCCACATAGATGAACTTAAAAAAAATAACTAGCTATTACTTATATTATACACAATAATAATATTTCGTGTTATTTTATTAGTTAGTGTTAGTTTGTCAAAAAATAAATATACAAAGTTGCGCAAATAATTCACAGCGAGTGAATTTTGCGAGACTGGAGCCTTAATAGGCCGGCAACGCACCTGCAGCTCTTCTGGTGTTCCGAGTGTCCATGGGCGACGGTAGTTGCTTACCATTAGGTTGCCCATTTGCTTGTTTGTCCCCTTATTTTATTTAAAAATTTAATTGTTTCCTGCAATTTTGTTGCATACAAATTCGTTTATTGCTATGAAACCGTACATATTTATTTACGTGGTGAAAACTGTCCCTTATATTCTCAGTGTATGCCCACCGAAACAGCGGTTCGAGCATTAATTATTAGAAACAAACATATATACAGACTATAGTAGCCCAGTGGGAGGAACTAATTAATTAATAATTAAATAATTACTAACGAGATAATTTTTAATCAGATTTATATACCAACTGACTTATAAGATGATTTTGCGCTAAGATTTGAAAACGACATTTTATCAAATTAAACTATGTAACTTGAAATTATTCATATCTGTTATTATGACTAAAGAGAGCCGAATGGGTAGACGTTTCGTTCGCAATCGCAGAGGGTGCTGGTTCGATCCCGGATGGAGGCGTTTATCAATATCAATGAGACATTTTCGATCTCAAGTACACAATATGGGCGCTCTTACGGTGAAGGAAAACATCGCGAGGAAACCCGCACATGGTTGGTCCCAGACGTATTGACCTGTTCTTTCCTCTGGACTAGACTGACTATTTAGCGAAAATGCCGTATGCGCTCGGGCAACCATACGGACATTTAAAATATTGTCCCCAGGCACTACAGTATTTGAACAGTGGTTACTTCGCTCTGAAAATACTGTATGAATCATCCACGATGGATGCAAAGGCCTAGTTATTATAACTTGACGCGGAAGAACGGACAACAGCTAGTCACAAACGTAGCGATGTATATGTCGCAGTCATCTGGTTCAATCTGCGATTCGATTAAATGACTAGCGCATTCATTGAATGACACCATTCAATTAAATGACTCGGCCGAACGTCGATTGAACGATCGTCACTCAACGTCCAACTAGTTAGCGATTTGTAACTTAGCCTTTTGAAGATAGCGGACATGAAATCAGTCAAGTAATTGAAGGTATTTCATTTTTTCTCACTGCGGCGCTAGTAGTCACCAAAACAAATATGGCGTCAAACAGCTCGCACAGCTGATAGCACTGTGTTGATATTTTGTCGATTGAATTGACTTTAAAGTTTAACCTTCCGCATACGAGGTGGGGTATCACAGACCCCAGCTTAAAATATTTAGCGATAACTTTTTAAATAATTGCGCTCGAAAGTTATAACCTTTAGTAGCTGCGTTTGCGACGTTGCCACGTTTACCACCGACTTCGCTCAGTTCTGCGCGCGCGCGTTTGGGAGATAGACGTGTGCCCGGCGTCTCAGACCCCACGTTGTACGGGACGTCGTCAAAAACGTAAGTACTCTTAACTTGATTTTTGATCGTTTTTGTAGGTTTTTTTACAACAATTGTAATGAAAAAAATTATTATTTTTAGTGGAAATGCCGCGCTTTCTCCAGGACTCAGAAATTGAGAGGTGTTTATTGGAAAATGATTTTGATTCGGAGGACGAAGCGATTTCTGCTGAGAATGATTGCGAATCGGACCATTGTAGTATAGCGTCTGAATGTCTTACGGAAGTAGATGCAGAAGAAGATGAAGAATATCTATTTCTCACAACAAGAGGTACTTCTAGGAGTCGTTCTCAAACCATCAGGGGCGCTTCTAGAGGTCGTTCTCGAACTAACAGAGGTGGTACTACTGGTCGTTCTCGAAGCAACCGAGGTACTTCTAGGGGGAGTTTCCGAACGAACAGAGGTGCTTCTAGAGGTCGTCAACCGAGAAATCAATGCACTTCTCAAGGTCATCAGTCGCCTGCGTCACTTGAAATTTTACGTCGCGTAACATCTCACCAAGCAGATAGCCGCCAAAACAGCTTGTCACCATCAGCTCAATATAATCTTGATTCTCCTACATGTTCTACTGCATTGGATGATCAAGGCCTTTCCAATGATGTTTTTATAGCAAAAGATGGCACAAACTGGCAAAAACTACCTCCTCGATCTAATGTCCGGACTAGAGATGAAAACATTGTAAGAGGTGCTCCCGGAGTAAAGTCACAATTTCAACAAAAGAAATCTCATTTAGAGTGTTTTGAGGTGTTTATTTCAGAACCCATAATGGATGTAATATGGCTTCATACCAACGAAAAAATTTCTACTTCAAATTTATTGGAGAACAGAACGGGAGATAAATTAGACTCAACGCGGGCTGAAGTGACAAGAGCTGAATTAAAAGCATTATTTGGGCTGTTATTACTGGCAGGTTTATATAGATCAGGAAGGCAGAATACGGAAGATCTATGGGCAACGGACGGAACTGGCATAGAGGTGTTTCGATTAACAATGTCTCGAAACAGATTTATGTTCTTACTGGAGAAACTTCGATTTGACGATATGTATTCAAGAGCAGAGCGAGCTAAATATGATAAACTTGCACCCATTCGTGAAGTGTTCGAGTATTTTGTTACCAATTGCCAAAACTCTTTCTCACCATATGAGTATCTAACCTTGGATGAGGAGCTAGTGGCTTTCAGAGGCAGGTGCCCTTTTAGACAGTACATACCCTCTAAGCCAGCAAAATATGGAATAAAAATATACGCCCTTGTAGACAACAAGACCTATTTTAGCTGCAACTTAGAGGTGTATTGTGGAAAGCAACCTGAAGGTAGTCCATATGCCGTAAGTAACAAACCCCACGATCTCGTGAAACGAATGATAAATTGTGTGTCAGGAACTGCGCGTAACATCACAATGGATAACTACTTCACCAGCTATGAGACTACGATGGAGTTACTACAGGATCACAAACTTACTGTGGTGGGAACATTGCGGGCTAATAAGACATATATCCCTCAAGAGTTCAAGAAAGCACGTGAAGAATATACATCTTTATTTGGTTTTCAAGATAAAGTCACAATCGTCTCATATGTGCCAAAGCCAAGAAAAATGGTCTACCTGATGTCTTCTATGCACCATGATTGTGTAATAGACCCCGAAACTGGAGTACAACAGAAGCCAGAAATGATAACATTCTATAATGCGACGAAGTCGGGCGTTGATGTGGTGGATAAGCTGGCTAGAACGTATGATGTTTCTAGAAATTCACAACGCTGGCCACTTACAATATTTTTCAGCCTATTGAATCATGCAGGTATAAATGCAATGGTGATGTATATGCTGAATAATGGAACAAATAAAGGAAAAACAAACCAAAGAAGAGAGTTCATAAAGAAGTTAGGATTGTCGTTGATAGAAGAGCAACAAAAGATAAGAAAAGAAAATGAAAGATTACCGAGAGAATTGCGTAAGAGAGTTGCGGAGCATTTAGGCGAACCACTTAGTCCTCCAAAAAAAACAAAAAAACCAAATTCACGCCAAAGATGCTCTAGATGCCCAAGATCCAAAGATCGAAAATCAACGCGCGCTTGCGCGAAATGCGATGCACCGTTGTGTTTGGAACATAGTATTTATATATGCGAAGATTGTGCTGATTTACTTGAAAATGCTTAAATTTGATTTTATTTTTTATTATTCCTGTTTTTAATTGTTGTTATAAATATGTCGGATCTCATCAAAATACGTGATTCTTATGTTTAAGTGATTTTTTAATTGCCAGAGAAGGGCAAGTTTTGTTGTATGATTACAAATAATAAACATAAATACCTTATCTAAATTTTTTTTGTATACATAGTCTATATCCTCTAAATTACAAAAAATAAGTAATAAATGCAAAAATATCAAAAATAACCTTAAAATATTAAATTAAATATTGGCAATTTTGACCCCACCTTGTATGGGACGTTTGAATTTTTCACCTGGTATGCGGAGGGTTAAAGTGCTTTATTTGTAATAAAATAATATGACAGCGTGAATTTACCCATTAGCTACCCTCCCATTTAACTACTTCACTAAGTATATGATTTTTAGTCAAGACGTTAAACGTCACAGTCAACGCCTTGACGAGTTGTCCTTTAGTCATTCGATTGAATGGTGCCATTCAATAATTAATATGCTAGTCATTTAATCGAATCGCAGATTAAACTAGTTGACTGCGACATATACACTATACAGTGACACGTCAATTTTGTATCACCAAGTCACGTTATATCTCATTTCGGCGTGAAATCCACCATTAGTTCGTGTAAGCTGTGACTCGTGAGGGTAATATTTCGGCCTGTGGTAATTAACATATGATGTCCCATCTGCATAAATACGTCATGGATACTGGACATGTAGACAGAGCGCTAGCCGTGAAAGTTCATTACGATGTGTTACTTTGAGGGGGGATTTCGTGGAAACTGTAGTTGTAAGCTAAAGCGTCTATTTACATTTTACATAAATACTTCATGGAATAGTCGTGTAGGTTTAGCGCCAGCTGTGAAATTATGATGTGAAGCTTTGAGAGGGAATCCGTGGTAACTGTAATGGTAAGCTAAAGGGTCTTGATCTGAGATTTTTAACAGGAGTTACTTTTCGCTAGCCTTTTAAGTCAAAAAGGTTTTTTTAGTTAAAAGATTTTCTTTTGATTTATTAGGAAATAGGGTTATTTTGATGTCCCCGTTGGTCGGTCAACCAACATCAAAATAACCAACCAACAACATGGTCGAATATAGTACAAGGTGTAACATATACCTAAGTAATAATACTTTAGGGTGTGTACTGTGTATGTGTCCCTTATATATACAGTTCACCAAGAAAATAGTAGCGCTGAAAAAGCATTTTTTGTGTTTTTTATGGGTAAACACTCACGCGTCATAAATTTGTCCATGCAAAGATGAAAAAAATAGTTACTCTTTCAGCGCTGCTACTTTCACTGCGAACTATTAAATAGGGGACACACACCGTAAAGTGTAATTACTATCAGTTATTACTTAATTTTGTTACACCCTATATAAATTCCTGTCTAAAACCATCAAAATCGAACATTAAATATTTATTTAAGTATATTATTTTTTAAATATTTACTTTAGTATCTACTATAAACTCATAAAAATGTTTTAAAATGTCATAAAGTAAATTAACGATTGCAATAACAAAATGCTATTCAAATAGGTAAAAGACACCGTTTGCAATCCAAGTAGCGTTTAAATGTAAATCCTTCCTTAATTTCCATTTATTGCGAGGGCAATCAAGAACACTTCACAAACAATAAACATTATCCCGATCAGCTCCTAGACTATTAATGATAATAAAATATGAACGCGTTGTTTTATTTATTGCATTTTAAGGTAAGTAAGTAAGTAACAATTCGTAATTAATGTTTCAGTGGCCATATTATTTTTATTATGGGGAATTCCCAAAAATTATGACGTATATTTTACATTGTGTAGAATGTAGATAGTTATTTTTTTTACAGAGAATAAACAAAGCGTCCTTGTCATTGTCTAGCACATTCGAAAACCCACATGACAGAAAAAGACAAAGAAACTTAAATAATTATACGCTCAGATAATTCTTTAATCAGTAAGGAGGACAGCCGATATCATCAGAAATAAACCGGCCAAGTGCGTGTCAGGCCACGCGCAATGTAGGGTTCCGTAGCACCGCTAGTTTTTGAAAATTTCTGTATGGTCAATGAATGTACATTTATAACATGTTTTACACTACTAACAACATCATCTCAAAGGAATTTGAACGAAAAGTTCCTTTATACTTCGCCGAATACATTTTTTTTAGTTAATCGACCATTACTCAATAACTTATGAAGTCAACTTAGCCGTGATAGTTTTCCTTTTAAATTCAGCATATTTCCTACTCCCATGAATTTTTCACATTTCCAGAAACAACCGTTTAGCTGGTAGAAGGGGGGGACACTGGACTCTAACGATTTTTTCCACTTTAAAACTTAATATTTCACAAATGGATCCCTAAACCGGAAAATGATCTATGAATACTCATAATATTTTTATAAAAACCTATCCAACAACACCCCATACGATGGGGTGTGCGCGAAAAAAAAATTCAACCCTGCTTGGTGTGTAGGGGAGGTACCATAAAAAAATATTTTTTAAATATTTTATGTACCATTTTGTCGGCATAGTCAATATGTATATTCATGCCAAATTACAGCTTTGTAGGTCCTACAGTCTCTGAGCAAAACCGCGGACGGACAGACGGACAGACGGACAGACGGACGGACAGACCGAAACTATAAGGGTTCCTTGTTGACTACGGAACCCTAAAAAGTTAAGAAAATCCATACTAATAATTATATAAAATATAAATGCAACATGTGTCTGTCTGTCAATTTGACTGTCTGTCTGTTACCTCTTCACACCCAAACCGCTGAAACCATTTTGAAAATTTTTTGTTAAGTAAAAGGGACTAAAGGTAGCTTTTATTGCACTCTGAAAAGGACGAACAAACTGATAACAGTCGCTAAAATATAATTATAACTTTAATATTATCTAGCATCTGAAATCGCCATAAAATGTTTCCCGCTTTAATATCTAAACTCCAAAATTGTCCCTAATTTTATTGTATTCGGAATGAAACAGACAAACAGATTAAAGCATTATATTATTATAGTCGAAATTTCTAAAGCGGTAATGTAACAGCTCCCTAATTGCGGTTTCGTCAATCTCACGGACAATGGAACACCTCACTAAGCTCAAACGATAGTGGCTTTCAACAAAAGATATTATGGAAATTAACCTTTTTGAACATGGTAATATCAACCTTATATTTTAAAACGTAGGAGTCAAAATCGCGTGATGTATTTATTTTGTGAAGTTAAATTCGCTCACCGTACCTCGATGAGGTCGACTATTGTAGGTGCAGTATAAATTGTTTGGAGTATCGTTATTCAGGGAGACTTATGGCGAATCAGGGCTGCCACTCGATATTTCAGGGTTGCCAGTTTACAGTGTGTAACAAACAATTGATAATATTTTAGGGTGTGTTTGTGTGTCTTAAACATCATGACTGATGAGACATGTTCAATACTCGAGGACGTGATATTTGGCTATTATAGTAGTTGGAAAAAAAAAAATATATATATATATATATAATAAATAAATATATCAATTAATCACTGAGTAAATGTAGCTTAAAGTTAAATAATTATTTACCCAACGCATGGACACCGCGCGCGGGAAGAGTAGCGCGGGGAGCGGGGCGCACGTCGCCGCGCCGGCCGCATAGTAATTTATTAAGTGTCCATGATTCATTTGTTTAAAGGGAAATTTGATCAAAAATTAAGTTCCTAATTTTATTACATAATTATAATGAGAATCGAGTACTGAATACTCTCCTGAAATATCGGTCATGTCTCACCAGTCATGCTGTATACAGTTCACTTTTAAAGTAGCAGTGCTGAAAGAGTTACTTTTGTTTGGGAAAATACATGACGTACAGGCATTTCTCGTAGAACAATAGTGATAGAAGTCAAAGGTAACTCTATCAGCACGGTTACCTTCACAGTAACTCTATATACAAGAGACTCAGACGCGCCTTATCCGGTAGGATAAAATAAAAAATAATAATACTTTGGGGTACTTTAGGTAATACTTTAGGGGGACGCCCCTAACATGATCAGGGCTATTTTTTGCATATAACCTAAAAGGACAAAAATTATTTTATCTTTTTGTCTTTTATACCCTAAAGTTCTATTACACCTTTATATCACACCCTGTATAATGTATATGTCGCAGTCATCTGGTTCAATCTGTGATTCGATTGAATGACTAGCGTATTCATTGAATGACACCGTTCTATTGAATGACTGAAGGACAACTAGTCAAGACGCTGACTGTAACGTTTAACGTCTTGACTAAACGTCATCATAGTGAAGTCGTTAAATGGAATGCTAATGGCAAGGCGGGAGCTTCGCTGCGCTACGCTCCCGCCTTGCCATCTAACCTAACCAAATCCAATCGTATTGGACAGACGAAGTAATAAATACATTGCTATTAATTACCTAAGAATTATATACTGTTCTTATACATTTCCTATTCCGTTAAAAATAAATACATTCTATTACCTGACTAATTTCATATCCGCTCTCTTCAAAGGGCTATGTTAAAAATCGCTAACTAGTTGAACGTTGAGTGACGATTATTCAATCAACGTTCGGCCGAGTCATTCAATTGAATGGAGTCATTCAATGAATGCGCTAGTCATTCAATCGAACCGCAAATTGAACTAGATGACTGCGACATAATATATACCAGGGTTGCCAACTGCCAATTCTTATAAGGGTTTATAGGTCATGTGAGTTGTGAAGTTCAACTGCTTTTAGATCGGGTAATAACCTCTTATATTGAGTGCCCCTTTAGTTTGATGTACGTAATTTGGTTTCCCTTCAAGGTATAGTACTCATACGGGAGAATTTAATTATCGAAATATTTTTATCAAATTAACCCAGCCTTATAGAATTTGAATGAGTGTACGAGGCATATTTTCTTATAACAGTTTTATAAAGATGTGCAATTAGTACTTAGTTAGCTTTGCTAGGATGTTAATTAAAAACCCTCATATTACATCCTTTCTATATTTATCTAAGAGCTACAAGCCCAGTTTTTTTTAATTAAAACTCACATTTGTAAGTAATATCTGTAATGAAAGTTTATGTTCTTTGAAAATTTCTTGTTTGCTTTCTAGTAGTTTAATAGAAAAACAGCCGAGTGTGAATCGAACTCACACAGTAAGGTTTCCGTATCATTTAATGTTATCGAGCAAAACTATCATTTATTGTTATCGTACATACCTTTAGAGTTTTCGAAGCTACTTGTAAAGTTTTATTTGACACCTAAATAGTTTTTGTAGCTACCTGTTCAGTTTTCGTTGATACGTTCGTTTTCTTAGAGACTTGTTCAGTTATTTTAGCAACCTTTGCAACTTAATTTGTAACTTGCTACCAATAATAATACTCCCCGCATCGGTTTCGGTGACGGTGGCTGGTTTCGTTGAAATCAGGTCAGGTACGCAGGAGCAATTTATAGTGCCCAGGTGTGTGCACAGTATACAAGAGCACTCTCTATTCATTAATAATAATAATAATAATAATAATAAACGTTTTATTTGGCACAATAATCATTGACTCTCATATCCCAGTGGGACGGAAGACCGACACGACTGGCGAGAGATCAGGCGCAGGACCGACTTTTTACATGCTCATCCGACGCATGGATCATCTTACTTGTCAGACAATCAGGTGATCAGCCTGCATAGTCCTAACCAAACTTGGAAATAACATGTTTCCAACGCGGGAATCGAACCCACGACCTCCGAGTCAAGAGCGACCACGGAGGCGTAACTTGCTATACAGTTTTCATAGAAAGTATGCAATACGACGGAGGGACAGCGTAGACTCAACGTGTCGTGTAAAATCGCCCTTATACTATAATATTACATGCAACCAAAACCTACGCGCGTTTACTTTTCACGCGTATTCCAAACAAGGCCTTAGATCTCTATCAATTAGAGTAAAGTGAACGTCTATTAATAATTAGCAATCAATCATTGGTCCGATCTCCAGCGACAGAGTATCAGTTGATGATGGATGATACCCAGCGGTTTAATCGGAAATGTAGATCATTTGTAGAGTAATTATGATTAATATGAGTATGAAGATGGGGCGCGATGATGCTTGAAGGCCAAAATTGCTTAGGCTCGGCTTATATGCGTCCGCCCAATCGCACGGTTTCGCGGCTACACTACACCGCGAGATCACAAGCAATTGTAATATGTTTTTCCATACAAACGTTGTCCCCTGTTTCCTCCCTGGATAGTGCCGGTAGAGTTATAATTTTTTTCCTGAATATCAGCTATGGCCACTAATACAATGTCTGTATGTTTTCTTTTTTTTTCATAATTTAGGTATTAAAAAAGATATGGACGTTCAAAACCCCAAAAAAATGACC
This sequence comes from Plebejus argus, assembly GCA_905404155.3. Taxonomy (NCBI): domain Eukaryota; kingdom Metazoa; phylum Arthropoda; class Insecta; order Lepidoptera; family Lycaenidae; genus Plebejus; species Plebejus argus. The sequence goes on along the minus strand of FR989941.1, from coordinate 2,234,841 downwards.
AAATTTTCCGCTGTATTCAAACATCCAGAAAACAGATTTGGCTAGATTATACAAAAAAAAAATAAAACATAGGGACACAGTTCAAGCCTTTCTTTATTCTTTTATGAAAAAAGTACTTAAATCGGTTAAGTTTTAGAGAAGGAATCAGGGGACAACGAATCGTTGATTTTCTGCGGTTGTCTCTATTGCGCTCTGCGCGGTATGGGCTTGAGGTGAGGGAGACAGCAATAGATATTACGAGTACTTTTTTCATTTCTCTTGACCTTAGAGTATCCTAATCTTTACAATTGCTTGTGATGGGTGTAGCGGCCAAAAGGCTCGTTTGAACGGACGCATTCAAATCGAGCCTAACATCTATACTCCCATACTAATATTATAAATTAGAAAGTATTTTTGTCTGTCTGTTACGTCCTCTTCACACCTCAACCGCTGGAGCGATTTTTCTGAAATTTCTTATGGAGATACTTTAATTCCCAGGAAAGGACATAGGATACTTTTTATCCCGAAAGAATGTACGGTTCCCGCGCGTTAAATGAGTTTCGTCTCGACGGAGTGCGGAGTTGCGGGTGTCATGTAGTGTTTCATAAAGTCCAATTAACATCAACACCTAGAGCCATTAACTAATACAGTATGCAAATTCTCTAATGCCTTGCTTAGTCCAGTATGTTACTTAATACCGTATACGCAGTTTAATTAAATCCTCCATATTATATAGCAACTACGTACTACATGTTACAAGTGAACATTTCAGGAACAGTATATTTCTTCGTGGTCCAGCGACTTTAGAGAATAGCTCTTGATAAAGTTCGTGGGTTCCACAAATAGTATTCTTGTGTATTGTGCACACACTTTGTCACTACATCATAGCTTTTATCGCAGGCTTTGAGCGTGGCGACTGAACCAACAGATTCCGTAACGAAAAAACCGAACACCCTCCCGAGTGTGAGTTTTTTGTTTCACATTCGATCGTGAACGCGTTTGGCGTTTACTAAGATTTTGTATGGGATTTGTACAGCGCCACCTAGCGATGCTCACAGGAGTGAGCCCAGCCCAGTGAGTAATATAAATTAACTCGGCACACTGCATAGCTTGGTTTCAATGAAACCTGCCGCAGTCTCTTACAATATTTGCCCTGTCTATCTCCTACTTTACTCAGCTATGTTTCCTCTTTTATTTAATTATGTATTCCGTCTTATCTATCTCTTACTTAGCTCTACCCGCAAAGCATCAAGAATCTGTTTATTCGATCAGCCCCTTTCGAGTACCGATCCGCGCAAATCGGTTCGCATTTATATTAATTTTATCCCGTGATTTGATGCACTGCTCAGCGGTTCGTGCTAATATCGTCTGACGGATATAAATTGGAAGAATTATACTCGAGCGGTATTTATTTTAAACGGATTACCGATTTATTTGGATCCTGATGATTGGTTGCGATTTATCTTGCGTAAATTGATTTTTATGGAGTTATGAGAATTTTTGTGTGTTCAACTGCAGTAGGAGCGGTTTACCTGCGTTAGGCTGGCTTCACACGAGCCGCGCGGCAGCCACGCGACTTCTATACTAAAACGAGCCTCGCTCGATTTAGATGTCTTACAATATGTCCCTCTTTACTCCTTAGTCGATATACTTTATAGTAATTAAATATGGGCATTTTTAGGCTCCATATACATACCATAGCATCAGCCATCCACCCACTACGTGCACAATGTGGCATGCTAAAGATAACTTCGCAATCATAATGTCAATCATGATTGTTCTTTATGACCGAATATGAGAAATTCGCCTTTTTCGAACTAAATAATTTCAAACTCATACATTACCAGGGGGTTGAGTCAAGATTTTTTCGTTTTCGCTTCGTTATAGAATCGCCGACCAAAATGTATGGAATTGACATAAGCGTTCGTTAATATGAAGTTGACGTTAGTAGGGAAGTATTGGGCATTCTGTCCCACTTGTCCAACCAAAAGTTGGATAGAATTGTCTGTCCTGCAAAGAATCACTTAAATTAGAATGTGTTCTGTCCTGCAGTTGAAATGATTAGGCATTCTGTCCCACTTTTGTTCGCTCGCGGTGCATAAACGAACAGGAGGGCATCCTGTTCCGACACACCGAACCTCCGTTCGCTCGCGCTCACTTCGGTGTACTCGGTGTGTCAGGATGCCCAATAGCTCCTGTTCGTTTATGCACCGCGAGCGAACAAAAGTGGGACAGAATGCCTAATCATTTCAACTGCAGGACAGAACACATTCTAATTTAAGTGATTCTTTGCAGGACAGACAATTCTATCCAACTTTTGGTTGGACAAGTGGGACAGAATGTCCAATACTTCCTGTTCGTTTATGCATCAACTGATGGTAAATGAAAGGAAATGCTCATGACATGCACCTCTGTTCGCTCACTTCGGTGTGTCAGTGTGCCACTTACCGTAGGTAAGATCATGCACCGATCATACTACTGACTCGTAATCGGTTACGGTCAATGGTAAGATCACCTACTTTTTTACCAAAAAACATACCTCGGCTTAAATATACCAACACACTATGATGTTTAGTATGTTTAAGCTTACATTTCAGGGGATAGGAATTTAGGATCTTATCAATAAATAAACACCAGTTTTTATGCATTTATAAAAATAAACAAAATAATGTCTTCGTTTGTGTAATGTAGAATTCTTCATCATTGATCATCCGATCTGAAAAAAAAGAATGTTATGTACATCCACACTTACATAATAATCACCATTTAGAGTCACGAGTACTTTAAAACTACGACGACGATTAAGGATGTTTGAGTAATGTTTGATCTAAAAAAATTATGGATTAATTATGTTTCTAGTGATAACTTCGACTTTTTGGCATTCAAATAATCTCGAAAATATTAACGTTATATTATGCAATAACAGTTTTTCTAGTTTTTATTATTCGTAGGTTTTATAGGAAATATATTATGAATTTTTATATTTAAATTTGTTATTATTAAAATATTGGATATTAATTATTATTCTGATTAAATAATTACCTCTAATATGTATCTACTACATAAACCTCATTCAATAAACTAGATACATTTAGATTCAAATTTACTTACAATTAAAATAGAATGCCAGGTATCCTTTTTCTGCGTTCCGCTGTAATTTTTGATGAACTTCTCTAATTTTCAAGCATCTGAAAAAAATAAATGTATTTTTTTTTTCATCAAACAACACACGTAAAAGTATAATAGTGTTTTATGAATAAGGTAGATATTTATACCATGGTACGCCTGGTCTAATTATTGCATTAACTTTTCTTTGTAAATCATGAAGCTAATATAGGAAAATACTAAATAAAATATATTTTTTTTCCATCAAACAACACACGTAAAAGTATAATAGTGTTTTATGAATAAGGTAGATATTAATATTATATTACATTATTCAATTAAATTTATTATAACATGGTACGACTGGTCTAATTGCATTAACTTTTCTTTGTAAATCATGAAGCTAATATAGAAAAATACTAATCAATAAGAGTAACACAATAGATTAAAATATTTGATGGGTAACGAATGAATATATTGGTAATTATTTAATTTTAAAATGTATCAATGTAATAAATAATGAATCGTTTTCAAAAACTAAAATATTATCAATTTAAATCAAAACTTAAATAATTGTGTAATGAATTAAATCTACAGTGTGAAATTTTAGTGGTTGTTTTCCCGCAGTAAAATGATTCTATCTTAGTAGTACAATAGATTTGTAAATTTTTTTTTGTTCAAATCAAAAAAAATTCGGTCGGGTCCATAGTAACTCGCGCCTATCGGCATAAAGTTTCCATAGTACGTCATAAAAAATATTTTGTAGTTTCAAAAAATAACATGCATGGTTCGATAGTACTACTATAGGTAAATCGTTCTGCTGCGGGAAAACAACCACTAAAATTTCACGTTGTACTATAATGAATACAATAAGTACGACACTTACTTTTAACTATTCCTTTATCTTCTCATACACTTTTGTTGTACTGGGCTGAAACTACGATGATACTCACCGCGCACAGCGTTGTAAATGAACGAGCCAAGACGGGAAATCATAGGAACAGACCGACCGAGTCGATAGGGTTATCAAACCTACTATATATTATAGTATCCAACTATTAATTTTATCCAACTATTAATTAAGGGATCAAATACTTTATTTCTAAAAAATTTGTAGGCGAAACTACTATATTTTGCGTAAAGCAGAACGCAGCCAAGCTAAAATGAATCTTATTCCAATAACGTTGTGTTGTGTTGTGTGCGTGCCACGTCATTCTTTCTTTTTTGTCATCTACTATATTTTTTAAGTTGATAACTATATATGATAAATAAGTATTATATATGATAGAAAAAAAGTTGGTAACTCTATTAGTCGCACGCAAATACATGCACACACGATGTTCCTGTGTTGAAACGTGAAGTGATCTATCCCAACATAGTGTTCCGATAACTCAAATTAATAGTTATACAAATAATCAGTAAGACATAAATAAATTCGATAAGATTTATCCATTACAAATTAAACCATGCGTCAAATTCATAACTTAGTAAAATAAGGAATTATAAATATCGATAGCATTTAAAGGATGATAATTTTCATAATTTGACTAGAGGTAATATAATCGTGTTTAATATACACAATATTCATTTATAATTTATTGGATTTATAGGGTAAAAACTTATCGCCTCTTAAATTATCTCTTTAATCGAGTTTTCGCTTCTAGTTCACATCCCTGATATGGAAAAAAGCTGCAAGGTGTCAAACAAGAATATAATATTGCACATACGTATTGTTAAACCGACACTCGCTTTTATAGTAGGGGAGCCGAAGCGGTGATTTCTGCAGTGATTTGAGCGCGTCAGATTAAGCTTGTGTATGCTTCCCACACCCAAAGAAGCTTTTATTTAAAGCACTGACGGCTTAAAGTAAAGGGAAAGATTATACTCTTTAAAATTTTCAAACACATTTTAAAAACAAAGCCTTCTTGATATATTTTTTTTAATCCTGCTTGACGATTACATGTTTGTTTCTTTAAATTGAATGATAAATTACCTTAAAAGACAATTTTTATACATGATTACTTTTTTTAACTTCTAAATAGCTGCAGTTTGTCACTGCCCCACTGTCATAAGTAATGCTCTTATAATTTTTTCTCTCCTCCTTACTTAATCTACGAAATATACTAGGTCCCCATGACACTCGAGTAACTACAAAATTAGCTTACTCGCCTCCCCTACTATGAACAGCAGCAGAGATACAATTACAAAGCATTTCAATGAAACGCCGCAGCGAGCGCGCGACGTAGATTCTTGTTTATTCAATTTTATTTCATATTCAGCTACATTGATCAATAATAAGGTCGAAAATTGTAGTAAGGCATCATTAGTTTAAAAAACGTTTATATTTCATATTATTTACCACAATATCATCACAATTATTCACATACACATTAAATATTCGGATTTACTTGCTTATTTAAACAATTATAATTTATTTAATTTTAATCTCTTCTTGGAAATTAGGTATTGGTTCAAGATTAAATTCGCTATAAAAGTATGCAACATTTAACATGCTTAAAAAATACACAGATGTATAAAGATACCTAGATTTTGAGGATGCATGATCAGTCAAATCAAATCAAACCATTTATTTCAGAAAATTTACATTCCATATTATTAATTATTATTTAAAATCAAGCAAAATTTGTATAACATTAAATTTATGTCAAAATCGATGGCAATTAAATGGAAAAATTTACATATTATATAATTTGACGACCTCTGTGGCTCAGTGGATAGCACGTTGGTAGCTAAAGCTGGAGGTTGCGGGTTCGAATCCCGCCGACGGAACAAAAAGTTTTCAATGTTCCTGGGTCATGGATGTGTATTAAATATATTTATCATATAATAAAAATCTTAAATATATGTATTATGTATAGTATAAAAGTATTAAATATATTTCCGTTGTCTGGTACCTGTAACACAAGTCCATCAGGTACTTACCACAGGGCCAGACTGACGTGGTGTGAAGCGTCCATAGATATTATTATTATATTTCAATATATTGTTGTCTCGGCATTTTTACCGGTGAATGATTCAGGTACGGGCATTGTCAAGTACCTGACTCAATTTGTGTCAGGAAAGTATCATGATCGTGAATCGTGATGTAGTGAAAGATGATGATGGATTTAGAAACCTCCGAACTATGGAGCAAGTGTCAATGACGATGGATTTTTGTATATTGATGTATGTGTTTTTGTTTAGGTCGAGTGTTCTCAGAGCAGCAGTGAGGGTCTTTGGGTATTATTATTATTATTATTATTATCTATTAAAGAAACGCATAATATATTTATCTTATTTAATTCTTTTACAATTATATAAGTATTTCATATGTTTTACATAGTAATGATCAATGATGATGTAATTGATAACATTAAAACGGACAAACATACGCACATATCAACTCGCGCTTGACAACTATTACACATTTTTGATGACAAATACCGTTTTCCAACAATAAAAGTCGACGCATGTTGGAACAAGTCACAACTTTTCAAGTGGCTTCGCACCAGTCTTCAACTGCAACTAAAATGTTAGTGAGTATTGAATTAATATTATTACTCTTTTTTGTGATTAATTCATCAAGATGGTAAAATAATTGATATTAATTTCTTCTTTAATTATTAAAAAAATAATTTAAATTCTTTTTATTTTTATTATTTTATATAAACATAATAATTTTAAACTTTACAATTTTTTTTAAATTTTTATTGTTTAATAAAATATAAATGTATTGTAGTTTTAATGTAATGACTAATTTTAATGATAATATTATAATGAAATTTTTAAATGTAAATATTGTAATGTTATGGGTCTTAGAAACCCGAAATAAATGATTTTGTTTTTTTAATAGGTCCGATTCAGAGTTTGAGGCCCCATCTGTGGTGTCGGCAGCACCGAAAAAGAAGTCAAAGGCGTCAACCAGCAAACGCAAGGCTGGCTTGGAAAAGCAACTCGACTCATCTCCTCCGCTGGAGTTGACCCGCACCTCATCAGACAAAAGTGCTCAACGAAAGCGAAAATACTCCTCCCCGCACGAATTTATCACTACACGGTATGTTCGATTATTATTACCTACTTTACGTTTGCTGAAATTCTATTTCTGTTTCTGCTGGTTTTTAACTGTCTTTGTAATAGCCAACTGTCAACCACGATAATTCAGTTTGCATAGTTACAATGATTTCCTACTTTTTATTTATCAAAACTTAGTTCAGTATCCTGTTGAAGTCTGATAAAACTAGGCACCTAATTGTTTACAGTCAAAAGTGAATGTGCAATACACTTATTCCTATTTTGTTTGTTTTCTTACTAATATTTATTCTCGATTATTGTATTTTAATGATAATAATATGTTAATTTTGTGTTTTTACAGAACAAGGAGACCGGACTTATTCAATATCTTGCGGAGAAACCCGAAATAAATGATTTTATTTTTTTAATAGGTCCGATTCAGAGTTTGAGGCCCCATCTGTGGTGTCGACAGCACCGAAAAAGAAGTCAAAGGCGTCAACCAGCAAACTCAAGGCTGGCTTGGAAAAGCAACTCGACTCATCTCCTCCGCTGGAGTTGACCCACACCTCATCAGACAAAAGTGCTCAACGAAAGCGAAAATACTCCTCCCCGCACGAATTTATCACTACACGGTATGTTCGATTATTATTACCTACTTTACGTTTGCTGAAATTCTATTTCTGTTTCTGCTGGTTTTTAACTGTCTTTGTAATAGCCAACTGTCAACACAGTCCCAACCACGATAATTCAGTTTGCATAGTTACAATGATTTCCTACTTTTTATTTATCAAAACTTAGTTCAGTATCCTGTTGAAGTCTGATAAAACTAGGCACCTAATTGTTTACAGTCAAAAGTGAATGTGCAATACACTTATTCCTATTTTGTTTGTTTTCTTACTAATATTTATTCTCGATTATTGTATTTTAATGATAATAATATGTTAATTTTGTGTTTTTACAGAACAAGGAGACCGGACTTATTCAATATCTTGCGGGCTGAGGAAGCTAGTTGCAGTGAACCCAAATCTCGTTGCGGGGAAATAATATCAAGCTTCACCAGCCGAGTTTCTACGGGAACGTCTCGTCGGACTGCGAAGACCGGTGGCGAATATTTTGTGGACCTCAAGATCTACAAAAAATCGGACTACGTGTCTCACGCTGCTAATGTGCGATACAAGACGGCGCTGGTAAGTGTAAAGCTCCAGTGTGACGAGTCATCATCGTCTTGGGGGGCACTGCAAGGCTTCTTAGGACAAGCTTTTACTGAGTTTGAGGAGTCGGAGTCCGTCCATTACAGTGACAAAAAATAAATTTTATTAAGTAGGTTTATAGTTAATCAATTTATAGTTAATCAATTTATAGTAGATATTAATTTTCTTTTTAATATACTAGAATAGATTTATAACCTTTTTAATTTTTTTACATTAGTATTGGTTACTGTATTATTGTTTTGATAGCATTGTCTTTTTTAATAGAATAAAATGCCTTTCTGTTCGACGTGTAACATATCTGTACCTACATAGTAAATCATGGGTTTGCGAAGTAATTCACATAGAAAAAGTAGACAGACAATAGAATACAGTGATGGTGTAGAAATCGTCAGCTCTGCATTTCGTAATCGTATTGTAACTTATAAGATATTACCTCTTGATCAACTTCAGTTAGCTTCAGTAGATATATTTTTTTCCGAAATTCGTAACAAGTTAAAATCTCTTTTAGATGAAAACCTTATTAAACATTTATGTGTTAAGGTTAATTTTCAGAAACCGACTAAGAGAAATAAACGTTACATAAATCAGACATTAATAAAACATGCAACGAGAAAATTATCTAAAAATCACGCTGAAAGAATTTCATCATATCCTAATTTTCGTGAATTATTTAATATAAATGGAATGTTTTTTTCCTGTAACTTTCCATGACATAAAATTTTTTGAAAAAAATAATCCTAATATTAAGTTCATAACCCCCGCGCTGGGCCTACACAGCGTAGGGGAAGGACGGTAGCACAGCCTAGCTAGCTACCCGGCTAAGTCATATTGACTCGCCGACCAACGTAGGATGCGGTCCTCCAGCATGTTGGGGGTTGTGCGGCGGGTTAACACCCCGCCCACGGAAAAAACCACAAGTTCAGAAACCGACTAAGAGAAATAAATGTTATATAAATCAGACATTAATAAAACATGCAACGAGAAAATTATCTAAAAATCACGCTGAAAGAATTTCATCATATCCTAATTTTCGTGAATTATTTAATATAAATGGAATGTTTTTTTCCTGTAACTTTCCATGACATAAAATTTTTGAAAAAAATAATCCTAATATTAAGTTCATAACCCCCGCGCTGGGCCTACACAGCGTAGGGGAAGGACGGTAGCACAGCCTAGCTAGCTACCCGGCTAAGTCATATTGACTCGCCGACCAACGTAGGATGCGGTCCTCCAGCATGTTGGGGGTTGTGCGGCGGGTTAACACCCCGCCCACGGAAAAAACCACAAGTTCAGAAACCGACTAAGAGAAATAAATGTTATATAAATCAGACATTAATAAAACATGCAACGAGAAAATTATCTAAAAATCACGCTGAAAGAATTTCATCATATCCTAATTTTCGTGAATTATATAAATAAATGGAATGTTTTTTCCTGTAACTTTCCATGACATAAAAATTTTTGAAAAAAATAATCCTAATATTAAGTTCATAACCCCCGCGCTGGGCCTACACAGCGTAGGGGGGAGGACGGTAGCACAGCCTAGCTAGCTACCCGGCTAAGTCATATTGACTCGCCGACCAACGTAGGATGCGGTCCTCCAGCATGTTGGGGGTTGTGCGGCGGGTTAACACCCCGCCCACGGAAAAAACCACAAGTTCAGAAACCGACTAAGAGAAATAAATGTTATATAAATCAGACATTAATAAAACATGCAACGAGAAAATTATCTAAAAATCACGCTGAAAGAATTTCATCATATCCTAATTTTCGTGAATTATTTAATATAAATGGAATGTTTTTTTCCTGTAACTTTCCATGACATAAAATTTTTGAAAAAAATAATCCTAATATTAAGTTCATAACCCCCGCGCTGGGCCTACACAGCGTAGGGGAAGGACGGTAGCACAGCCTAGCTAGCTACCCGGCTAAGTCATATTGACTCGCCGACCAACGTAGGATGCGGTCCTCCAGCATGTTGGGGGTTGTGCGGCGGGTTAACACCCCGCCCACGGAAAAAACCACAAGTTCAGAAACCGACTAAGAGAAATAAATGTTATATAAATCAGACATTAATAAAACATGCAACGAGAAAATTATCTAAAAATCACGCTGAAAGAATTTCATCATATCCTAATTTTCGTGAATTATTTAATATAAATGGAATGTTTTTTCCTGTAACTTTCCATGACATAAAAATTTTTGAAAAAAATAATCCTAATATTAAGTTCATAACCCCGCGCTGGGCCTACACAGCGTAGGGGGAGGACGGTAGCACAGCCTAGCTAGCTACCCGGCTAAGTCATATTGACTCGCCGACCAACGTAGGATGCGGTCCTCCAGCATGTTGGGGGTTGTGCGGCGGGTTAACACCCCGCCCACGGAAAAAACCACAAGTTCAGAAACCGACTAAGAGAAATAAATGTTATATAAATCAGACATTAATAAAACATGCAACGAGAAAATTATCTAAAAATCACGCTGAAAGAATTTCATCATATCCTAATTTTCGTGAATTATTTAATATAAATGGAATGTTTTTTTCCTGTAACTTTCCATGACATAAAATTTTTGAAAAAAATAATCCTAATATTAAGTTCATAACCCCCGCGCTGGGCCTACACAGCGTAGGGGAAGGACGGTAGCACAGCCTAGCTAGCTACCCGGCTAAGTCATATTGACTCGCCGACCAACGTAGGATGCGGTCCTCCAGCATGTTGGGGGTTGTGCGGCGGGTTAACACCCCGCCCACGGAAAAAACCACAAGTTCAGAAACCGACTAAGAAAAATAAATGTTATATAAATCAGACATTAATAAAACATGCAACGAGAAAATTATCTAAAAAATCACGCTGAAAGAATTTCATCATATCCTAATTTTCGTGAATTATTTAATATAAATGGAATGTTTTTTCCTGTAACTTTCCATGACATAAAATTTTTGAAAAAATAATCCTAATATTAAGTTCATAACCCCGCGCTGGGCCTACACAGCGTAGGGGGAGGACGGTAGCACAGCCTAGCTAGCTACCCGGCTAAGTCATATTGACTCGCCGACCAACGTAGGATGCGGTCCTCCAGCATGTTGGGGTTGTGCGGCGGGTTAACACCCCGCCCACGGAAAAAACCACAAGTTCAGAAACCGACTAAGAGAAATAAATGTTATATAAATCAGACATTAATAAAACATGCAACGAGAAAATTATCTAAAAATCACGCTGAAAGAATTTCATCATATCCTAATTTTCGTGAATTATTTAATATAAATGGAATGTTTTTTCCTGTAACTTTCCATGACATAAAATTTTTGAAAAAAATAATCCTAATATTAAGTTCATAACCCCGCGCTGGGCCTACACAGCGTAGGGGGAGGACGGTAGCACAGCCTAGCTAGCTACCCAGCTAAGTCATATTGACTCGCCGACCAACGTAGGATGCGGTCCTCCAGCATGTTGGGGGTTGTGCGGCGGGTTAACACCCCGCCCACGGAAAAAACCACAAGTTCAGAAACCGACTAAGAGAAATAAATGTTATATAAATCAGACATTAATAAAACATGCAACGAGAAAATTATCTAAAAATCACGCTGAAAGAATTTCATCATATCCTAATTTTCGTGAATTATTTAATATAAATGGAATGTTTTTTCCTGTAACTTTCCATGACATAAAATTTTTGAAAAAAATAATCCTAATATTAAGTTCATAACCCCCGCGCTGGACCTACACAGCGTAGGGGGGCGTCCCCCGGGTGGCGGATGGGGGGAGGTCGGTAGCACAGCCTAGCTAGCTACCCGGCTAAGTCATATTGACTCGCCGACCAACGTAGGATGCGGTCCTCCAGCATTTTGGGGGTTGTGCGGTGGGTTAACACCCCGCCCACGGAAAAAACCACAAGTTCAGAAACCGACTAAGAGAAATAAATGTTATATAAATCAGACATTAATAAAACATGCAACGAGAAAATTATACATTTGTTGTATCTAGAAAATAATAACACTTCTCATTATTGTTTGATCAAAGAACCTTCTAGACTGTTTAGAAGCCAAGTTACATCTCATCTTTTGCAAAAAGCAAGCAAATTGTACTTCTGTGATTTGTGCTTGATATTAATTTTCAGTACTTCTAAAGAAGTTGAAAACCATTTATGTGGAGGCGTTGTAACTGCCCTCCCAAATAAGGGCTCAGTAATTAAATTTAAAAACTATGCTCGAAAACAAAACATGCCTTTTTGTATTTACGCAGATTTTGAATCGATGCTACAAACCCATACTGAAGCTAACTGTTCTTCTAGCAAAAATACGACTACATTACACCAACATTTACCTATAGCTTTTGGTTATTATATTGTTTGTCGTGATGACCCTAGTTACAATCGGTACGTATCATATCGAGGACCTGGTTGTCATAAGCAGTTTGTAGATTCGATTCTTAAAGACGTACAAAAAATATTTGATATACTTAGTACACCTGTCCCTATGATATTTTCTATGGTGGATAAGTCTGATTTTGATAATGCCACACGTTGTCATATTTGTGAAAATTTTATTTTTTCGGACAAAGTCCGTGACCATTGACACGTTACTGGTCGTTACCGCGGAGCTGCGCATCCGTTTTGTAATTTACAGTATAAACGCCCTTCATTCGTCCCCATTTTTTTCATAACTTAGCTGGTTATGATTGTCATCTTTTTATAAAAGCATTAGGTGAGGTTCCTGGTAATATTAAAATAATACCTAAAACAAAAGAAAACTACATCTCATTTACCAAATTTGTACCAGTTACGAATAATCAGTTTTTTCAACTTCGATTCGTTGATTCATTTAAGTTTTTGGGAACAAGCTTAAGCAAATTGTCAGAGACATTAAAACCAGAAATGTTTAAAAACTTACAAAATCATTTCCCCGATGAAGATGAATTTCAGTTACTCACTCGTAAAGGCATTTATCCATACGAATATATGAACTCGTGGAAGCGGTATGACGAAAAAAGTCTACCCCCAAAAGAATGCTTTTATAGTTCCCTAACTGATCATGATATTTCTGATGAGGATTACCAGCACGCGTGCTTAATTTGGTCAACATTTCAAATCAAAGATTTAGGTAGTTATATGGATTTATATCTAAAAACTGATGTGCTTTTACTGGCAGATATCTTTGAAAATTTTAGACAGACTTGCAAGCAACACTATCAATTAGACCCAGCTTTTTACTTAACAGCACCCAGTTTATCTTTTGATGAGATATGTAATTACAGTTATACGAGTTGGTTTTAGTTTACTTTGGTATAAAGTATTTGTTTTAGCTGTAGGGTCGCAATAGACTTTAGAATGAATAAGTCGATAAAATTGTAAGATATACTTGTATGAAAATATTATAAGTTAGGGTTTGTTTTGTAAATTAATGTGTACGTAATTATTGCTTAAATAAATGTATGATGTGAATATATTTGTTTTATTTCTATTTCATTCAACTTTAATTATTTAAATAAAAAGCAATAAATATAAGGTATTTTTTTATTGAAAGCAGGATGCCCAATTATAGCTCCTGTTCGTTTATGCACCGCGAGCGAACAAAAGTGGGACAGAATGCCCAACCTACGGTAAGTGGCACACTGACACACCAAAGTGAGCGAGGGCGCGAGTGAACAGAGGTGCACGTCATGAGCATGTCATTTCATTTACCATCAGTTGATGCATTCTGTCCCACTTGTCTGTCCTGCAAAGAATCACTTAAATTAGAATGTGTCTGTCCTGCAGTTGGAATGATTAGGCATTCTGTCCCACTTTTGTTCGCTCGCGGTGCATAAACGAACAGGAGCTATTGGGCATCCTGACACACCGAGTACACCGAAGTGAGCGCGAGCGAACGGAGGTTCGGTGTGTCGGAACAGGATGCCCTCCTGTTCGTTTATGCACCGCGAGCGAACAAAAGTGGGACAGAATGCCCAATCATTTCAACTGCAGGACAGAACACATTCTAATTTAAGTGATTCTTTGCAGGACAGACAATTCTATCCAACTTTTGGTTGGACAAGTGGGACAGAATGCCCAATACTTCCCTACTGACGTTCGACACGTCTTATGTCAATTCCATACATTTTGATCGGCGAAACTATAACGAAGCGAAAACGAAAAAGTTTCGGCTAAATGGCCTGGGCCGAAAGTAAATAGAAAGAAATATTATATTGAAAGAATATACATTTCCAACGAGATTTTATTTTAATTTATAAATGATCACGCAAATAAGTCAATAATCGTTAAATACGATCTGATGTTGTGATGTTTTGTTTAGTTTCATGGGGGTGGCATAGTCGGTCACCGACAAAACCCCTAATAAATAGATAAAAAAAATATTGAACTGTTCATACACTAGACAAGAGCTGTTCCAAGTGTCTAAGACCTTAGTTACATTTTCAATCCATTAATTGATAGACAAATTAACAATTTCACATCGAAGTTTAGAACAGACGATTCAATTATAAAGTCTAGACCCACCTAGTAATCACCCTAACTTAAATCTATGTAAACTTTTTAGTTTCTAATTAAAACTCATAACCAAATAAAGGCCCCGGGCAAAATTACTGCCCTAAATCATAATTTAAGTTATCATTTGCAATCAAACTTGGCGTTAAATTACTTTTTGATTGTATAAACTGGGCTGAGATTTTATTTCTTGGAATGTACTTTCATGTTCAAACTTCAAAGGCACCTTAACGAAATGACAGACGTAATTACATGCGGCAGACACAAATAGATGCCTAGACAATTGTCTAGTTGTCTATTTGTGTCTGCGTTTATTAGTATTTAAATTAAAAAAGTCTTATTTTATGGATAAAGGCCGTCGCAGACTTAGCTATAATATATATTAATATACCGTACTAAACACACTGAGATCAGAAATATATATTATAGCTGAGTGTGTGGTCACGCGAAAATTGTATAGAAAATATATAGTAATATGCCTAGCTATAAACATATTAATATATATTATAGCTAAGTCTGTGACGGGCTTTGATCATAAATGACTATCCCGAACGTCTCACAAAACTTAGTACTTAATTTTAAAAATGTATGATACTTGTTTCGTAGCTCATACACATTAATTTAATATTATAATGACGTAAACGCTACATTCCCGCGACTTTTTCAATTTATTGATAGAAGTTACGGGCAACAACTATGCTCCGAAATACGAGCTATAAAATTCCAAACTTTATCATTTAATGTGAATTTCGTGTAGCTTGATATAAAATGTTATTTTAAGCTCTTTGCCATAATAAGTCTCCCGCTATAAAGGGTGACATAATGAATGTGGTAAACAAAAGGCGTCGGCATCGAGCAATTTGTCAGCTGATGTAAGTGACAATTTCGTGGTTCTGTCACGGTATCTTTTATTAATTACATAACATTTTTCAGCGCCAAATTTTTGATCGTTTTCTGTAACGGCGTTATACAATATAGGTAAAATAGTTGAAAGTTATAAGCCAAGAGATTTAAATCTTTAAAGAGCCAATGTAAAATTAAAAGTTAATACAAGTGATTGTTTTAGAAAGACCATTGACAACGTGACAAAATTTAACATCTGCTAATTTAAAAATGCTAAATATGATTGTATAGGTGTTCCTACATTGACGCAAAAACTCAGAAAAATTTAATTCAGATTTTTGTTGTCTGGATTAGCATCTACTATTTAAGCCCGGCCGCACCTGAATTCTGATTGTCCGAACTGTCCGAATTCTGATCAGAAACAGTTGAACTCCGCCGGACCGCCACCCCGCACATTATCCGAAATATCCTTCCAGGGAGTTTGAGCTCACTCGGCTCAGTACAAAATGTAAGAGACAGCGCGGACGTTCAACTGTTTCTGATCAGAAATGTCATACAATATGCGGCCGGGCTAAATTACATTGCAATGTGACAAGGCGATGTAATGCGATGATACAATATAATTATGAGCCTCTATAGGCATAGCCTTTCGAAATTTCACTTTATTTACTACACAACAAGATATCCATTGAATTGACAGACATGTCATCAGCAAAGTCGGACTGCCTATAATACTTAATTCCAAGATCATTTAAAAAATGCGTTGCATGGCCTCGTCATGTGGCAAAATGAACTGACCATGAACGTAGAAAAAAGGCGGACGGAGTCCTATTATACACAGCTCTGTGTCTTCAGAGTCGGCCAGGCTGACTGCATGTACACGGTCCGTGCGCACACATTCTTACGCTAGTCGGCCATTTGACTTGCTGTGCTGTGTATAATAAGACTCCGTCCGCCTATTTCTACGTTCATGGAACTGACCTTAAATCTACACTATACTCTCGGTCGGGAAGCGCTGTAAAATTCCCATCGAAATTCAATATCACTCAAGCCGAGTGTAATTTCACTCGCCTGTTTATCCAGTGCTTGCAAATCAGATCGTTCGAACGTGTGTGGGGGGTATAAGGCGTGACATTAAACGATGGCGACAAATTGCGGACGTGACATTCTCCTTGACAACCGAGATTTTTTGTTACTTTTCGTTAAGGTTAGATTTTAATGAGCTCCCGTATTGATTTTCCTTTGTTCCAAAATAAACCACGAAGAAACGTAAAAAATATCGCTTACTTAATAAGTATGTTTTTATAGCCAGTTACTTTCGTTGTTTTAACTAAAGCGAGTATTAAACATCGTGACACATAATTATTGATCATTGGATTAATAGTTGTGTAGTCCCGGAAAAGGACTTATGATACTTTTTATCCCGGAAAAATGTAAGGTTCCCGCGTAATAAATGTATTTTGACGCAATTAAGTTGCGGACGTTATCTCCAGCTAGCTATTTAGACTTTACATCGTGTGGGTGTAAAGAAAAAATTACTATTGTTTAAAATGAGAATTACACGTTAACGACTTATGGCCATTTTTTTATAATCCAAACGAAAATAGAATATCATTGATAACTAAAAGTATAACATAAGCTTTATCATTCTCGCGCTTTACAGTGGCAAAGCTCGTGCTTTGCCAAACTATGACATATTATGATATATTATAATAAATGATATTGAACTATGACAAAAATAATATAATTTGTAACGAAAATACCAAACCTAGAGCATGTAAACACAGAGGTTGTGTAAATACCGCACGGAGGCGGTAAGACGAAGGCGGAATTCGCCGGTAATTTTAAATCAGCTCCGGTAATCCCCACGTAGTGCAGATGGGAGATTTATGAATTGAACGCGAGAAGCTTCCATGGAGTGCTTATCACGTTTACCACATCATCATCAGTGTCAAAGTGTTTATAGCACTATTTTCGGTGTAATATGAAAGATATTTGTTTGTATGTTCGTTGATAGCTCCGTCGTTTGTGGAGGGATTCGAAAAATTATTTCTTTCGAAGCTAGAATTGAATATGAATTTGGTACTTTACTATCTATATCTAGACTAATATTATAAATATGCAGAGTTTCTTTGTTTAAACGTGCTTATTTCATGAACTACTAAACCAGTATTCATGTTATTTGGCACAGATATAGATAAACCACGGGGAATGTCTTAAATAATTTTTTTTGCGGGAAAATGTATGGTTTAATGAATGTTTCCCACGGGAAAAAACCGCGTGAAACGTCTAGTTTAGGCAATGCCCTATTCTTTATAGTGCTTCTCTTGCTTAATAAAAGCCTATAGCTATATGTTAAAAACTTCCAAACGACTCGATTTCTAAAACACATGAATAAAATAAATATGGCGCGAAATTACAAAGTTAAATTGTCTATATCCCCCAAAGTTGGGGGTACTTTAACATTTTACATACCTACCCGAGTAGTTACGAAGAATGTGCGCCTCGGGAGCGCTTCGCGAACTAATTTTGTGTAATTCGTATATTTTCGTGTTAAAATACCTTCGATCGAGCGATACAATAATTCACTGGAAGGAGAAACGATTCGTGAGGTATTTGTTGAGATATTGCTATGGAATTGTCTGGAGCTTTTACGTGAATGGGCAAATTTATTGCCTGATAGGACCATGGCTTAATCGATTAAAATAAGTGTAGTGTGTCAATGTTTGGGTGTAGGTCGCAAATACCGATTGCAGATCTTTTGACTCGATGAGGTTGTAGGCTCGATTAGATTGAAGCCCATTTTATTGATTTCAGCTGTCACATTTAAGCCGTCATTTCTAGAAAACTGCGATATCGCGATGCAGGATTTTGATACAAGTTGGTCCGCCATAGTAGAAAATTATTTTGATTTTAAGTTTTAGTCAATAAAATATACTTGGACTCCCAAACCATTAAAATCATTTGGAGTCTGAAAAGATCACAGAATCACAATTTACTGATAGATTCTCAGATTCATTACATTTGAAATATTATGTACTTTGAAAAAATACATTTCACATTATTTCTAAGAAAAATAATATTATTCTAACGACATTGATATTGAAAAATATTATTTACTATTTATTGAATTTTATAAAAATATACTTCATATCAAATATTTCCACTAAGCCTTCGTGAAAAGAGAAATACGGGAACCCTCGACAAAAAATATAGTAATTCATTTAAGCGTACTTCTGAGTATCGTCAGAACAATTCACTCATTTTATCTTCTCGCTCTGTAGCCATCTGCACAGCTTTTTGCGGGTTGATAAATGTTAACCGAAAACGCAAATTTTATTTATGCCCGCCATTTTTTCGTTCATTCGTTCGTTAATTGACGAATGATGATTGCGGATGGCATGGGATTTTTTATTTCTATAATTAGTAATGGCTTCCAATCTATCAAATGTGCATGTAATATCAGAGAAGTTGATTCTTAGGCAGATGGCGGACCTAAGTAATTTGGTCACGTTGAGTCAAACCGATCAGACCGATCACAGCTAACATTGAATTGACATAAGCCGACCAAATGACGTAGGTCTGTCAACTGCCTAGGAATCAATTTCCTCGATGGTACTTAATTACTTTTTTTTGTATCTTAGTAATGAAAGTATTTACGTTGCGTATACAAAGTGTGCTTGCTTTTGTCTGACACATAGGAAAAGTGACATGACAGAGTCTTGAAGAACATAAGTAGAAAACGTGGGAGAGCCATGCTTCGGCACGAATGGGCCGGCTCGACCGGAGAAATACCACGTCCTCACAGAAAACCGGAGTGAAACAACGCTTGCGCTGTGTTTCGCCGAGTGAGTGAGTTTATCGGAGGCCCAATCCCCTACCATATTCCCTTCCCTACCCTCCCCTATTCCCTTCCCTTCCCATCCTTACCCTCCTCTATTACCCTATTCCCTCTTAATTCATCAAGCCCCGAGCGGTCGCATGCAACCGTGAGAACAATAGATAAGCTATTGTGTATTGTGTCTCGTTTTTCCACGATCGACGGGCTAAAAGGCTGGCAACGTTGCTTTCCATCAGGTGACCCGTTTGCTCGTTTGCCCCCTTATTTTGTATAAAAAAAAAACGCTGATAATATTATTTTAGAGGAAATATCATTATTGTATCCGCGCAGAGCCACGGTAAAGACTTAATATAAAACGAGATGATTCGGTAAACTTTATATTACTTCTGAAAATAATATTGTCGTTTTTAGGGTTCCGTACCCAAAGGGTAAAAACGGGACCCTATTACTAAGACTTCGATGTCTGTCCGTTTGTCCGTCTGTATGTCGCCAGGCTGTATTTCAAGAACCACTATAGCCAGACTTCTCAAATTTTCACAAATTGTGTATAACTGTTGCCGTTATAACAACAAATACTAAAAATAAAATAAAGTTAAAAATTAAAATCACGTTTCTTGTATGGAGCCCCCATACAAGAAACGTGATTTTTCAAATACAAATACAAATACAAATATCTTTATTTCAGACTACTATGGTCGCTCGTAATCAATAATGGTAACAGCTAGGGACTTGAAAGTTTCACAAATTCTTTAATTATATTTGTACTTTAATATATAATAATAAAATTAAAATAAAATAAATATTTAAGAGGGGCTTCCATACACGAAACACAATTTTTTGTCTACTTTCGCTCTATACCGATACGGAACCCTTCGTGCGCGAGTCCGACTCGCACTTGGCCGATTATTTTATATTTTGTCACCTTACAAACAAAATTATCAAACAACACCTTTCCTGCACTTCAAAAATATTTCAAGTCTAAACTTAGCCAAATCGGTTCAGCCGTTCTCGAGTTTTAGAGAGGCTAGCAAAATTAATAATTATTAATAATATTTTTTATTTTTATATATTTAAATTGTGTGATAAACTACAATAATTTTCTGATTCAAAATCGCGCAAAATCAGATCGCTCGAATTATCTCAAATGTTGAAGCGTTTTAAAATGATCCAGCATTAAGATAAAATGCTAATTTATTCATTGGCGAAGGGACAGCCCTTCAGTCTAATCTCCTTAATTCACTTTTGATGTTAGATTAAAAAATCTAAAGTAATCATTTGGGACGATTCGATTCGTAAGCGATTTATTTTCATCATTCGAATCTCCTTACGTTGATGTTAACTTAATTATCTTTTGAATTTTCCAATTCTGTTTTCCAATTTGAGAAGTCAGCGTTTTATTTTTTAGAGTTAAAACGCTATTATTTTTCTGAATAACAGTACAGTAGAATTATAATAGTAACATAGTCAATAGTCATAATAGAGAACTTAGTGCACAATAATGAGGTGAAATACTATTTACTTGCGACTATAATCAGTACAAAGTGATTATGACATACATACGCACGTGTAGTGTATATTATCACCTTTACAGTAAATATTATATCAAACATAGATACCTAAAATTATTTCCCTTCCCTTCGCCAGTCAAATAACATAAGCTTCTATTAATAATAGCACATAATAACTTAATTCTTTACGAGAAATCAGCTGTAATTTATGATTCAACTTTGCTGCGTAGCTCTGTGCTACGGTGCCTAATCTACAGCGTAGCACTACCTACGCCGTAGCGCTGCTACGGTGTTGTAGCGCAATCTGCGGCGTAGCACTATCTAGGGCGTAGCACTACCTACAGCCGCGGACGGAGCACTGCCTACGGCAGCGTAGCATTACCTGGCGTAGTACTACTGCCTACGACGTAGCACTACCTATGGCGTAGCGCTGCTACGGTGTTGTAGAGCAATCTGCGGCGTAGCACTATCTAGGGCGTAGCACTACCTACAGCCGCGGACGAAGCAATGCCTACGGCGGCGTAGCATTACCTGCCGTAGTAATGCCTACGGCGTAGCACTACCTACAGCGTAGCAAAGCCTACGGCGACGGACGTCCACTCCATGATAACGCTAGTTAGCATGAAGAAGGCAGTGTGGCATGAGCACAAAATATGTCAAAAATACTAACAATTTGTTGAAAAAATACAAATATACTAATTAAGACTCGCACATTCATATTATATAGTAAGCAATTTTCAAATATTAATATTATGAACTTTTGTTATGTAACACTATCATTAACTACATAAATGTTCAACAAAATTATCAAGGAAGGACTCAAAACTAACAAAATCGGGAATGCAATTATTTTGAAATGTTCTCCAAGCTGCTTTTGTGCTCGCAGTATGCAGTTTTAAAATGTGTATCAGATATTATAATTTCTGCAAGTAGTTAAAGAAGACGTTTTTATATTTCAAAGGACATTATGAAATTGTACATTTAAGTTGAGGTAGAATTTTCTAACATAATAATATAAAAATTGAATACTAAATGTTGCCTGCAAGTAATTTTGCTAATAGCACAGTGTCGTATGTAACTGAGACCAAAAACTGACCTCCTTCTTTACCTGGTCTGGATCTATAATACCTATAAATATTTTATTAATAAAGTCCATATTCTGTGTGTTACGTATAGGCTCCGAATCAAAAGTATTAACTTTGGATTTGGATGGAAACCCTTACAATACAATATTACAATATACAATATTATACTTAGAAGATATTAAGCATAGAATTTAACTACGGATACTTATTTTAAAATTTGAAATAAAAAACTGCACATTGAAGCATCATTGAAAATACTTATCGTGTAATAATATTTATTATTCAGCTTCTCACTAATATATTTTTGTAGGTGAGACAATAATTGTAGATATTTAAATTTCTCCCCAGTGCTTGAAATTCGAATAAATTTCCATTTTTACGTCGATACCTTCTCGCATTTCAATTCATCCTTTTGTTATTGTCGTTAGCGCGAACTCGATTAAATAAAAAAGCTGTTTATATTTGCAGAATAGGTGTTCAGAGAATTGTAATTGTGTTGGCCTGAATCCTTGCCTGAGCTTGCTATAACCGGGTCGCCGAATACGTAAAATATCAAAAGAAACAGCATGCTGCGTTTCGGTGATAATATGAAATTTGAAAGTAAATTTATAATATTTTTTTCAAATGTATCCCAAAATCGTAATATTATAAGATCATTTATGTACTAGCTGAAACCGGAAATCTTATTTTGCGATTAACATTATAGAGTTTTGGACTTACAGCACGAAAAATTTTATCAAAATCGGTCGAACCTTTTCAAATAAGTTTGGCATAAATAAATAAAATTTGCTCATACTACTTAAGCACGTATTATATCTTAAATTTCCTCTCTAAATACTAACCTTTCTATCGGAACGTGGTATTATTATGTGTTGGACGTAAGCCAGGCTGGCTTAGTACTAATCCTATTGCGGTAACGTCTTCAATACTAGTTGTAAATCTATCCATAGACGACATTTTATCTACGTTTGTCTCTGTTAGATCTTTTTACATTAAGTACAGCTGAACGGGCAAACGTCTCTCTGAATTCTACTATTTATATCCATACTTATTTATATAGTACAATTTACTTTAATTGGTTTAGTGGTTTAAGGGTAAAGAAGCAACAGCCTTTGGAATTTATGATGTATGGGTGCTAAAAGATTACCAAACCTATCAATAAGATTACCTAACTTACCAAAAATGACTTACAGTTTAAGATGGAAAGGGTAACAAGTTATCCTGTTTGGTAAAAACGGACCCTCAAAAACAACATAAACATTGTTTGAACAAACGCTACGTAATTGTGCTTTCATGTTTAATGTGCAAACAAAACAATATCCGGCTATGTTTTTGCCCGGAAGATTAAATGCTTAAAAAAGAAATGTTTTTTGTTTAATTCGTTTAATTCGGTTTTTGTTTTATTCGTTTAGTTCATGGGAACAAAAACACTTAAATATAGAATTGCTATTAGTAGCTGTTGTGCTCAAAGTTTCAGATAACATCCTAGTAGATGGAATTTAAGTGGTCTATAACCTATATTATGGTTACTATAGGTACATAAGTTACATAAATTGCCAAGAGGTGCGCCGAAATTCATTTATCACGCGGGAATCGCACCTAGTTTCATCTTTTTCGGTTCAGAAATTTAAGCGTAATAGACTATTAGAATGAATTCTTGTTAAATTACAATGCTTTGGCACTAATAGTTCGGCTTCACTTTAGATTCTATAGATGGTAGTGCAATCAGCAATTGGGATTTGGTACAGCATAATAATTTTCATAAGACAAGTCTATTATTATTATTTTACTAGCTGTCCTGGTGAACTTCGTGTCACTTTAAATCCTTCCCTGGACTTTTACGAATAGTTTAAGACTGAAATCAGCCCAATCCGTTCAGCCGTTTTCGAGTTTTAGCGCGACTAACACAATTGAAAATCCATTTTTATAATATATAAGATAATAGGAAATATTACGAACGTCAGTGTAGAGGGTGCTATTAGACACTCAGTAAATAATAATTCGGCCGAAATCCGACATGTTGCATACGTCATATCAGAACATTGACAGAGACGTTATCATACGCCGACAAAACCTTTTAACTGTCTATGCTGGTGCTACCTCTAGCGTAAAAACATTGCAGTAATATTATATCAAATTTTACACATAATATTATATTTTAAACAAACTCCTGACGAGCTCTAGTGAACAATGTATTAATTACGTGATAGATAATTACACACGTATTGTGAGTCCCAACTATACTTTCTGAGGTGTTCGTAAACTTGAACGCCCTACTATAGTCCAGGGGTTGAATTAAAAAAAAATAAACTAAGTACATCTAAAAAAAAACAAATATATTTTATTTTAAATGTTTTTTTAGATATTTTCTGGTTTGACGAACTCATATCCACTGCTCAAGTTTTACAAAATATGTTGGAGTCTGGACTACATAGCCTTAACAAAGTTTAGGTACGAGTTTTTTTTTAATAATAATATTTATATAAGTCATAAAATGTATAAAAAATTTTGTTTGCATTAATATTAAATAATTGAGAGTGACTAAAGCGTCATTAATTAAAAATAAATAAATTTAAACCGTGGCAAAATTATAACCTGCTAAAAAACATGAATACGGTAAACATTTCAAATTGAATGAAACGATATAAACGAGTACTATAAATGAAAATAAATTTCGTTTGGTATAATATTTTTATGTGCATATAGTGCATACATTAATTAAATTGATATTCATATTTTACCAAAGTTGTCAACTGAACACTCGACTTACATAAAGGCTTACATTTCATAGGGCTCAAAGAGTTTAAAAATATCTCAATGCTGCATACACTTAAAGCAGTATTAATAATATTGTTAGATGTATGTTTAATAAACCTTTGCCTATTTTTGACGTTACCTGTCAAATACGTCAACCAAGTGACAGTCGACGGTATAAAAACCGTACGCTGGCGATGCTCGCTCTCTAGTTGGCTGGCAGCGCTCGGATCGGTTACTCGACGTCACTCGGTATACGTGATCCATTTTGTTTTTCCATTTTATATTTCCATTTAGTCTTTCTATTTTCTAGAAACTGTGCCCTAATTTAAGTTGTTTGAGAATTTACTTGCCGTATTTGTAAGATTTAACGTTAAGATGTTTTTATTCTAACTGAATTTGATAATTTTGTGAATAAAGATTAGTTTTGTATTTTTGGTATATTGGTTTCATTTATTTCCGCTTTTAATTGCTAAAATCAGAAGCGGGGATAAAGAATTCATTGCCCACACGCTTAGTGGAATTGTATTTTCTTTGTATCGCGAACAGCAAGTAATTCTCAAACTACCTTCATTTTTATTTTTTTGTCTTTTCTTTCTTTGTTTTGCTTATTTGTGTAGTGCATTAAAGTGTATTGTGCTAATATTGGTCTAATGCCGTGAAATACGTGTCGTTCGCTAAATCAAAGTGGCTCGCGTAATCGGGATTCTTTCGGTCCTCGCGAGAAGCGCGTACGCAAGTGTCGCGGTAGTTGCAATAAATCGCGTTCGTATTCTCGTACAAGTAGCGATGATCGTTCACCGTATTATAGTACCGTCCGCCGTTCGCGTAGTATTTTACGGCGAGATAGATCGCCTCGGAAATCCCGTCGCTCATGTCGTAGTATAGGTCTCGTAGGGAGTCTAAAAGCCGTGACCGTTCGCACGAGACGCCGTCGCTTCGTCGCGACTCGCGTACAAAACAATCACGGCCCGCCGTGATTAGGCACAGCAATGATAGGAACGGTACAACAAAATACGCTTGTTGACGACGCTCGTAATACCGCGGACTCGGTCTTATGCTGTTCAGAAGCTAGTAGCCTCACGCAAGCGATTGTATCTACGCTAGGCTGTGCGTCCGCCGCACTCGCATAATTATTTTGCGTTCGCCGAAGCCAGGTAACCATGATAGGGAAATTAAATGCTTTACTTGTAACCAACGGGGACATATTATTTGTGCGCCATTATAGTTGTATGCGACGTATCGAATTTTGATAGATAGTGGAGCGCTCAACGTTTCGTTAATTTGAGCCGCCATACAAAAACAGATTCCGTACCAACCTACATTTTGGTATAGCGTACTTAAAGGTATCGGTAATAAGGAATTTCCACCTTGTATTTTAGTTACAATGTAGGAGATGGCATTGAGCTAGTCCGCAAAGTGCTTAGAACTTTAACTAATGCGGGGTTCTCTATAAATTCGCGCAAATGCTAATTTTTTTTGTTACTGAGGTAGAATACCTTGGTAGGATTGTAAATGTAATATTAGGGTCAGGTATGACCGAGCCCACGAAAATTTGGGGCTTTCGTCAACACAAAACTTCCAGAGAATGTGAAACAACTGCGGCAACTGCTAACCTTGGCCGCAACTCCGCTTCTCATCAGGTAAATATTATTCAGGAACCTCGTACCTGGGCCCACCTCTCTACAAAGTGACGAGGAAACCTTGAACTTACCCCAGAAGTTGCAGTATGGCGCTCTGGATACGAATAGGTATGTTGCTCGTGATGATCCGGGTGGAAACCAACCACAGGAAAACTTCATGGGCGGATACACTGCGGAAGCTGCAGCTTGTCATTAACGTGACAAAACACAAAACTACCCAGACATCACTAATCTTCTTATAGGAATCGAAGCAGCTACCCCAGCCATGTCCTGGTCCGGGACGTTACTGTTGAGGGCCAGTCACTAAACAGGGAGGCGCTCTGGGAACTCTCCAGAAGCAGAGCTCGAACTTCTGGAAAGAAATCAAACTGAACAAGATGGGCGTGACAATCAACAGTGAAAAGCAACACGCGAGTTTCGAATTGATGACCTTGTGTGCGTAATTAAAACTTCTCGGTATACTCCACAGGAAAGCTAGTCTCTGGGATGCGAGAACCCTACTGTTCGCTGTTGGCGCCTTCTATGCGTGCGCCTGCGCAACTGCAAAGTTGCGAAACGTCGCGACTACAGCGCCACGCGGTGGCGACACGTCGCAGCGCCACGCGGTGGCGACACATCGCGACTACAGCGCCACGCGGTGGCGACACGTCGCGACTGCAGCGCCACGCGGTGGCGACACGTCGCAGCGCCACGCGGTGGCGACACATTGCGACTGCAGCGCCACGCGGTGGCGATACATCGCGACTGCGGCGCCACGGGATGGCGACACGTCGCGACCACAGCGCCACGCGGTGGCGATACATCGCGACTGCGGCGCCACGGGATGGCGACACGTCGCGACCACAGCGCCACGCGGTGGCGACACGTCGCAGCGCCACGCGGTGGCGACACATTGCGACTGCAGCGCCACGCGGTGGCGATACATCGCGACTGCGGCGCCACGGGATGGCGACACGTCGCGACCACAGCGCCACGCGGTGGCGATACATCGCGACTGCGGCGCCACGGGATGGCGACACGTCGCGACCACAGCGCCACGCGGTGGCGATACATCGCGACTGCGGCGCCACGGGATGGCGACACGTCGCGACCACAGCGCCACGCGGTGGCGACACGTCGCAGCGCCACGCGGTGGCGACACATTGCGACTGCAGCGCCACGGGATGGCGACACGTCGCGACCACAGCGCCACGCGGTGGCGACACGTCGCAGCGCCACGCGGTGGCGACACATTGCGACTGCAGCGCCACGGGATGGCGACACGTCGCGACCACAGCGCCACGCGGTGGCGACACGTCGCAGCGCCACGCGGTGGCGACACATTGCGACTGCAGCGCCACGCGGTGGCGACACATCGCGACTGCAGTGATACGTGGTGGCACGTCGCGACTGCAACGCCGGCGGCGATACCTCGCTGCCGCTTTCTTTGAAAGTGTGGTTTTTCTTTTTTTATTATGACATGCGAACGTCGTGCCTCTGTCATGGGATTAAGCGAACGTCGTGCCTCTGATCCATTTGTACTGAGATAGACATGCGAACGTCGTGCCTCTGTCATGGGATTAAGCGAACGTCGTGCCTCTGATCCATTTGTACTGAGATAGACATGCGAACGTCGTGCCTCTGTCATGGGATTAAGCTAACGTCGTGCCTCTGTTCCATTTGTATTGAGATAGCTAACGGCGTGCTTCCTCTCTTTACTAGTTTAAAATTTAGTGTAAAGCAACCGAGATGATGCAATTGAATTGACTGCAGCGATTCTGTTATATCATCACGGATTTATTAGACGCAGACCTGGCGGTCGCAGTGCTGGTTTACCTTCACGAGGAAAACTTGTACAAGTTAAAGTGTTTATGATTGGGACATTTCGCATGAGATGTACGCACGTTTGTTGAAAGAGAAGTGTCTTAGCTAATGTTGTGTTAGTTTGATGAACGAGGGCCTCGCAAGAGTGATGAATGAAAGAATAGGCACTATCATGCATATTATGGCTATTTAACATTCGTGTGTTTAACATTATAGATGACTGTGACGATAACCCCGAGGATTCCGGTGCATCGACGAGTGCCCTCGCTGACCCTGCTACACTCCCGAGAGTTGAAGAGTCACGTAGCAGGCGGTGACAACACGTCACAGCGCCACGCGGTGGCGATACATCGCGACTGCAGCGCCACGCGGTGGCGACACGTCGCGTCTACAGCGCCACGCGGTGGCGATACATCGCGTCTACAGCGCCACGCGGTGGCGACACATCGCGACTGCAGCGCCACGCGGTGGCGACACATCGCGACTGCAGCGCCACGCGGTGGCGACACGTCACGCGGTGACGACACGTCACGCGGTGACGACACGTCGCGACTGCAACGCCAGTGGCGATACCTCGCTGCTGCAGTGCCAGTGGCGATACCTCGCTGCTGTAGCGCCGGTGGCGAAACCTCGCCACTGTAGCGCCAGCGGCAACACTGCACAACACCGGTGCGACTCAGCGTGCATCGCGGGGAAGCGGACCGCGCATTCACCGCGGCGCCGTCCCTGCACCCCTGTCACTGATTGAAGCTTGTCAGTGGCGACGACGACGTGGGAGGATGACGCGGCGCGGACAAATGGTCCCCTGGAGTGTATGCTACTTACTTTGAGGATTAATGGTCTGTCTCGATTAAGATATTGCTTCACGTAGTACCTTTAATGTACCCTAAGTAAACTTCACGTTGTGCCTCTGATTAGTTATTTTTTTCGACTATCATTATTTGGTAGTAACAAAGTTCAAAAATGGCAGTATTCTGCGTTATGCATTTACGATAATCTCGTCGTACTGTTGTGTGTTTTTTTTCTTTTCGCCAGATGCAGACTGTGAAGATGAGATGTCTACCTTCGCAGCTATTGAGTTGTCCTTGGTTCAACCACGAGCTGCCGCCAGTCCACAGTCCACTGCTATCGAAGCACCTCTCGATGCCGTTACGACACTACCAGCGGCCGAGTCATCATCAGCGCCAGACGGTAGATCCTCCTGCCACCTGGAGAGGCGCTGTCATCGTCTCCGATGGACCTAATTGCTGTGTCAGGCCCGGCTGCCTGCATCCGACCGCCAGACACAGAAATAGGGGAGCCCGAGGACGGTCTCCTGTCAGGAGAGGCCGTGTTAGATGTATGTTTAATAAACCTTTGCCTATTTTTGACGTTACCTGTCAAATACGTCAACCAAGTGACAGTCGACGGTATAAAAACCGTACGCTGGCGATGCTCACTCTCTAGTTGGCTGGCAGCGCTCGGATCGGTTACTCGACGTCACTCGGTATACGTGATCCATTTTGTTTTTCCATTTTATATTTCCATTTAGTCTTTCTATTTTCTAGAAACTGTGCCCTAATTTAAGTTGTTTGAGAATTTGCTTGCCGTATTTGTAAGATTTAACGTTAAGATGTTTTTATTCTAACTGAATTTGATAATTGTGTGAATAAAGATTAGTTTTGTATTTTTGGTATATTGGTTTCATTTATTTCCGCTTTTAATTGCTAAAAATATATATATTTAGAGTGTCAACATCGTAGAAAAAAATCTTTTTAAGCTTCGTAATGAAGCGTAAAAAGTATTCAACTTATATTATTTTCTATCGCTTCATTATCATATCGGTTAATATATTAAAATGGAAAAGTGTTTCGTTGCATTTTCTTAAATTAATGGCATTTAATAATTAGCTGCCACCTCCTGGACTACCCCGACAAACTCATTAAAGTATATAGAGAGGAAGTTATTTTGATTCTCCGTAGAGTTCAGTGTTTGTTACGCATATTAAAACTAGATGTAAGCTATTAGTTGAAGTTAGAGAGGATTAGGAACTTGGAAAATTTGTTAAGTTAAAAGTACAGTGTTCAAATCTATATGGAATGGTATCCCTTTTTGGGATATAGGGAAACATCTCCCTAGCGTAATGGTTAGAGTTTAACTCTCGAATCTGGAGAGCTCGATTTTGGCGTTAAAGCAAAATAAATGTTGCTTGCAAAATTTGGTTAGGTCAATATACAGCATGACTGGTGAGTCAATACCGATATTTAAGGAGAGTATTCAGTACTCGATTCTCATTATAAATATGTAATAAAATTAGGTACTTAATTTTTGACCAAATTTCCATTCAAACAAATGAATCACGGACACTGTAAATTACTATGCGGCCGCGCGTCATGCACCCCCCGCGCCGGCGCGCTACACCTCCTGCGCGCGGTGTCCATGCGTTGGGTAAATAATTATTTAACTTTAAGCTACATTTACTCAGTGATCAATTGATATTATTTTTTTATATTATTTTTTTTCAACTACTATAATAGCCAAATATCACATCCTCGAGTATTGAACATGTCTCACCAGTCATGCTGTAGATATTAAAATATTTCCATTTCTATTCTAAAAAAAAAATTAGACAATCAATAGCTATGTCCACACTATGCATATTCATCATCTTCAATTTTCGTAATTTTTTTTGTATTCAACAATCAACTCTTATTTGGCGCATTCAATAATTGAATGCTTCAACGAACGCAACGCCAACATTATCATTTTTGTTCAGTTGCAGTGTCTGTCAGCTTATTGTAACATATGTGACGAGAACATTTTACTGGGTGGAATATGTGCGGCTTATTTGGTCATACAAAATTCAAGAAAAAAAGAACAAGGCGAAAGTTTTGGATACGGTCAGAGCGCAAGCGTCGCGGGCATACCTCACGTGCGCTGTTGACTGCGCTTTGACGCATGCCCTTGATGAACAAAAAAGTGCACAGTGTGCACATAGCTTATAAGATTGTTTGATAACAAACTTGGATCTTTCATTCTTATGATAGCCATAATATAAAAAACCAGTCCACGTCCTAATTTTTGAAAGTCATCAGTATAACATACTCAATATAATATGATATCTTGGCTACCGCATTTTGGTTATTTGCTTTTTATTTTATTTGCTATTTTGCTATTTAGGCATTACGATTCAATGATGATGATTGACGATTTCACAAAATATTTCCACGTGTGCAGCCAGCATTAGTATGAAATGCTGTCGGCCGCACTCCCGTCACTTTTCACTTCACATTTAGTCCGGAATTGCGGAAATTTAAAATAAAATCTTTTACCGAAAAATATAGTAATCAAACAAATATTGAGATTACATTGTTATTTACAGATTAAATTGTAGTTGTAACTTGTAGCGTAATAATTCTTTAAGAATCAGCATAATAAGCATAATTAAGAATAAGAATAAGTTCAATGAAGGTTTTAACCTTCATCGAACAGTCTTGATTGACTTCAAGACTGTTCAATGTTTACTACTGTAAGTCCCTATAGTTAATACATAGATCATATAAGACATTACATACAGACATTCAGTACTTATATTCTACTCATCCGCTTCGTTAAGCTGACATCAAGAATATATTAACTAAGCTAAACTATTTTAAGCAACAGTTCTATACTGTACAAAATTCTCAGAATCTGAGAGAATAAACTTAGTCAGGCCGAAGCCCCTGCCGTCATTTAAGACTTTGTAAATATTATCTCACCGCTCTTAGATACTTCGATAGCGCGATGCAGGAAAGGTCCAAACCACCACAAATCAGTTATTAAGTAAATATCAAAGAGACTGAGAGCATAATTCCTCACCTGTTGACTCTTTCATTACCATACTAGAAAACCGTAAACAATAAAACATTACACTTTCACAGTCCATCCATACAAAAACAAAATGTAGTCCCTCGAGTCCACTCCAATATTCATTATCAAGTATTTATTTATAATGGATTATAAGGATTAATATTTTATTAAGTAAGTATTTTTTGTATGTTTCTATGTCTTCTTATTGTTCTATGCTTTTTTCAGTGCCAATTTTGGATACCGTGGACTGTGAAAATGTTAACTAAACACATCATCTTATGAGCTCACTTCGTAACTCAAATTACCATCAAAGCATAATTTTTTGTCACTCAAAAGACTAACTCTCTAGGAAAGAAAGAAACTCTAGTCCCAAAGACAACATCTTCACGTTGCTCGCTCACCCGGGAGGAGTAAAAAACACTTTTACATGCCCCATAACTTCTCACAAGCGAGTTGTTCTAGTTTTGAAGCATGAAGGCGTCCAAGCAAATTCTAAAGGAATCGCGCAATTTGAGTTGTGCTTTTGAAAAGTTTAGAACCGACTTCACTGCATTAGTTGAATCGAAAAGACTGTTAAAAGGAATTATTGTGAAATACTGGAAATAAGAAAATTTTTAGAAATTGTTACATTTTTAAAATGTGCTAAGAACTTCATAGTGCTAGAAATTAGATGCATAAGGAAGTGAATATAGAATATTATAATATTAAATAGGTTTTGTCCTTCTGGACCTATTTTGATATAATCACGTATTGGTTGCATTTATTTAATGTTTATTTTGTTAATTAATTCAATATTTTTTTAATAATATTATATTATTAGTTTATCAACATAATAATTTGCTTAAACAACGTTAAAATATTTTAATATTATCTTATTATTCACAAATTAAGCAAAAATTAAGACGCCATTCACAGTGAAAACACAAGCCTAAATAAACCTTTCTAATAAACATTAAGGTAAGCATTTTAATCTTGAATTAAACCTTTTACGTTTTAAATACATTTTAAGTAAATTAGGAAATTCCGTGCCAAATGAACTGTATCAAGTTATAACCGAAATTCGAAAGTACCACGTACGGAATACGAAAGGGCCCGAGTTTCACAAGTTTCAGCGGTTCCCAAAGTTTTACAACAAAAACCCACTAAGACTCGGTTTTCAAAGTTTCCGAACAAAAACCCGAGACTCGGTTTGCGGCTAAGACTGATTTTTTGTTCACAGAATTTATTGTCAGTTCTTATTACTTTATTGTCTGTACATTACATTTTGTTTCAAGATTTAGTCATATCTAATAGAAAAAAGTTTTAACTTTTAATATTATGTGGGTTGACTAATAAACTGAATGTTTTGTAAGTCGATAAAATATAATATTATTAAGTACAAAATTTTCTCTTAGTATAATATACTCAATACCTAAACTTTGAATTTCTAAACTGATGGTGCATAAACTCGAAGTATTTTGAGCACAATTAGTATAAGTCCTTCTTTGCAGGAAACTGTCGATAAAATAATAATATAATATTTTTAATGTAGGTATTCGATACAAAAACTATTGATATAAATGCAAAGGTACATAAAAGTTTATTATGTGGTCACCGCTAAGCCGATTTATATTATGATATTTTAGTGAATAATGGCTAAGGTCTTCAAATAAAATATTTGATGCGCTGAATTACCTTATTTCACAACCAGTTAAGTTGGCGATGGGCATACGACTAACTCCCGCAGGAGTTATATTGCCACGCCACAAATATAGCTGAGTTTACAATCTGTAATTACCACAGAAATAAATCAAGATAGAACGGCTAAGCGGGTGGAGTACGCGTGTTTCATCTTGCACAAGTGTGCAAGATTCGTTTAACGTTCATTCAGTCTGCGCGCACGTCTCGACTTGATTACACCGGAGCGGTTGTGCAAAAATGCCTCATTGTGCAGTACTTAATTGTAAAAGCAGAAAATACGAAAGTGAATCGGTCAAAAGGAGGTATTTCTATCCACGGTTAAGTTATTTGTTCTAACTAAAAGCAAAGCAAAAATTGACACGAGCGATTCCTTAGCAACGCACGCGCGTCACTGTTCTTTCTTGATTTATTTCTGTGGCAATTACAAAGAATTATAATACACACTACATTCTCTAGTTAAATAAAAGTAATTTATTAAAGGATTTTTTAACATTATACACTGTTCTTAAGCTATCATTCCTTGTCTTGTAGGTGAGGTAAGTAAATTAACTGTGCAAATAAAGTTGCTGGCAACATTTGTTTATATGATATAATTTAACTAATTCTGTATAATATCTTTCAATTTATATATTGTTAATTGAAACACGTGTTTAAATGACGACAATAATTGCATTAATTAATTCTATAATTGAATTAAAGTTGGTTAAACAAATTACTAAGAACGAAATGAAAAGCAAAATTAATTTCAACCTTATTCCCAATTAATTCCTGCATATCATTTTAACTTTGAGGCAGCTCCGTGTGGAGGAGTGTACAGAGTAAGCGATATACGCGACGTGACGTAAGCAAAGTGACATAAGTGTCGTGACGTAAGCAAAGTGATACAAGCAACGCAAAACGAGGGACATGACACAACCATAAAGTTAATATACCTAGCGGAATAGAGAAACAAAGGCCTGAGCAAGCGAGATGTCACATACACACTGCGTGGTAAAAAGAGACGTGACGTGTGAAGGCCGGCAACGCACTTGCAGCTCTTCTGATGTTGCGAGTGTCCATGGGCGACGGTAGTTGCTTACCATCAGGTGACCCGTTTGCTTGTTTGCCCCCTTATTAAATAAAAAAAATGACAGCATCACTCTTTTTTTGACGTCCATCAGCCCGGATCAGCCCCGTTGACAATTTAATCTCATAGAATTCATGTTCAATCATGCTTGTGTAAGTGCGTACACATATTTTTCACACAGATGAAAACCAATTTCGGTTACGTTTGACAGCCCGAGTTTGTTGCTCTAATCCGCTAGGTATATTAACTTTATTGACACAACGCGGATAAGCGACGTGAAAGGCAACATGACATAAGGATGTGATATAAACGACGTGACAGAATTGACGTGACATAAGCGACACGAATATAAGCGACCCAGCACAAACGATGCATTATAAAGAAATATGCAATTAAGTACGACACGACATTTTTTTGACCAAGATGTTAAAATTATTGTTTTAATAATTTATTGTATATCACGCAATTATTATTTTCTGCTCATGGGTGAGTTGAACCAGACAGATAATATTTGACACGTAATTTTAACATCTTAACGCGTAAATACCCAGTTAATAACGTTAAAATTATTGTTAATACTTTATTTTACTGTCTAGTTTAATAGTTTGTGTTTTGAAATTTTAAACTTTCGCGTTGCAACACGGCCGAAACGTCGAGGTAGCATTACTACTAGAATAAGTCGCGTTAAGTCCCGAATAATAAGTTTCAGTTTATATGTTTTGTTTCTATTTTAATATTGTCGCTTAGGAGTAGTCTTCTCGCCACGCAATTTTTTTTCCGTCGCGGAATGTGTACAAGGTTCTAAGTCGGGGAGCGGACAAAGTTTGGGAATCAGTTGCCGTAACAATTTATCACACACACTTTTGATTTATCGCGGCGGATGACAAAGTGGCCACATCAATCAGAGAAGTTAGTATTTTTTTATAAACTTTGCGAAATAAATAAAGCATATTGTAGCTTGGCTTTCACCGAAATTTTGACCGCTTTTGAAAAAAACATATTATCATGCTATAATTATATACACCCTATGGTGTAACAAAATACAAAGTGATAAAATATACTTTAGGGCTTATTTAATGTCTCTTACAAAGAGTTCACTGTGATGCCTGATTAGTGATAACACCTAATCAATTGTTTTGTTTTCTAACATTTTTGCTTAAGAAATGTATTTTAGCAAAAATGTAGCGACAGCTGGTGCGGCGGCGTCCGAAGCGCAAACGCGTAAGCGGTAATTATTAATGATTAAACGAACTTACCTGTACGTGAAGTTCTATCATAATTATACGAGCTGCTTTGTCCGAAGAGATTAGCATTAAGTACTTATTTACACTAGTAGTTACGCCTACGGTGACGCCAGTCTTGCACTAAAGTTGAGATTTATAAAAAAAAAAAATCTAAAAAAATAAGTGGGTAGTTTCGCTCACCTGTCGCGAATCTTGCGGTTGCTTGTCATTTAGTTCAGAGCGGCGATTTTTCACAGCTTCCAGGGTTCCTGGGATGGGTGGGATGCTAATCTCTTCGGACAAAGCAGCTCGTATAATTATGATAGAACTTCACGTACAGGTAAGTTCGTTTAATCATTAATTATACTCTCTGCTTTGTCCTCGAGATTAGCATTAAGTACTTATTTACACTAGTAGACATTGAGAGACTACATCTGCTGTGAAAAATCATTTTTATTTAACAAAATACAATATAACGTAATATTATATTATATAATATTATATTAATATTATATCTTTTACATTATCTTTTAAATTATAATTAAATAATTAACAACAATAAACTAAAATCAGATTCTATAAAAATATCAGCTTATTTATTTATTGTCCTGACATTATCTTATTAGCAAAAACTCCGTGATCAAAATCATTTACAATATCTTTATTATAAAATTTAATAAAGGTTTTGGAGTTAGCGCTCCATCCTGCTGTCTTCCTAATTAAGTCTAGGTTTACACCTAATCTATTTGCTTTCGAGGTGCTAGCGTGCCTCGTACTATGGGCGGTAAAAGTAGAGACATCTATACCACACACTTCGAGTGTGTTTTTCACCCAACGGCTTAACGTTTGTGAGGTGACTTTGTGGTGTGGCTTTCTCAAACTGACAAAAAGGTAAGAATGATTATTTCGTAAGGGTTCCGTTAATTTTAAAAATTGTTTTAAAGTATTAGCTACACATATTTCAGGTTTATCCTGAAAATATGGCAGTATAAGAGCTGGCTGTGTTGAGTTAAGGCGAGACGTCTTTATAAGATCGGGAATTTTTATAATAATTCTGTCGGCAAACCACTCTATATTTTTTATATTTATAATTGATATCGTTTGCATTCTATGCCCGGTTACGAGTGCCAGCAACGTTATAAGTTTTTTAGAAATTGTCTCCAAGTCTAATGACTCATTAGGGTACAATTCACCAATATGACTTAGAACTAGGGAGGTATCCCAAGTCAAATTGTATTTTGGCAGGGGCGGTCGCAATCTAAAAACTCCCTTAAAAAATCTTTTCAAATTGTCATTACTACTAATTTCTGTATCGAGTACTAGAGATAATGCGGATCTACAGCTATTAAGCGTACCATATTGGGCTCCATTATTGTAAAGTTCTGTAAGAAAGTTTAAAATATTTGAAATTGACGTCTGATAAAAGTTTAAATTATATTTTACACAAAATTGGAACCACTTCTTCAAACAGGAATCGTATTGTTTAATAGAGTTTTGTGAGAGAGAAGCTAACATTATGTCCACTGAAGAATGTGGAACGTTTCTTCTCAACAGGGACGTCCTGACAACACTCCGGCAACCAGGGTAAGTCGTTGGTGTACTTGGCGGTTGCTGGAATGAGATAATATAAGATTTTCACTTGATTTTAAAATTAACGGCTCGGAAATTAGAAGTTTATTGTAAAGGGGAAACCATGGCTGTGTGGGCCACCATGGCACCACTACTATGCCTGTCGCTTTATCTTTAATGATTTTACGTAAAGATTTTAGAATTATAGAAACTGGTGGAAAGGCATAAAAGAAGAATTTTGACCAGGGTACAGTGAAAGCGTTCACTGCCACTGCATCAGGGTCTCTGTTCCAGGATATGTATCTTTGACATTTTTTATTTAATCTACTTGCAAATATATCAATATAAGGTTCACCAAATTTATGGGTTATATTTTGGAAAGCATAGTCCGCTAGTTCCCACTCGATATCTGGGTGATTACGCCTAGATTCCGCATCCGCAACGGTATTTTCTGCCGAGCTAATATATGAAGCAAATACTATTATTTGTTTCTGCTCACACCATTGCCACAGATCTCGGGTTACTTGTGTAAGATGAGGGAACTGCACGCCACCCATACGGTTTACGTATGAAATAGCAGTGGTATTATCAATGCGCAACAATATTTGACAATTATTAAAATTTCTCGCAAAAATTTTCAAGCCAAAAAAGGCTGCTAAAATTTCCAAATAGTTAATGTGCTTAGAGCGCTCCTCATCTGACCAAGTACCGCTAGCAGTCTCCTCTCCGCATGCTGCACCCCACCCCGTAGTTGAAGCATCACTAAAGATTTCTAATACGTATTCGTCGTATTTAATACTATTAGTTGGTGTATTCATAGATCGAGTCCACCATTCAAACTCAGATGTCAAGTTACTCGGTATGTTCATATACCTTTCATAATTATCTGGGTCTTTTAATAAATTTAAATACTTGCACCTTTCAAAGTTTTTGGTATACAACCAACCGTATTCGACGGCGGGGCAAGCAGATGTTAATAAGCCAATCAAACGAGC
The DNA here is from genome assembly GCA_905404155.3 of Plebejus argus. Lineage (NCBI taxonomy): Eukaryota > Metazoa > Arthropoda > Insecta > Lepidoptera > Lycaenidae > Plebejus > Plebejus argus. Next base: position 2,196,214 of record FR989941.1, on the reverse strand, counting down.
AAAGTCCCTAATTTTACATCGCTTTAAACATTTAAAATGAATAATTTGATTTTTAATTTTACTAATTTTTTCTGAAGGTAAAGTAATTATAAATCTTTCAGTATCTATAATGTATCCTAAAAATTTACAACATTTACTTGGACATAAATTACTCTTTTCGTAATTTATTATGAAGCCTAATGATTTCAAAAGATTTATAGTGTTATTTACGTTATCTAAGCATCCCTTGTAGTCATCATTTATCAATAAGAAATCGTCCAAATAAATGGTAGACATAAAGCCACAGGATCTAAGTAGTTTTACAGTTGGTTTCATTATTTTCGTAAACACAAAGGGTGCCGTACTAAGACCAAATGGTAACACGTTAAATTCAAGTAAATTATCATCGAATTGAAATCGGAGATATTTTTTATGCTCCTCATGAATTCTTATTAAAAAATAGGCATCTTTTAGGTCTACGGTGCACATGTAGGAATTCTGTGAAACTAATTTTATTGCAGTGCGTAGATCCTCTAACTTAAAATGTTCAGTTTCAATAAACTTGTTAAGATTTTTTAAATTTAGTATAAATCTGTGTTTACCATTTGGTTTTTGCACAAGAAAAAAGGATGACAAAAATTGATTTTTACACGGCTGGCACTGGGAAATAGCCCCTATAGATAACAAGTCATCAATACATTGTTTATACTGCAATTTCTCTGATTCTGTATAACTGCGTTGTGCAGGAGGATGTATTTGTATAACCGGTTTACAAAAGGGTATCTTGTAGCCGGCAATCCAGGAGAGTATTGTGTGGTCATTAGTGATAGATGACCACTGTTTATAGTAATAGGTAAGTCTGCCAGCGTAACTCACCTCATATTCTACTGCCGACGACTTCGTGCTGGGTTCCCGGCTGTCGGTTGTCGAAATGACGCTCTCGAGGAGCTCGCGGGCTGATATTTCTGTGCAGGTTCCTTCCTCTGGTTCCCCATCTTTTGCCTGCGAACTGGGGGAGGAGCCTTCCAGTTTAAATTGCTCCTTTGTGAAGCGGGCACTTGGGGCTTCCTGTTTGCAGGAGTTTTAGAAGCTGGTGTGATTTTCAAATCCGCGCTTGACTTAGAGATTGACTTAGCAGTTTTTAATGTATCAGCTAGATCTAATCCAAACAGACAGTTGTCAATTTTTGTTTTCGTCAACTGGTCTTTCATATCTTTTTTTAAATTATATAAGATAAAATTGCGACGTGTCATGGAATCAGTATTTTGACAGTCGCATATCAATCGAGTAGCATCCATGAGTAGCTTTATGACTGCAGTATTTTTGTTCTGCTCCTCGAGCAAAATAGTAATAGCCTCTCCGAGACACGATATCGCAGAACCCAGAACTTTTTGTTTGCTTTCAATTCCTTTATCTCTCTTTAAAACGACATCCGTTACAGCAGCCTTAATTTCTAGATTAAGCTCAGGTGCATCAATCTGGGTACAATTTTTCGGGGGAAGATATTTTTCCTGTAAGTCTTTACGGAGGTCTTTTGCCAAGCCAACTGTAGCTACATGTTGGAGGCGCACAGCCAGATCGGCGTTAATATCCTTGCCGTATAATTTTTTTATTGATGGGTCGTCTCCTAACAATTCAAGCAAAACATTATCCACTTCAGGCACAGCCACCACCTCTGCAAGATCCTGGCAATCAATCTGAGGGGCAGGTAGCTCGCACGAGCTAGTGGATGGAACAGGCTCGCCGCTGCACGCTAAATTAGCGGTGGCACCAGTGCTGGTGGAGGGTGCAGATTGTTCTGTCTCCTTAATTTCGCCTTCAATAATCGGATCTATTTCAATCTGTGAGCCATCTGTAATTTTATACATAAAAAATAATAGTCGTTGCCTATTCATTTTGTATTATTTTCGTCAGGATTACGTATAAGTAATAAACGTAATAAGAGCAAGAATTTGTCAATAGTGCGTAGATACGCCTGACACTATCATAAAAACACTTAAGTACTGTAAAAGTCTTAAAATATAATTCGCTGTATAATATATAATATTATGCATTGTATCTCTTATCACCCTATTCAGTGAGCCGTAACGGCTTTTGCTAGTTGCATTTTTATATCATTATGATTATGATAATTAGTGACATGCTATTTAGATAAGTAGCAATCCCAAAAATTGCTCGCAAATCTAAATTTATACATGTACTTATGTTGTTACAGTATTGTTGGTAAAAATTAATACCAACTTATCAAGTAACTTAGCGTTATAGCAGGTACTTTGAAAAAATATTATTTTGTTACCGTATTGTCTGTAAAGTGATAGCCCCAAAAGCTATCCGCAGTACAGACTTATCATGTAACAGTATTTGTGATCGTACCTTTTCTGTCTGACGGCATTTCAGGATAATCCGATAACATTTCGTCATGTTCAGACGAAGCGGAAGACGATGCTGAATCACGTCGTTTCTTCTTGGCATGTTTCAGTTTTCTTTCGAGTTTTTTTAACTTTCTTGCAATATACTCGTAATTATCATCCTTTGAGTGTTTTCGTTTACCCATGTTTGCACTTTAAAACTGAAAATAAGAACCTAAAAATTAAAATAGTGCGTACTGGCGGAGCACTGTACTTGTGAATGACAAGCAACCGCAAGATTCGCGACAGGTGAGCGAAACTACCCACTTATTTTTTTAGATTTTTTTTTTTTTATAAATCTCAACTTTAGTGCAAGACTGGCGTCACCGTAGGCGTAACTACTAGTGTAAATAAGTACTTAATGCTAATCTCGAGGACAAAGCAGAGAGTATAATGTATCTTTAAGCCGTGACTACATATATTTTTGCCGCTTGCGTTTGAAACGTTAGGCCCATGGGAGGATGACATGAAAAAGGTTTTCAATTTAATATCATCCCGCCTCATAGAACGCACAGGTGACCAGAGAGCTGGGGCGTATTCAGCCAGCGGTTGAGCCTTGCTTTACAGCGGGGCAATGTCGCCGGCATTTTGGGCAATGACAACCTTTTTTATAATTATTATTCTATTACTAGTTTTTATTGTAGTTTAGTGATTATTGTATTAGTTTATAGCATATTATTAATTAATTGTTGTATAATAATACCTTAACGTTCTCCGTTATAAAAAAAAAACAAAAAATAGGGTTGTTTGAGATGTAAAATCGTCGGCTGTATCTTTTAATTAAATATTTTTTGACAAGTATATCTTATAAAGTAATTTTGATTTTAAATTTAATATCATCCAATACTTTCCAAAATTCACAGCTCTTAAAAAACAAAATTTTACATCGAATGATTTCGCTTTTCCTTAAAACGTAAAATACGTTGTGATTTAATTATAGGCGCCTAACCAAATACGACAGCACACCACACATTCACATTTCGTAATCACTTTATAAACACGTGTGACCTCGACTCAAAAGCACGTTGAAAGGAAGTAGTTAATTCTGAATGTTGACTGTAATTTGACAATACTTTTATCGCAGGAATGATTATTATTGAAGACTGGTAAAAGTTTTTATGATATACCTAATAGTATTTTAATTAAAAGATAAAAGTAACTTCAAAATTTTACATAATCGAGTTAAAATTCTCTATCTCAAAAATCACTTAACTGATTTTAATGAAAATTGCAGTATTTGCTAAGTTGAACAATACCTAGTACAAAAAAATTAATTACTTATATCGGACTTGTAGTTCCGTCGATATGCGGACACAAACATAAAAAAATACATTATACATACACTTTTGAAATTTGGTACATTTGTTCAGACGCTGATATTATAGATATTATCATAATATTATAAGAAAACTTGGCAGTTCTGAGAAAATTAAATACGTACGCGTTGATAACCTCTTTTTTATACACTTTCAAAGGAAATAGTTAATATTATTAATGTTAACTGTAATTTGAATATTTAGATTTTAGAAGAAATTTTATAGCAGATTGGTAAGCACAAAAAAGTGTAATTGTCTTTATTTTCAAATAGAACATTATATTAAAGCTGTTTTTGTGATATAAATCTACAAAACATTTTTGATGAGATGAGTAGTAACTCATCTAATCAAATATAGTATTTTAAAAAATACTTAATATATTCCCGCATACATTCACATTTCTAATAATAATAATAATAGAATAAATTAAAAACATTATTTAAAAAACCATTACTATTATTCTATAATACTAGATCCAAGACAAGAGAATTCCAAACATCACACTTCCCTCAGAAATAAAGCAAAATATTTGGCGCAGGACGAGAGCCCTCAGATATAACATAATGTCCTTTAAGGGCAACTTACTGAAGCATCTCGATGGATTGACGTACAGAATACATGATTTTATGTATATTTTTCTTTTTTGTGTGTAACAAAACTTGGTTGACTACTGTACCCTAAAACGGAACCCTAACCGGCTGCTTTTTGTATATCGGTAGGTAAATAGTTATATAATTTAAGAGTAACCTTGTCCTACAAATAAAACAATACATATTTTAGGACCATTAAGTCAAAGTTTGAAATCCTTTCTATCTCTGTTAGCTACTACTTTCGAGATTTTTTAAAAATAAAAATGTTGTTCGTCTTATCAAAATGTAGCTACTCACAAAAATTATCTTGTTAGTAATCACAAAAAAAATTGTTCTAGTGCTCCCGTACTAATTGCTCTGCCGTAGCAAAAAAAATAAAGCTATTTCTCGTGCCCGCACCGTAGCAAAATCTGAGTAGCCATTACTACGTCGTAGACATTCATTGCTACGAAGCTACGATGTTCGTAGCAGCTGCTACGTGGTAGCAAAACCTTTGTACTTACTTTTGTGCTCACTTAAAATACTTCTTTAATAATGTTATATTGCTTTGTTACATTCACAATATTATGAAACGGACACAAATAATTTAAGAAACACAAAAAAAAAAACTAAATATATAAACAATATTCTATAAACCAACTCAAAACATTATCGAAGTTCCAAGTCATATTACGATCAAAATACGTTCAAAAGGAACTGCATCTAAGATCTGTGATGCTCGGGGGATTATTCTAAAATTCTATTAAGTCCTAACCGTTCCACGCCAGCGAACCCCTCGGAATGGCCGGCCATTTTTACAACAGATTTATTCCACTCATACTCATATTTTACGATGATATTCATAGATATCCTTGGAAGGATTATTAAGTTGTCCTCGTAGAATATAAGTTTATTTATATGATGAGGATTTTGAGGTAGCTTATTAAATCACTTCTGCTAAAATAACTTAAGAAATTGTAGCTCAATTCAACAATAAGTATTAAGTAACCTTATAAGTTACCACAATAATATGAAGTCTTACCAGTCGAGTCAGTCATTTGTCCCACTTGGACATAATAAGAGTAACGAAAGAGTGTAACATTAAGACACTATAAAATCATTCCTGCATTAACCTGTTTCGATGACAACACACTGTCGTCCCACTGCTGTCCTGTTGCCACCCACTGCCGCCCCGCTGGGGCCCCACTGCTCGCAAAATTCGAGGCAGCAGCCTTATTACAGCGCATCGCAATTATCACGAATGACCGCTGATGGCCGCTGACGCAGTTTCAATTAGTCTATCTTTCAAATGACTGATTACTTCCGACTTCATCGAAATCCGAATTAGAGGAAAGATTAAATTATGACGTAGTAACGAAAGTAATTTTTGTAATTAGATGACGCTCGCAACTCTGAAGATTACAATAATGATAAGACTATCGCGCGGTACATTTATCCGGAATAAAATTAACCTACATTCCCGGGACTCAAAATATCTCCTTACCAATTGTCAACAAAATCGGTTCAGCAATTTGGGCGTGAAGAGACAGCAGAAATGCAACATGTGGTCTAGCGGGTCCGACTGCTGAATTTGTTTTTCAGTAATCCTTTGGGCACAATTTCTGCATTAATTGCTGCTAATTCGAATAATGCTTTGAATTTCAAAACTTAAATAGCAAACATAATTTTTTGTCTTCATCTTTCGTTTAGGACATTAAAACTGCACAATTTTATGATCAGAATATAATATACTTCATGTCTTTCTATTTTCAATTTTATAAAGTATTTCGAACGGAACATCGAATCGATATTTCTAACATGAAAGTTCTTGATACTTTCATTCAATAAAAGTTACTCCGTGAAATATTTCGAAGTGTAAATATATTTTTGTCGATGTATCGAAGTCGTTTATTTCAATTTCAACTAACATTGAAGCAAAGTTTGCCGTCGGTCGCTTTCAAGTCGGTTTAATAATAGTTTTTTGCTACCAACTTGCCGGCTGCAGTTGAAATGACATTTATTGCAAAAATTTTAAGTGCGCGGCCATTGAGTTAGTTTTATGTGGAAAATCTAATTACTCAGTCACACAAAAAATGCCTTTCTTGACAGCTGTAGTAAAGTAAGGCATTTTTGTGTGCTTCCAATGACTTTAATAGTAATTAAAGTCATTGGAAGCCAAAAGTGCTTAGTTTTAAGCTCTGAAAAATATTGTATGTATCAACCTATCAACCCATCACACCCATTACCAAATAAATATTCTGTGTCACTCGAACACAATAAAACGCGTAAATGCAACATACAGACCCAAAATTATTCGCGACCATTTGTCAATATCACATTGAATAAGGAAGTTCATACATTTATTCCCGCGTCTGTCCTCGACGATCGCTTTTTTCCATTTAAAATAAATTATAACCCGAGAAAAGAATAGACTCACTTACCTCGCCAACAATCTCTGACTTGGCAACTTCTTGTGAACACACGGAACAGAAAAGGGTGAAAAAACGCAGGACGTTTTCATTGCTTTCGACGTGATGAGGTAATTTCAAGATTTTTTAAGGAAAGATTTATACTTTGGTTTTTCTTTTAAAACATAAAAGTGTTTAAAATACCGACATTTCTAAAAATCTATTTTTGAAACAGGTTAGGCTAACCATGATTGCCACCATGTTAGTGAAGCTATCTGCAGCATACACCTGCACCAGCATCATCGATCATGGGTGATCATAGACTAATATTATGTTACTCATTACGTTTGTAATAGTTTAATGTATTACGTACTTAGTTAAAAATATAAATTTAAAGAATTATTACAAATGCCATAAAACTATTTTTAAAGCAATAAAAAATTAAAGTAACAGTTTTACAACATCAAATTATTTGTTTATTATACTACAGAAAAGACAATAATTATTGTCATCAGAGTATTTAAAAAAATCTAATGTGCCTATTTAGTGTAACTTCAATGATGAGGTAGTTTGTCCAAACGGCTTCAAATAATATCTGCGCGGTTTCTTCGACAATTCTCTCCCGTGTGTTTCTCTATTTTCTCTTCCACTTGACGCCTACGCCGCTGAGTCGGCACTCCGTCACGTGATCTTTCAATGGCGCCTTTATGGGGGTCGACCCCTTTGACTTCGCACCTGTTATATACCCATTACCCAGGTACACAGGGAGCGTTCAGGTGTAACGTAAGGCGATTTTTGTAGATTTTAGACCTCGTGTGTTAGTGAGTTTTTAAGACTTAACACCTCCCGGGTGCACCATAATAATGTTTACCCCCCTAAAAACTTTAGTAATACTGATTATATTGTAATGATTAATTACTTCCCCCTCTTATTGCTTTACGTAGTACATGAACGTTGCTTATTTCAAGGCATTTTGCACCTGTTGTTGTACGTTTTTATTGCGGCCCTACGCACTTTGCGCGAATAATTGAGCTCATTTGCAACAACTGTGATTTTTATGGTTTCGTACCCAAAGTTTTTTTTTCAACAAACTATTATACCTACTCTTGTTGTATTATTTCAAGTACTAAGCTAGGCAGTAAAATTTTCGCAAATAATTAATTTCGTTGGTGTTGCTGCTATAAAGACAAAGATTAAAAACAAATTAATATTTGTCATACCTACAACAAACGCCATATCTTATCTTATATATAAAATTCTCATGTCACAATGTCAGACCGCGTACTCCTCCGAAACGGCTTTACTGATTTTAACCAAATTTTATATGCATATTCAGTGGATCTGAGAATCGGCTACTGGGTACTTATTATATTGATAAGTGCATTTGTTGAATAAATAATAGTAAATTATTATTACAACTCGAGACTGATGGCGACCATTATTTACATGCTTCGGAATAGCGATGGATTTCGCCTTGGTGACATACTTATTTAGTCACTTCCATAAATTAATATGAGTGAAATACTTTATATGGCAAAACAACATTTGCCGGCACAGCTAGTAATTTATAATATTATAATGTAATGCTGTTTCTCTAACTAATCGTACGGGTAGTTTGCGCACAAAAACGTTTTGAACTTGGCTAGTTTTAGATTATAAAAACTGAATAAAGGGTATCATAAAAATATAAAATTGAAACTTACTACAAGTAGCTACTACTTAATTCCAAAGTAATATTTATATTAAGACCAATGTTAGTATTTTTTTCTTTTTTCAAAAACAAATTCGTCATAATATTCTCCTGACCATACCGCTATGGGCAGTACTAAAGAATATACACAGAATTTTCATTCATTTCAGAGTGCATTCAGTCATAAATTCCGAGCGTCGTGTTGATGTTATGGATGTGATATTGAAAAATTCCTGTCACAATTTCACCGACAGCTGTGCGGCCCGCAGTTGAGCAGCACTGACGTGTATTACGTAATCGAGACGCAGCGCTGCATATTTTTAAGATATCGATGCATAAATATTAATTAAACATAGAGGTGTATATTTTAAAGATTAACAGAAATCTGATAAACATTTCATGATATGGATTCGAATTTAATAAATAAGGCTAAATAATATTATATTCAGTTAAGCATCGCTTGGTTATAAATTTGTTAATCCAGCTTATATAACAAACCTAATATCATTTCGTTACTGATTATATTTCACATCAGTAGTGTAAACACCGGCAGTTAACAAGAAGGAAGAAAGAAAGGAGACAAGAAAAAATATTTTGAAATGTGATTAGGGATCCAATATGGTTTAGGATAGTACTTATGTATGTCGAACACCATGATACCTGTTTTGAACTGAACCGCAAAAGGACACGAATACCATTAGCCATACACGCATACATACTATCAGAAAAGTTTATTTATAGGCAGATGGACCCACGTAATTTGGTCGGTATACCTAGCGGAATAGAGCAAAAAACTCGAGCTGTCAAACGAAACCGAAATTGGTTTTCATCTGTGTGAAAAGTATGTGTATTGTGTACGTATACACTTACACAAGCGTGATTGAACATGAATTCTATGAGATTAAATTGTCAACAAGCTGATACGAGCTGACTGGACGTCAAAAAAAGAGTGCTGCTGTCATGTATCACACGTCTCTTTTTACCACGCAGTGTTACTGATAGTGACATCTCGCTTGCTCAAGCCTTTGTTTCTCTATTCCGCTAGGTATATTAACTTTATGGTCAGATCACGACTAACATTATTGGATTGACATAACCCGACCAAATGGCGTAGCCCCGTCAACTGCCTATAAATCAATTTCTTCAATGGTACATACATTCAAAATCATTTCACTATCTTTTGGCTCTGTCGAATTAGTATAAAGTTAGAAAACAAGAGGCGTTTAATAGCTTAAGGGCCCGGGTTACCCTCGATATTTTCATACATTCTTAATACCAAAATCATTTTCTCATGCGAAAATATTTAACATGTTTGAGTTATTTTTCAGCTTAAGATAGTAATTACCTAGGGTCCTGAGCAAATTTTTTTTACAAAATATTTAAATACTAAAAAAAAGTTTTTTGTGTTTAAATATTTTTTAGTAAATTTACTACTAAATATTTAAACACCAAAAAATAGACAAAAACACTAAAAAATATATAAATAAATAGTAAATTTACTGCAAAATATTTAAATAATAAAAAATATTTTTTAAAGTTTAAATATTTTGTAGTAAATTTACTATTTATATATATATTTTTTAGTGTTTTTGTCTATTTTTTGGTGTTTAAATATTTAGTAGTAAATTTACTAAAAAATATTTAAACACAAAAATATTTTTTTTAGTATTTAAATATTTTGTAAAAAAATTTGTTCAGGACCCTAGGTAATTACTATCTTAAGCTGAAAAATAACTCAAACATGTTAAATATTTTCGTATGAGAAAATGATTTTGGTATTAAGAATGTATGAAAATTTCGAGGGTAGCCCGGGCCCTTAAATGCTTAATAGACATTACTGTCAGCTGATCAACTAATGTTCTAACAGCACAATTGACAGCTTGCTGGTGTGATCGCTAATTGCTTTGAATAATTAATGGATATTGAATATCTTGCATCTTAACCGCATATTGTGCATAAACTTATCAATGAATAATGCTTGATTTATCTCTTAAGGGGCCATTCACATATTACGTCATAACTCACATCAAATTTACGGCCGCACTTAGAGACGAACATTAATTACCTACTTAAATTTAGTTAAATGAAGATTTCGACATAAGCCTACATGCAATATCTGTCAAAATATTAATTTTGAGTTTAATCATGTCGTTAAATATATCTAGGAGCGTAACTTTGTGTTTTTTAACCTCCACTCCTATGCTTCGCTTTTTTAACACCCTTCACTTAATATTATTTTGTCACATACGTAGATGGATGGGGAGATTGAGGCAGGAGAGGTGATTTCATTGCACTTTTCAATCGTTGTTCGAACGCCATAAACCCCCTCCGCCTTAAGTTGTTACGTAATACGTGGATCATGGCCCTTTTGAGGTTTTTAACTTTTGGTAGACAGCATGCATCGTCGCCCACAATGTACTATCAGAGTAGTTGATTCATAGGCAGTTAACAGACTGATGTCATTTGGACGGATCATATCAATTTGTGAGGTCTGTTGGCTGGGTTTGACGTAACACGACCAAACTATGTAGGTCCCCCATCTGCCTAGGAATCAACTTCTCTAATAGTACTATCAGAGAAGTTAATTCGTTGGCAAATTATAGTGAACCTACGTTATTAATTCAAGTCATATGGATTCAATGTTCGTCGTGTGGTTTGTTCTCTGAGTTGGACATAACCCGACCAACTTACGTAGGTCTACCATCTACCTATGAATCAATTTCCCTTTTTAAGTCCATAAATAGCCAAAATCATTACCTTTCTTTTAGGCTTCATCGGTTAGTAATATTTTACAACTTCACCACACATCCTCTTGCTCTACAGTACAGGCTTATATCTTACCCTTTTTCACAGACAATAGCTTTTGTGTTAACCTCGCACCCTTTGAGGGATTTAGGGCAGACATTGTATGCAAGTGTCTTTTTGATATAACCACTTTTGACGTAAAAAAAACTTGAAGAAACCTTACAAAATGTAAAAAGTTAAGTACTGTGAAGCGCAGCTGTTTGCTGCAAAGTTATTGCAACGTTTGGTTATCACACGGCAACCGTATATTATTGAATGATATAACCACAGAAATAAACCAAGATAGAACGGCGAAGCGCGTGCGTTGCTACGGAATCGCTCGTATCAATTTTTGCTTTGATTTTAGTTAGAACAAATAACTTACCCGTGGAAAGAAATACCTCCTTTTGACCGATTCACTTTCGTACTTTTGTTTTTACAATTAGACACTGCACAATGAGGCATTTTTGCACAGCCGCTCCGGTATAATCAAGTCGAGACGTGCGCGCTGACTGAATGAACGTTCAACAATCTTGCACTCTCGTGCAAGATTGAAACACGCGTACTCTACCCGCTTAGCCGTTCTATCTTGATTTATTTCCGTGGATATAACTATCCATGTCCTTTCACGTTACTAGCAATATTGCAACGTCACGAGGCGTTGCAATGTATTTTAAGAGGTTTCAAATTGGAACAACCGCATTAATAAGTTTATCAATTCTACGAGTATTTTCTTGTACAGAAGACAAAGGCTTAAATCGCTAATTTCAAAATTATAGCCGCGTTACGTTGCGATGTTAAACCTACATCGGTTACAGAAAATTAGTCTTAACCCCTTCAGCTAGAAAGAATATATTTTATGTTGTGAGTAACTATACATATTTTACTTTATGAGTTGAGAAACATTGAAAAAGTCACAAAACAGACAAAGGCAGCGGAGTTTTTTGCGTAAACACCCTAATTAGTAGGACAGCTAGTGTGTAAGGCCCTTTACAATGTAAATGCCAAGTTAGAACTAACTGTAACTCGATTACTGTCTGGTTAGTATTCCGTCTGCACCCGTCACGGGTCAAATCAGCGCAAACTGAAGCGGATACTAGTTTAATTATTCCCCCATGTCATTTTCTTGACATTATAGGAATTTTGTCATGAGCAACATCAAAGGTTTTATAATAAGCTTCTCTATATCATCCTTTAACTATCATCATCTTCTTACTATTATATTAGTACATGTTATATCTGGATAAATAAAGAAATACCTTGATGTTAAAAATATGCACAGTGTTTAAGATATTTAAATTATTACTAGATGTTGCAAAGAAAATTCGTTTGTTGCGTGGGTGAAGATTAATAATTGACAGACAGGCTTTCGGATTTGTGATAACCTCGACCAGATAAAAATGAATCTAGATTAGATATTTCTTGAGACGCTGTACCTGAAAAGCGGATAAGAATAGTAGAATAATAATTTAATAATATCTACGGACGCTTCACACCACGTCAGTCTGGCACCGTGGTAAGTAACTGAAGGACTTGTGTTACGGGTAGGTACCAGACAACGGAAATATATTTAATACTTTTATACTATATATATATTTAAGATTTTTATTATATGATATACTTATACATTTATTTAATACACATCCATGACCCAGGAACTTTGAAAACTTTTTGTTCCGTCGGCGGGATTCGAATCCGCGACCCCCGGCTTGAGTTACCAACAGCCCACCAACTGAGTCACACATGTCGTCGAGGTCAGTAGAAAGAGTGCAAGTAGATTGTGCTTCATTAGGCTGCGTTTCCATCGTTGTGAGGAATGTGTTTTTAAGAACCAATAGAAAGGCTTCATTTGCCTGGCCACGATCAACGCAACGATTCTATTGGTTCTTGTAAAACACATTCCTTGCAATGCAGCCTTTGTGCTGAACATGAAATCCACCAATTGTGCAACAGAACAAAAATGTACATAATAAATTCTTCTAGCAGAAAAAAAACTCTATGAATTGCTATACTAATTCCTACAATATTATTACCCTATCTGACTCTTTACTACACAAACAAACAAACAATATTGTCTCTTCACAGTATTTACGTATTAAAAATACGACGACCTCTGTGGCTTAGTTGGTGGGCTGTTGGTAGCTCAAACCGGGGGTCGCGGGTTCGAATCCCGCCGACGGAACAAAAAGTTTTCTAAGTTCCTGGGTCATGGATGTGTATTAAATATGTGTATCATATAATAAAAATCTTAAATATATGTATAGTATAAAAGTATTAAATATATTTCCGTGGTCTGGCACCTGTAACACAAGACCCTTCAGATAAATCGTCCATAGATATTATTATTATTATTATTAAAAAACACAGATAATTTTAATACCTGTTGATGATGATACAACATCCAAATGGAACTTATATCTGAGCGAACTTAAAAATTGTACTCGCAGGGTGAAATAGAATACGTGATCGGCATGCCAACGGCGTTATTACGGTTCCAACTCGCTACTTTGTTTCATTACGTACATAGCTCCCACACCGGTTTCAGTGACGGTGGCCGGTTTCATTGAAACCAGGCCAGCTACACAGGAGTAATTTTATAGTGCCCAAGTGTGTGCGCAGTACACAAGAGCGCTCTCTATTCCTTTACTCTCATATCCCAGTGGGACGGCAGACCGACATGACCGGCGAGAGATCAGGCGCAAGACCGACTTTTTACATGCCCATCCGACCCATGGATCATCTTACTTGTCAGACAATCAGGTGATCAGCCTGTAACCTAACCTAACCTAACCAAACTTGCAAATAACATGTTTCCAACGCGGGAATCGAACCCACGACCTCCGAGTCAAGAGCCGCGCTCTATACCACTAGACCTCGGAGGCGTTAGTGATTACGTACAGGATAAAATATATTAACGGACTGCCTCCTCACCTGGCTCCGGCTATAGCACTCCGGGAGTGCCGGCAGAAGAAACAGTAGGAGCACGAGTCAAAAGAGAGGAAGACAATATTTTTTCTACTACGCCGAGCCAACGGCCTACTACTCGTCGTAAGCATATTTTTCGATCTAACCCATTTTAATCCGTCGATCGCGGATTCTTGGAAATCTATTGTCTATCTAATATCTATTGTTATCGCGGCCCACTTGGGCCGTTCGGGGTTAATAAGTCACTATGTCAATAATATTAAATAATATTCGTTCCAAATTAAATTTTATTGTATGTACTAGAAATAATACTTCAACATAAAATATTGAAATTGTAAAAATTTCCACAGTTTCAAGTTGCATTTCCATTTGGTAATCACTTGAAAAAGTATTTTATATGTTTTTAAAATTAAAATTTCCAACGAGCAAACAGCGCACTTGATGGTAAGTGTTTAACGTTATAATAAATAGGTCAACATGGCCCGACCCGTTTTATTAAAAATATTCGCCCGTTCAAATTTGTACAATTAATTCATTAAGTGGGCCACCGCAATTATTAACACTATAATAAATAATAATATAATAAAGCTCCGCAGAGCTGCGTCTGCGGAGCGAGGTCCCCGCGACGCCCCTGTACATATCCCGCCTGCACTGGTCCATGGAGGTCGAGGACGTCGTGGACTACATCCAGAAGAAGACGACACTGCGCCTGAGGGTCGAACGTCTGCAGTCTCGCCACAAGGTTAACTTTAGCTCCTTTGTGGTGAGAGTGCCGACGAATCTTCTGTCGACTTTCGAGGCGCCGGAGTTCTGGCCGATGGATGTAGTCTATCGGAGGTTCCGGGGGAGACTCCGGAACGAAGCGAGTCACGTCGCCGGCAAAACGTGAAAGTGTTAGTTTTTAAGTATAATATAGGAAATGTATGTATGTAAGTTTTAAGGTATTTATTATAAAATTATATTATGTATGTTAGGTTTAAGGTATATTTGTTATATGGGCCTCTGATGCCCGAAATAAATGTTTTGATTTGATTTGATTTGATTTGAATATTATATAGTAATCTAATTAAAATATCTTCAAAATAGAGCACTCCAATCGGCGCACTCACACATAGCGTGATTTCAGATAGCAATAAGAGAACAAACTTCAAGGACGTGACTGAATCAATCTACTGATGTAGTCTTATAATTATACTTACTTAATTCAGATCACCAGACAAAAATGCGAAAGATATTACAGTCAGGTAAGCCATTCATTTTACCGCAATGATAAGCAACAGTATGTCATTGTAAATACGCGTTAATAATAATCATTCATAGTTATAAGTCAAAATAAGAACATAGCAGATTACAAAAAAAACTTCTTTAGGCGCGTAGAAAAAATATAATTTTTATGCTACCGCACGGCGACAATGTGACAAAAAATGCATCAAGTTAAACTTGAAATAAACGACGAAACTGTAAGCAACAACTAATAAAATAAAACCAGTCATAACTTTAAACGGGAATTGTAAATGTTTACAGAACAAGCGAAAAATTGTAAAAACCGGAATCTCTTAAAGCGATATTTGTTAGTGGCCGTAATGAAAATCCCCCGCTTGGAATATCTCGCTAGGGTTGCCAACTCGAAGATTTTAAAATCGAAATTTGTGTGTTTAAAATTGTTTTATTCTAGATAGACATCGAAACGGAATAAATATTTACCTTGCACACAATGAATACAGTCTGGAATAATTATGCATCTTTTTCTATGACAGTATAGTACAGCATTAAAGCTTTTCCAGTGGAAAAATCATCTAAGACTAAGTGCCGGCGCCTTATTGAATTCCTAAATAAAATGTTGTTTTTAATCAGGAGTAAATAAATTCAAAGTCTTGAAAAGAAATATTATAATGTTATTCCATCAAGAATATTTAAAAAATAAATAATAAACACAAAAACAAGAATTAATCGCTCAGAAAACTTTTGCCGCACGATGAGCACGGCTACTTAATCTAATGTCGATAATATAATATTATGTACTGTGAATCTTAAAATAATTATTCTTAGCGTATTTTCATGTCTTAGATTACAAATCACCTAGAGTAGGGAACATAAAATATTCATTAGCTTACTCATAATTTTATGATAATAATATGACAGCAAATTATTTTTTCAAACCTAAAAGGAAGTAATGTATAATAAAATTTTTCGCAATCCCTGTAATATTTTTTTAGCTTGAGACAACCCTGTGGTCTCCATTGTATGTAATTAATACGATCCGCCGGTTAACAAAGTACCGAAGCTCTACTTTTACTTCCGAGCGATTATCTAAATTAAATCCAATGAAACCCCACCATATTCTAAGGTCCGGTCGGCGGGTAGACAGAAATGCAGGAATTTACTTAATGTCCTACTTGCTAATTATATTTTTCACATTACAACTGTGTCAAGTTAACTCCGCACCTCCCACTAACCTCCCCGCGTTCGCCCCCCACTAACCCGCAACCTCCCCGCATTCGCCCCGTAGCACACACAGCGTCGATGCGACGTCATGGCCGCCAGGTGCGGAGTTAACTTGACCATGTTATAGCTCAAAACTTGAGTTTCTATTAAGTAAGCATGATACCAATATTTTTGTATGAGTTTAAAAAAGACAAGCAGCAGTTACTGCTCATCAGTCATGCAACAATCATCTTTTCTTTATTTAGTGGCTATACGAAGAGTCGTAGAACAAAGCTCCTAACCTTCTAAGCCACTTAAAACTCAGCTAATATCAGAATTACCATCAAACGATTCATGCTGATTCATGCTTGTGGTTTCATTAAAATCTTTTTTAATCAATGAATCAGATTTTTCTACTCCATCGAAATAGGAATCCGTTAAGAGTGCGTATTAAGTTTGGCAATCGGTGATTTAATTTTCATAGTCGACAATAATAATAAATAACAATAATTGATATTGCGAATGTTTTTAACATTATAATATTTAAAGGGAGCCTGGGCGAAACCATAAAATTGAAAAAAAATCCTAGATAGAATTAAGTGATGAACTGATGATATTATGACACATTATTATAAACTGCCAAGAATTTACGAAAACGTTCGTTCTGGTTTATCTTTCTTTATGTGGATAACTGGCATATTATATTAATTACCTGATTGTCTAGTTGGAGACTTGCAATATATTATTATGATTTATGAATGATGGACATGGAAATCACGATATAGGGCTGTTTATTGTTAAATATTGCTGTAAATAAATAAAATATGTTATAATCGATGAATCTTCTTCAGGACATTCGTATGAAAAAAAACTCCGTGTTTTATTTTTCATACGCATGTCGCATATCCTAAAGAAACGAAAAAAGGCAAGCATTTTTTTCTAGTCCCGTACGTCCTCTTAAGGCGCTATATTGATAATAATTTTACCGCAAGGGCAATTTTATACTTAATTTGTATGATTATAAAGTCGTGAATACGCTGCGGCCAGAAGCTATCGGCTCGCTCGGAAAACATGCGAAAAAAAGTAATTTTGTTTATTTAAACAATAACTAGGAGCATTTAAGCAAAATGCTTCTACACGATTTTGGGTTGCAAAGGTGTCTATTAATTAGACTAATTTCCTACAATACATCTATTCTCGTTTAAAAATAATCTTCAAATTTCGTAATTTTAAGAGGTCATTTCGATCGAGAAATATATCGAGGCAAAATACATTAATCGTGTTTCTGGTTCTTCTCAAACCTAGATAAGGCTATAAAGATATGTATATCTCATTACCAGATTTTTAACATTTCTGAGGGTCCTATAGTATTACTTCTAAAAGGACGTTATTATCAATATAGCGCCTTAACGGGTGCAATCAAATTATTAACCCCGGAGCGCTCATGCGTTGGATCAAAAGATTTGATTCGGTTATACATTTAATCAACTTTACTTTTATATTTTATACTTTTGAGCAAAATTGTATTTATTTTGCTTTAATTTTTGAAACTTTTCATATGAAAAGTTTAATAAATACCACCCATTTAACGAAGATCCATCTTCAACACAAAGTTTGTAAATATAGTATGAGCATATTATAACCGAGTACGCGACAGGTCATAAGAAACATAACCTCCTCTTTTTTGGAAGTCGGTTAAAAACGTATTAAAAATTCGACCCACTCCCGCTGCGCCCGTCATAATTAGCACGTACTTTGTATTGCAGCTGGCCGATTCGTGCATCATCTCAACTTATACAAACAAAACTAAATGATAATAATTTAGGATGTGAATATTACATTCTTTGTAGAGAGCTAACTGCGAAAGTAGCAGCGCTGAAAGAGCAACCACTTTTCTTACATTACTATGGGAATAACGCTCGGGCGAATTGCCTAAACAAATCACAAAAAATTGCTCGTTCAGCGCTGCTACTTTCACAGTGTACTCATAAGTTGCAATCTCTGCACAAATAGGCCGGCTGCAATGCAAGTATATCTATAATCTATTTATGGAACACATACACACTCTTAAGTATTATCACTTTGTTTCTTTTTTACATCCTGTATAATAGAAAACCCTCCTGATTCATAGTTTTTTTACACATATAATACCTGTATAGGTATTATAATCTAATAAGTAACAAGTAATTAATAACTAAAACTAATAAGTAATTTTACATTAACTTAATCTGCTAGGTAGAGTTTACTAAGATTGTGTCCATCAACACTTTCTTAAAGTCTCTATAAAGGAGAATACACATTATTGTTTGTGTTCGTCACAGTCACTTTAGGTTTTTTAACACTGATTTTAACATTTAATACACTAAACTCAAAAGGTTTTGTCATTTTCAGTCCGAATGGAAATATCAAAATCGAAGAAGACCGATTCATAGCACTGATATTCATTATTTCGACCAAGGCGCAGATCTCTGAAATTCATTTTCGCGCCTCCTATTTATTCTTTGAATAAATGAATTGCTTTTTTTCAACAATGTAAATGAAATTTCCATTTGTATTTAATTTACTTTTGCCTTCACTTAATCTTGCTAATTTGATTCTTTAAACGTTAACTTAATTAAGTTTTGGTTTTAAAAATAATCCTTTTCTTAAAAAAATACACATCTAATGCATTTTTTTAAGAATAGTTAAGAAACAAGATAAGGATTTAATTTGAACGTAAAACTCTCTCTTAATCCATTCATACTTCCATACTAGTCCATACTTAGTTAATATTATAAATGCGAAAATTTTGGTTTTAAAAATAATCCTTTTCTTAAAAAAATACACATCTAATGCATTTTTTTAAGAATAGTTAAGAAACAAGTTAAGGATTTAATTTGAACGTAAAACTCTCTCTTAATCCATTCATACTTCCATACTAGTCCATACTTAGTTAATATTATAAATGCGAAAGTGTGTCTGTCTGTCTGACTGTCTGTTACCTCTTCAAGTCCCGGGGAAGGACACATAGGATACCTTTTATCTCGGAAAAATGTACGGTTCCGATAAACGAATTTGGCGCAACAGAGTTGCGGGTTTCAACTAGTATAATATGTATTATACATATAAAGACTAGATGACGCCCGCAACTCCGTTGCACCAAAATTCATTTATCGTGCAGGAACCGTACATTTTTCCGGGATAAAAAGTATCCTATTTCCTTTTCCGGGAAAGGACATAGGAAACATAGGAACTCAAAGTTCAGCGGTTTGAGCGTGAAGAGGTAACAGACAGAAAGACAGATAGACAACACACTTTGGCATTTAAAATATTAGTATGGATAGAGACATAAAAAATATAAGTTATACAAACTAATAGTTCGGAAGTGAAGTAAACATCAACCGTTTGTGCCCTAAACCTTCTGAACAATCACAAATCGACCCGACGAACTTCGAGGATAATCTCAAGGATTCGAGTTTGAATTGTTAAATTCATTTCTTGTTTACCGTCGAACTTGGGGGTTATTAGTGTTATTACACAACGATTAGTTGTGTATACGAGCGACTTGAGATTTAAGGTGACGCCTTGATAATTTGGCTGTAGCGATGTCCATTTTTCTCAGCAATGATTAAAGCTAACAAATCAAAGTTCACTGTCAGTATTCATCATATTGTCTTTGTCTTTGAATTACCCATAGCATAACACGATTGGTCAACTTTTATAACACACCGTCAACCGGCCACCGTCACCGAAACCGGTGTGGGAGCCATTATTATTATTATATATTATGTAGCTCGTCTGCACGTAGCACGTACACTTACGCATTGAGAGTAAATTGTGTATGAAACATTCTGCTACGTAACAATGAGTATTATATTAGTTTGTTCCCCATGTTGGCTTTAGGGCTTTGAGCTAAAACGTGCCAAAGTAGAGATTAGTATTATATTCGCGTTAAATTTAAAATTTTTGGTGTTATACCAGTCATGCAAATTTTTGAATTGGCCGTCACAGACTATAATATAATATATTAATATATTTATAGCTAGGCATATTAATATATATTTTCTATACAATTTTCGCGTGACCACACACTCAGCTATAATATATATTTCTGGTCTCAGTGTGTTTAGTACGGTATATTAATATATATTATAGCTAAGTCTGTGACGGCCTTAATGCTAAGGGCGTAAGCTGTAGGCGTACTACGAAACCGTTTTGAGACTCAAACAATCGAACGAGAATGCCGCGTCCTGCTCTAACAACGTCATTTCACGTTTGTTAGAGTAGGACACAACATTCTCGTACGATTGTTTGAGTCTCAAAACCGTTTCGTGGTACGGGCTCAGTTACGCGGGCGCCCGCGCGGGTTCATACAAAAGTAACCCGTCGCGGGAAGCCGCGCGGAGAGGCGGACCCGCGCCGACGATATATCGAGACGTGATATCGAGTATCGACCGAAATTCATCGGTCAATACTTATACAACTTGCGAGTCAAATACATTTTCATTATTCAATTTCGATTCGCAAGTGCTTGTTGTATTAGAAAGACATGCGGGCCCTATCGAATAATGAAAACGGTTCCACGAATGCGGACCCTATTGACCAGTGAAATTGCGCCATTAGGGTTTAAATTAATTTCAAGATAAAATAAAGTGTCATATTCACTCGGTGCAATGTCGCATGCCGGTTGCATTAGCGTCTATTTCTGTCCATCTGTCAATCAGTAACGTCCCCCTTCAGTCCCTGCCTGTCCCCTGTATCACTGAGCGTCTTAGCATCAGGAAACAAATTAAGTACTTTAATACATTGGGCGTGACTAAAAAAGACACGGGGGGACTGAAAAACTGAGGATGATAATACGATTTTTGTGGATGTAGATAATGACTAGAAGAGACATCAGAAGTTCATCAAATTGAATCTAAAGTCCAAACGCTGAATCGGGACATCATATATATCGGGAATATTTCATACTGTCAAATTTATATGAATTATTGCTATCCCTCGTTATTACTTAATAATATTATGTTACCACGGATATTCTCAAACGTTTGAAATACTTACGGTTCGCATGAAAAACAAATAAAATTTTGTTTAAAATCAATCCATGACGGAATTGGTAAATATCAAAAATAATATTTCTTTATGGATAAAACAAATTACCATAACTTTACATTGCGCATAGTTTATGAATGCTGTACACTAGTAAGTAGATTACCAGAACATTATTTCTTCGCTGTCAATCTACAAAAAAAAATCTACAAAAAGGCGCGGTCTTTACCGCGCCTTTTTGTAATAAACAATATTATTACAAAAAGGCGCGGTAAAGACCGTGCCTTTGATATTTTCATCACTTTATTTGTCTCTTAGTCTCTTCCAGTAACACCACATCCATGTAATGTTAGGCGTCAGTCGAGTCACGAGTCGTGACGGCGCGGGCGCGTGTAAAAAATGTCACTCCCTCACTCCCTGACTATATCCGGGCTCTAAATCCGTCCAGCTCCTCGACTATAACGTATCGTTATCTTTATATCGTTTACGCTTTTTAGTCAATTAGAACCGATTTATGCTAAGTTAGTGGAGCTGGAGTAAATTCTTCAGCCTTAACCAACAAAACATGGAGAGTGTTAAAATTTTACTACAGCATTAGGCAATTAAGGTGATTTTATTGAGCCTTAGAAAGTTTCCGTGATTTAATATAATTCGAGGATATCTTTTTGTAAATAAGACTATCGCTTAATGCTTTTTATGGTGGATTACTTAGTAAGATTCGAAGAAAGTAAATGTCTTAAAATTTTATTGTGGCTTTAAAGGCAAACACAAAATACCGTTAAAGATTGTAATTGGTCTACCTATTGGTTTCAAAATACCAGGAGTAGCAAAAACAATGACATTTTCTGTATTGTGAAGTCCTAAAATTGCCAGTTGTTCTATAATAATATTTTCTTATTTATAACAAACATTTTACTCAGCTAAGAATATTCCTAACCTAATATTTGACATAGCAGAATGTCGGCCATTTTGTGACGTAACAAGATGGCGGCGTGAATCACTGTCTGCGCGCGGGAGATTGTCGCATCAATCCCGCCAGATACAGTCTAGACCGAATTAACTCGGACAATCTGATCGAACTTAGAACGTTTAGAGCATATCTGTCCTGAGCCTGTAGACAAGTGTCAAAATGCTAACGCTAACGCTAACTCTAACGTTACAAAATGTATGGGATTTGACATTAGTATTCGCTAGCGAAGCGAAGACTTATGTCAAATCGCTTACATTTTGTAACGTTAGAGTTAGCGTTAGCGTTAGCGTTTCGCCACTTGTCTAGGGGGGCTGGTATTATAGAAAAAAGTTGGTAAATGTAGAACCGCCTAAGCTATGAAAAGAAAAAAAGTAAATAGATGTATTTGCTAACCTAAGCTGTGTCTTTGTTACATTCAAATATCTAACCTAAGACGGTAACTCTTTCGTAGAGTCAAATATAACGTTATATTTGACTCTACGAAAGAGTTACCGTCTTAGGTTAGTTATAAGCAGATAATTGAATGTAACAAAGAGCAAAGATACAAATTAATTAATTTATTTTTTTAAAGTAGTCACTTTAATATTTTAATCAAGACGTTGATATATTCATTCGTATTCAGGCTTTGTATTCAAATCTTACTTATTTAAATTTCTATTTATCTACTGACTACATATTATTCACATATTCACATAAGCTTTTGAAATGTACGTAAACATGAAGCATGTTACAAATGAAGTGTCTTTTTAAAATATGTGAATCATCACATTAATAAAGTCTTCCGAGTTCCGGATATGAAACACGGGGACGCTGAAACTCGTGACTACGTGTACAATTACACACAGGGGACTGTTTCATAATGTTTCATAAACTTGGTCTTTATCGTGTACAATATTACAGCGAAAGAATAAAATTGGTAAGAGGGACTGTTAAAAATGATTCAGCCATGGCACAAAATTTTTACTCAACTACGTCAGGCTTGTGACTCAATAATTTTATATACAAAAAGCTTATTTTGTTTATACTAATCTTAACAAGGAAACGTTAATTTGTTAACTTATTCTACGCCCTGAAACTACTGGGTTTTAATTGAAGACACAAACATAGATTAGACCACAGAAAATAATATTTTAAGGTACTTTTCATAACAGGAAAATGCACGATAACCGCGGGATACTGTTTTTACGTGGTTCGCGAGTTAAGCTACGGCCAAACCTATATTATGACCAAAACGACTGCGAAGCGGGAGCGTCTGCAATGCGGGACGACGCAAACCGTTGTCATTTTTCTCATTGATTATGTAAATAAAATATACCTTTGTAATTTCCCTAATTATCTTTGTTAAGTTAATTTTTTTTTATAAAATGTGTGGACCGCGAAAGTCATTTCATTTCTTAAAATGGACCCCGAGTGAAACTAATTGGTGACCCCTGATCTACGGTTTCGCACCGTAGTCGCCTGTCGCGCACACTTTCGCGTTGCAGACGCTCCCTTCCCGCGTCCCGCTCACGTCCCGCGTTGCTGACGCGTAGGTTTGGCCGAAGCCTTCCGTCTAGTTTAAAGCGTAACGTAATAACGGTATTAATAGCAATATAAAACAATTTCAACCACTTAACACCAGGTATAATATCTAGATGTGTCTCCGTCTATATTTCACCATAGATTGTCGAGAGCAGAATATATTGTGTCGCAACTCGCAATACATTAATTAACCATCGATCGAAATCTTAAAAGAGATCATTTGTTTCCGAAAAACATCAACAGTTAATGACAGTCGGATCTCGTGCCGGACGTGTATAAATAGACAATTTAGGGACAGAGATAGTTAATGTACAGATGTGCTTCTTGTACACGGTTTTGAATACAAAAACTAAGCATTTATAATAATTTGATTTAATTTTTTTATTTAAATATGGTTTAATCTTGTAATAATAATAAAAAATTACGTATGAGACTAGGAATGAATGAAATGAATGAAAAAAATGAAATGAACTTGAGAGAGAATAGGAATTTCGAATTTTCTGAATTTTAGTCAAGGAAAATCTTGTTGAAAAAAAAATGGGAATGTTTTGATTGCAGGTGATCAATTTCATTAAGTACCTTCCATCTGAACTGATGAAACAAACAAATACATTAATTGAAAACGCCCCAAAAAAACTGCCTATTCTAAAACATTTTACATTTAATTCAATTTTAACCCGAATATCCTGAATTCAGTATTATCAGTATACTATACGTTTAAAGTCGTTTAGTAGTAATTACTAATTAACACCAAACGAATAATATAAAAAAAATAATAAAAAAGCGGCAAATAATTCAGAACGAGCTAGTCACTTCAAAGAATTCCAAGACACATCCATCACAAGACAGATCTTTGTGTAACACATTTTTCAGTGCGCTCGCGCCGTCTATTTCAGTTCGTAGGGCGGGTTTTTGTTCCTTTTGCGGCGTGAGTCAGTGCCGGCGCGCCGACGCGGGCGCACGTGTGTTGTGTAGTGTACAGTGTATGGACCACGGATACTTGTATAAGGTTAGTGGTTTTACCAGTAATATTAGTGGTTGTAGAAGTAATTTTAGTGGTTGTGGAAGTAATATTAGTGGTTTTCGAAGTAATGGTTGATTCGCCAAAAACGGAGTTGGGATTTAAGTTTAGTGTCTTTTTTGAGTTGACTGACGAGTCACGGTATTTTTATTATGTAGGTTGGGTTTTAATTATGTATTTTTATTGATCAGTAAATTTTATGGCTTTTTTGATCTAGTTTTGAAAAATATGTTACAAAACGATCGAGCTAAAATTTGTCTATTTTTATTAAACTTACTGATCATAGAGCTTAAATTTAATATTTTGAATGCATATACTGAGTTATAGGGTGCTACGACATAATGTTTTAGTGCAGACATAGAAGGTATTCTGAATACAAGCCTCAGCTTACTCCAACTTTACCGTAGAAGTGCCGTATAATACCGTAGTGTAATACCGTAGCTTCACTGCACCAGGCCAAGTCAGGCAAATGAATCAATTTTATTGGATCTCAAAAACTAATTCCTAGCATCGCAGCTCTGGTGGAAGTCCTGCATAAGAAACCCTTTCCTATACTTCGTTTCAACCAGATCAACTCCTAAGGGTCAATTCAGATTTCAGACCGCAACGCGACGAGGCGAGGCGAGGCGCGGCGCGGCATAAAGTGTGGATTTGACAGATTTCAATTGCTTGAGACATCTTGCGAATCTGTCAAATGTATATAAATTTAGAAATGCGTTGCGGTCTGAATCAACCCTAAAGGGTAAAAGGTAGGATACCGTTCATGGAAACTGTAGTTGTGGTGCCACAACTCTTATATTATATCTTGCTTTCAGAATATTAGAGAACACTTACGCAGAATGCTTATTGTTTACTAATTATTATCCGAAAAGCGAAAATGTTTTCGACTAAAACTTAGTGTCGAAAGTTTGTCCGAATTAATATTGACCCCGTTTCGATCGCGGGGGCGAGCTGGGTAAACGGTTTAAAACTTTAAACTATGGACGAATTGCTCAGATGTTGTTATCAGTTAAATTTTTAGTCGACTATCCATATTCATATTAATGTTGTAAAGTGTGTCTGTTTGTCTATCAGATACCTTTACATCCTTGAACAGTTGAATAGATTTGGTGTACAATATATACCGTTAGATACTGCAAAGTTGCAGGCAACATTTAGTGCTTGATGTGACTACATAATATTATCCTCTTATTAAAATTTAAATTAATTATTTCCTTTTAGTTTAAGAATTTTTCTATGGGTTTATCACCTGAAATAAACGTATTTTTTTATTAAGCATCTACGCGAGTTTTTATTTATTTTCTGGTTATTTATATTGTTATTTCCTGGTCCGATTTCGATGAAATTTCTTATGAAATGGTATATTTTTGTCACAGTAATAACTATCTCCTTCCTTCATCCATAATAATCTTTCAAGATTTTTAAGCTTTTCAGTTAAGAACATAATTTAGTGTGATGGAATATGTGGCTATAAGAACATCAGAAATATTTACCAAAAAATGTCGCCGGAATTCGCGACAGTCGCCAGTCGCTAGCTAACAATAGGTTTAGCGTCGCGTCATCGCTCTGGCGTGTCCTGTCGTGTGAACGCACCCTAAAATAGACTATTTTAGTTCAGTAGCGTCTGCATTTAGTAAAAATATATGCAGTCCGTTCAGAGTTTATTTGCCTCTATCAGGATATTTATGAGTTACTTTTGTTAATTCTGGAAAATTATAGGTAAATTGACCCTGAACGAACGTTGTATGCATCTCCTAAATGAAGAAATAGTTTTTAGTGCCTTTTCAAAGCTCATTTTTTACTATCAGGTACGTTTCGTATTATACTTAACGAATAATAATAATATCCATACATTTTTCATTGTTATAAAGTACCTTAAATGTTCTTTCCCGAGACTCAAAGTATGTTTATATCAAATTGCAGCAAAATCGGTTCAGCGGTTTAGGCGTGATAAGGTTACAGGCAAACATACTTTCACATTTATGTATATTATTAGTAATTATATGGGTTCATAAATACAATATTATATTAACAAACTTGAAAATTATGAACGTATTGAAATGAAAATCTGTTCACACATGATCGCTCGTTAAATGATAGGAACTGAAATATAGACCCCAAAGTACTGAAGTAATGTGCCGAACGGAAAATCTTCGGTGGAAACCAGTGAACTGGTACATGTGAAACATGGAAATTATTTATAATGTTCGAACGTAGAGGTACTCGCACATTTAACCATTATAAACGCAAGGAGGCGGGCCGCGTTTTTCATACATTTTCTAATAACTAAGGGTGAATTCAGACCGCAATGGGACGCGTAGATTCATTTCAAAATTTGTATTGATTTGATAGATTTGCAAGACGTCTCACGCAGTTGAAATCTGTCAAATCCATACAAATTTTATGAATTATTAAAAATGTTTGAATTGACCCTGTAAGTAATCATGATTATATTCTTAAAAACGAAAAAGTATTGATCTGTCACTATGTTACCTCTTTACGCCTAAACAACTTAACCGATTTAGATGAAATTTGGTATGGGGGAAAGGAAATATTACGAATTTTTTGTTGCAGAAAAACGTACGGTTTCCGCGCGATAAACCAATTTCGACGCAACGGAGTTGCAGGCGTCATCTAGTCCATAATATTATTATAAATGCGAAAGTGTGTCTGTCTGTCTGCTACCCACTGCTACCTCTTCACGCCCAAACCCTAAACGGCTGAACCGATTTTGCTGTTTGGTATTGAGATATTTGAGTCCCGGGAACGGACATAAAATACTTAGGGCCTGTTTTACCACTTCCTGATAAGTGCCGAATCCGCCAATTAACTTGACAGATCGAGTATGGAGAATCTGTCAAAAAAGTTGTGAATAGCCTTATTCGGCACTTTATCAGGAGGTGGTGAAACAGGCCCTAAATGTCGGAAAAATGTACGGTTCTCGTGCGATAAACGAATTTTAGCGCAACGGAGTAATTGCGGGCGTCAAATTATAATAACAACTCAGCATTTCAAGGGTTACTTTTTAACACTAAATTGTTTAGGATACAGATTTAACGTTATGTAAATCACAAAAACTAGGTTATTATGACCCTCGTCAGTGTTTTGTGTAGTTTAAGCGATGTTAGTTCTCCCGAGGCCAGAGTTATGCATCACTTTCAGCTATTTTCGTTGTGAATACATTAGTTTAATTAAACCGTTCGTTTTCGTTTTTAACTTGACGATTTTAACTTTTGTGTAAAGATTGTTTGTGGTACTAACTTGTTACTTTGTGCCCGACTGCATCTTAAACGGCATTGTTAGTATAGGCATGTTTCTTCGAAAGTATTAGGAACTTTTGATTGTATAAGTAGAATGAGTACTATTATATATTCTGTGGTAGAATTTACATTTTTCGTATAGTTTCAAAATTGTATTAAGTATATTAGGTTTTTCAATGCCCTACAGTCTGCTGATTTGCTATTTAAATATTATCCATACTTTAATATTATAAATGCGAAAGTGTGTCTGTCTGTCTGTCTGTCTGTCTGTTACCTCTTCACGCTCCAACCGCTGAACCGATTTTGCTGAAATTTGGCATGGAGATACTTTGAGTCCCGGGAAAGGACATAGGATACTTTTTGTCCCGGAAAAATGTGCGGTCCCCCGCGATAAACAAGTTTTGACGCAACGGAGTTGCGGGCGTCATCTAGTGGTAAATATGTCTCCCTACAGATTTTGTTAGTTATTCAATTATTTGTTCTTGGTAACGACAGAAAAGAAACTATAATATAACTAGCTATAACTTCTGTATATTATACACAATATAGATCTTTAAAATGACTAGGTGTACATTGTACAATGTGCATGATACTCTTTATATAAATAGACCTTTAAAAACAAAATCTATATCTATATATATAAAACTGACATCTTGATCTATCAACGCACAGCACAAACCACTGGACGGATCGGGCTGAAATTTGGCATGCAGGTAGATGTTATGACGTAGGCATCCGCTAAGAAAGGATTTTGATAAATTCTCACCCTAAGGGGTTCAAATAGGGGATGAAAGTATGTATATAATAATACTTCTTAACGCGAGCGAAGCCGCGGGCAAAAGCTCGTATCCTATAATCTTATTAAACCTTAAAGAAAGTAACAAGATACTGAAATAAATAATTTCCCTAAATAATACGGGGAGGTCATGATATATCTCCCCCGGAGGAGTTTTAAATCCTGTCAAGAGGACCTTCGAGGACGAAGCCATTTTTTATAAACACAAACAAAATTACACAATATTTCATTTTAGTTAACTTGTAAATTTTATCGGCCTCTGTGAATTTTTTTTGCGAAATCTATTTACAAAATAGTATTAGAACGATTTGTCATGAAAAAGACTTTGTGACCGAAGCAACTCTGCAGTCGTTTCGGTCTGCCTGTGCAGCACATATAAGTCCTTATACGGATATGACGACCTCTGTGGCTCAGTGGTAAGCGCGTCAGTCGCTCAAGCCGGGGGTCGCGGGTTCGAATCCCGCCGACGGAACAAAAACTTTTCAATGTTCCCGGGTCTGGATGTGTATTATATATGTGTATGATATAATAAAAATCTAAAATATGTGTATAGTATAAAAGTATTAAATATATTTCCGTTGTCTGGTACCTGTAACACAAGTCCTTTAGGTACTTAGCACGGGGCCAGACTGACGTGGTGTGAAGCGTCCATAGATATTTATTTATATGATCATATTATGTACTATTATAATAATTATGTAATTGTTTTAAAGTAATCTCATTTATTAGCTCAAACTACAAGATGAGTCAAAACTTTACTCATACCTAAAGGTCGTCATTTCAACGCCAATACGCTATTAATTTCATAGACACCTCAGTCCCAAATCCCAATACAGAAACAGTAGTTACTGTGGTGATGATTCTACACTCCACAATCATTTCAATCTTGACTCGATATTCCCAAACGGCAGTTGCTCTCAGAACCGTAGATCCAAGCAATAGATAGAAATGAATAATTCAATATTTTAAAGAACTAATTGATGCTATTCCGTTGCGCAAATTTTTATTTATCTCACGGGAGCCGTACATTTTTCCGGGATATGAAGTATCGTATGTCCTTTTCCGGGAGTAAGTATATAATGTATAAAATATAAGTAATTAAGTATCTATAGGTACTACGGCAAAATTGGTTTAGCGGTTTGAGTGTGAAGAGGTAACAGACATACAGACAGAAAGACACACTTTTGAATATAATATATAAGTAGGGCTACTACGAAACCGTTTTGAGACTCAAACAATCGGACGAGAATACCGCGTTCTTCTCTAACAACGTCATTTCACGTTTGTTAGAGTAGGATGCGGCATTCTCGATCGATTGTTTGAGTCTCAAAACGGTTTCATGGTACAAGCCCAGGTACGGATTAATGAAAATGTTGCTAAAACTGGCTTGTTGGTAATTTATTTTCTTGGCTCACAGTGTAATCCTAAAACGGATCGTAGTAGAATACTTAATTAATTAATAATCTTTGATAATGGATCTAGCAGCATCGTACGAAATCTTTCACGGATTCAGTAGTCCATTACTTTTCTACACGTATTTCGCGTGTCCAAAAAAGATATAATGCCGCCATCTAAAGACAGCTATCTTACACCAACTCGACTGTTCACATCATTCTGTATTCTAAGTGACAGTAGTTTCGAATCCACGTTATGATAATGTCATTTCACGGGTCAAAAACATCCTTCTAGCTCTGTACATAATATTATTATTACTTGGACCTATAATAATAGCCCCCACACGGGTTTCGGTGACGGTGGCCGGTTTCATTGAAACCAGGCCAGCTACGCAGGAGTATTTTTATAGTGTCCAAGTGTGTGCGCAGTACACAAGAGCACTCTCTATTCCTTTACTCTCATAACCCAGTGGGACGGCAGACCGACACGACCGGCGAGAGATCAGGCGCAGGACCGACTTTTTACATGCCCATCCGACGCATGGATCATCTTACTTGTCAGACAATCAGGTGATCAGCCTGCATTGTCCTATCCAAACTTGGAAATAACATGTTTCCAACGCGGGAATCGAACCCACGACCTCCGAGTCAAGAGCCGCGCTCTGTACCACTAAGGCCCGTATAAATAGTCAGTACTTAAGATGCGACCCTGACTCAAGACGCGGTTCGGCTCTGTGATTGGTCCAAATTTTGACAGCCAACCAATCACCGAGCCTGAACCGTGTCTTGAGACCGAGATGCATCTTGAGTACTGACTATTTATACCGGCCTAGAACACGGAGGCGTTACTTGGACCTATACCACAATAATGTCGTGCCCTATCTATTCCTTACTTCGTCTACCCAAACCGACTCAAACTTACGGGTCTGAGTTAGTGTAATAATCGAACTGTGTCATATCCGACACTGATTGGTTCGCCGATAGGACGATTAATTGGAAACACTATAGCTATACAGCGTGTGGTGATAAAATATTTTATACAAGGTGTTGCATATTGAGTCTTGGATACTTGAAATAAATGATTATTATTATTATTATTATAAATCGGTAAAATGTGAATATCTTGTGATTATGCATAAATACAATAACTAGTAGAGAACTATACAGATAGCGTTAATATAATAAATATTTATTATAAATATTTTAAAAAGTACTTACATTTATTGACCGTTTCGTAACCCGGAAATCGATCCCGGGATAGACTTCTGTATATTTCATCTAAAGGCTTTTAAAATTAATAGACGAATAAAATATTATAATAATAGTTTTAAAAAAATGACACTGTTTTTATTTTTCTTCCAAAATTTTTTACAAATTAAGTATTATAATATTTTCAATTTTCAATGGCTGTTAATACGTACTAAGCAAAGATTCAAATTAATTAGATTACTGGAGATAGGTAAAAATAGGTAAAAATCGTGCTCAAAGATTCCGTTACATACTTATTATACCTACATACAGGCCAAAACTATAGTTTTCCCTAACAGCCATAATAAGTTAGATATTCGATAACATAAGTATTGTACGTGGGATGCACTATCTAACCGCGGGATTTGCGGGATCCCGGGCAAATTGGACAGCCCGTATCCTGTGATCCTGGGAACGAAACACGGATTTTGCGCCATCCTTTTATAATTTGCTCTGCATTTCAACGGCATGTTGCAACGACACATCCTTATTTGCGTCGGTAACTTAAATTTAAATAATATTGTCATATCATATCCTAAATTCTACTAAATATGGTGTTAAAAATGTATAGAATATTGTGTTTATAAGGGTAGTTCTTTAGTAATGTTATACGGACATTAAAGCTAAGCTTACAAATACCTGTAACTTGCGCTTTTGTGCCAGTATCCTGGAGCGTGAAAACGAAACAACTACTATTCAAAATGATACTAATTGATAATTCATAATAGGCAATATTACGCAAAGGTTGGAAAACAGGGCGCTAGTACCATGATATGTGTCGGATAAATTTTATCCGACACGTTCGATTAACACCCAGGCATTTGGGCCGCCAGTGCGAGCGCTCAGCGCTATGACCATCATTTTCCTTTTTGCCTTTACGTAATTATACCCCTGTTGAACCGCCAGCCTGGTAAAAATGACCAAGAATTTTGTGTCACCATCTCCAGCCTATGTAGGATTGTATCTCAATAAATTGAAAGTTTTTGACATATTTTGTTTTCACCCTAATTATCTTAAATATCACGAATTGATTAGAGTAAACAAAAGGGTAAACATGATTTCCATAACAAACCTTATGGGTCCCAATTCCCAAACATCAAAATTTGGTTCAAAACTTTCCTTATCTCTCTCATATGAAAATCCTTTTATTATCTACACTACTATTATAAAGAGGAAAGATTTGTTTGTTTGTTTGTTTGTTTGTTTGTTTGAGTCGAATAGGCTCCGAAACTACTGGACCGATTTGAAAAATTCTTTTGCTATTGGAATCCTACATTATTTCTGCTGAACATAGGCTATATTTTATTTTGAAAAAAAGTAGGGTTCCGTAAGATATTTGAGTTTTTCGGACGCAAGGTGTAAAAAATCTGCTAGAAAAGTTACTTATTTTGCGTACGCTGCCTAAACTATAAAAGATAGAACCATAAAATGTTCTAAGTAATTGTAGATCTTATAAATATCTACAAAAAAGTCCGCGACACACTATACCTATCTATGTCGAGTGAGGCACAATAACCATTTATTTATTTAAAAATCCTGAATTTTTTTTGGACTACATTTGAACGGATATATTTTACTCACGCTATTAATCCTTATCAAAATAAATTATTTTATCACTAAGTACAGTTTATGTAGATAATATTTGGTCTTTGAATGATTAAAATTGGACGTTTGGTTTTGAAATTATGGCGAAATTAAAATATTACGATAGTGGGCGTCACCAAAGCGCGTGCGGAGGGAAGACAATATTCTGTTGTAGAAATGAAAGTTCTGTACATAAAGTGCATGAAAGATATGAAATGACACCCGAAATTACAACTTTGTCACTACATCGCTATAGAAGCCAAAAATGTGGTTAGTTTTTTGTCTGTCTGTCTGTCTGTCTGTCACTCTTTCTGTCTGTCTGTATGTTTGTTCCAGCATCACACGAAAAATACTGATCCGATTTGAATGTGGTTTTCGCAGATATATTTATCTTCTTCCAACTTAACATCTGGTGTATAAAATTTTTTTCCCCCCACCCCTCTAAGGGGACAAAAGAGGGGGTCAGATTTTGTATCAAACTTTTTCCTTTAACACGAAAACTACTGATCCGATTTGCATACGGTTTTCACAGATATATTATATTTGTCTTCTTCCATCTCAACATCTCGTGTATAAAAATCCTCCCCCCCCTCCCCTCTCAACCCTCTCTGGGGACCAAAGAGGGGACCAACTTTTTTCTTTAGTGGACTTACTTCATATTATTAGGTATTAACTGTGTTTTTCAACTTAACATCTGGTGTATGACCTTCCCCCCCACACCCTCTTAGGGGACAAAAGAGGGGGTAAAACATGTATCAACTGATGATGTAGAAAATATACTTTAAATGGCAAAACAACGTTTGCCGGGACAGCTAGTTATTGAAATAAATTTATAGTTTCCATGACTATTTTTATTTGTTGTTATAGTATATGTTATAACAGCAATCTAGTTTTTTTAATAATTTTATTTAATAATACTTATTGTTAGTGTTTAAAAAAAATTGTGTAGACGTACTATTTTAAGGCTAGTAAAATTTTTCCTTGAGTAAGGCTTCTTACAGACGAACGGCACTTGTCGACAACAGTTGACGGCAGTCGCTGGATTTTTAGGGTTCCGTAGCCAAAATGGCAAAAAAGGAACCCTTATAGATTCGTCATGTCTGTCTGTCTGTCTGTCTGTCTGTCTGTCTGTCTGTCCGTCCGTATGTCACAGCCACTTTTCTCCGAAACTATTAGAGCTATACTATTGAAACTGGTAAGTAGATGTAGTCTGTGAACCGCATTAAGATTTTGATGCAAAAATGGAAAAAGTATTAAAAATTTTAGGGGTCCCCATAGGTACAACTGAAACAAAAAAAATTTTTTTTCATCTTACCTATGCGTGTGTGGTATCTATGGATAGGTCTCTAAAAATCATATTGAGGTTTCTCATATCATTTTTTTCTAAGCTGAATAGTTTGCGAGAGAGACTCTTCCAAAGTAGAAAAATGTGTGTCCCCCCCCTCTAATTTCTAAAGTAGAGGCATGATAATTCTAAAAAAAATATATGATGTATATTACTATAAAAACTACCAACGAAAATTGGTTTGAACGAGATCTAGCCAGTAGTTTTTTTTATACGTCATAAATAGTAAACCTTAATCTAAATTTCATTAAATCGACTGAAATATAAAAATAAATCAAAAATAATATAATTTCATAAAAATTAACCTTATTGCTGCTGCGGAACCCTCCATGGGCGAGTCCAACTCGCACTTGGCCGCTTTTTTTTATTGATTTTTTTGACATATTTTCTCTGATACTGTATAATATCTTCCCAATGATAAAATGGTGGAACGTTGAGCTTGTACTATAGGTGACTATTTATTTTCTGTTTCTTCACTCTGTATGAGTTTTTTTAAAGAAATAAAGTTTATTTATTTAAGCATATTTATTGGGAAATATATGTGCTAAAAACCAATTTAAACTGAATAGTATAAAATTTCAACCCCCGAGTCTGGGCCCATCTGGCTTTTATAATCCGTGAAGTCCGAACATCGCTTTGAATAATTCAAAAAGCTGCCGCAATGACCAGAGCAGCTGCATTATTAAATACTTGAAAATCTAACCCTAGGTCTCAAAATATCTGTATCGAGATATGGCTTAAAAATTTAGTATTTATCAGGTAAATTTTCCGCGGTGTTAAAAGGATTTTTTCTACTTCTGAGTCTGCGTTTGCCTCTGAAAATACCTGATCCCTTTTCACCCAATAATAGAAATGATGGAATCTTACATAATATTTTCATCCAATTTCTTCAGAAACGGCTACAAACGGATTGTGTTTTAAGATTGTAATTACTTATTTCAAAAACTTTATTTTTCGATTTTCAGTCGTGTGTAGACATCGGTCAATTTTTTTTACTAGAAGATGCTTGCAACTCTATTAGAAATTACTTTGTCGCGCGGGAACCGTACATATTTGTCTGTAATAAAAAGTATCCTATGTCTTTTCTCAACTCTCAAAGTATCTCCAAAAAGATTCATCAAAATCGGTTCAGTAGCTTAGACGTGAAGAACTGAAGAACAGACAGGCACACGCAATATTTGGTATACATTTTCCTGGAAATGACAAGGATCTTTGTTATTGCTCGCTCAACATCTTTGATGCAAATTATTAACTTCGGTTGTACACGCGGTATCGTTTGATCGGAAACTCCAAAGTAACTGAAAGTTTAACTTACGTTAGACAATTATACTGTGTATTTCCTTTGTGTGTTGGTTCATTATTGCTATCTTCATGACGCCCATTTTGAATATTCTGAATGTAGGAAAGGTTATGTATTTATTTTCTACAAGCTGTCCCGGCAAACGTTGTTTTGCCATTTAAAGTATTTCTACTTCATCAGTTGATACAAAATCTTACCCCCTAAGAGGGGGGGGGGGATTTTATCAACAGATGTTAAGTTGGAAAACAGAGTTAATAATAATATGAAGTAAATCCAAGAAAAAAGTTTGATACAAAATCTGCCCCCTCTTTGGTCCCCTTAGAGGGGTGGGAGGGGGGATTTTTATACACCAGATGTTAAGTTAAAAGAAGACAAATATATCTGCGAAAACCGTATGCAAATCGGATCTGTAGTTTTCGTGTTTAGAAAAAAGTTTGATACAAAGTCTGACCCCTCTTTCGTCCCTTTAGAGGGGTGGGGGGAAAAATTTTTATACACCAGATGTTAAGTTGGAAGAAGACAAATATATCTGCGAAAACCGCATTCAAATCGGATCAGTAGTTTTCGTGTGATAGTGGAACAAACATACAGACAGACAGACAAAAACTAACCACATTTTTGGCTTCTATAGCGATGTAGTGACACCCCCCGCTTATTATTTTTTAAATATCTTTAATGTACAGAATTTTCATTTCTACAGTTTTATTACATGTATAGACTACAATTACTGCAATCAAATTCTATTTCAGACTCATGAAATATTAACTCGTACAACAATTTGTAATTAGTGTCAATTGTTTGATTCTTACTTCGTCACACCAAAACTACACACAAAAGTTTGGCTCTTGATTAACACCTAGGTTACTTTTCATCCCGAAAAGATAGTCTTCCTGAATTAGCACTAGCCGCGGTAAATAATACTAAACACTAGTGGGTAAGCTAACACTCAAAAACTAAATAGATTTTGATGAAAATTATAACTGTCATTATAGTTTATGCTTCGAATACAAAGGCCACTTCCAAAATAAAATACGTACAATATATTTCCTGTAGCTCGGGACAAGCTGCGAATAAAAGCTAATAAGCACTTATTTTGGCCAAAAATTCCGTGTATCGTGAAAGTCTGCTCCCCAAGGAATAACCGTTGATGAAGTGGCTTCACATAATTTTGAGCATAAATAAAATAGGTGGATAATAATAAATATTTTATGTTTTATACTTCTTCCGTTATTGCATTATCATATTTCCATCGATAAAAAGGGTTATTGTTTTCAGTAACTGCAATAAGTATCAAGGTTTTTTCACATGGTGGTATATCGAGCTCTTTTTTAAGTTTTTGACAGCAATTCCAATATACAGGGTTTTAGAGTTAATGAAATCTGGTCAATAGAGTTAATGAAATCAAAAGCACTAATTAATAGATAAAGTTCAGCCAAAAAAAGTCAGGAAAACTCTGTATAAGTACATACTTTTTTCCCCTAAAAATGATAGTTCGCTTCTCATTCTATCATTGTACAAAAACCGCACATAATATTATAGAAATACACCTAATGGAAGAGTTTTAGGTTTGATGCATTGGCCTTTTAGCATAAGGCGGTAGGCCAACTTTTAGGAACAGTTTAAATACTTATAATAATAATAATAAAATGCTTTATTCACACATTAAGACAATGCACAGCACACATAAAAACAACAACCAAGCAATAACCCAAAAGAAAGAAAAACTGCTTAACTAAAATAACAACTACATCAAAAGGAAAAAAAAAATAAAAAAAAAACAACAATACTATGTAAAAGCATACAAAACAAATCAACAAAAAATTATAATAATGGCATCATTAGGCAGTGCATTGCTTAATGCCGAAAAGGATACCCACTCAGGTGTATTACCACGGCACAGAATACTGCGCCGCGGTACCTGATCTTTGGTGAACTTTTGGTCCTAATTACAGCAGATATCGTTAGCTTGATCAAATGCATTTCTTGTGGCTAGAGAAAGCACGGTTGGCGCCCTTATATAAATAGCTCCGTGACTAAATATACAATGGTATCTACTGTACATTTGAATCTTAAAAATGCGAATGTCTATTTGTTGCACCTTTACTCTTGAAATACCTATACAGGGTGTAACAGAGCTAAGTGATAATACTTAGGATGTGAAGATGTCCCTTCCATAGAGTTTACTGTGAAAGTAGCAGCTCTGAAAGGGTACCTTTTTTCGCTTTTGTGTGGAAAAAGCTTTTGTGTGGAAAACGCTGCGGCGCTTGCCCATACAAATCGCAAAAAATTGCTCTTTTAGCGCTACTTTGCAGCGCTTTCAAGGTGGACACTATAGAATAGAGTGAGAGACCTGCAATGGCCAGACCTTCCCCCGTTTTGTGAAGGTGGCTTGTGCAAAAAAACGGCATTTTTTAAACTGTTAATTACCCGCTTCTCCCAATTATGTCCTCATTTTATTAAAATTTTGTTATTATGATATGTAAAATGTTGTGCCTCGATCCGCCGATTGAAAGTAAGCCTGATAGTATTGCGAAACGTTTTCGAAAATAAAAATAACTAATCGTCGAATTAGTATGCAATTTAAAACACATCTAGTTAGATGAAATATTGAAAAATGATTTCAAGAAATAAAAACATTTAAATTTTAAACCTATTCAATGTTCACGGTACTCGAATTGAAATATTCGCGAATATAACTAAAATAATACGAACATTTAAAATGTTTCAACGACAAGTGAAAATCATTGACATTTTCATGAAAACTACAAAAACATGGTATATTTTCACAAGGTTACCCGAATTGAAAACGGTACGAGCGTTTTAACTTTATTATTTTCTCCGGAAACCGGTCGTGTATATTATAATTCTGTAATAAATCTATTAAAATAAAGTGGAATAAGTGCAAGGAAAGTGTATAATCATTTAATTTATTATTTTCATAATATATTCAAAGTTATAATATTATTCTAGACATAATAAAACTATATTTTCACTTTCATCGAAACTCAAAATCAATAATACCGCTTATCTGATTTTATTATTAGGCCACGGCTTAAAATACACAACTTTTAAACATTAAAGTGCGCAGTTTAGCCTTTAGGTACTAGTTTATTTTTATACCATTCTTTTCACTAAATACAAAAAAATATATAATATCATAATTTTATACCCGATCGTGGGAATCGCAAACACAATAGATTTTTAATTGTTATGCGACAGCCGGCTGCCGCTTGGGTAGCTTAAAACTTTTTAAGTTTTAATTTTTATTAATTTAGTTAAATTAAATAAAAAGCTTGATAATTTTTCCGAAGCTAAAGTCTGACTGAAACACGAAACTACGCTTTATTTTACGTTTTCAGATATCCTTATTTACAAAAAAAACTGTGCCCTCAGATTACAGACGTTTAACTTCTACTGTTTGTCCCTGTCTGAAGCTTTCAAAAAATCCATTGTATGCATAGTGTGTATTTATAAAAAATCGGCCAAGTGCGAGTCGGACTCGCGCACAAAAGGTTTCGTACCGTTATAGAGCGAAAGTAGGGAAAAAATTGTTTTTTGTATGGGAACCCTTAACTATTTATTTTAGATTTAAATATTAAAGTACACATATAATTGAAGACTTTGTGAAAATTTCAAGTGTCTAAATGCCATTTAGTAAATGGTTCCATTATGAATTATGAGCCAAAAAGGCCAAAAAAAATCACGTTTGTTGTATGGGAGCCCCCCTTATATATAATAATATAATGATATAACCTTTATTTTATTTTTAGTAGTTATTTGTTGTTACAGCGGCACCAGAAATACACAATCTGTGAAAATTTCAGAAATCTAGCTATAGCGGTTCTCGAGATACAGTCTGGAGACAGACAGACAGACAGACATCGAAGTCTCAGTAATTATAGAGTCCCGTTTTTACACTTTGGGTACGGGACCCTAATAAAAGGGTATTCAACTATATATTATTATCGAGCCCAGTTTGTTTACAAACTGGCAATGAATGGCACGCGACAACTTCCGTATAATATTTCAGGCGTTTTTGCTACGCGACAAAACATGAATTTATCATGGCAAGGCTGCTATACGAGTTGAATTTTAATATAATATTATACATTTTTAAACTCAGGGTCGATGCTTATTAATATTGAATTGACATAGCACCGCATAAAACATTAATGTGCTTTGTTTTGCTCGCTGTTTTTGAATTTAAGCGAGACGTGTCGCAGTCATCGTAAAATTGCGGTTTAAGTTCGGCTTTCCGTATGATTACCAAATTCGTTATCCGTAGTCGGAAATCCGAATGCATGGGATCAGTAGAAAATACATTAAGTCATCAATCCCCAAGCAGCATCCGGCTGTCGCATAACAATTGAAAATCTATTGTGTCTGCGATTTCCACGATCGAGGTAACTGCCACACACGTTCGTTTTTCTCTGTACGGAACTAATTCCGCTCGTACGATTCAAGTGCGAGCGCACCGA
Source organism: Plebejus argus (assembly GCA_905404155.3). NCBI lineage: Eukaryota > Metazoa > Arthropoda > Insecta > Lepidoptera > Lycaenidae > Plebejus > Plebejus argus. Next base: position 2,155,766 of record FR989941.1, on the reverse strand, counting down.
CTGTCACTACGTTAGGTTTTTCGTTACGTAAAAAAAAAAAAAAGGTTTTTTCGTTACGTAGTTTCTTGATTTGGTCACCGTGATCAAAGTCCGCGATAAAAGTTATGAAATAGCTTGAAAATATAATATTATATTTATAATTCAGTTGAACTTAACTTTGTAGTGCCCCAATAACCATTATTCTTGACACTTCATTGTATACACTGACACATAATTGATACTTGTTAGTATACAAATTATAGCTTCCAAAGTATCATTATAGCAAGCCCGACCATTATTGATACTTATTGATCGGCTTCTGGATTAATGGGGGAGCACAATCTCGCTTTGGCAATTTTCATAAAATTCACAATACATTTTCCATAATATCCTTTTGAATCTTCGGCACTTTTCGTGACTGGAATATCTTGATACTTTCGTTCTTAAAATAACACTGCGGAGTGTTAATTTTCTTTTCATTCGGTTTGGATTTTATTTTGATTTTTTTTTTCTGAAATTTATTATGCATAATTTAATGATTATGTATTTTAGGTTACTTTTTTCTAAGTAAATCAATAATAATTATTATGAAGCTGTTATTTTACGCCAGATTTATTTGAACACCACCGCTCTTTTCACGGAACGGAAATAATTAAGGGCATACTAATATTATTTGTGAGTATAACAGTTAATATTATAATGATAGAAATCTCTTCAATGTTTATACGACGGAAAGTTACTTATAATAATGTCATATCTACTTATATCTCAAATTCTCTCCTTGTAATGTTTACTCGTAGTTTTTTCACAATAATCCGCAGAGTGGAGTCAGGAAACCGAATGCTAATTGCTAGCCCTGAGAGTTAGAGCCGGGGATGCACACGCGAATGAAGTTTTATTAGAATACGTATATATTATTAAATACAAACTTTCATCCCCTATTTTAACCTCTTGGGGGTGGAATTGATCAAAACCCTTTCTTAGCGGATGCCTACGTCATAACATCTACCTGAATGCCAAATTTCAGCCCGATCCGTCCAGTGGTTTGGGCCGTGCAATGATAGTAAATTTACGCACACATCGTCTCAAATTCTAAAATATATGTATTCCACTAAGCCCACATCTTACGAGTTCGCACGTAAGTTCTACCCTAAACAGAAAGCCTATGTACTCCAGGCTTAGCTGCTACATGGATTTTCCGCATCCCTGCCTATAAAAGAGGGCAAAGAGGGAGAAAGAGGGCGAAATCCTCTTGACCCTGTACGGACAATTATGCAAATACGAAATTTTCTTATTGGTGATATTTTTCGGGCGAGTTCCGGTCCCTAGTAATACTATCACATAACATAATAGAATGGAAATTGTCTACCGTAATAATTTAGTAGGTCAGAGGCATAATAATGTCGAAATTTTTATTTCGATGAAATATCAATGATATTATAGAAATAATATTGTGTGTTTTTGTTACTTAAGTGAATTTTTTTCTCGGGTAAGTTTTGGATAATAATTGCTATAATTAATCTAGTCTAGTCAGCTCTCCATTTTTCAATAAAGGTGGGGGTATTTTATCGGTACATTCGTATGTTTTTTTGTTAGTGATGCATCGTAGCGGGAAACTAGTATTTTTATGAACAACAATTATTAAGATGAATCAAAAACAAAATCATATTGTATCGTTTTAATTATTCTTAGACCTCAAGACCTCAGTATAGATTATATACGTATAGTCGAAAGTATATTATTATAATATGTATAATAACTAGGCCTTTGCATCCATTGTGGATGATTTATTCGGTATTTTCAGAGCGAAGTAATCACTCTTCAAATACTGAAATGCCTGGGACAGGATTTTTAAATGTCCGTATGGTTGCCCAAGCGCATACGGCATTCTCGCAACACAGTCGGCCTAGTCCAGAGGAAAGAACTAGTCAATACGTCTGGGACCAACCATGTGCGGGTTTCCTCATGATGTTTTCCTTCACTGTACGAGCGTCCGTATAATTATGTACTTGAGATCTGAAAATGTCTCATTGGTACATGAATCCACCCGGGATCGAACCTGCACCCTCTGCGAGTGCGAACCAAAGGTCTACCCATTAGGCCACGGACGCACTCATGTATAATATACACTCATTCGACGTGGTATTGCTGTAAGTGTAGAACATTTTATGTCATATTATTTTATATGTAAAGCTCATGGTTTTATCGTACCATTACCTTTTATGGTTCATAATTTACTGTACATTTGAGTGTACGCTCAACTTAGTTCCAATTACATTTTTGTAATAAAGTGGAATAACAATTTAAACGCACTTGTAATTGCTCTCGTATTGCGATATGGGGCTACGTTCGTGGATTACAAAGTTATTTAACTGCTCGTTTTTTCACAAACAAACACTATAGTTATAGAATTTAGAACAATATAATATTTAAAACAAATATAATTGATATACAAATAATATGTTTTACCCTGGCCTAAATAAAACCTATTCATTTAAGCACACGGTAATCCTGAAATTTTTGTTAAAAATCCAAGGACTGAACTAATGCTACCCCAGATTTATTTTCATTAAAATCTGTTCATTAGAACGTGATGAAGTAACAAACATTCACACTCGCTGACTTTGGCTCGGCACCGTTCCGATTAACGCGACAAGCGACCACGACCGACAAAAATTCAAATAAAATGCCACTTTAAGCCCGTCACAGACTTAGCTATAATATATATTAATATACCGTACTAAACACACTGAGACCAGAAATATATATTATAGCTGGGTGTGTGGTCACGCGAAAATTGTATAGAAAATATATATTAATATGCCTAGCTATAAATATATTAATATACTATATTATAGCTAGGTCTGTGATGGCCTTTATACTGTAGTCTATAGGTTTCATTTTACTCTTCGCCACTACACAGCAGCGTCGGCATAAGTTACAAGACCAATGTTGGTAGAAAATGAAATCTATAGCCTAGGTCCTAGGACCTAGGTGATAAAGTGGCATTTTATTTAAATTTTTGTCGGTCGGTATATATAAATTATAAGCTATTTACTACGCTATCGAATTGGATATCAGTCTGTAATGATAGTTGTAAGAATGTATAATGAATAAATAAATAAATAAATAAATAAATAAAAATTTTTGTCGGTCGCGACTCGCGTCACAATAGACATAACTACCAGTAGTTCGACTGCAAAGAAACGGACAGGTTTCAATATCTGTCAAATTCGTCGGGTTTCACTAGGATTATGAAAGGGATATGCCTCGCGCTGGCTGATATAATTTATTTTTAAAAATTTAAAATAAAGATTTCTAAATTGGACTTTCTAAATTTTAAACGCATGTGCCAAAACACATACAAAAATACGACCAAAGAGGAACACGTCCAGCGAATATGTCATAGTTTTAAATTCGTAGGCCTGGCGACGACTTTCTTATTTATTTTTTTATTTATTTAACATTTATTGCACATAAACATTGACATAGAAAGACGACACAAAGGAACTGCTTATTTCAAAAGAAATTTCTTACAGCAGCCCTACGAAGAGAGATGTGGAATATGACAACAGATAGAGCGTGCACAATTACAAATTTAAACTTTAAATCTATACAAATACACTACATAAACCCATATATGATAAATTATTATAACCAATACGTCTATAATAAATAAATACTATATTATATGTATATATTTAATAAATAATAAACATGATAAATTATGACTAATATTTACGTCTACAAAAAAAATACTATATTATACATATTTATCGGTATTTAAATGGATTGAGACACTAATTGTAGATAATGCTCTTTTAAGCTTTTCTTGAAAACATTAATGGTGGAGCTATCACGAACTGTATGGGGAAGCGAGTTCCACAATCTGACTGCATGAACGGTGAAGGAGTTGGAGTAAAAATTGGAACGATGGGGTGGGAGTGACAGGTTTTTTCTAATATTGTACCTGCATGGTATATGGAGTGGTCGGGAGAAATTGAAACGGTCAACAAGGTAGGAGTACTTTCGTCATAATATGTCAAATTTAAAAATTTCAACATCAGTTCTAAGTCGGCATACTCTATAATTCTGTCTACTCTGGTCGCGTCTAGCCGCGTAAAAGATATTTGAGATACCCACATATTACAAGAAAGTTATTTCTAATAGTATGTGGGTATCTAAAAAGATACCTACATATTAGAATTCATTCATGACATATAATATCACGATATTACATAATCTGGAAGTCTAGATTTAGATCCTCGTGAAGTTTGGATTTGTCCCGCGGAACTCTGACAATCTCATTATACTCTCTTGAGCCTCCGACTCTCTGTCACACCGTAGCGTAACGCTAACGTTTTTCCGTAATTGACTTAAAACACAAGTAATCCGTAGCGTATCGTTTAAATACCGTTTTGTATCTGAGCCGGTTAAAATTAATAAAAAATAGAGATCGTGAATAGGACTTTGCATTAAAGTAGAAGCTTAGAGCACATGTATTTTAGTATCTTCTTTTATATAAAAATGGATTTTCAAATGTGTTAGTCGCGCTAAAACTCGAAAACGGCTTGGGCTGATTTATAGTCTTAAAATATTCGTAGAAGTTTAGGGAAGGTTTTAAAGTGACACGAAGTTCACCGAGACAGATAGTCTAAAATATTGTTAAAAAGGCAATAAATACAACTTTGATAAAAAAATATACTATACAATATGACTGGTGAGTCAATACCGATAATTAAGTAGTCAATTTAATCAAAAATAATATAATACTGGCCCCACTTCTACGTCACCAATAATTTCTGCTACTCACTACTCATCTTCAAGAAGTTTATGGAAATCAAATTTTGTGTTTATTTTCTACATTTTGTACCTTATAGCAATGGAAACTTGTCACATTTTACTAAAAATTATTGATAAGTATTGTCATCTGTTAAAAGTGGAATAAAAGATAATATATCGGCCTACGTTTTCCATGAACTTTAATAACTTATTTTCCCTATCATAAAAGGACAGAAAATACTGCAACCTCCACTACGACTCGATATAAGTTCTCTATTACACGACGGTGTAACGGCTGGTAGTAAAATGAGTGAAATCCAAAGTCTGTAGGATCGTACCTGCAATAATAATGAGGTGCTCGAGTCTAGCTCTGTTGTTCAACGATTCGGACTTAGCATTGTTGTCCTATTTCTGGCTGGAGATTTTTCGAGTATCTTCAGTCAAATCCCGAATATGACGAACAATGGAATCATAAATAATAAGGGATATAATATGAAATTAAGACCATGACATTCACATATTATAATGATTTCTATTATCTATTTATGTTTTTAGTAATATTTTAGGACGTACGCCATTATCAGGCGTAGTTTCCTTACCATAGTTTGGTACCGGTCACAGTGTGTAGTTTGTAACTCTCTGTCTTAACTAGCTAATGCCTATCGCTCCATACGCGTAAAACAGTTGCCAACACAATCAGTGGTGACTGGTGAGAACCGTATGATGTTTCGCGATAAACAGTAACGTTTAACAATATTATAGTTTGTTATCTGCGCTAAATTTCAAGGAAATCAGCCAGATAGTTTCCCTTTATGACATACGTAGTGATAAAAGCTATCCTAGTGTGGACACAACACAATTAAGGACATACTTTTAGTCCCGGGAAAAGACTTTCCCGGGAATAAAAGTCTGCAGATCTGATCTGATCTGCGTTATAGTTAACTCAGAGTTAACTTTAACTCAGATCTGCTAAAGATTAGTCTCTAGGTCCAGACTAGTCAATAGACTAAAGACTAGTCTCTAGGTCCAAACTAGAGAATTATATACATATTATAAACGCGAAAGTGTGTCTGTCTGTTACCTCTTTACGCCTAAACCACTGAACTGATTTTGCTGAAATTTGGTATGAAGATAATTTGAGTCTCGGGAAAGAACATAGGATATTTTTATCCCGAAAAAATATACTATTCCCACGCGATAAACGAATTTTGGCGTAACGGAGTTGCAGGCGTCATCGAGTAATCATATCAAAGGGTTTTCGTATTTGGATACCGCTGTCGATCCTGGGGGGTGAGCCAAAATTTTTTCGTTTTCGCTTCGTTAACGTCATATTAACGAACGCTTATGTCAATTCCATACATTTTCATCGGCGATTCTATAACGAAGCGAAAACGAAAAGATTTTGGCTCACCCCCGGTGACACAGGAGATACAGTGGTGGGAATATTGTGTGGTGGGCCAAAGCCCGTTAAAAAAAATCCAGTAGTCTCTGAGTCCTGACTAGACAACAGTCTGATATTATAGTCAAGCCCGTATTATTGTATAACTATGACGTTTGTTGTGGTGCGCCCACGCGTGGCCGACTTACTAACCGTGTCAATTGCCGGCTAAAAACTGAAAAAAAACCCGTGCCAAGTCTACGTCTGGATTACTTTCATTTTTTCACGTTCAAATATAGATTTTACAGAATAGGTCCGGTAAATGAGCTAACGTAATAAGCGTTATTTCACAGTGGTTTTCTAAGTAGCCGTCGTGTCTATTCAGTTAAGAAGTTTTGTAGTTGTGTGTGTGTTGATTGAGATGAACAGCTGATGACCATTTCGAACATTTGTATAAAAAAACCTACCAACGAAAATTGGTTTGAACGAGATCTAGCAAGTTATTTTTTTATATGTCATAAATGGTAAACCTTAATTTAACTTTCATTAAATCTACTGAAATATAAAAATAAATCAAAAACATTTTAATTCAATAAAAATAAACCTAATTGCTGCTGCGGAACCCTTCATGGGCGAGTCCAACTCGCACTTTAAAAAGTTTAAACCTATTATCACTTTCAAATCATACTTGAACTAATGTTTTCGTTACACATTTAAAAAAAGTTTTAAAATCGGTTTATAAACAGCGGAGCAATCGTTAAACATACAAAAATAAAAATAAAAGTGCCCATAGCCGAACATAATATAACAATTTCCTCATTTTGAAAGTCGGTTAAAATATCTTAATCCTTATTATTAGGTCATTAACGACTACCTATTTACCCCCATGTAAGATAACAATCTGTCGGATCGCGTAGATCTTCCCTAATTCCTTCCCCGTACCTATCAGTTCATCTCCACCCTCTTGGCGAATTTATCTTCAATTAATACTTAATTAAGTTTAAGTGGACCTATAGATCGTTAGTTAGATACCTATGTTATTTTGTTTCTGGAGATTTCTTTATGTTTGGTCAAGATGATTATTGTGATGATAGCATGATTAACACAATCGACAAAATATTTTATGGACGAACTAGATGGCGTCCGCCACTCCGTTGAGCCAAAATTCGTTTATCGCGCGGAACCGTACATTTTTCCGGATATAAAGTTTCTAATGTCCTTTACCGGGACTAAAAGTATATCCACAGCAAACAGCAAAATCGGTTTAGCAGTTTGGCCGTGAAGAGGTAACAGACAGACAGACACATGCATTTATAATAATATTAGTATAGACATGACTCCCTACACGTTCATTATCGATTGTAATAGTCGAAGTTCAACCAGTAGCGGCGTTAGTAGGCGACGCTGGACGAACGCCCAGGCCGCCGCCGGATAAAAAGGGGCGCTGAAAGCAAATAAAAGGGGCGCCTATTTTTTCAGCACAGCCAGCTCCCTGGGCGCCGAAGAATCCTCGCCCAGCTGGTAGTGCTGAAACCGGCACTGAGTCCAACGTAGGTAAATGTGGAGAGGCAGCATCTCATCTTTTTGAACCAGTTCGCTAACATATGGCCACTACAAAGATGGCTCGTTTTTTTTTCTTTCATGTTCCTTTTCCTTTTATCTTTGAAAATATGACAGTTTGAGTTATCTTTTTTAAATCACTATTATAAAATAATATGATTAAAGTGCAGAAGGCTTAATTAGTATTACATCAAAAGAGATTTTTTTCACTTTTATGTTTCAAACGTATAAAATGCGGGCGACAGATTTCAAAGGTTTAGTTATAAATAAGTATTTTAATTATAAAAATTTTATCTCGAAGAGCTGAAAAAAGAGAGCTACATGTATTTACGAGAAGCATTGCATAATGCATAATCCTGTAAAATAGGAAAATAAAAAGTTTTTTTTAAAAATAGCTTTTTCTCTACTTTAAGCAAGCTTTTTAATTTCAAAGATTTTTTTTATTTGAACTCCTTTAGGAATTATTATGATGTCATATTTAAATTATTCGTTCACATCGAGACACAAAAGTGATAAAATAAAGCTATAATATTTCCTTAATGTTTCCCATTTTCGAATATAAGTTAATTTTCCCCCGTGTCACGCGATATTTTAATAACATATTTTCATTAAAACACATATTGACTCTAATTGCTAATAAAAATTTTATGTCGCAATTAGGAAGGCTCAGACTTCGTGTGTACTTTACATAATATAGAGACCGTCGTATAGACATATTATTTCCGTGGTAGATCCCTTATAGTATTACTGTGGAGAAATTTATTTATCACACATAAATCGTATATTTTTACAGGATAAAAACTATATTTTATCTTTCCGGGGCCTCAAAGTATATTCATACCAAATTTCAGAAAATTCGGTTTAGCGGTTGGGCGTCAAGAGGTAACAGACAAACAGGCACTTCCGCATTTATAAGAACTGTAACTTGATATTATTATACAGGCGCGAAAATAAAATAAAAAGCTCTGACAGCATAAATAATTCGGTAATAAGAAATGAACAAAGAGCAAGACGCAGAGGGGACAAATTGTTTACGCATTTGAATATTACTTTAGTTATTTTCGTTTTACGTCCGGTCGAGTTAAAGAAAATAGATAAGGGATAACGACGGGAAACAAAGGGAGGCAAAGGGATATAAAATTATTTGTAATAATCTTTAATGTATATGTACGATGTATGGGTTTGATGTTGTGCTTAAATAAAAAATAAGTGTTGTATTGTTCTGAACTTATTTTTTATGAGAACTGTTTAATATGTAAATTCAAAACACCTAGTTTATATCGAAGTATTTACGCAAAAGTAAATTGAGATAGGTATTTTACGAAGAATAGTGTAATAATCGTAAACAGGGCCTATAGCCGAAACTTTTTCGTTTTCGCTTCGTTATAGAATCGCCGATCAAAATGTATGGAATTGACATAAGACGAGTCGAACGTCAACGTCATATTAACGAACGCTTATGTCAATTCCATACATTTTCATCGGCGATTCTATAACGAAGCGAAAACGAAAACATTTTGGCTCACCCCCCAGGAAAGAAAATGATTGTATGGTTTTCGATTGCACTATTATAGTAAATACTTGTTTTAATAAAAATAGAAAGAAAAGATAGCAAGCGAATAATAATATATCTGTAATTATAGCGAATAGACGCAAAACCAGAGGAGTCGCCAGTTATACAATTTTCTATAGTAATTTGCCCAATTAAAAACTATTAAAAAACCAGCTGCATGTACCCAGTGTAACTTTTACGAGCAAGACGAATCTTGTAACATCTCTGAGTTATAAGCATACGTGTTTTCAAAAATACAACCCTTTAGAGCTACAGTCTTGTAAATAGTCTTTATTGTCACTTTCGTACATCTCGAATTTCAAAATGATAACAGCTTTAATTTTTTTCATCAAAACATGACTGGCCTTCACCCATTTTCATTTCGTTCTACATAACTCTATTTTGGGCGCTATATCCATGAGTGCACTTACTATTTAGCGGCTAATCGCATAATGTGCCACGGCCACTGTAAATTACTAAGAGTGACCTGAAATTAGGCCATTTTCAATTACTGGGCCGTTTTCAGCCGTTTACAGCTTGTTCGAATTTACGTGAAGTTTTCACTCGTAATCCACCATATTTTACTGAGTTCAAAGTCAAATGTTGTATGTAATTGTAATTATTGTACGTTTTTGTTGACTATACAATTATTTTGGTTAACGAAATTTTTCTGTTCATTGGTCAATGAACAGAAAAATTAGATATATCTCTCACGCCCAAACCGCTGAACTGATTTTGCTGAAATTTGGTATGGAGATACCTTAAGTCCCGGGAAAGCACATAGGATACATTTTAATTTAAAAATGAATGGTTCCCGTACGATAAACTAATGTTGGCGCAATGGAGTTGCGGGCGTCATCTAGTAACTATAGGTCTAGCAGAATCTGATAGCAAAAAGTGAGAAATTAAGTTTACTCTAGCAATACCGGGGTAATTGGAATAAAACATTTTGATCCTTTTTTTCCTAAATAGCGACTGATTCTTTGTGATAAACATGTAAATATCAAAATTAGTCCAATGATCAAGGACATATTTTAAAAAATTAATCTGCTGTCAAAAATGCCATCAGATTCTGGTAGACCAATAGTTACAATAATATATATTTTTATATTCACTTCTATCCAATGCTCTTTGGCCTCAAACCAGATAATATTTTATTTCGCCTTAGGAGGGACCTTGGAGGTCTTGTTGTACAAATAAATAGAATCTGATTGTCTCCGGTATACTTATTTCATTTAAACCATTACAGCTGTGTAAGGGACGTTTAAATTTGTTTTATCAAAAGGTCTGAAAGGGCGATTTGATTAACAACCATCATCATCGCCCATTGTGTCGTTAATGTGAATCCTCTTTATGCCTTATTTTAGTAAAATGGATAAAAAATTACAATTAAAACTCTTTTTTTGGATGTTTAATTCTTTTGGTTGTACGTATAAGGCGTCTCCCAGACAGACGCGGCCTGCGGTGGCGGTCGCGGTGGCGATCAGTTGGATGACTTGAGAGTTCTAGGAACGACACAGAAACGCGGTGGCGGTCGCAGTACAAAAAACTGACCGCCGCCGCGACCGCCACCACAGGCCGCGTCTGTCTGGGAGACGCCTTAAATGGTGAGATTCGTAGCGGTTTTAAAGATTTTTAAGAGTTGATAGTTACACTAAGATATTTAAAGCAAAGCTGACTGATAAATGCGCAAACCAAACCTTCTAAGCATGGATTAGGAAGTTTCGCATAGCTAAAACATTGAAAACTTTACTACATTTTTATGCACGCACATCTACTAAAAGGTTTTTTTCAAAATTAAATTTATATATTTTTTTTTTTAAATATATTCAAAAACCTAGTCGTTACAACAGGGTTGAATAACCAAAACTAAAGTTTAAGCTAGTTAAAATATAATAATCAACATTAACACATAGAAGTTAGAACATAGTTGACTACAATAATTGTATTAAAACATAATATACCCTCTATAATCACAATAAAAGTATCATAATAATATATTATAGTAGAGTAAGACTCTGATCTACGCCAGCAAAACATCAGCAAAACGCGTGTACAACCCAACTAATTACTATTGCCAATTCAAGTTACCTGAATTCTTGCTAATGTGTGCATGTAATTCAGTCTAGAATGAAGATAATCTACTGAATGTTACTTATATTACATCGTACCCCATCTCTACATTTTCCCGTCATGATTAATTTTGTTTCATTCGAGATTTAATCAAATGTGTCGTGCGGTCGTGAGGTCGCAGGTTCGTATCCGCTAATAAACTATTTAATATTATCCTAAAGTTTTGAACCCTTCTCACGGCGAAAAGCGTAAACACCAGACTGTTTACTGTATTACTGTAGGGCTACGAGTTATGTGATTGCGGCGAAACGCACGACAAACGCGTGCGTTATAATAATATCCCACCAAAAACATTTCTTGTAAAATGTTGCCTCAACGACCACATAATATTAGGTTTACCCTGTGAAAAAGTAATGAGATCTCATATTGTAAGCCAAACTTCTGAATCTACATGACTTAACTCTATCGACCTTAACTTAAGCAAATTCTACATAACAAGCTATTCATTTGAGACTTTGTATGTTTAATTAGTCTAGTCATATCCTGAGAATAATATGAACTATCTGGTACATCGGGAACCAACTCTATTAGGGTTCAAAAAAACGATGAACCACTTCGAGAAAAGGTAGGCAGTGCTTGGTAGTTGCTAGGTAGTAGGTAGTCCCTTGCGCTTCGCTTGGCTCGTCTCGGCGGGTGCACTACTGTGCATCCAGATGTTATTGCGTTTCTTGTAGATCTTAAATGGCTGCGACGTGATTCGTGATACGTGAATCATACGACGTTCACGTTCAAGTTAGTCGTTCAAAAAGCAGACCTAGATAATATGTTTCTCAAAATTTAAGTAACTTCTGCTTATTATTTTGATTGTCAATTTATATTGTGAAATGAAGCGGATATTATTTTACAAATTCGGACTTAAATAATTGTCCATGTTTAATTTGTAAAATCAAAATCAGATCTTTAAATAAATAAATAAAATAAATAAAACTTTATTTCAGACTAATTTTGTCCATAGATTTGTTGTCTTTTTTTGGTGAAATACATTTTTCAACACAAGCTGTTGAGTTCAAGTTAATTGCAAAATATCTTTACCACACTTTTATCATCGCACCACGCTTGTTCCATGGCCCCACAGTAAATGTCGTTCACCTTCCAGGGGTGGGCTGAAACGAAATTTAATAATGATTGAGCGAACACGTGAAGTGCCCCAACTGGCAACCCTAATGGCGTAAATATGGAGCTCCTTAAAAATTATTTTACCCTCCGATAGGGAACGAAAACATACGGTTTATTAAATCATCGGCTTTCCAGCGCCACTTATTCTCGTATAGGCTCGGTGTACACTGCCTTTTCCTCACGAGATTAAAAAAGGTGTCGCCCACGCCTTTTTAATGTTGTACACTGACTTTTTTACATCTTACGGTTTTTTGCATTATATTAGTAGTAGATCAGAATGCGAATGATGTAAATAAGTTATGAATATAATGCAAAGAACTATTAGATGTAAAAAAGTTTTACCAGTGTACAAAATACGAGTAAATAATCGGCCAAGTAAGAGTCGGACTCGCACACGAAGGGTTCCGTAACGTTATAGAGCGAAAAAAAGGAAAAAAATGTGTTTTTTGTATGGGATTTTATTTTAATTATTTATTTTATTTTAATTTTATTATTTAATATTAAATTATTACATATATTGAGGATTTTGTGAAAATTTCAAGCGTCTATATGTTGCCACTATGGATTACGAGCAAAAAATACCAAAAAATGACGTTTGTTGTATGAGAGCCCCCCTTAAATATTAACTTTATTTTGTTTTTAGTATTTGTTGTTATAGCGGCAACAGATATACATAATCTGTGAAAATTTCAGAAGTCTAGCTATAGCGGTTCTTGAGTTACAGCCTGGAGACAGACAGACAGACGGACAGACAGACGGACAGACATCGAAGTCTCAGTAATAGGGTCCCGTTTTTACCCTTTGGGTACGGAACCCTAAAAAAGAAAACTTAAACACCATCTAAAACATACCAAATCTCGCTTTTAAGTTTCAACACAGATAATATTATAACAAATTTTACTCGCGCTTACGCACACACAATATGCATTAGGCTACTCTATTTCGCTATCTTTGTGAAAGTGCGAAATAGAGCAATATGCCATAGTCGAATGGAAATGTAGCCGCTTAGTTTGCGCACAATAATTATAATATAAAGCAATAATTATTCGTTAAAATCACTGTATCTCCATACAAGAAAAGTGCTAAGCAGTAGCTACTATAGTCATTTTGATACCTTTACTTCGTTTAGATTTATAACCATATTCAGCAAATTTCTTCACCTCATATCTCATCTTGCCTTTACTTTCAAAACCTAAATTCTAACCTTTCTTTTCCAATAAACATTCATAAGTGTAAAATTAGGGTAATATTTTTACCCCGCAAAATACGGCTCAAAACACGTAAATAAGATTATCTAATTTAATAAGAAATTTCCCACGACTGCCCCTCATAAAGTATGAACACAATCAGACGGTGAGTGCGGCCCACATATTTTGCGGTGGCCATGTTATGCAAAAACAGAGGATAAGTGAGGGAACGTACCTGTATTACGTGACATTGAGGGGGTTGTTGTTAAGTTACAATTGAGCGTACTGTTATTAATGATGATATGGTTTTAGGTAATTAAACATCCATCAACAGACTTTTTACATGCCCATCCGAGGCATCTTTCATGTTAGACAATCAGATGATCAGCCTATGCTCTTCTGTACCAAACTTGGAAACAACATTTTTTTCAACGTAGGAATTTTACCACTGATCTTTAAGGTCTCTAAGTCAAGGGCTCTAATCCACAGAGGGGTTGGAAATATTATACGTGACATTATGACGTGGTATTGGATCTGGCAAATGAGGGAGTTATTTCCTTTTATCATGAGGTTTACTTTAAAAGAGGTATTCATAGAATGGGTATGTTCCCTAACACACAAGCGGGTAAAAAGGTAAAAGGAACAAAGTACAAACTCATTGTTATTTATTGGTTAATATCTTTCTCCTGTTATCAAGTATCGTAAATAGGCTAAACCCTGCTAGAGTTTTTTCGCCTACATCGTTATAATTTCGTGAAAAAGTAATTTTGGAGTTACAAAATTGTGAAACCATATTCAAAATTTTAACTTTAATTTCATTCGATATATTAACGACACTTTGTAAAGAGATTTTACAAAATAAACCGAGTATTTTTGACAAAAATAACAGAATGTTTAATGTTTATTGTCATCGATAGTGTTGCTTTATGCTAACATCTCAATAATTATAAATATTGTGATAAATTTATATTGTACTAATGAGGCTTCAGGCTTTTCGATATTATATTTGGCGCTAGGGGGCAGACTTTACTGACGCCAAGCACCACCTAGTGGACTCGTGTTTTCAAAAAATGTCAATAAGAATAATTCTCTACCACTTTTCTACCTAAAACCTGTACTGCCACCAGATGAAGTTATAAGCAATATAGGGTCTTTCGTAATATCAAACAGTTGCGTGCATGCGTCATCTTTGAATATTGAATAACAACTGTGGCACTGACACAGGAACGCATTGTGAGTTTCTACAACGCGACGTCGTGCCGTATATCCTGGCACGTCACGATGTCGCGTCGTAGTTTTTTACGACGCTCGTCGTGGATTCCCACGACGCAACATCGCATCGTGAAACGACGCCGCATCGTGGTACGACACGACGTCGTATCGCGTTTATGTGTCCCGGCCATTAGTCCTAAAATTACAACCATCATAGTTACCGTATCCATAAAAATCCCCACTTTATGAAGGTTTATTGTTTTGCATAATATCAAACTAAGCCAATTCCCTGCTTTGGCAAATTGATTGTCGGCCATTTTGGACGGCTTTTGACCCGTCTTATCCCCGGTTCAGGGATCAAGTGTAGGGATTAGAAGTAAGCTTGTACAATTAATCTCAGATTTTTAAGTCGTTTATAATGGGATGTCTTTAGAAAGGCCACTTTTCGAGGCGCCAATAAGAACTGGATTGATTTCTGGGTGACTAGGTATCTTGATACAACTTGTAACATCAATCATCAATCATCAACTTGCTATGGAATGCTCAAAGTCGAATCTACTTAATAATTATAATAATATTACAGACGCGAATGCTCGTCAGTCAGAGAGGTACACGAAGTATTGTAATGTAATGCTGAAAGTCGAATCTAAAATGTTACATTACACGCGAATGCTCGCGGTAAGGGAGCGCCTTTAGGGATACGAGACGTTCTAAATCTGCTAAGCCAGAATTAAAAGGACATTTTAGAGCAAAATATAGAGTTAAGATTTTCGAATACAGCAGTACTTAATAATAGGTTTAACTAATGTGAAGTACAGCAATTTAATTACAATATTCAAAATATTATAATAACATAATTCAACAAATACATTGTGCAATATTAATTAATAACTAGAATTAGCCATCAGTCGGTCATTTGTTGAGTCGCCGAATTAACTGTAACGAGGTGATTAAATATTTTGAATTTAATTAATTGTTCAGATTAATGGACTATTTAAAGCATGGACGCGTTATGAAATTCGTGGTTTAGTAGATTAATCATAATCATAGTTTTTAAGCTATTGCGTAGCTCTTATCGCGGGCTTTGAGAAGAAAATCCGTAACGGAAAACATCTAACATTCGTCTAACTTCGTTTCAGTTCGGTAGACTTCGTAAACGACGTTGGACAATGCACGACGCCGCACCGCTTTGCCGGTCGGAGTGGGGAGTGTTAGGTTTATTTTCGTTACGGAATTTCTTGATTCGGTCGTGTACTCAAAGCCCGTGATAAAAGCTATGCGATAGCTAAACTATGCGATGTTTATAGCTAGGGTAGGTAATTCAAGAGGAGGATTAACATAGTAATAAATGCAAAATATACTATTATAACGTATATATATAATATAGCAAAATATATATCGCAAAAGAATATTTGCCGGATCAGCAAATTATAATGAAAATACTAGATATTTTAAACTTGTTACGTAATTTCTCTATTTCAATGAAAACTGCCGCTCGAGACTCTTAAAAATTCAGTTGCCGTACACAATTCGAATAAAAGTGTAGTTAAAAATAACATTCCCTAAGTAGCACTAGTGGAATAAATAGAAATGTCTAGAAATTGTATTTCGATGGTAAGGGTGAGCGCAGAACTAGCCGCCGCGAGTAACGCGCTGTTCAAATTATTGTTAAACTATTGTTTAACATTTTAAAGATACTTAACATACTTAACATACTTTGAACGGTTCTGAAACGTGTCATGGACATGACGTATCGTAAAATTAACATGAGATCAAAAAGCGATGGTCAGAACAGAGAAGCAAGACTAACATAATTAAAAAAAATTGAATATTTAATTTTGTTAGTCACGCTATAAATCGAGAACGGCTGAATATGGCTAATTCTACTGTTGAACGATTTTGCTATTATTTAGTATTGAAATACATGAAAGTCCAAGGAAGGTTTCTAGTTAAATAGAAATTTCACTTTTTACGTAAGGAATTTTAATCGTAGCATAGATCGTAGTAACATAACATATTGTAGAGTGTCACCATTTCAGATAAACACGGATCTATACACACGGAACCCTTATTTAATAATTAAATCTATATCTATATTATATATAAAACTCAAAGGTGACAGACTGACATGGTGATCTATCAACGCACAGCCCAAACCAGTGGACGGATCGGGCTGAAATTTGGCATGCAGGTAGATGTTATGACGTAGGCGTCCGCTAAGAAAGGATTTTGATAAATTCTCACCCCAAGGGGTTCAAATAGCGGATGAAAGTTTGTATACAGCATGACTGGTGAGACGTGTTCAATACTCGAGGTGTGTATTATAATAATACTTCTTAGCGAGAGCAAAGCTGCGGGAAAAAGCTTGTCAATACATAAAGCCCGGTTTCTATACTTCTCTGCGCGCCCTTCAAATCAACCCATCTAGAAAACGCAATCAGATAGCGACCGAAAGTTGACTAAACCGCCATTTAAATGTAACCGACTCTCGTCACGTCTGCCAGGTTATCTGCTGGATCGAGTAAATCCACTACGTGATGTTGAACTTTGTTGCTCTACAGCCCTTTAGATTCATGCGTTTAGGCTGGTAGCATAAGATCAGTAATTCACAATTGAAGTCATGAGTGGAAGAAGCAGAATGGAGGCTTTAAATGTCTATCTTGACCTATACCTATTCTGACTAAATTTAATCGAAATCGTTTGTGCCTCATATCTGAAGAGTTTAGGTTCTTCAATGTGCCATAGAAATATCATGCAAGTCTGAATAATGAAATCTCAGTTGAGCAAAACTTCAACACCTATAATAAAAGACCAATAAAGCTTTTAAAGCTCAACAAAAAGCATAATACGAAACAGATTTAGTGCTTTCAATAAAGAACACTGGCTAGGTCATATTTATGCCATTAAGCCTCGAGCTAACGACCTAGGTCATATCGGAAAACCTAGACAAAAACCTAAGCTGAGAATGTCGAAAACAGGGGTTCAAAAGTAAAGCACGTTATAACGATCGTGATATTATGATTAAGCTTTATGAATTAATGTTTTGTTAACCTTTCCAAATAAAATAGTGTTAAGTTTAACAAAATAATATATAAAAATCTAACTACATATTTATTCTTTTTCGAGGCTTGCACTGGACTGCAGAATGAATTCACTCACAAAATATATTATCATCATTTTTATACAGCGAGTATATAAAAATCTTGTGTTTTATTTATAGCGCTTCAGCGCGTCCTAACTCCTAAGCCATGTGCATGTGCAAAAAAATCCTAAGCATGTGAGAGCTATTTTTTTTAAGAAAACTGTCATAAAAATTGGCCAAATGCGAGTCGGACTCGCGCACGAAGGGTTCCGTGCAGAGCAAACATAGACCAAAAATTGTGTTTTTGTATGGGACCCCCCCCTTATTTTTTTATTTTAATATTAGTAGACATAATATAATTAAGACCTTGGTGAAAATATCTAGTGCCTGCTTGTTGCTATTATTGATATCGTAGTAAGAAAGGCCAAAAAATCACGTTTGTTGTACGGGAGCCCCCTTTAAATATTAATTTTATTTTGTTTTTAGTATTTGTTGCTAGCGGGTAACGCGGCAACAGACATACACAATCTGTAAAAAATTTCAGAAGTCTAGCTATAGCGGTTCTTGAGATGCCTGGAGACAGACAAACGGATAGACATCGCGCGAAGTCTCATGAATAATGTCCCGTTTTCACCCTTTGAGTACGGAACTCTAAAAAAGGTTCTTAAATTCTGGACTTAGTGGTATGTGTACTGTATTATTCTAAAAGGTTTAAAATTAAGCAGCGATCATTTTTCGACAGTTGGGTATAAGCAGTACTATTATATATTCTGTGGTATAAGAAAGGATATTTTGTGCAGTGTAGGTAGAAGCATATAAAAAAAGGCCAAAATATAGTACTTAAGCAATATGACAATATTCCTAATATCTTTTCTTGTTACAGGTGTTTTCCTTAGGCCTAGAACAAGATCCGATGTACAGAAGGTAATTTTATGGCAATAATAATATTATATAACCTTATTCTTCAATCACTATTCCCTTACTAATAATATAATTACTTACACAGCACTTAAATATACGAAGTCTGCTTGTCTTATCAGAAAAATTACATGACAGATAAAGAAAGAGAACTTTGAATAGTTAGGTTATAACGCAATACGGCTGAATAACTTCTATCATCTTCGGCAGTGGTATTACGTATCTTGCGAGAGCAATGCGATAGCAATTATTGCGCGATAATTGCTGCAAAATCGCAATTTCGTACCACGTGATCACCCAAAACAATACGATTGCAATCGAGCGACAGTACTCCCTCTGCCGAACAATCAAGGAACTATAATTGCATTATAAATCGCTAAATCTCCATACTGTTGCATTTATTTCGTATCACGTAAGGCTTTTTACAGCAATGCGATGGCAATCGGCGAGCAATTTGAACTGTCAAATAGCGATCACAACAAAAGTGATTTTTTCCGATTGCTTGTTTATCGCTGAGTGATTAGTGGTGTTTTACGTAAAATGTTAAACTTCAAAACGTATTTTTATAACATTGGCGCATACAGTGCTGGTATTAGAAGCCATTCCTGAAGAAGACGCAAGAGATGCAGCCAGAAATACAGCTAAATAAGACCTCGCAATCGCGACCGAGCCCAGGCACTGGAACTGTCTGACTCTGAGTTTAAAACCCATTACAAGGGTTGAAAGAAGCTGTTTGTAGATATCTGTGACAAGTCAGATTGACAAGAAAAACAACAATTAACACCTGTGCAGCTGTGTTGCGACTTGCGAAACATCTGTAACAACCATCGCGTCGCCTGCCAGTACGACGATTTCCAAGTGCTTCAACAAGTTTAGGACCACACTTTAGCCATTGCAGGATGTTAGTTTCTTTGAAAAAGTGAGAACCAGCTTTTAGTGAGTGGCAGACCGCAAAGAACTTGCAGAGGTTGTGATCTTTGTAAAGGAAAAAATAAAGCAGTAAAACAGTGTTATTTCTTTCATTTGCATGTAGATTACTATTAAGTTATTGTTATTTGTCTTCATGTAAGTAGAATTAAATGGAATACTTTTAAACATACCTACACCAGAAACAAGGTTTATTTTTAAGTAGTAAAACATTTTCTAATGACTAACCTCCAATATGCAACTCCAACTGTGCAACAATAAATAAAAGATTTAGTCATATATTATTTAATAATAACAGAAATATATTAAAATCAATGTTAAAAAGGTTTATTAAAATCAGAATACTGCTTAAAACCCATCAATCCCCAAGCGCCAGCTGGCTGCCACATAACAATTGAAAATCTATTATGTCTGGCATCTGCGGACTGCGATACCCACAATGGAGGTGCTACAAGCTCTTATTGCATAACATTAATTTCTTTATTAGTTTTTCATTGTGATGTTTTAAATATCAATATTGTAAATATTAAAATGTATATTCATCAATATTATTGAACCTTAATTTAGCTGCCTAGTGGCTAATGTTGTGTTACATGATACTAAGGAATACAGATAAAAGTATTATGCTAAGGAATGTTAGTTAATTATTGTTCTATTATTAGCTGTATTCTTGTTTTGTATTTTAAATAAAATAAATGTCTGAATGTTTGATAACAAAAACAAAATCACGTTGCAATGTCAACAGCTGACCCTTAATTAACTGAAATATAAAATGGCGGTGGTGACGTCACTGTGCGACACTTCCGGTGGGAAGTGCTTCGTCGGAAGTGGCGCCGCCGCCAACTAACCGGAAACCGACTGCCGATGGTTGATGGAAGTATATTTGGATTAGGTAAATTAGTGTACTCCCGGGAGTAGAAAGTAAACTAAGGTTTACATAAATCTTTTGAAGCTAGTATTGAAACTTGAAAAATAGTGTTAAAGTCCGGTTGAGATCATTCATATCAAAGGGTTTTCGTGGTTGGATACCGTTGTCGACCCTGGCGACACAGGAGATACAGTGGCGGGCGAAAGCTCGTTTATTGCGTGGGAACCGTACATTATTCCGGGATAAAAAGTATCTTATGTCTTTTTTCCCGGGACTCTTTATTCCAAATTAAAGTATCTTTATTCCAAATTTCATCAATATTGTTTCGAAAGTTTAGGCGTGAGGAGGTAACAGATAAATGGTAATAAAAAAATATCCACAGCCGAACATAAAACCTCCTCCTTTTGGAAGTCGGTTAAAAAATACTGACAGACACACTTTCGCATTTATAACATATTTAGTATGAAAGTATAGTTTATCAGCTGTTAGGGTTATGCCACCTGGGTACGTTGATCCATCGGCGACTCGGATAATGAATCATAAAGGGCGCGCCCTACAGCCGGCTATTTCTGGATATTTCTGGCTATTTCTGTTTCCCGTACCGTGGCGGAAACGTACCATCCGTCCATTGGGGGTCCGCGGCCATTGACTTTAGCTGCATCATTGTATTCCACTATTTATAGTTAGGAAGGCTGTGAATATTGCGTGCTCGTGTCATATCATAAATACAAAAGTATGTATGTGTGTATGTCTGCCTCTCTGTTCCGTCTTCACACCCAAACCGCTTAATCGATTTTGCTGGATATGGAGATAGTTTGAGTCCCAGGAAAGGACACAGGCAGCTTTTTATCCTGGAAAACTGTACAATTTTCGCTTAGACACATTTTGTTCTAAATAAGAAAATGTATCTCCATGTCTGTTACCTTTTCCTGCGAAAACGACTGAACCGATATTGCTGAAATTTGGTACGGAGCTACTGTGAGTCCCAGGAAAGGTCATTGCATAATTTTTATCTCAGAAAAATGTTTGGTTCTCGCACGATTAACCAATTTCTGCACAACAAAGTTGCCGGCGTCTAGTTTACCTACTATAATTATAAAATGTTCGCATCTGAACAGTTTTTATACAGATTTTTTTGCATCATGAAAAAATGTGTCCGTATTTTTTAAGCCCGTTCTAAAATATTTCGTAATTATCTCGACGATGGATGGATGAGGGCGTAGATGCGATGTGATGATTGAGAAGAAGTTCCTGTCCTTTCGGATGTCGAGATTTTAGCATCATCATTACCATCATCATTTTAGCATCACCATCACCATAATTATTATCAATGATCATTTCTGCCATAAAATAGCAATATTGCTACATGGGTCTTCTTGAAATTACCTGACCATAATGAATATAGCGAAATATCTAAGCCGAAATATATTTTGACGAACATGAATAAAATGAGAAGCTAGATTCTTTTTGAGTTAGGGCATCTTGTTTTAAGAGTCATAAAAAGTAACAATAAATCATATTGAGACTTTTTATGACTCTTAAAACCTAAGATGGTCTAACAGCTAACTCATAAAATTACTATTATTATTATCCAGTATTTACTATCCAGGAATTAGTTATTATCCAGTAATTAAGCAGGAACGACGGCTATCTACTACCTACGTATCTTTCTACTCATGAAAAAAAAAAATAATTAGGACTAATAATAGTCTACTTTTGTCATTACTTATACACTAATTGGATTGAAATACAATGTTCTAAAAGTAGATAGGGAGAATTAATCATAAGGGTCTAAAAAGCTAGCAGATATCTGAAAAATCTATAAGTCGCTCGACGATAAAAAGTCAAAACTGAAAACATGTGCCACGCGCCAATGCACACCTATTACGTATTGTAAAGGCAATAGGAATCGCATAATTTGATAATAAAAGATATAAGCACATACTAATATTATAAATGCGAAAGTGTGTCTATCTGTCACGTCTTCACGCTCAAACCGCTGAATCAATTATGCAGACATTTGTATAAGGAGATACTTTGAGACAATACTTACCAAATTTCAACAAAATCCGTTCAGCGGTTTGGGCGTGAAGAGCTAACAGATAGACAGACAGACCGACAGACGGACACACTTTTGGATTTATAATATTACAGCCATGCGGCATACCACACGATGTGGTGCGGCGCCGGTCTCGCCGGATCACCCGCCACACGATGTGGTGCGGCGCCGGTCTCGCCGGATTACCCGCCACACGATGTGGTGCGGCGCCGGTCTCGCCGGATCACCCGCCACACGATGTGGTGCGGCGCCGGTCTCGCCGGATCACCCGCCACACGATGTGGTGCGGCGCCGGTCTCGCCGGATCACCCGCCACACGATGTGGTGCGGCGCCGGTCTCGCCGGATCACCTGCCACACGATGTGGTGCGGCGCCGGTCTCGCCGGATTACCCGCCACACGATGTGGTGCGGCGCCGGTCTCGCCGGATCACCCGCCACACGGTGAGTGCGGCGCCGCAACGTTATGCGGTGCCGTAGCAGCGACGGACTCGAGCTCCAGCACTGCATTCTGACGACAGTCTGTTTAAAAAATGCCGCTTCTCTCTGCCACCACCGCTCAGACAACTGAGCGGTGCCGCTCCGGTGTCGCAATACCACTGGTCTCTATACAAGTACGCTGGATTGCTGATAGCCTTTGAAATGACAGCAATTTTTTGTGCCTATTTGAAGTGGAATCAGCGCCCCTATTATTCGGGTGGAGAACTAAATCTGACGTAAAAATGACGTTTGAAAGCCGCCATATTGGCGCTGATAGCAGTAGTGAGAGTATTTGGAACTAATACTAGTGATGACAACTGTTGTTATTGGTTGTGGTTACTTCAAATTTAAGTAGTTCTCTACCCGAATAATGGGGGCGCTGATTCCGCTTCAAATAGGCACAAAAAGCAGGTCTGTATCAGCAATCCAGCGTACTTGTATAATAGAGATCAGTGCGCAATACACATACCCCTCCCCGCCTCATCTCGATTCCAGTTCGCGTGCGGTGCAGCGCCGGAGCGCACCGGACGGCACCGTGTGCCATACCATACATTTTTATAATATGTAGGAAACCGGAGCGACACCGGTCAGGCGCTGCACCGCCGCCGCACCGCATCGTGCGGCATGGTACTTGATATGGATAGCCAATAGCAATCGATCTCTATGACACGAACGATCTATAATCCGGAGACATAATCCGCCTATAACAAAGCTGATTGCCAGCTGCTATTGTTTCCTTATTGTCCCTATTGTCCAGCACTTTAATGTGCAACCGACTTGTAAAAAAGAGGAGAACATTTTATGTTGTAATGATGATTGACTTGCCTACAGTTGTGACTGCGCATGTGAGCGTATATTTTGTGTAAAAAAGTTTATTGATTTATACTTATTTAAAATCAAGAGTTATACACACACTGGCAAAATTAGCGGAACATAGTTAAAAAGGGGCACAACTTGAACTCATGTGGGTCGGGCTGTCTGAAATCCTTTTATATAGTTTCTAAGCTCATTTAAGAAATAAAATATTGAACAAAACTGGCAATTTGAGAGATTTTTATTGCAATTATGCCACGATAAATGTTTTTCGATGATTGACGTTGTAAGTGTTTCTGATAAGAATGGCGTTTTTAGCGGGGTTCAAGGTATGCCAGCTCATTTGATTGTTTGGTTTTTGGAAGAACACATTGCTTAGATATAAAATTAGTGATTTCCCAGCATCTACGACAGCTAGAGCTGTAACCACGATAGAGAAAGGTCACACCTACCGTTCGGTCAGTCAGGCCTTAGGTGGGTCAGCTTCCGTGGTCCATCGTAACTTTCAACGCTACAGAGAGACTGGATCTTACGTCTGGAGACGAGAACAAGGCAGATATCGGGTGACATTGGTTCAGGATGACCGTTTTGTTAGGGTACAAGCCTTAAGAAATCGACCTCAAACTGCATTGCATACACGAAACCTGTCGGAACAGATCCGAGATGTACGTGTGAGCGATTGTACAGTAAGAAGAAGACTTAAAGAAGTTAAATTAAACTCAAAAGTGCCAGCAAAGGCACCAGAACTTGAGACAGGACACCAAAGAGCCAGGCTAAGATATGCGCGTGAACATCAAAATTTGACAAGTGTATGAAATCGTATGCTGTACAGTGATGGGAGCAAATTCTATGTAAATTTTGTTGACAGGCGATAAAGAATGTGGATAAATCGTAAGGAACGCTATAGACCATCAAACTTAACGGAAACAGTGGCCTATCATGCAGGCTTCGAAATGGTTTGGGGTGGCATATGACTTGGAGCCCGCACGGAGCTGATGATTGTTAATGATGGTACTTTGACAGTACACGACTAAAGCACAGATGTCCTAAAACTGCATGTTGTGCCTTTTACACAATTTTAGGCAGTAGCTTCAATTTTATGTGCGTCCATAGAGTAAAAAAATCGGGCATTATTACCTAAATTATGCTGGCGTAGCCTAGGTGGAGAGGCCAGCACGGTCTACGGATATGGATCCGATTGAGGACGTGTGGCACATCAATGGGTGAACGGTACGAGTTAAACCTCCAGCTCCAAAATCTGTTCAGGAGCTCGAGTTGGCGCTACTGGAGGAGTAAGAGAATATCCCACAGGAAATGATTGACAATCAAAATGCAAGCATGGAATGGCGTATCCAGGCCCTCTTGAGATCCATAGAAGGCATTAAACGCTTTTAACATGGCGTTTCTTAAGTAAAAATGGAGAATTTAACTTAAAAAATTACTACTGAAATTTCAAATATTTTCTTAATTTTTGATTTTTGCTGATTTTTTCCTTTTTACACGATTTCATGCCCTAAATTTATATAAGTTTTATTTTTTAATCATCAATTATTGAATTAATATGGAAATATATAAAAAAACAGCAAATAATTTTCAAAAAAATGAAAATTTTGTTATGTTCCGCTAATTTTGCCGGTGTGTATAGAATCAAAAAATTTCTTTTTTTAGGGTTCCGTAGCCAAAATGGCAAAAAAGGAACCCTTATAGATTCGTCATGTCTGTCTGTCTGTCTGTCTGTCTGTCTGTCTGTCTGTCTGTCTGTCTGTCTGTCTGTCTGTCCGTCCGTCCGTATGTCACAGCCACTTTTCTCCGAAACTATTAGAGCTATACTATTGAAACTTGGTAAGTAGATGTAGTCTGTGAACCGCATTAAGATTTTGATGCAAAAATGGAAAAAGTATTAAAAATTTTAGGGGTCCCCATAGGTACAACTGAAACAAAAAAAATTTTTTTTCATCTAACCTATGCGTGTGTGGTATCTATGGATAGGTCTCTAAAAATCATATTGAGGTTTCTCATATCATTTTTTTCTAACCTGAATAGTTTGCGAGAGAGACTCTTCCAAAATGGAAAAATGTGTGTCCCCCCCCCCTCTAATTTCTAAAGTAGAGGCATGATAATTCTAAAAAAAATATATGATGTA
The DNA here is from genome assembly GCA_905404155.3 of Plebejus argus. Taxonomy (NCBI): domain Eukaryota; kingdom Metazoa; phylum Arthropoda; class Insecta; order Lepidoptera; family Lycaenidae; genus Plebejus; species Plebejus argus. The sequence goes on along the minus strand of FR989941.1, from coordinate 2,129,579 downwards.
TATTACTATAAAAACTACCAACGAAAATTGGTTTGAACGAGATCTAGCCAGTAGTTTTTTTTTATACGTCATAAATAGTAAAACTTAATGAAACAAAAAAAAATTTTTTTCATCTAACCTATGCGTGTGTGGTATCTATGGATAGGTCTCCAAAAATCATATTGAGGTTTCTCATATCATTTTTTTCTAAGCTGAATAGTTTGCGAGAGAGACTCTTCCAAATTGGAAAAATGTGTGTCCCCCCCCCTCTAATTTCTAAAGTAGAGGCATGATAATTCTAAAAAAAATATATGATGTATATTACTATAAAAACTACCAACGAAAATTGGTTTGAACGAGATCTAGCCAGTAGTTTTTTTTATACGTCATAAATAGTAAACCTTAATCTAAATTTCATTAAATCGACTGAAATATAAAAATAAATCAAAAGTAATATAATTTCATAAAAATTAACCTTATTGCTGCTGCGGAACCCTCCATGGGCGAGTCCAACTCGCACTTGGCCGCTTTTTAGGGTTCCGTAGCCAAAATGGCAAAAAAGGAACCCTTATAGATTCGTCATGTCTGTCTGTCTGTCTGTCTGTCTGTCTGTCTGTCTGTCTGTCTGTCTGTCTGTCCGTCCGTATGTCACAGCCACTTTTCTCCGAAACTATTAGAGCTATACTATTGAAACTTGGTAAGTAGATGTAGTCTGTGAACCGCATTAAGATTTTGATGCAAAAATGGAAAAAGTATTAAAAATTTTAGGGGTCCCCATAGGTACAACTGAAACAAAAAAAATTTTTTTTCATCCAACCTATGCGTGTGTGGTATCTATGGATAGGTCTCTAAAAATCATATTGAGGTTTCTCATATCATTTTTTTCTAACCTGAATAGTTCGCGAGAGAGACTCTTCCAAAGTGGAAAAATGTGTGTCCCCCCCCCCTCTAATTTCTAAAGTAGAGGCATGATAATTCTAAAAAAAATATATGATGTATATTACTATAAAAACTACCAACGAAAATTGGTTTGAACGAGATCTAGCCAGTAGTTTTTTTTTATACGTCATAAATAGTAAAACTTAATGAAACAAAAAAAAATTTTTTCATCTAACCTATGCGTGTGTGGTATCTATGGATAGGTCTCCAAAAATCATATTGAAGTTTCTCATATCATTTTTTTCTAAGCTGAATAGTTTGCGAGAGAGACTCTTCCAAAGTGGAAAAATGTGTGTCCCCCCCCCTCTAATTTCTAAAGTAGAGGCATGATAATTCTAAAAAAAATATATGATGTATATTACTATAAAAACTACCAACGAAAATTGGTTTGAACGAGATCTAGCCAGTAGTTTTTTTTATACGTCATAAATAGTAAACCTTAATCTAAATTTCATTAAATCGACTGAAATATAAAAATAAATCAAAAATAATATAATTTCATAAAAATTAACCTTATTGCTGCTGCGGAACCCTCCATGGGCGAGTCCAACTCGCACTTGGCCGCTTTTTTATTTTATTCTACTTTATTTATAGGACCTTTATAAAAATTACATGTCGGTCCTGTTAGTTAAACATAATACATAAAACAAACGAAAGAAAATTACTGCCTAAAAATTTTCTTGATCCGTCTTAAATAAACAAAGTGCGAGTTGGACTCGCCCATGAAGGGTTCCGCAGCAGCAATATGGTTTATTTTTATGAAATTAAAAGGTTTTTGATATATTTTTATTTTAATCGATTTAATGAGATTAATGTTTCCCATTTATGACGTATAAAAAAAACTACTGGCTAGATCTCGTTCAAACCAATTTTCGTTGGTAGTTTTTATAGTAATCTACATCACATATTTTTTTTAGAATTATCATGCCCCTGCTTTAGAAATTAGAGGGGGGGGAGTGGGGACACACATTTTACCACTTTGGAAGAGTCTCTCTCGCAAACTATTCATGTTAGAAAAAAATGATATGAGAAACCTCAATATAATTTTCGGGGACTTATCCATAGATAGATACACGCATAGGTTAGAAGAAACATTTTTTTTTGTTTCAGTTGTACCTATGGGGACCCGTAAAATTTTTAATAATTTTTCCATTTTTGCATCAAAATCTTAATGCGGTTCACAGATTACATCTACTTACCAAGTTTCAATAGTATAGCTCTAATAGTTTCGGAGAAAAGTGGCTGTAACATACGGACGGACAGACAGACAGACAGACAGACAGACATGACGAATCTATAAGGGTTCCGTTTTTTGCCATTTTGGCTACGGAACCCTAATTAGTTTAGTAAAGATTAATAAAATATACAAGTTGTATCAAAACTAAGTAATATTTTAGGGTTAATTGTCTGTGCCCCCCATAAAAAATTTACTTTGAAAGTGGCAGCGCTGAAAGAGCTATATTTTTGTGATTTGTATGGGTAAGCGCCCGAGCGTCATGATTTTTTTCCATATAAAAGTAAAAAAAATGTTACCCTTTCACAATGTACTCTACAGGGTGTAACAAAACTAAGGGAATATGTTCACTTTGAAAGTGGCAGCGCCGAAAGACCAAATTTTTCTTTCAATTTTGTATGAGCAAGCGCCCCAACGTCACGAGGTCCTCCATATAAAAGTGAAAAAATGCATCTTTCAGCGCCGCTACTTTCACAGTGAACTGACGACGAGGAGCACGTACACGCCCTAAAGTATTATCACTCGGTTTTGTTACACCCTGTATAACACAAAGAAATATACCTACTCCACGTAAATAAACATTGTGTGTTAATCAAAAACGTAAACGCCGTCAAAAATATAATAATATATTATTCTATGGACGCTTTTACGCCACGTCAGTCTGGCCCTGTGGTAAGTACTTAAACAGTAACAAGTAAGTAAATACACAGTTAAAACTGTTTGAAATTGGAATTCACGTGTTAGTGTATAATTTTATAGCTTTTCAGACTGTTTAATTACTAACTGGCCAGTTTCATTACCAGACCCAGTTATTTAGAGTGACACACGAGCGACCGATTCTTATGATTCAAATATCGTTTCGAGTGCAGACTATCCAAAGTTACTTCAGATTGCAACGTGACGCGAAAATGCGATGCATTCTATAATGTGTGAATTAAAACTGAACTTTATTTGCTACACTAAAAAGTAGACATTTGACAGAATTACTGCACGCGGTGTTTTCTATGCGGTTGTGACTATTCCAATTTTTAATGGCTCATTTAAAAATGCATCGCATTCCCTTGTCATATTATTGCAATATGAACTGACCCTAAGGCCCGTATAAATAATCAGTACTTAAGATGCGACCCGCTCTCAAGACGTGGTTCAGCTCCGTGATTGGTCCAAATTTTGACAGCTAACCAATCACAGAGCCTGAACCATGTCTTGAGACCGTGATGCGTCTTGAGTACTATTTATACTGTCCTAAGACTGCCTACAATCTAAACGACATTCAAAGCGTAAAAGATAGGCCCGATCCATTTAAGGCTATATTAATTTAATAACTTTATTGCAATGACATAAGGATCACAATCAAAAATTCAGAAACAAAATAATTATGGACTAAAGTATAGAGTTTGCGAAGTAATTTTATCCCGGTGGAATAGATAGACGACTGAATAAATTGGAACTAAACTAATAATGATTATTATAGATGGATCTATGTGACTAAAAAATTATTTATCTAAGTATTTATGTGTTAAACATATTTTCTATTTTCTTAAAAAGGATTTGCGAAATAGCTTTGCCTAGTAAATGCTAGAATTATAGTAGAAACTAGAAAGGCAAGGCTGATTCACTAGATAGATGTACTCGCAGGCTAAACTCTTATAACTAAAAACGCATATTTTGCTATTTTAGGAATAAAGGCATCAAAAAATTATCAAAAATGTTCTCTATGTTTAGTTACATAGCAGACAGTTTGTTCAGAAAATGCCATAGAGTTATTATGTAGTACATAATAACTCTATGGAAAATGCTAGTCATAGTTATAACTTATAACGTATAAGCTATCATGTTTTGTAGAGAATAGAGATTAACAACTCGTACAGCTATGATTCAACTACGCACTTTTTTAGATGTGAATGAACTTATGACGCGACTTTCATGCTGGACTGTCAGGCTTTTTGGCCAGACAAGAATAAATAAAGTGGTATATAAATAAAGCAAAATTACATCTATTTATAAGCCATTCGCACGCACCCGCACGGAGCGGCATCAGTGTTTCCCTACGCAACTTTAGGCTGGCCGCATACACACGGTTTCCGTATGCGATTTCCGAATTCGTTCTGCGTATTCGGAAATCCGAATACATGGAATCAGTAGAAAATACATTGGCGCACACGTTACTTTTTTCTGAACGGAGTCCCAAAATTTATTGTCAATAGATTTCTCTGAAATAAAAGCTATCCTATGTCCTTTACCATAAGGTGGGACAGATAAAGGCACACATTGTCTTAAAAGTGCTTAGCACTTGCGCCTTTGTCTTACCGAAGGTACGATAATACGGTATACATAATACACACTCAAATTCACACCTTATTCTAGCCAGGGGTGGTCAGCTCCCTACTATAGCCAATCATGAAACGGGGGCCAGACCTGGGATGCCAATGTAAAAATATTTTAAAAATCATAATTTTTTCAAATGGGCACCCCAATGAGTACGTAGTATAGTATAGTATAGTATGTAGAATATTCTGTGTAATTTTGTCACAAGGAAAATGTCTTTGCTTTTTGTTGTAATTCCGTTCTTTTGTAATTATTCCAATAACTAAACTGTGCTCGCCAATTAACATTGAGTTAGGATTCGGTTCCTCCGTGTTTTGTGCTTCTCTCCGTGCTTTAGTGCTGTGAAAATTGTGTGATAGTGACTTTGTATTTGATGTGAACATTTAAGTTATAAATTCGTGTAAATAAAGTTTTAATACTGAAAGGGGTAAGACCAATAATTTGGTATGGAGATGCTTTTGAGTCCCGGGAAAGGACATAGCATAATATTCAGGATTCCGAATCCATAAATTTATAACCTATTTTTCTTCTTCTCCTTCTTTAATCTTCTTCTCCTTCTTTTTTTTAAACTGGCTACTTAGTGAATCGCCAATGTCTTAACCCTATTATCACTGTTAGAACTTTAGAAGCTTAAATTCACCTTGAGTCTACAGGTACATAATTATTAAGAAATAAGAACAAAATAATAAAGAAACTGTGTATATAGGTATTTTATATTTGAAAATAAATGACTTTCATTTTATATGTTGTTTTTATTGTAACTTAGTTTTACATTAGTAAGAAACTTAATTTGCTACAAGTTTCTTGCTAGTGTAAAACTAAACCCAATTTTAGTTATAAATAAAATCCTTATGAGAACCCTATGAATCGACATACGTTCAAAATTCGCGGGTTCGTGAAGTTGATGGGGGCTAGCCAATAGATGGCGTTGAAGTATTCGCGAGAATTTTTTGTACTAAGTCAATGTTCTTCTCCGCTAGGAGTAAATCTGTTCTGTGATTCTAGCGCAGTCTGCCACTAGGTTATGGAGATTGAAATCTTTCCAACTTATCGGATATTTAATACGATCAGTTAGCGACATCTCACGTTGGTCACAATATCTCCAATCACGCCGTTGTTTGTTTTACAAAATTGGAGCGGGCTTACTGGAGGGAAAAGAAATTATTTGAGTTTTTACGTCAGTACTAATGGTTCTCGTTTGTGATTCTCTTACTGATAAGATTTACACTTTGTAGATTGGCATAGATGCAATTTCTGTCAAGCCAATTTTCTAACGAATCTTACAAGGACAGAATATAATAATATTTTGTGTTAGTAAAACTTCTGCATATACAAAACTGCATCTTTTTATTACTAAAGGGATGAATAATCCTGCAATAACGATGCAGAGCTCGATTCTCTATTCTCGAAATATCGATTTGCTCTCAGGCTTTTTCTTGCCTAATTTTGAAGGTCGTGTTTTGGGCAGTTGCTGGTACAATGCAGGATGATTACTCAATTGAAATACACAGACACAAATATTTATTATATTGATACATATTCGTGGTAGGGGTTTCTAATACGGGTAGCATCGACGTCGTCACGCGTCGCATAATGTGAGGCAAGGTAAACACATTACATCCTGTCATACTTAGGCCAAATTTCACCAACTTTTGGTAATGGAGGGTTAAAATACCTTTCTCTTTTTGAATATGAAAGACGAGAGAGATGCCACAGTTGATGGAATTTGTGTAGAGGGTCCACCGGATCCAGTAAAATTATTGTAAGAGGTCTATGAAACAATGGAGTTTAAGAACCTCTGGCTTAAGTTATGATCATAAAAAAACTAATTGCTGCACTTAGGGTGAATTGCACAAGCGTAGTTAAGTTAAGGTTAAGGTTATCGTCAATTGTGGTGACTTTTGCTAGGGATTTGACAGTTCATTTCACATTTTGTTATGGTTAAAGTTAAAGTTACAGTTAAAGTAGGTTGATGCAACTCACTCCTAGAGACGAATAATAATTACATAAATGTAATTAACTAAAGATTTTATCACAATGCCCCGTATATTATATTCTGTCAAACTCTTCGTGAAATTGTAATGTGCGGCGCGGCGGTCATGTTATAATATTTAGCCCGGCCGCACATTGTCCGAATTCTAATCAGAAACAGTTGAATTCCGCCGGACCGCCCGCGCCACCCCGCACATTATCCGAAATATCCTTCCGGCGAGTTCTAGCTCACTCGACTCAGTACAAAATGATAGAGACAGCGCAGACGTTCAACTGTTTCTGATCAGAACTGTCGTACAATGTGCGGCCAGGCTTAATCTTTCAGCATATTTATTGGCATCAGCCATTTAGTCTTTAGGACACACCTGACACCATAATATTATTATGAACTTTTACATAACCTAAAAGCATTAAAGGTCACAGAACAGCCCTTTTAAACTTTACCTTTTAGAAGTTGGACATTATCTTTAAACATGAATTATTGCAATACTTCGCAACTTTCCGATGTGAAACTTTCTACAAATGAAATCTAAGTGCCGGTAATTTCGTTACTAAAACTTCGGAGGAAATGGACGCCATTATTATAAATTATTTTACTGTGTTAGAGCAAAATGTAAAGAAAAATAAATTATTAAAACCTAAAAATTTCGTTCACGGTTCATCGCTATAAAAACTAAAGATTTTTCCGGCATTAAAACTCTTATATCTGGTCAAAGTACCGCCATGACAAAATTCATTGAAATCGGTCCAGCAATATATAATTTATAACATGTAGCGATATTGGATATTAACATTTAACATACGCACTATAATAATCAAAGCGCACGGAGTGCGCGGCCAAGTTCCAGCAGGCCGCGCGCATGCCGTGCACTATTTACACGAACGGTTTCGACGCACTTTTGACCCCCTTGTATCTCAGTGCCTATTGCGAGAGCAAAGATAAAATTTTACCTACCTAATTATATACTAGTACTTACGCAATATACCAAATTTCATACATATAGATTTGTTAGATACTGAAATATTTCCTTGTAAAAATAGCTAATTTTGGCACTGACTCACTGACCGGTAATCAAAATTCACTGGCCACTTCCAGTTGTCGTAGCGTTATGAAATTTGGCACACAGGTTGTTTGTTATATGTAGATTAACAAAAAATTAAGAAATTTGAGAAATTGGTCAAGCGTGAGTCGGCTCATCTATGAATTTGAGATAAAAATCGGTAATCAAAACCTCTAGGCCACTTCCAGTTGTCGTAGCGTTATGAAATTTGGCACACAGGTTGTTTGTTATATGTAGATTAACAAAAAATTAAGAAATTTGAGAAATTGGTCAAGCGTGAGTCGGCTTCAAAACCTCTAGGCCACTTCCAGTTGTCGTAGCGTTATGAAATTTGGCACACAGGTTGTTTGTTATATGTAGATTAACAAAAAATTAAGAAATTCGAGAAATTGGTCAAGCGTGAGTCGGCTCATCTATGAATTTGAGATAAAAATCGGTAATCAAAACCTCTAGGCCACTTCCAGTTGTCGTAGCGTTATGAAATTTGGCACACAGGTTGTTTGTTATATGTAGATTAACAAAAAATTAAGAAATTTGAGAAATTGGTCAAGCGTGAGTCGGCTTCAAAACCTCTAGGCCACTTCCAGTTGTCGTAGCGTTATGAAATTTGGCACACAGGTTGTTTTTATATTTAGATTAACAAAAAATTAAGAAATTCGAGAAATTGGTCAAGCGTGAGTCGGCTCATCTATGAATTTGAGATAAAAATCGGTAATCAAAACCTCTAGGCCACTTCCAGTTGTCGTAGCGTTATGAAATTTGGCACACAGGTTGTTTGTTATATGTAGATTAACAAAAACTTAAGAAATTTGAGAAATTGGTCAAGCGTGAGTCGACTCATCTATGAATTTGAGATAAAAATCGGTAATCAAAACCTCTAGGCCACTTCCAGTTGTCGTAGCGTTATGAAATTTGGCACACAGGTTGTTTGTTATATGTAGATTAACAAAAAATTAAGAAATTTGAGAAATTGGTCAAGCGTGAGTCGGCTCATCTATGAATTTGAGATAAAAATCGGTAACCAAAACCTCTAGGCCACTTCCAGTTATCGTAGCGTTATGAAATTTGGCACACAGGTTGTTTGTTATATGTAGATTAACAAAAAATTAAGAAATTTGAGAAATTGGTCAAGCGTGAGTCGGCTCATCTTGAATTTGAGATAAAAATTAATATGTACAAGTAAATACACTGAAATAAGATGAGGAGGAAAGAAACAAATTGGTATGATTCCTTAAAAAAAGTATTGAAATCTCACCAAAAACATACCTGTTAAAACGGGGCCAAGTTCCTATTCACTAATTGTTCGCCTTAAAAAGGAGTTGAAATCCAATTCAATGCCAAGTTTAGATGCACTTCCAAATCGATCATAATCATCTTCATCAACAGCCTAATCCTAAATACTTCTAAATTTGAACTTGGCAGGTATTCATGCTAGTAGCACTTGATAATTATTGTATAATTTTTAAATTTAAATATAAGATATCTATGTGATTAAATTAACCTGCCAAGTTCAAATTTAGAAGTATTTAGGATCAGGCTGTTGATGAAGATGATTATGATCGATTTGGAAGTGCATCTAAACTTGGCATTGAATTGGATTTCAACTCCTTTTTAAGGCGAACAATAATTAGTGAATAGGAACTTGGCCCCGTTTTAACAGGTATGTTTTTGGTGAGATAATTATTTAAATATGACAAAGCAAGGCGAGCCGCATTTCCTTTCGCTCCAGTTTTAAAATGCGGCCTACTCCGCCCCTTACAATGTGCGCGTTAAGCCTAAAAGGCCCACAAAATATATTCAGCTAATGAATATCACGTATAATTATAATATATTGCCTCTGCGACACAATATATAGCCCCCAGAGAGTAATAGGTGCTTAATTACACTTATGTTACAAACATACATATTACATACATATTCTGCCCTCACAAATGCAGCTTAAGTCGTAATATGAAGTGTTCTACTGCTAATTACAAGAAAATGGTATGATTTTATTCATTTTCAACTGTATAACTCGGGGTTTAAGGTACATTTTTGAGTTGCAGCTTTTACGCGTTATAGCTTTTTATCCACCTTGAGCTGAAACTATACGTGACACTATTTTGGTTTTGGAACAAAATTAGTGTTTGTAAGGGTTTAAACTATCTTCTTTAGTAAACAAGATGTTACCGAGAATCCGTTTTTAAAAAAAGTTGAAAAAAAAAAATTTCTGGGAACTCTATAAGTCTTATCTCAATAATTTTATCGAATTCGGTTTAGCAATTTAAGCCTGAGGTTTCGTACAGACACTGTTTTGCATTTATAATGTAAGTGTTAAATATAGAAAATAATAAAATCATTAAATTCCTCCTAATTTCATTGTTAAAGTCATTGTCTAGCTGTTGTAAAAATCTCAGTGTTCAAATTGCAGTTAGCGAATTCGAAATTCAAAAGTTCAATAGTTTCAAATTTCGAAATCAATTTGAAAATATTCTGTTAGAAAAGAACGCAGCCAAGTGGTCACTCTTGTCGAGGTTTTTCATACACTCGCAAAAATTGAAAAAGGTTGCGTTTGTTAATTATTTTGTAGTTTTGTTTGAGGTTATAGGTACACCGTACAGGCATTTTATGAACGTTTTTTAGTAAGTCCGTGGCCTAATAGGCAGACCTTTGGTTCGCACTCGCAGAGGGTGCAGGTTCGATCCCGGGTGGAGGCGTGTACCAATGAGACATTTTCAGATCTCAAGTACATAATACGGACGCTCGTACGGTGAAGGAAAACATCGTGAGGAAACCCGCACATAGTTGGTCCCAGACGTCTTGACTAGTTCTTTCCTCTGGACTAGGCCGACTATGTTGCGAGAATGCCGTATGTGCTTGGGCAACCATACGGACATTTAAAAATCTTGTCCCAGGCACTACAGTATTTGAGGAGTGGTTACTTCGCTCTGAAAATACTGTTTAAATCATCCACAACGGATGTAAAGGCCTAGTTTTTTTTTTTTAGTAAAGAAGTTTTTAGTAATAAGTTTATAGTTTTGTATGAATTATAGTTACTTACTATAATTGTTTAAACGTTAAAAAAATAAAAGCTTTTAAAAATGTAGCGAAACTCAAAACACCATGTCGATAATGTTTTTACCCCAAAGCAATTCCTTATAGAAATCGATGCTTTTAAAATCGATACAAAACAAAATAAACTCGAATAGACAACACAATAAATACAACATCTAACTTGTAATAATTGTTATACGCCATATTGTAATAGAATTCAACATGGCCGTCCATTAGTGTAGTTTGCATTAGCTACAAAGTGATTTTCAAGCATTTTCATTATCATAAACATGATATTAAAGGACAAAGAATGTTTCTATATCTGGTGTACTATTTTCGGGTGTGGAGGGAACCAACGCCTCAAATAATTCAAGAACGTAGCTAAAGATTTCAAAACTTAGAATCATGGTTTGACAGAATCTTATAACATTAAACGAGCAATTCTTGTATAATTATAATTGGAATCTGGGAATCGGCTCCAACGATTTTCATGAGTATAATATTATATAGGGGGTTTCGGGGGGATTTAGCTAGGAATGCCACGGAGAAACAGCAGTGGTATTATTTTCTAATGTCATCAAAAATACAAAAACATCTAAGTCCTAACCTCAATAATATTTTGTAAACCATTTGTAAACATTTCGGTCTTTTTCCTTAAAATATTAATAAAAGAAGCGTCGCGCGCTAAAAATTGAACATCCTTTTAGATTAAGTGAGTACAGACGCGCACAAAATGTCTAACACGAAAATGCATTAGTGGACTTTGCGTAAATTTTCGTGGAATTTGAGATTGAACGTGAGTGAGTGAGTGCGTGAGTGTGAAAGAGACAGAGTGTGAGTTAAGTGCTCGTAATAAGCGCGATTAGCGACGAAACATAAATCCCGCAAAATAAATATTACGGCAAAAACATTGCCGAAAGTTCGGTGGAAAATCTTGATTTATACCCACTTGTTAAGCCCGGCGTGTTTTGTTTATTTCAAAGCTTTGATTTAGTTTTGAAAGTTTGTGAAATTAGCTTTGTGGAGAATAAAAATACGTAAAGTTTACTCCTACGATTTAAATTAAATACGCAAAACAATAATGAGTTTGCCAAACTAATTGCGTAGTTCTTGAATTTTGGTTATAGGTAATTGAACTTGTAAAAATCCATTAGGCTCCTTAATATGGGCCTCCTTCAGTCGCCCGAAGCCTGGCCAACTATGTAATCCATTTAAGAAACCCTTCCTGGCAGCGCTGATTGGCTCCATGCCACTTCAACGCTTTCCAGAATTATACCCGAATGAATAGAATATAGCAGTAAATTACACTTATGGCAATTAAACTAAGTTTTCGGGAAATGTGTCTTGCTGAGTGCTGCGACAAATCTTTACGTTTAACACTTTAGTTAATGTCTGTACTTTGTCTTTATTTAAATGGGGCTCCAGTTTTCCTAAAAAAATTTTGTATGTTGAAACATCATATTATTGTAATAGATTAGACCTAAGTAGAACCTACCTGATATAAATTTTAATAATAAACGGACGAACATAATATAACCTCCTCATTTTTGGAAGTTGGTCAGTCGCTTCTTAAGATAGGCTGGAACTCATATTAAAGTTATTAAATAAATATTAATTAACAACAGTATGTAAGTACTTACAACATAAAAATTAAATGATCTGCTATAAAATTTGTAAAAAAAATATCTTCACTTTCTTTGCTTTATTCTTCTGCATAAAGAACGAAAACCTACGTTAGAAAAACAAATAACACTTTAGGTTTAAACATACATTTTAATAAAAGGTGTATTATGAGTGTGTTGCATCAACTTACTTTAACTACTTATTTTTTAACTTTAACTTTATCCATAACAAAAAGTCTAATGAACTGTCAAATCCCTAGTAAAAGTCCATTATGGACGCCATATTTGACGATAACCTTAACTTTAACTACACCTCTGGTGCAATTCACTCTAAATATTTACCTAAATACAAATTGCTAATACTGCTCGCACAACAAATTGTAACACAAAATTGAGAAAAATGAGCACAACATGGTGTACATTATGGCGCTGTTATCCCCCTGAATAATATAAAAGCACTTAATGTACAACGTGAAAATGTCTTTCAATCATTTATATGACGTAACTTTGAGCAAAAAGCTTTGAGTTAAGCACTAATATGACGTAAAAGCTCGTAAAGTACGCAACGTTAAAGATATAATATAGATATTATGTGTCCCACAGTTTCATTTGCACTTAAATTGACAATGAACCGTACATTTTTAGGATTCCGTACCCAAAGGGTAAATACGGGACCCAGTATGTCTGGTCTCTGCTATTACTAAGACTTCAATGTCTGTCCGTCTGTCTGTCTCCAGGCTGTAACTCAAGAACGGTAATAGCTAGAGAGTTGAAATTTTCACAGATTGTGTATATCCGTTGCCGCTATAACAACAAATACTAAAAACAAAATAAAATAAATATTTAAGGGGGGCTCTAATACAACAAACGTATTTTTTTTAGCCTTTTTTGCTCTATATCAATAATGGCAACAGGTAGGTACTTGAATTTTCCATGAAATCTTTAGTTATGCTTGTATTTTAATTTTTAACAATAATATTAAAATAAATTAAAAAATTAAGAGGGGCTCCCATACAAAAAACACAATTTTTGGTCTAATTTTGCTCTATAATGGTACGGAACCCTTCGTGCGCGAGTCCAACTCGCACAGGATTCGTAAAATTAAATTTGTTAAAATGGTCCAAATAAGTCGAAAATAATATTTTCTTAAGTACCTAGTAGCTTTTTTTAAGCATTTTACGGGAATTCATCTATGGAAGACAATGTGTTTTATTATTATATAATAAATTATGTAGTTAAAAAACATAAATAATATGTTTAAGGTTATTCAATAATGCGATAAAAGTCATGTCCAATATTAAAAAAAAAAGTTTTAAGTCAGTAATTATTATTGTCTTCGCGACTGTAACCGTCGATTTTTGCCATTCACTCAATCATTTTAACATTCGTTCGCGCGAAGAACGAGTGAATGTTAATTGGTGATTAACAACGTGAATAATTAATACAGCGGTTCCCGTGCAAATATTAAAAGTACCGCTTCATTTGTTAATTGTGATCAACGAATGATCTGACGTGAGTTTTTGACTGTTTGTGCAATTACATACAGAGGTACGGAGTACTATTTTAATATAATATTTCGTGACAGAGGTGAGAGGACTCTGTGGCTCAGTTGGTTAGCTCGTTGACACGACACGGTGGCAGTTCGAATCCCGGCGAAGGATGAAGTAGCGGCGACATTCATGTTGCGAGAAAAATGTTGCGAATATTTATGATCCTTCAAGTATTGAAATCAGTTAAGGGTGAGGTAACATTTAGCTGAGGTAACACACTGACAGACAGCCACACAGACTGATAGATGATAGTAGATACCTATTAAAAATAGTATTAATATCTATTATACTAATATTATAATTCTGAAGAGTTTGTTTGAACGCGCTAATCTCAGGAACTACTGGTCCTATTTGAAAAATTATTTAAGTGTTAGATAGTTCATTTATCGAGGAAGGCTATAGGCTATATTTTATCACGCTTAGACTAATAGGAGCGAAGAAATAAAGGAAAATGTGGAAAAAACGGGGAAAATTATTTGAAAGGGCTTATCTCACGAACTACTGGAGCAATTTTTCTGTTATTTGGCACAGATAAGAAGTAGACCACGGGATGGATCATAGGCTATTTTTTGTAGACTGATTTGTCTGTGAAATTTCTAATTTACGCGGGCGAAGCCGCGCGGAACGTCTAGTTTCATATATTATGTCAAGGAAATAATCATAGTCAAATAAAAATCTTTTCTAAGATATTATCAAAATTACTATAGACAGAAATTCTGAAAATAATGAGTGACATATTTATTTCTAACTAGAGGAAGCCCTCAGCTGTTCTCTGTTGCGCCAAATTTAGTATATCGCACGGGAACAGTAATTTTCCGGGATAAAAGTAGTAGTAGTCATATTATGTCCTATCCCGGGACTCAAAGTATCTGCATACCAAATTTCAGCAAAATCGGTTGAGTGGGTAGTTCGTGAAGAGGTACTTAACAGACCGACAGACACACTTCGCATTTTCATAGATGGCTCTCTATTTCCTTGTATGAAAAATCTATTAGCAAAATCTTCTAGTAGGCATATCCTTACATATAAATCGATGCTTTCGCATTTATAAATTATTAGAATGGATAGGTAATTGAATTTTGGCCTTCGTTTGAACTTTGTATTCCCCGATGAAAGGAAAAGCCAACGTTTCCAGTTGTTTTAATCGAACTGCGGCACATTTTTAACTTTTAGGCACCATGTTAAATGCTATTTTACATTTTAAAACAAACTGCAAAGTTCTTTGCGCTCCATTTCAGAATTGAAATTTGAAATTCGAACACCGAACTCAATTTAAATGTGTCAGAGGTTCTTTATTTAAAAACCGAGCTGTAAATATTGGCATAACGGAAAGGAATGAAAATGAATAAAAAAAATATTGAAATAAACTTATAATATTTTGTACCTAATATTTTCTGTTGCAACTTGCAGGACTTGAGTCAAAAAAAAATATGGCACACCGCACAGTAATTTTATTTTATTTATTGAGAAAAAAATCGGCCTAGTGCGAGTCGGAATCGCGCACGAAGGGTTCCGTACCATTATAGAGCAAAATTAGGCCATAAATTGTGTTTTTTGTATGGGAGCCCCCCTTATTTTTTATTTTATTTTAATATTATTATTAAATAATAAAGTACACATATAACTAAGTATTTTGTGAAAAATTCAAGTACCTACCTGTTGCCATTTTGGATATAGAGCAAAAAAGGCCAAAAAAATCACGTTTGTTGTATGGGAGCCCCCCTTAAATATTAACTTTATTTTATTTTCAGTATTTGTTGTTATAGCGGCAAAAGATATACACAATCTGTGAAAATTTCAGAAGTCTAGCTGTAGCGGTTCTTGAGTTACAGCCTGGAGACAGACAGACAGACGGACGGATAGACGGACAGACAACGAAGTCTTAGTAATAGGGTCCCGTTTTTAGGGTTCCGTAGTCAACAAAGAACCCTTATAGTTTCGGTCTGTCCGTCCGTCTGTCCGTCTGTCCGTCTGTCCGTCTGTCCGTCTGTCTGTCCGCGGTTTTGCTCAGAGACTATAGTCTCTTTGTAGGTCCTATAGGACCTACAAAGCTGTAATTTGGCACGAATACACATATTAATAATGCCGACAAAATGGTACATAAAATATCTAAAAAATAATATTTTTTTATGGTACCTCCCCTACGCATCAAGCGGGGTTGAATTTTTTTTTTCGCGCCCACCCCATCGCGTGGGGTGTCGTTGGATAGGTTTTTTAAAAATATTATGCGTATTCATAGATCATTTTCCGATTTAGTGATCCATTTGTGAAATATTAAGTTTTAAAATGGAAAAAATCGTTAGAGTCTAGTGTCCCCCCCTTCTACCAGCTAAACGGTTGCTTCTGAAAATGTGAAAAAATTCACGGGAGTTATAGGAATATGCTGAATTTAAAAGGAAAACTATCACGGCTAAGAAGACTTCATAAGTTATTGAGTAATAGTCGATCAACTAAAAAATTGTATGTACTAATGTATTCGGCGAAGTTTAAAGGAACTTTTCGTTCAAAGTCCTTTGAAAGTAATTGAGATGATGTTGTTAGTAGTATAAAACATGTTATGAATGTACATTCTTTGACCATACAAAAAATTTCAAATACTAGCGGTACTACGGAACCCTATATTGCGCGTTTTTACCCTTTGGGTACGGAACCCTAAAAATACAATATCGTTATTTTTAGGGTTCCGTACCCAAAGGGCAAAAACGGGACCCTATTACTAAGACTTACGTTGTCTGTCCGTCTGTCCGTCTGTCCGTCTGTCCGTCTGTCCGTCTGTCTGTCTGTCTGTCTCCAGGCTGTAACTCAAGAACGGCAATAGCTAGAGATTTGATATTTTCACAGATTATGTATATCTGTTGCCGCTATAACAACAAATACTAAAAATAAAATAAAATGAATATTTAAGGGGGGCTCTCATACAACAAATGTGATTTTTTTTGGCCTTTTTTGCTCTATATCAAAAATGGCAACAGGTAGGTACTTGAATTTTTCACAAAATCCTAAGTTATATGTGTACTTTAATATTTAATAATAATATTAAAATAAAATAAAAAAATAAGGGGGGCTCCCATACAAAAAAACACAATTTATGGCCTAATTTTGCTCTATAAGGGTACGGAACCCTTCGTGCGCGATTCCGACTCGCACTTGGCTGATTTTTTTTAGCTTTATAATTGCTTTCTGGGATCATTAATTATAATAATAATAATAATAATTGTAAAACTAACCTAGGACTCTGATAATAATATTTCACAAAAGTATAACCAGAGTTAGTATTAAATTAAAATTATTAATTTATATTTTTCTATTATCTGATAGGTGATAACAAAAAATATAAATAGTTTAAAGTAGAAAAGTGACATCTATCTTACCAATTAGAAACTACTAACTAAGCCCACCCAGCTTGTAGCAACAACATTACATATAGCTTTTAAGTTAACCACCTATCATTTTAGTTCTAAGCAACGTCGCTAGATGGCGCTAACACGCTCTCGTTTGTTACAGATTCCGAGGATGAACGAGTAATTCTAAGTGCATAGTCAAAACGAAAGTTCCTAAATAGCATAAGTTAGGCTTAAAAATGTACAGTTCCAACGAATTCCTGCACAGCGCCGGCGTCAGCCGCCACATGCAAGCCACCGGCGAGGCGCCTTCGCAAAAAACGAGCATGAAAAGACGCTCGTGCGAAGTGCCTCTAGGGGATATATCGTCGAACAACTTTAAGATATCTTTGAACGATATCAACGACGGTATAAGCTTCGACTCCAGGTCTCTCCGATCTGAGGATACGCGCTCCTTGCGCTACCGACCTATAGACAGCCGTAGTGTGAAAAACTTTAGGTCCTCCTTGGTGGATCTTTCCAACGTCTCCACATATTCCCTCTCTCGTCCTCCGAGCTATGACCAGCTGTCCCGAAGGTCGATCATCGAGGGTCCGGAAGGCCAGGGCATGACGTCCAGCATCGAGGGAGTGCTGTGGTCTGATGAGGAGGAGACTGAATACTTCTACCATGAGAACATCACTGCGGCTTGGAATCAAGGTGAGTGCTTAGTTGCTAATACTATCATTAATTAATTACACACCGAGTTCCTTGTAGAGAGTACAGTGTGAAAGTAGCAGCGCTGAAAGACCAAAAAATGTTTTGTGATTTGTATGGGCACTGGGCAAGCACTCTAGCGTCACGAGTTTTCCCATACAAAAGTTAAAAAATTGCTCTTTTAGCGCTGCTACTTTTACAGTTAATAAAAATACACGGGACTTATACACACCCTAAAGAATTATCACTTAGTTTTGTTCCAACTTCCACCTCGCCCGCCCCGGCGTCGCACGGGTATAAAATATATAGCCACTGAAAAAATTATTAAAATCGATAGCCTATGATCCTTCACGTGGTCTACTTCTTAAGTTCTTATATTATGTGCCAAATAACATAAAAATTGCTCCAGTAGTTCGCGAGTTAAGCCCTTTCAAATGATTTCCCCCGTTTTTTCCACATTCTCCTAATAGTCTTAGCGTGATAAAATATAGCCTATAGCCTTCTTCAATAAATGGGCTATCTAACATTGAAAGAATTTTTCAAATCGGACCAGTAGTTCCTGAGATTATAGCGCGTTCAAGTTAGCCCTTTCAAATAATTTCCCCTTTTTTCAACATTTTCCTCTATTTCTTCGCTCCTCTTAGTCTTAGCGTGATAAAATATAGCCCATAGCTTTCCTCGATAAATGGGCTATCTAACGCTGAAAGAATCATCAAAATCCGTTGCGTAGTTTTAAAGTTAAAGGGAACAAAGGGACATGAGGGAAAATTAAGCGACTTTGTTTTTAAAAAATTTACATATTGTAAGCAGGTAATTCACAAAATTATTACTTGTCACTGGCTAATTACTTAAAACGAAGTAGCCGCTAAAATCATATTTTTCAATAAGTTTAATTTAATAATTGGCTGTGTGAGGTCAAGACTCAGGCCTGTCAATTATTATGAGCAAATCACCAACATTAAATTTCAGAATCGTTCTACATAAATCGAAAAAGTCGGTTAATAAGTATTTAAGCTACCACTTAATAACCGACTTTCAAAAATGAGGAGGTTCTATGTTAGACTGCGAATTTTTTTAGATTATTAATTCTTGGTTTAGGTTTATTGAGGATCTGCATTGACTAGTAAATACTTTGATTTGTACGTTCAAACACCTTACATTATCGTTAGGTACTGTCTAATATTATTATGTAAGTAGATACCCAAACTCATTTTCATCCCCTTACTAATAAACGCTGTATATGCTTTGAATAGTTATTCAGTGTTTTGTCTTCTTCAATCCAATTATAAATGTCACTTGTGTGACAGGAACAAAACACTGTATAACTATTAAAGCTTCTACAACGTTTATTAGTAAGGGGGTATGTGTTTTATGCAGAATGATTATTCATTATGTAAGTATTTTATGTTGTAACTTGTAAGTAGGTAGTAAATTTTTATTTTTATTATTTTGTGTACAGTAAAACTACGCTGCTAAGAAAATAAATACCTACTATTTTTAATCCACCCATAACAATTTTCATTTTTCTATGAAAACAAAAACATTTTATATTTTGTAATGATCTTGTAGATAAAAGCAATATCATTGGATTTTAGTATGACAACAAATCGTTGTCATGCTTTGATCTACAGAACAATTACAAAGTTAAGTTTTTCTGTAAGTACATAATATATTAAAATTAAAATATGATATACATAATTCTCCTTTGATATTGTGATGATGAAATAACAGTAAGTGCTGATAAGATATGTAATGGAATGATTTAATATTGTAATAATTATTTAATTAAATATTGCAACACCACTACGATATTGATTACCACTTACAAAAAACGAGTATTATTAAGTATATAGGTGTATTTTTATTTCATTCCTGATAGTGTACAAAACATATTTATGAAAGGGAATGTAAGAGGCAAAAAAAATTTAGGAATAGCTTTTTTCTCGCAGAAAAGAATTTGTCTCAGTACTATTATCTATTCTCTGGTCTCAGTCTAGAATATTAAATAAGTAAGAAAGTAAGAATATTACAGAATGATAAAATAATCACAGCTTCCAATACCTACCTATATTTTCACCTGGCAAAGTCGGTAACTTTCTTTACATTGTTAGTGGCGTCTTGTCGGCCATCTGAGATAAAAGATACCATCTTGAGTGATGGGCGAAGGGCCCTGTGCCTCTAATGACAACTTAAATGGTTTTCTATTTAAACTTATAGTTGAGGTACGCCTAAACCATTAATACTATCAGTTTTGGTCTTTGGAGCTGAGTGTACGTTACGAGATTTTGTTACACAGCTTGTTGTCTAAGGACCATGATTAATTTTAGGAGTAAGGGTACTTAGACTACTAGCATTCGAAAATATCAACAGTGAAGTAAGAAAAAATAATATTATGAGGATACACCAAGGCCTAGAGAAATGAAAAAAGTACTTACCTTATCTCAAGCCTGTACCGCAGAGCGCGATAGACACAACTGCAGAAAATCAACGATTCGTTGTCCCCTGATTTCTTCTCCAAAACTTAACCGATTTAAGTACTTTTTCATTTAAAAATGAAAGCAAGGCTTGAGCTGTGTTCCTGTTTTTTTTATAATCTAGCCTTTGTTTTTTGGATGTTTGAAGTTTGAATACAGCGGAAAATTTGGTCATTTTGGAAAATTTGGGTTTTTGAACGTCCATATTATGTTTTTTAAATTAAATTAAGCATAAAAAAAACATAGTGACATACTGATAGTGGCCAATAGATATTGAGGAAAAAATTATAATAACTCTACCGGCATTATCCAGGGAGGAAACAGGGGACCACCTCAAAAACGGCTCTAGTGTATCCTCTTATGAATGGGATTTGATAATATTGATATACTTAATAGCACATCGCAAAATGGCACAGCTCTTTCAATGTTTCCTTTCTAATCCCTTTCATTCTTCGCTGCCGAAATTATCGAACGCACATTCTCTAAGTACCCAGGTAGACTATCTTCTATCAACTACAACGGTCTCAGAAAAATTGGCGAACAATTGCGTTACATTTCTACACCTCATAACTATGATAAAAAAGCAGTAGGTATCCGCGTTTATTTCTCCGTATCACTTCAAATTAACGCACCTTCCACTCATATGGTATTACGGATGGCTTATTTGCATACTGAACAATTACAGGTTTAGTAGAAACGCCATAGAAGCGCTAATAATGGAAAAAAACTATGGGGGACGATTTCTCTAAGCTTTCTTGTGTTGCATTTTATTGATATACTTTTTGTCGCATACTGTGTGATACATTGCGCTTACATAGTAAATCGAGAAATAGTTACAATGTACCATCGAGAAAATAGATTCTTAGGCAGTTGACAGACCAACGTCTTTGGTCGGACTCGGATCATGTCAATTCAATGTTGAAATAATATGTGATCTGTCGGCTGGATTTGACGTAACGCGACCAAACTACATAGATCCCCCATCTGCCTAGGAATCAACTTCTCTGATAATACATTGTATTCACATAGAATAAAACACAGTTTGCTTAAACATACAAACCTACTATCCATCTATTATAATTACTGCGAAAATGCGTCGTCTATTACCTCTCACGCCCAAACCGCTGAACCGATTTTGCTGAAATTTAGTACGGAGATACTTTTAATCCCGGGAAAGGACATAGGATACTTTTTTAATGTAAAAATGTACGGTTCCTATGTTATTAACGTAATCTAGTTGCGGGCATCATCTAGTTTATACTACCATAGAGTTAATTTTATACTTTCCTATAGTAAGGTTAAGAAAAATTATAAGAGAGACTCATGCCCGTGTTCTAAGCATTTTTATCGAGGGTTTATAATATATTAAACAGCGTAATTTATTGGTTAATTAAGTATCTGAAGGGATCTAAAGACATTTTATTTGTAACACAAGCAGCGAGCAAAGCATTGTAAAATATTATAGAAAATACGGGATACCACAGAAAATATGGTTAGAAAATTCATATTTTCCATTACTTGACTAATAAGCCTGGTCTGTCAGATCATTATTTAATAGAACATAATTTCACCGAGAACACGACAGTAATCTGTTAATAAACTTACCTGTATCCGATCCACCTTAGTATTTTGCATATAGAGTATAGGTAGTGTATGGCCCAATGGATAAGTGAGAGCGGGGGATAAACAAAAACTTCAACAATTCAAAAGTGTAAGTATTCTATGATGAACTTGATTGAAACATTCTGATTAGTCGTAAAATATAATTAAAAAATGCTTTTATATTTTAACCTACTTACTAAAAATTGTCCTGTAGCAGCTGCAGCAATAACAGCTGCTGTTGTTGCTTGCTATCCAAAATTGTTCTTTTGCTATTCGAACCGCAGCTGAAAGTATCATGGAACAATACTATTGAGTAACCCAGTTGATACTATATAGGTAGTAGGTACTATTGAGTTTCGTCAATATTATATAATATTATCATACCAAATTTTGCCTCCAGTGTATCCTAAACTACAGGTACCACGATTGAGCAGCCTACTTTATACAATTATTGTAGATGATTAAATTAATATGTCCTCTACAGGCTCTACGTTCTTAACTGCTTGTCTACCATGACCCAAATCATCGCAAAAGCTCATAACTTTCACCACTCCACTCGTCTAGACGCTATAATGACGTCAACCCACTTGCGGGATGTGCAGGACGCGGCCCACATTGATCGCTATCGGCCGTGCCTTGATACAGGTGTGACTCGAATAGAAAACGCTATTAAAACATCTTAGCTAAGACGTGATACTTTTGAGGGAATATAAATAAATGACTTTATTTTAAGTACCTGTCTCAGGGGCCATGGCTTTCTAAGGTTACTAAGTTAAATACTGTAACAAGATGTACCTATGCTATTTTCTTTACAATATATTCTCCATAATATGTAATTTGTGGAGATGAATAAACGATTATTATTATATTATTATTAATATTATAGAAGAAATTATACATATAAAAAAAAATTACATACTTTCTTATTCTGTGGTTTTATTAATTTATTTTGATTTGTTTATCTTTATGAAATCGGGAAACAATAGATAAAAATCGAATCTTCCAATTTCCCAAATCATGGCAGTGTACTATAGGAACGCTTTCGCTCAAGCCTTGGACGTGAACGCTAAGCGCAAGCGTTTCTGGCTTCATAAAGTAAAGATAAAACCAAAAGTTTAATTGACACCAAAACAATCATAACCAATATTAAATTCAGTTTAATTAATTTTATACTTCACCGACACTTAAAAATTAATTTTCTACTGTTGTTAATTATTGGTCAATTAACGTTGAAAAAGAGGAATTATAATTAACCTCCACTAACAGGTAGGCCACGCCGTGGTGATAATTGTTGGGAATCAAAAATTTGTGCTTGGGAACAAAAATAACCCTTTCGAAAAATATTCAGGATCCAGAAAGTACGCGTTAATTGATAAATGTTTGATAGGTGACAATGCCTTTGTTATTTTTCTAGTGATGTGCTATGGACCGCACAAAAGTCGATAATATGTTTGATCCCTTAAAAAATTGAAAGTCACTTATGGAAATCAAGTAAAATATAAATAAATGCTTGCTAAGTCGATTTATCAAAAAAATCAGACTAAAATGGCAATAAAGTTCGGCAGACAATGAAAGTAGATTAAAGTCATAAATCCTTGAAGTAACACTTTCTACCCTTCGCTGTCGTTCACAGTTATTCTACCTGTGATAGCTCCTTCTGCCAACGAAATAAGGATCAATTTAAAAGTTGAATAACTCTCGACTCTATTAATTTGTACAGTAGCTCAGAATTTTGAAGTCGTGCGTCACGATAGAGCTGTCTGTATGAAATATAGCCTATCAAATCACCATGTAGTCGAATCAAGACTATTTTAGCATTTAGTCTGTTTCTATCTCGTTAAAAATATATTTTATAAATAGGTGATTTGAAGAGGTTTGAGGTAAATACTAAAATGATATCAGGTATAGGCATTAGGCAGCACAAAACTTTATGATCTCGGGCCAAAAATATGGCGCAGTGTTCGATACATAGGTCTCCTTAGCAGAACGAGGAGTGAGTGGGGTAGGTTCCAGTGCATGGAGTAATGCTATTGGTAGATCAGTGATCAGAAGGCTCGTTATAGGTTGATCTGAATCAGGGTAATACATTATTGGTAGATATTATTATACACTTGCGTCTATTGCTTCCTCCAGTTTATCAAAGCAATCTTTAAGCTGCACGTGGCCTATAAAACAGTATTCATGCAGATGTATTTTGATCACAAAACATTTATTTTCAGTAAAAGTTACAACTACGCGTTACTATACCATTGCCCTTTGCAAGTTCTAATTTTTAAATTCTAAATCGATTTTAGCAATTAATTAAATCGATTAAATCGATGATATAAATTAATCGAGTGACAGGCGAGATTACGTTCGTGATAGCAGGCAAATCACGGTGTTTCTATTAGTACCCACGATGGATGGACTTTCCACCGCTTTCCACGATAAATAATAACGTTACGTGCTTTCTACAGTAATTATTTAAGAGTATCCTTGCCTATCGATATGTTACTCGGACGTGTACATCACTATTTCTAATTAATTTGAAAATTATTATTCAGAAATAGTTGATGCACTTGTCCATTTAATATACGCTACGCGCATCTTTCAACATGGGCTTAGGAGAACTTTAACAAAAGTACATAATATTTTATGATAAAAAAGCATAGGGACGCGACATATTTTTTATACCACTTGACCGTTTTTTTTTATAATTTGATCATTAAATGATTATACACTTTCCTTGCACTTATTCCACTTTATTTGAAAATAAATACTTATTTTCAAATAAAGTAATTTAAATTTAATATGAAAATAAAGTGGAATAAGTGCAAGGAAAGTGTATAATCATTTAATTCAACATGAATTTCCACCAAGAAGTGACAGTACATTCAATATCATATAATTTGATCAATTATAAAAAAAAACGGTCAAGTGCGAGTCGGACTCGCGCACGAAGGGTTCCGTACCATTATAGAGCAAAATTAGACCAAAAATTGTGTTTTTTGTATGGGAGCCCCCCTTGATTTTTTATTTTATTTTAATATTATTATTAAATATTAAAGTACAAGTAAAACTAAGGATTTTGTGGAAAATTCAAGGGCCTACCTGTGGCTATTATTGATATAGAGCAAAAAAGGCCAAAAAAATCACGTTTGTTGTATGGGAGCCCCCCTTAAATATTAATTTTATTTTGCTTTTAGTTGTTATAGCAGCAACGGATATACACAATCTGTAAAAATTTCAACTCTCTAGCTATTACCGTTCTTGAGTTACAGCCTGGAGACAGACAGACGGACAGACATCGAAGTCTCATGAATAGGGTCCCGTTTTCACCCTTTGGGTACGGAACCCCAAAAAGATTAAAATAAACTGATTCAGATTTAAGAAATAGCATAATGATAATTATTATTATTGTTATCCTTCCTTCCTAAGTTCCTAAGCTCTATCTTCTTTTAAAGTATTTGTACATCGTAAGTTACTGTATTGGCATTTTAACAATTAGGTAGACTTTTTTATAGTTATTTTGGTGTTACCACGTTTTATTGTTTTACTTTTATGTTGCTTTACATTTAATGACGTTTTGTTTTAAGCATTAAATACCTTGTAAGTTGTGATTGCATTTAAACTGGAGTGGAAAGTAAAAGCCAGCGATAAATTCCGATTTAAATTAGTGTAAGCCACATTACTGGCTTAATTATTATTATCGATAAATACACTACAACAGGCTTGCTCTTTCACGAAATTATCGATATTCTATTGTTTTAATGTACGACACTAGTTTAAAAGAAAATAGATGTTATTGTTTTATTACAATTGAAATGCCTTTTAATAAGGTTTTACCCTAAAACAGTGTTTCCCAACCTTCTTCAGCCTCGGACCCCTAGGAAGTCGAGCACAGTTTTCACGGACCCCCTTAATAGAATATACAGCAAAATAAATAGGATTATGGATTGTCCAGAGTTGACACCACATGACACCACGGACCCCCATTCATATATTCGCGGACCCCCAGGGGTCCACGGACCACAGGTTGGGAAACACTGCCCTAAAATATTATAATGAGTATTCATTCTTGCTTGTGGGATATACTGTCCAGTTTTAGTATTTTGCCTACCCTTTACAAATCACAGATAAAACTCTGTATACAAACAAAATTGACTCGTTGAAAGTATTTTAAATCGGTAGTGTAAAGTTCAATTAAAGTGTATTTTTACTTTATTTACATAAACATTAAATTGTATCTACACGAAGTATAAATCAAGTTTTATTTCTAAGACTATTAAGAAGCTAGTAATTTTCTCAGGCTTCCTATAAAATCGATTACACAACATCGATTTCGAAACGATTATGGTCGATTCTGACGTGATAATTAATATAAAATTGTATAGTGATTGGTAGGCCATAGCCTATTGTTTCGTTATGGGTATTCTACTAATTGACTTGTAACGATCAACTCTTGTGTTATTACTATGTTTTACACGTTACATAACTCCTAAATTACTTGTAAGTTGTAACCACAGGGAAAATATTAGGTGTTAAATTTTTGTTGTTTAGCTTTGAAATATTATCCTGTAGTGTTAATTTCCTAATTCAAATTGACTATAAAACATAACCGTTTTATACCGTGGGCGGTGGGAGAGCCATGCTTCGGCACGAATGGGCCGGCTCGACTGGAGAAATACCACAGGCTCACAGAAAACCGGCGTGAAACAGCGCCTGCGCTGTGTTTCGCCGAGTGAGTGAGTTTACCGAGGCCCAATACCCTACCCTTTTGCCTTCCCTACGCTCCCTTATTTCTTTCTCTACCCTCCCCTATTCCCTTCCCTACCCTCCCCTACCCTATTCCCTCGTAAAAGGCCGGCAACGCACCTGCAGCTCTTCTGATGCTGCGAGTGTCCATAGGCGACGGAAATTGCTTTCCATCAGGTGATTTGCTCGTTTGCCCCCTTTTTTCATAAAAAAACCTTAAAAACTACATCAAAATCGGTTCAACCGTTTGATGCTGTAATGCCACATACAAACACACACATCCAGAGTCCAGACTGACACGTTAAATTTGTAGGACTCTTTTTTTTTCTTTGGGGACTTTTTCTACCGTAAAAGCTTTCTTTGACAGTTGCTTCCTTAAATTCTCTGATTATCATACGAAAATAATTAAGACTTGAGATATTATATAATACTTAATTAAATCAAAATTGTTTTGAGCTACAAAAACTTTCACAAAGATCGTCCGCTATTTTTAATAAGAATTTTAATCAACATCTCCTCTCAATAAAGAGAACAACTCTCAACGAACTCTCTAGAGAACAAAAAGAGTGACCATTCTGTTAATAGAGAGAACTAGTTTAAATAGAACTAGTTTTGCTGCCAATTAATTTCGCACAATGCAAAGTTTTTTGCATTCAATTAAGTCTGGCTTTGAATTAATTACGGCAAGAAGAATTTGATGAAGACTATGACTTGTGTTATTTAATTTGAGTTAAGACTATGGCATAGCTGCTTGTTCCCAAAAGAGTCGAGAAGGTGTAAAAGAGAGACCTGCACACCTTCAAGAAGGGAGCGTATTCCCTTTTAAAAGGCTTACAATGCATCTGCATGTCTTCTGATGTTGCGAGTGTCCATGAGCGACGTTAGTTGCTTTCCACTATCATGTTCCCCCTAATTTTATGAACAAAAAGCACACACGCTGAATAAGGATACTTTTTATCCCGGGAAAATGGACCGTTTTCGCGTGATAAACGAATATTAGAGCAACGGAGTTGCGGGCGTCATCTAACTACAGAATAAATCATATCGCATTGTCTGTTCAGGTTTTTCTTACCTCGGAGACCGTATAATATGACATTTATATCGCCGGCATAAAACTTATATCCTGGAAATAAAAATAGCCGACAATCCACCATAACAATGTGACTGCGAATGCAGGACTTCTTGTTGTCATGGCGGATGACTCACCGAGTCAACGCACGCCGTAAAAACTACAGCCTCCCAGCAGCTACAGATGGCTGGTTTATCATCATCATCACTCGAACACTAGGCATCATATTCTGCAAAATATATTTTTAAACTTATAGGCACATTTGGATGATCAGCATTAATTGTACAAGGCAATTTTTAAGGCACCTTTTAGTTTATCAAAAAACTCTTTTAAACCCCTTACTATTCCTTTATCAACATGAAGTTAAGATAAAAGTAGCAAACATACACTTGTTTAAATTGATTTTTGTGATATTTATGTTGATGATTGATTTCGATAGGTGTGTGTTCAATCTGAGCATACAGTAAAGTAATTATGATATTTTATGAGATAAGATGACGTTTACCTAGAGACATATTAATTAAGAATTGCTTACGGACGTATTATAATAAATACTACAATAATTATCTTTCAAAACAAGGCACAAGTTTGATGTCCAGACAGAATAATCCTTTTATCATCAAAATAAACTTTTTCCATATAAAATTCAGTGTAAGAACCCTTATTAGTGGATAGATTTATAGCTTAGCTGTTCTCACATAATTTTATTGTGGGTATAAAATTAAAATTCTACCCGCGTCACAGCCCTATTTTATTTATAGTCGGTGTCATTAAAATAGTGATGTGCTTAGTATTAATGGTACAACACTAGTAACATTGGTTGTCTTTATAAATTACCTATTTATTTTAGTTGGTTGTAAAATATTGTAATTTATAGGTTTAGATGTTACCGGTAAGTTCCCCATGTTTTTCGCGGGAACCGTACTTATTTGCACGATAAAAAGCACTATATTATGTCCATTACGAGGATCGAAAGTATCTCCATAATACCAAATTTCATCACAGTCGGTTCAATGGTTTTAGCGTGAAGAGGTAACAAGCAGCAACACACTTTGGTTTTCAATCGGTTTTTCTCCTTATATTTTTAATGAAAAGTAAGATATAAATTGCTAGCTAGGAGGTATTAGATAGAGTTGAAAGTATTTCGACGCCATATTGTTTACTCAGTTCCCAGGAATCAGGATTCCAAATTTAAACAGTGTGACAGATCGACACTTTTTTGCCGCCATTATCAAACTTTTTCATCTAACTGCACGTTCGTCTGAGTCATAAATGTTATCATCTCAGCAGTAAAAACGTTACAGTTGATGGATAAAAGATATTTTTGTAGAGTTTGATGGAGCAGAGAAATAAATTATATTATATTTTTAGGGTTCCGTAGTCAACAAGGAACCCTTATAGTTTCGGTCTGTCCGTCCGTCTGTCCGTCTGTCTGTCTGTCCGCGGTTTTGCTCAGAGACTATAGGACCTACAAAGCTGTAATTTGGAATAATGAATATACATATTAATAATGTCTACAAAATGGTACATAAAATATTTAAAAAATATTTTATTATGGTACCTCCCCTACACATCAAGCGGGGTTGAATTTTTTTTCGCGCCCACCCCATCGTGTGGGGTGTCGTTGGATAGGTTTTTTAAAAATATTATGAGTATTCATAGATCATTTTCCGGTTTAGGTATCCATTTGTGAAATATTAAGTTTTAAAGTGGAAAAAATCGTTAGAGTCCAGTGTCCCCCCCTTCTACCAGCTAAACGGTTGCTTCTGGAAATGTGAAAAAATTCACGGGAGTAGGAAATATGCTGAATTTAAAAGGAAAACTATCACGACTAAGTTGACTTCATAAGTTATTGAGTAATAGTCGATCAACTAAAAAAAATGTATTCGGCGAAGTATAAAGGAACTTTTCGTTCAAATTCCTTTGAGATGATGTTGTTAGTAGTGTAAAACGTGTTATAAATGTACATTCATTGACCATACAAAAATTTTCAAAAACTAGCGGTGCTACGGAACCCTACATTGCGCGTGGCCCGACACGCACTTGGCCGGTTTACGTATTAAATTGTTGTTCTGGTTTTGAGGGAATCCTTCTACTTAGAATTCTAAAAATAAGAACAATACCTGGATATTATTTATTGTTATATTTTAACGAAATAACTTTTTAAAAGTAGGTAGGCCAGGGGGTGTGCCAAAATCTTTTCGTTTTCGCTTCGTTATAGAATCGCCGATAAAAATGTATGGAATTGACATAAAATGCGTTCGTTAATATGACGTAATGGACGTTCGACTCGTCTTATGTCAATTCCATACATTTTGATCGGCGATTCTATAACGAAGCGAAAACGAAAAAGTTTCAGCTAAATGGCCTGGGTCTAGACTCTAGACTCTAGGCCTACTAAGCCTAGTACGTAGAGTTCATTGTAGAATCGATAGACATTATTTACACACTCATCCCCACTTGCACAAATCTGGGTTAAAGTTAATCCTGGGTTAATTATCAGCTATCATTACTGACGTTTTTCGTATTTTTAGAAAATATAACAGGTTTAGTAACTTTACCCAGATTAGTGAAGTATTTAGTCCTTTAAATCTATTACTAAAACAAATTCCATCCTATGCCATGCCGCCTTCCATCACGTAAAAATGTTTGCTCGCATAAATTAAAAACAAAAAATATGGGAAATTTCCAACTGGGGACGCCTAAATATGTCTGATGCCGGGACTCGGGAGCGGACGAGACAGGAATCTCAAACAGGAATCCTTTAATGGAATGAGTGGGAAAGAAACACGAAATTCGACCTTTCGATGGTCGTATGCCTATCATGATTCGTCTTGATCTCTTTCATAGTCTTTTTCGTGTAAGAAGATCATAAAATATGTCCTGATTCTTAGGTTTTTTTTAAAGGGGTTTGGCTTTTCACTAACTTCAAAGCGATTAATATATACGCTGTTGAGAATATGACAACGTTAAAAACCTCAGGAACCGGGAAAATATTAAGGCTTATCAGTTATCACTTTCATCATTTTTCTCAGTAGAAAACATTTAGTCTCACAAAAAGAATAGAGATTAGTAAATGGTATGCCTTATATAAATGCAAAAATCCACCTAAACTGCCTCTGAGATTTTTTTCACTTTTTAAACTTTAAATCTCAATAAAACTGTAAATTGAATGACATGCTTGATTGGTGTTTTCTACACCTATGGTTCTCCCTGAGTCAGAAAATATAGTTCCAAGTACCATAGACTAATGCGGAAACAATGCATCTCGGAGTTTCCTGGAGCATATAATATTACTCCTTCTATGTAATAAACTATACAATTTACAATCATACGTGTGAATTCCTAAACTTTGACAATGCAACTCAAGCCTTGCCTAATTCTGATACACGATAGCTTCACGGTTGGACTACTCTATGGGTACAAGGGGTGACACTTTCCCACGCAATCCCGATTAAAATCAGAGTGGACACAGAATTATTTTATATTGTCTATGGACTGTGACACTTTTTTTTTGATGCGCAGGGGAAACCCATCATGGTTTTTCTGGTTCATTCGGTGGTTAATCTTTGTCGAAAATCATAGTATCGAGATCTATGTATAATATGTTATAGTCTATTCTCTTTACTCATGTAACAAGAGAAATCGATATGGATAATTATTTCGTTATTTATATTTATTATTCGTTTATATGTATAATATACTAAAAGTTGATCTAGAACAATATCTGTCAGATTGCTCGAAAGTTTAGTTTATCTGCACTTAATCAAAACAATCGTTTAGTAGTTATCGATTTAATAGTAGAAAATAATAGTCCATATTTCGTAAATTTTCCATACTAATTGCTATTAGTATTTCAAACTATAAGTAAATGCGAAAGTGATTCTGTCTGTCTGTTACTTAATGCCTTGCAGCAATAGCTGGACCGATTGAGATGAAATTAAGATGTGATCATATGAGGACCCGAAGGACATTCGACAGTTTATCATACGGAAAAGCCGTGTACGATACCTCTAGTACTAGACTAGACTAACTACTAATTTATAGTCTAGACTTTGTAGCGTAGCCATTTTTATCGCGGAAAACGTACCTACGCTTTTCTGTAAAAAAACTGTAGTGTATCCATGCCCGAGATTAAAAAGAATAATATTCATACCTAATTTCACATACATCGGTCCAACGCTTTAAGCTCATAGAATACTGAATTTGACTTGACACGCTCAAGTTCAAGTAGAGGTATCACTCAGGCAGACATTTTTAGGACCATGTACAGACGATATATCCATGCAATTACAGACAGTATTTTCCATAATATTATTTTATAATAACAGAAGACTTTCGCAACATTTCGTTTATCGCGCGGTAACCGTACATTTTTCATTTACATAAAGAATATCTTATTCTGGGACTCAAAAATACAAAATTTCATCAAAATAGTTTCAGCGGTTTGGGCCTGAAGAGGTAACAGACAGACAGACAGACTAAGGCTGTTTATACACGGCGCCGCAGAGGCAGCGGCACCACCACCGCGGCGGTGCCGCTCCATTACTCTTCCTTGTATTCCTACGGGCCCTTACACACGGCGCCGCAGCGGCAGCGGCGCCGTGTGTAAGGGCACATACAAGGATGAGTAATGAAGCGGCACCGCCGCGGTGGCGGTGCCGCTGCCGCTGCGGCGCCGTGTGTAAACAGCCTAACAGATAGCCATATACTATCGAATTTAGAACATTACTATGAATAAAAACAATTATTATAGTCGGCAAAAATCTTTGAAGTCCAAGCACACCGCGCATGTTTCCTATCACGGTCATTGACCTTGATAGCCATCAAGTGTTTTATTCCAAGCACTAACCAAATGCTTCCCAGAATACTATAAATAGTCATCGCATACGCTATTAAAAGTTGAAACAGCCTGGTCGCGGTTTATTTTACAGTTTTTTTAACTTTCGGGTTACTTTATAGTAGCTTTTAATGGTATATTATTTTTTCTAGAGCCACAATATGAATGTTCAAGATAGTAGAGTAAGGTAGCCGACTAAAATCACGTGCGGGTGAGATATTGCTTTGTTTAGCTGCATCAAGTTATTTGAAATTAAGTTAATGTTTAAAGTTACTCCTTTTTAAACTGCTCGAGTATGTGCGTAATACACTCTACAGGCTATAATATGTCTATGATTCTCATGAATCATCTCTGCGGGAATAAAAATCACTTTTCGTAGGCAAAGTAGTACTTTGACAGAGCTTTGGCAAAGTCGCAACGATCTCCCAGACGACCCATTCAAAGTAAAAGTATCATAATTCATAAGTCATAACAAGCAACAAAAACTGTGTCATATTTTAAGGATGGAAATGACCGGTTCGGCTAAATACAGCCTACACGGGAACAAAAAACGATAACACACCATCCAGATATATTTTACCTGTAACGGGACCTTTATGTTAACGCCCTAAGGATGATTTTCGTATAAACAGTTAAAAAATAACTCTGGATTGTACGTGGGAACAGGCAGCCTCCAAATTGCGGCAGATGGTTGGGATTTTATGTTGATTGGTTTCTGATTTGACCGAAAATCAGAAGTCAAAATGTTTCTCCATTTTGAAAGAGTTCGGTAGCCCGTAGTAGAGACCAGACTTTAGTCTCTAGTCTCTACCATGGGCGCCGGCAGAAATAATTTCCAAGGGGTGCAGATTTTAGTTTTCTTTCTTTTCTTTTTACTTTTTACGACTGTCTATTTACGTCAACAGAATACAATATTATAATTCCTGTTGATCCCGGGATTCCCAAGGGGTGCAAGTGCACCACCTGGCGCCCCCCTGCTGGACTCTACTGTGGACTACGAGTTCTAGTCACCATAGAGAGTAACTGAGTAGTGTGGCTGGAAACTGGATGCTAAGATTTTTTGACAAGACTTTATCTCTTCAATAGCGTTTTTCATTGGTTAATTTATTTGACGCTAGCGAATCTAAAGCACTATCTACTGAATTAAAAAACTGCCGTTGAAAACCTTAAAGACCTACAAAATAGTAAATGTTGGGCAATTATAAAAAATCCTGTTTGTATCGCATATTTTTTTAAATAATAATTTATGTACTTTTTAGTAAAATTAAACCAAAAAAGTTGATAGTAATTTTCCATTAGCCGTAAAATAATTTAATCATTTTCCATTAGAAAATTTTGATTTAACAAATAACATTGAGAGTTGGTATAAATTATTCTAGTTTAAATAACGAGGTTTAAAATTAACAAGTATTGTTAAATGTGGGGTCGTAAAGGGACAAACAATACAATGGGCGCATGGGGTAGTTACCCCTACTTTGCCAATTCGCAGAAACTCATTAGAAATTGGTACTAACAAATTAAGTTTTAACGGCCGCTCTCAGTGAGATTTATTTATTACATATTTATTAACTTTAATTTAAATCAAATTATTTGGACATAAATTTCGTAAATTTTCTGTCAAACTTTTAATTAAATTAAAGTTAGTAATCATTAATCAACGTCTATTCGAATGCGACCTCTAGAAACGTATTTTCAAAATTTTTATTGTGATATTAGGTGCTTCACAAAACATTCTGATGATATAAATCCTAAACTGATGCTCAATGCTGTGACGCCACGTAAAAATGTATTGCGGCCAAAGCTACGGACTAGTATGGTGACAAGTTGACATCAAAATATGTTTCATTCATATCGGCAATAGGAAATAGAACAATCCATATCACAGGGTGTACTAATCTAATCAGATTATGTGCAGGTCACTTTCTGTGTGTGTGTGTGTGCCAGGCGTCACTCACTCATTCACTCGCCATTCGCGTCGGGACCTCGAAGCGTGGCGGCTGTCAGCGCGCGCGCCGCCATTTTGTTTACAAAATCCGTTGTTTTCTTAATTTGTGTGGTGTGTTTTGTGACTTGTGACATAGTGCTGTGCGAATATGAATTCGAAAAAGTTGGAATACTTTAACAGCGACGATTCCGTGGATGAGAAGATAAATCTCAGTTGTCTAGGTAAGGTTTTAATTGAATATTGGTGCAAATATCATATTTAAATGATAAGAAACGTTGAACAAACAAAATATTTATATGCATATGGATGCAATAACGCTAAGGCTCGACCGAGATCTCGGTCTCGGTCTCGGTCTCGGCATTCTCGGCTACAAATCCAACCGAGAAACTTGTCTCGGTTCTCGGCTAATTATAGCCGAGATTCTCGGTCATGACCGAGATTGTAACATTGTTCGGATCGGCATTCAAATTTTACCGCGCGTGGCAACGCGCCGCAGCGCGTATTCGATTGGTGTAAGTGCGTGAGAGAGCTGAATTGTGATTGGTTGAAGTCCCGGCTGGCGAACTGCGGCCGGCCGCTTTCGCCCCGATTAAAATATTAGCATTTCGCAAAGAATTGCTAATATTTTTGAGTATTGGTTTTCGTCGCCTTAAAAGGTGCTTAAGCCCGCAGCAAATAAGTTTTTATCTGCGCCGCCTACTAGCGTAGCAAGTGAACAACTTTTTAGCAAAGCTGGACAATTGTATGACGAGAGACGACATTCTTTGAAGGGCGAAAATGCCGAAAAATTGCTTTTTTATGTTATAATATAATGTTATTTAACTTTGATTATTAAAACAATTAATTTTTTTAAACAATTAGTAGTGTATTAAAAAGCAAACAGTATAAAAAAAAATTTTTCACGCTTTTTCTATTCTCGTTCTCGGCTCTCGGTCTCGGCCGAGATATTATTTTATTCTCGGTCTCGGTCTCGGTCTCGGCCGAGAACGAAAAACCCATCTCGGTCGAGCCTTAAATAACGCTTATCTTTTGAGGTCTATGCGGAAGCTGATCCCAACGCGCAACGGCTCGCAAGAAGGTAGTTTTTTTTCTTGAGATTTACTTACTTTAACCGACTTTCAAAAAAGAGGCAGAATTTACTTAATTGCAAATTGTAAATAAGAGCTATATAACTATGAAAATATAAAGTTATTTTAATTATGTACACTGTGGTTTTCTAGTTATGTTAACTTAGTTTTAACGTTTCTAAACTTCTAGCCTAGAGTTGGATTAGAAAGTAAGAAACAAATAAATTTTGATAAAATAGCACCATAAACAGTCATTATAGATAATCTGGCTACGGCTCCCTTTCTATCTTTTCTGTAAAGTAACAATAGGCAGTAATGTAGTAAGTAGAGTCCATACTGGCATTATAAATTCCAAATTCCAACGTGTTTCACTACAGATTTAAAATCCCCGGAAAGGACATAAGATAGTTTAATACCAAAAAAAGTGCGACTCTATCACTATAAACGATTTCAGGAAACATCCTTACTTTAAATATTATAAATGCGAAAGTGTGTCTGTCTGTCTGTCTTCACGCGCTGAACCGATTTTGTTTTAGTTTGGTATGGAGATACCTTGAGTCCCTGGAAACAAAATAACTTTTTATCCCAGAAAATTGTACGGTTCCCTCGCGATAAAAAAACGGAGTTGCGTGCGTAGTCTAGTTTAGATTTAAACTTCTAAATTATAATGATAGTTATATTGGTAATAACTAATAACTAATAAACTATGCAGAGAGTAAGAGGCCAAAGTCATAAAAAGTAACCAAATTACACCTTCATGGTTATTTAATATTACGTACATGTCTATAAACATTCAAATAAAAACTTTATAAGCTTTCAACTTCCATACTTTGTAATTTAATATTTCGTAGCACAATGCAGGAATAAAACAAAGAAAGTTGTTTTATTATGTCCAGGAGTTCAGTTGTTTTAGCCGTGACCTTTATGACTAACGAAATAAGGTTCATTTTAAACTCAGCTTAACTATCTTTTGTGCACATGTACAGGTATTTTGCAATTTCACGAGTATTAAGTAGAAACGTTATTTAATACTTTATTACCTCGTTCGCCTTCTATTATGTAAAATCCAAAATCAAAGTAAACAACTACGATAATTATTTCGTTTGTACACTGCCAGATTTTTACCGCAACTAAAAATTATTTGTCTCGCGGATTCCGTAAATTTTTTCATAAAAAATTCCCAACACTTTTCCGGGATCCAGGGTACCTAAAATTTCGTTGAAATCGGCTGAAAGCGTGAGTTAACTAACATTTTTTCGCGTTAAAAAATAATATTATGGATTCCAATTAGAAATTTATGCAACCTTTTTGTTGTGTTTTGTTGGTCCTTTTTAAAGGGTTGTTCTATTCAAATGTCTAAAGCTAATCAAGCTTAGAATAATTAAAAGGGGAAAATGTAGAGCTATATTAATGGAAATTTCATGGTGAATAAATGAATAGGTCGAAATGCATAAAATAGATTGGTCGGCTTTTTCCTGTATGGGGGGATCATCCTCGTTATTTGTTATTTCTGAAACTAGCTTTTGCACATGTCTTTGCTCACGTGGAAGAGTATTCCTGGAATACATAATTTGATCCCCTATTTAACTCTTTGATGAAACTTTTAGAATTTATTTGAAAAAATTTCAAACTTCTTTATCCTTTGCAACTCACAGAAAATATATCAATCTATTAGTCAAAGAATTTTAAAATTGGTTCAGTAGATCCAGAGATATTATGCCCTACAAATCCTACAATGTCACAAGCTCAATAACTCTACTTATTTATGACATAGTATTCAATAATGTGTATTGGATAAGCAAGGAATCTATTTCTTGCCTAGTCTATATTATTATAATATTATTTTACTTATTAATAACATGCATTGCTCAATAAAATCTAGCCACAACTCGTTTATCTTAAGATTTAATGTAGCAATAAATCTTGTATTATAATTATACTCTAGTAACGCAGATACAATAACGTAAACAAGTGATGTATGTCTGTCGATAACGATTTAATTACTCCTGAACATGGGTGGTTTGAAACAAAAAGTACTGTCTATGAACTTGGCTATATTGTATTAGTTACCCTTATTCAAAGATAGTTTACTTGTCCTAAATTATGTAGAGTAAGGGCCTGTTTCACCACTTCCTGATAAGTGCCGAATAGGCTATCCGCCACTTAACTTGATAGATAAAATATGAACAATCTGTCAAAAAAGTTGTGAATAGCCTATTCGGCACTTTATCAGAAAGTGGTGTAACAGGCCCTTAGTCAATTAAAAAATACGGTAATGTTTATGTGGGATGAAAAAAAGTATGGAGAAGTGTGTTTTTCTTGTTGATTAATGTTAAATAACGTATATTTATGTGAATTCAATAAAAAATATATTTTTAAATAATTTTATAAGGTGCCGCTATTCACAACTTTTTTGACAGATTCTCCATACTTGATCTATCAAGATAAGTGATGAATAGCCTATTCGGCACTTATCAGGATGTGGTGAATCAGGCCCTAAGTTTAGAAAGAAATGGAATGAAAATGTTTTATTTCTAAATAGGTAACAAATTAACGCTTTTAGAAAGTCCACTTAAAGCCTATCTCAACTAAATTAGTAACTGTAGATTATCTGCCATAAAAAGTAGATCTTTAACCCTTTTTCTAGTGCTTTCTAATTCGGTAAAAGTATTCGGTTAAAACAAATAATCAAACCCTTACATCAAAATTAGTAAGCACTGAAAATATAAATAGGGTCTAAAAATAAATCCTTATAATAAAACATTATAACTCACCTTTCGTCCATATGGTTCAAGAATTTGGATATGAAATATGACGTAACATGAGGCAACCCCTTTAGTCATCGTGACTCAGCCCCCCAGGTTTCAGTCACCCACACGAGAAGAAAGTGTTAGTCATGTGAGTAATACCTTAATCCTACGATTTCGTAGCAAATCCTGAACATGAGTTATGACTTATGAGTAAAAAGTACCAAATACTGATATAATAACATACGCGTAAAGGTCTTGAGTGGCTAATGTTGCTAGCAACTTCGTTGTGTCTTACGCGTAACTCGTGTGTATAACGCAAGAGCTCTACATTTTTTGGAAAAATACTGATACGTATGTTTTCACTTTTCATGAGCATAATATTATGAACGAGACATTGCGATAGGACAAATTTAGCTTACA
This sequence comes from Plebejus argus, assembly GCA_905404155.3. Lineage (NCBI taxonomy): Eukaryota > Metazoa > Arthropoda > Insecta > Lepidoptera > Lycaenidae > Plebejus > Plebejus argus. The sequence goes on along the minus strand of FR989941.1, from coordinate 2,090,903 downwards.
GTATAAGTTGTCCCTTTCCAATCTCAATAAAATACTGCACTTATTGACAAATCTAACACATTACCCAACGTAAGCCTAACTTTTCGATCCAGGGATCAGTGAATGGTGTATGCCTGTTATAGATTCATTAATAAAAGGTGTGACGTCAGATGCCATGAATAATTCATAGCACGTATAGCGAGACTTGTTGTCACACCAGTGTCGGTATCACGGAAACGTTTTGGAGATCAAGATGAATCAATAAGACATGATCGTCTCATAAAAATAAAAGTTCATGTTCTACAAGTCTTTCACGCTGACCTAACTCAAATTGTAATTGATACTACAAACCTTGATAAAACATGCTAGTAGTACAGCAAAGTATGAGCCCGTATAGTGCGGTTCAGTGAACACGTCAATGACCACGGCGCAGGCGCAGGACCCCGTGCTATGTGTAATGTGCATACTGTCGCATATGCAACAATGTTAATGCCATGCTCATTTTTTTGTTGTAAAAGTTCCGTGCAGTAACTGCCAGCGTCATATTTATTGTTAGTTTTAAAGTTTAAATTCTTAAATACGTCCTAAAATGTTATAAAAATGGAGATTTACAAAAGGCCAAGCTCGAAATTAATTACTAAATCCTTAAGAATAAACTCGGGAAACACAGGAAAATCCTTGTGATGGATTCATAGAAGGAATTGGAAATGACACAGAACTGCAGATTGACACTGATGATGATTAACGTAAACAAATAGCAATAAATGACAATCTTAGGCGGCAGAATCAAAGCAAACCTTCATGTCCCACTAAGATAGGTATTGATAACGATACAAACATACTATTAGATAATAAAGATAAGGAATTATTAGAAAAAGTGTTAACAGTTGCACAGTATGTACTTAAAAATAAACGCAAGTGTAAAACGCATGATTTGGTTCGTGTTTCTTAAACATAACACAAAAGAGATGATAATATTATTCAGTTTCATAATATTTTAATTCAAATTCAATACAATAATTGTGAGAAGAAAAATGAAAGAAATCGTAAGTTATTTTGTAACACTACAGTTAAAACGCTCTTCATAATATTATGCATGTTGTTGTCCCTCCTAATTCTCAGCGTTTTGAGGACGATAATGGAAAAGAATAGAAACTAATAGGCGAGTCAACAGGTGTCCGAAAGACAATGCATTAAGACCTCGATCCTAAGTAAATTTAAACAGAGGCAAACGTTCGGAGTAAAAAACTTACTAATTTTGTGAAAAAACTCCCGTTTCTACAGATCGTGCCGGTGTCAAATACTTAACATTTCCAGTCTTTGAAGTGTGAAAATAATAAAACGAGAAAATGCATTACGCTTTACGAGATAGGAGTACCACAAGGATGTCGCTTGGACCAAAGTTTTTTTAAAAGTATGCTAACGGTCAATCTGGTTTTGGTATTACAAGTTACCTTCTAAACTTGGCTTATTTCCTCGAAATGTTTTTACGACTAAACACTGACAAAGCAAAAACATAGAGATATAGTAAAAAACTCCGTCAGATAAACGCAAACATAACGGTACATCTTTAGTATCATTAAGTCATTTAGAAAGTAATTTTTCATAAAATATTGACACACATCTCCTAAACTGTACATAACGGAGTATTAAAGATACAAATACATAGAATACAAAGCGTATAATTTTTATTTTGCGTTTTTTGTCCGACTGCGGGACGCAAATGAAGGTTTTTGTTGTTATCTAGGATGATATTTGGCCTTGTTGGTTTAGACATCAATCACACCCACAATTCGCAGATACATCTGCTAATGTGGATGGATGTATCTGTTTAATTGGATTAGATAGAAAAAGAAAGATTAGATATTCATTTATCACAATCACCCACATAGTATTTCTACCGTTCCAATTGTGTCTCTTCTAAATTATTTTATTGTAGTTTGTACTATGGAGAGTAGAGCCGCATCATGAATTCAAAATTTCATCAAAAAAATTATCATAAGTCTAGCTGCTTTTCTTACTTCTTCTGTCTTCGTTATGAATATGAGTCCGTTGATTTAAGGGACTTAAATACAAGTTAAAGGCAGTCTTACTTTCAGATGTAAATGAAAAATGTAAATGCTTAAGAAACAGCTAAGTCCAATAGCTAAATGGGTCACGCTTGAATCTGCAATTAACACTAACCATCATTACCTCTTAACGAGTTCAATGAACCTAACACGTTTAACAATACTAAACAGAACTTGAAAATTAATAAGTTCCCACAGCCGGAAATGTGCTATAAACTTTATGGGTAAGCAGAGGCGGATTGGCTATTTAACAGGTTAGACTTACTGATATAGGAGGTATTCCGCGGTTTTAGTTAGAAATAAAGAAAAATAAAAAATTGATTTACTTCTTTCGACCTTGTTACGTTACATTTAATGAAAATTCGGAATAGACCCTGTAGAATTTAAAATTCAAGTGCTGCTTAATATATTGCGCTAGGTCGTAATACTTCTGCCCTTTTATTATAGTAAGCTATTTTATTAAATGTACTGGATATCTTTGCTTGACATACACACTGTTTCTCTAATAACCCAAAAAATTGTTTAACTTAAAAATAATTACTGGGTCACTACTTCACTAGTCTTCTTGCAATTTTTTGGAAACTGGCAATCTCTGACTATGGCCATCTTCCTTGCCAAAGGTAAAAAATTGGAAGTTCTGATTTATTGCTTATTGGTTGTCCGGGGTACAATGTGCTTGTGAAGTACAGTTTCCGTTGTCGGTTGCAATAACTTATGAAAAAAAGTTGCAGCTGTGTCGCAGACTTGTGGATGCAACAGTTTATTTTTTACATTTGAGTTTATACCTAGTTTTTCAGTATTATTCAGATATTTTTACTTCAATGAATACCTACTTGATTACATAAAGGTAGCATTTCCTGTTTTACTTATGAATTCACCTAATAATTCTTTTGTCCCCCACCGTACCTGCTCATGTCACGTTCGCGATGGGGTCACAAGGGTTCCATCAAACAGGTGCATGGTTTTTTGTCCACCAGGCTTCTCCCAACTGTTGTTTATCATAAGGCTTCTAAAACTCGTATTTTTATGGGCCACGGTATACATGCGTCCAAAGCAGTTCAGATGCAAAGTTTTTATTTGTTTGGAAAATTCTAGAAGAATTCAAGAAAAATTCTGTTTTTTGTATTGTCAGGTTTACTCTGTGGCGATTAGTTTCCTCTATATTACCATCTAAGTATAGATCAAAGAATGTGTAAAATCTACAGAATGCTCAGATATAAAATAGCTCAATAGAATTATTTTTAAAAGGCTCTAATAAGCTTTTAAGTTTAGCCAAAGGTCAACACTACATTTTGTCATAATAAATTTCAATTTTGCCTTGTAACTAGTTGGCTCTCTTTCGTTACTATACGTCTTTTAGTGTGAATTTAATAGCACAATTTGCACAGCTGATTCCAAAGTAAATCACTTCCAGACACGTCTGATCATGTATGACATTTATTTATGTGGGACAAAAATATTTAGTCACTGACCCAAAAAGAACGAAAATGCAGATCAATGAACTCGCGATTTGGAATTTAAGATAGCCGATGAATGACTAGACAGTCGATAAGTAGTTAATTAGTTTATTATAAACAGAGACGTGCAAAATTTCCAAGGTTATGTTATTGCTCAAAGTTTTGCATAGGTTGGTACAACTAATATATTATACTATGTGGTACAGGGTAAAAATATTAGTCAACTATGTACAGTGTAATATTATTATTATTTTCAAAGAATTTAGGATAATTTGATGTTTGTAGATAAAATGTTGCTCTTTTACGGAAAAAGCACTAAGCTAGATCTACTTTCTCATGGTTAAGCTCTTGATAAACATAATTTAGATTTCAATCCTGTTAAGTACAGTGTTCTACAAGACGTCTGTTTCTATGTCAGTCTAAAATTCAAAAGATAGATAAAAGAATATCAATTAAGAAAGCCGTGTTCTACAACCAAACACATAATAAGTATCGGCTATTACTAGTTATCTGCAGTACCCTGCGGCTCACAAGACCCCCACAAACGGCTGTACGTAATTGTTTTACACTCATACTTTCGATACCAAAGTGTAATCTGATCGTAACAGAAACCTACTGCTCTCTCTTTCATGGGTATGGTGCAAAAAAGAGATGACACAGAAACTATCGAATAGATCGAAAGTTTTTATGAAGCCAGTGGCTCTCAAACTTTAGTAGTTTTATGTATTGCATGTGATTTTAGTTAGGTGATTAAAAATAATTACAATACAAAAGTTGAATAAGGTATTAGGAAAAGAAATATAATAATAAATACCAAATAATAAGTTTTAAGAAGTTATGACAAACGAATCATGACAAATCTGGTGTTTGTCTTTATAATTTTTTTATTCATTCATTCATTTTTCAATCCCTTTTATATTTATTTATTTATTTATGAACTAAATTCACATAAACAAACATTAAGTTATTTAACAAACATATAGTTATTTTAATATATATTATATATTTAAAATAACTATTAATTGTGATTTGTGCACGGTATATTATCTGCTCTCTTTTACTCCGTATCTCTCCGTAGGGCTGCTGTAAGAGATTTCTTTTAGAAATAAGCAGTTTCTTTGTGTCGTCTTGCTATGTTAATTGTATCTGCATGTTTTTTTTTGTGTGCAACAAAGAGTTAAATAAATAAATAAATAAGTAATCAACATTTACAAAGCATCGCACTTAATAGTATTACGCATACCTAAACAGTTTTTTCATGGTCTATTAAGTATAATGCTCGTATGAATTCTGACTCAGAATTTCTGAATCATCACTCATATTTCCATTAACTAGCTGTCCCGGCAACATTGTTTTGCCCTTTATAGGATTTCTACTTCATCAGTTGATACAAAATCTTCCCCGCTCTTTTATCCCCTTAGAGGGGCAGTGGATAAAATCTTATACTACACCTGATGTTAAGTTGGAAAACAGTTAATAATATGAAGTAAGTCCATTAAACCCTCGATCACAGATTCTCGGAAATTTGGGGCTTGAAAAGTTAAAGAAAAAAAATTGATACAAAATCTAACCCCCTCTTTGGTCCCCTTAGAGGGGTGGGGGGAAAAATGTATACACCAGATGTTGAGTTGGAAAAAGACAAATATATCTGCGAAAACCGTATGCAAATCGGATCAGTAGTTTTGGTGTTAAAGAAAAAAGTTTGATACAAAATCTGACCTCCCCTTTTGTCCCTTTAGAGAGGTGAGGGGAAATTTTTTTATACACCAGATGTTAAGTTAGAAGAAGACAAATATATCTGTGAAAACGCATTCAAATCGGATCAGTAGTTTTCGTGTGATAGTGGAACAAACATACAGACAGACAGACAAAAAACTAACCACATTTTTGGCTTCTATAGCGATGTAATGACACCTCCCGCTTATTGTGTTTCGAATGTAAGTACAGAATTTTCATTTCTACAGTTTTATTATTATTATATAGATTATATAGATTTTAATAAATTACTGTCTAGAAGTTCTGTCCTGACTTCTTTCTTAATTCTTTGTATATTCTCTTCATAATAATAATATTATGTTAGTAGCTAAAATTAATAGTCAATCTTTATTGGACTTTTTAAGATTTAAACATAGTTGAAGTTGAGAACCACTGACCTAATAATAAGTTCCAAATACAATGGTTACGTCAGACTTACTACCTGTTAACTCTATAAAAACGGGACCAAAACTGTATGCTGCTACTAAAACACAAAAATGAACCTAACCGTACAATGATAGAGTTGAAAATACTCCAGCAGATGTAGCTGATGATAGCCGAATTAAAACTAATAATATTATAGTCCATCTAATAGGTAAAATAAGGTATGTATTTTAATGTTTAGTAAGATAATCTGTTAGTAATTGTTTTTATTTTTGTAAGGGGACCACCCTGTAAAAGAAAAAAGTATTCTACCGTGTAGGTACGGTGTGTAAATAAAAGAAGTCATAATACTAGAGTGTTATTGGATATAATTGGATTCACTGTGAAAGTAGCAGCGCTGATCGAGTTACTTTTTTCATTTTCGAATAGTTAAATGCATGGCGTTTTAGGTATTTTTAATAGAAATAAAAGTTAAAACTCTTTCAGCGCTGCTACTTTAAAGTAAGCTCTACATTCCTGTAGTTACATAACATATTTCTCGACCTGAGACGCATTAGGTCGAATGTCGACATCAGAGTAAAATAACTTTAATGGTCAGCTAAAACCAGTATCTCGCGCTCTTTCTATGCATATTAAAATCATAGTTCTATCTCTTTTTGTTCTCATAATAATACAAATGCATAAGGTCGAATCTGTCGAATTTTCAAATTCATATTGTGGAATAAGGCTGAATAGCTAGTACAGTATTTATGCTTAAAATTTTTATTTCATTGGAAGGTCTAACAATGACTTCAGCTTTTATGCTTTTCGATTATTTTATGCGTAACGAAGGGACTATTTTGTCATTCGACTTTATTCTACAAGAATTGTTGGTAAAAATAATACGTTTTATCAGATAGAACTTTATGCCTCTTGAAATTAAATAACTAGATGTCGTACCTTAAGATATAGTATTATGCCCCAAAAATTTTATTTGTTTGGTTAAGGTCTACAAACATAATAAGTCCTTATGCCTTTAAAAAGTGCTACTTTCACGTTGTACAGAAATGCCTATGTGAAGAAGAAACACTATTCCATTGTTTTCGTGACCGCACGCCGAAGCGAAAGAATGACATCGGACATTATCGCCGGTCACTCGGTCGTTTTCGCGCCACGGTGGCTTGACCTATCAGCGCTTAGCACCGAACGCGTGGTGCGCCGTGCGTCCGATTTGTTTACAAATTTCAAGCACAGATCACTGCAACTCGCGCGCGAGTTGTTAATTACTATTATTGTAATAATTATAATTATTATTGCTTGAGGGTGAATTATTAGTGGTGACTCTAGGAGTTTTAAGAACTTAATATACCTACTAAGGCTCTAAGCAATGGATGGCGAAGATCAGGACTTTGAATAAAGATACAGTTAACTCGAACGGAATTATGGTCGCAGATATGAATGGGAATGTTGATTTACCAGATGACCGACAATTAAGAAATAATGAAAAGTCTAACACAAGAAAGAAAGTTAAAAACGTAACTAAATGGAAAAGAGTTGCGGCTAAAATTGCAAGGCTAAAAGGTTCTCCCTATCATTCAACTGTAGCGAAAAAAAACCCTGAAATATGCGGTCGCGAAATCAAATCTCCGTGTAAGTGTAAATCTAAATGTTACGAAAAAGTGCCTATTGAAACCAGAATGCAAATATTTAATGAATTTTGGAAAAATGTACTAGTTGGGATCAACGTCGCCAGTTTATAGCCTCTAACGTCACAAAGAAGCAAAAACACACAATGAGAACAACTGGGAACTTAGATACTGACCGAAGGAAGTTTACATACGAATATAGACTTATTGTAAATTCTAAGAGTGAAAAAATATGCCGGAATATGTTTCTCAACACGTTATCTATAGGAGAAAAGTTTGTTAAGGTGAGTTTGTAAAAACAGCTCGATGGAGGATTAGTAGCTCCAGATCAGAGGGGAAAGCATATTCCTGGTAATAAAACTTCTGATGTGGTAGTAAAATCAGTGATAGATCATATTAACTTATATTATCCATGTTATGAGAGTCATTATTCACGACAAAAGAGCGGACGAAAATTTTTGGGACCGGACTTAAATATCCCCACTATGTATAAACAGTATAAAGAGAGAATGGAATCTGCAGAAATTCCTCCGAATTTGGTAGCCAAAGAATGGTTATACCGAAACATTTTCAATACCAAATTCAATTTAAGCTTCAAACAACCGTCGGTCGATACTTGTGATGATTGTGATGCATTTGAGAGAAAGCTATTAGATGTTGTGGATGAAGAGCTGAAAAATAATATAGAAAAAGAAAAAGAAATTCATGCTAATGCTGCTGAAGAAAGATATAACTTGAAGAGAAATGACAAAAAAGAAGCAGAATCAAGTTCAGGCGAAAAAAAAGTATTGATGTTTGATTTGCAGAAGTGTTTGGCTACACCGAATTTAACCAATAGTAAATCTTTTTATCTACGAAAGCTTTGGACATTAAATTTGACAATATTTGATTCTACAGCTAATAGAGCTGCAAACATGTTATGGTCTGAAAATATAGGTGGCAGAGGAGGAAACGAAATAGCATCTTGTCTCATTCGATGGGTTGAAGAAAATTATGAAAATCTTACTAACGTGAAGGAGTTAACTCTGTAGTCTGATAACTGTGCGGGCCAGAACCGAAATTTGATGGTTGTGATGGCTTACATGTGGATATTACACAAACATCCCCAGTTGAAAATAATAAACCACAAATTTATGCTGAAGGGTCATACGCACATGGAAGTCGACCAAATACACTCACAAATAGAAAAAAAGAAAAAGCAATTAAAAACGATGCAGATTGCAATACCTCGAGACTGGTCTCAGTTTATTCGAACTTGTGGGGGAAGACGAAGTTTTGACGTCTTTGATATGGAGCTTAATAATTTTAAGGACGTTTCGTCTTTGTATAAGAAAAATGGTCCTTTTGTTTTCAGAAAGAAGAATAAAGATAATCAATATTTTAAAATTTCAGAATGTGTTTGGCTTCAGGTTAGACAAGACCAGCCTGGAATGTTATTTTATAAAAATAGATTCGAAGAAGATTTTTTCTAAATATCTTTCATCCGAAATTCATCTAAGCGAATTCAGTTTCCTGAATATTTACCTTGTGTTAGTCAAACTGAAAAGCCCATATCAACGGCAAAATACAATGATTTGAGGAGTCTTTTGCAGTGGATTCCACAGGAATTCCACACATAATATTATAAAAACTTAAAACATTCCGAGAATCAGGTAGATTTTCCTGAAGTGGATTAAATCTGTCTGTTTCTATTCTTTTTTACATATTTTTTTAGTTTAACAAATGAGTGAGTCATAATGTTTAAGTTTTTATTATTTTGACATTTTAATTTATTATCTTCGACCTTATGTGCTTAATAATATGCCTCATAAATAGCTACATGATAAGATAGGACGTAACTAAATTTCTATTTTTGGCCAAATATAATGTTATATGTTTAAAAAAAGCTTAAAATACACAGTTAATTTACTAAAAAATTGCAGGCATAAAGTTGGATCACTAAATATATTTAAAAGTGTTCGTCGTTTAATAACTCTATACAAGCATAAGGTTGGATGTCACCAAAAAATTGTTTTTGAGTAATAAATTATTTTTATTCTACTGTGATTGGTTTTATTACTATACTAATACAAAGGTAGATGACTTATCTAAAATATTATAGTATTTTTGCTAGCCTATTCGATAATAAACAAAAGTTTTGACACGATTTTGTCAATATTTTTCTTTTGGCTCTCCTCTAAACTTGTAAAATTCTACATCAGACCTAATGCGTCTCAGGTCGAGATTTATTACTTTGAACACGACACAAAGTCCTATCAGTTATTTTAGTTACCTGTTATTGGTAGTTTTTGTATGTTATTGGTATTTTGTATATAATCACATGCGCCGATTGCCCCTCTACATTCGTCAAGAGATCTTAAAATTATGTGTAGCCTATAACAAATATAATATTTTTGTCATCAATCATCATAGTATGCAATTACACATTTCGCACCCAGTTTATATGCATGTAATTTTTCGGTCCTTCTGAACTTTTCAAGTTTCGCCTAAAATTTCGACGGCCCTCGTTTAAGACTTGTTTACACTTCGAGGGTATATTTAGTGGCAAATTATACGTTAAGGTGGCAGTTTCATTATTTTCTCATGAAATCCTTACCTTATTAGTCCTTAAACAAGCGTAACGCGATTCCTTTACCATATATGGGCATAGCACCGCCCTCCGTCCTCCCCATGTATACTTACATCATTATAAGCATATAAGTGTAAAATTGAAAAGTAAGTGTTGATAAGGTGTCAGAATTGGGCAAAAAGTGTAATGAGAATAATATGTAAAAAAGTGTGATGAGGGTCATGTAAGAGCTGATGATGAAATATGGCATAAGCTGCGAGGCTCACGAAATTTCATATTTTTTTCATTAAATGGAGTTCTGTGACTTGCCTTGTGAATTTTTGGTATAAAATGCAATTTTAGACCTTGGTTGCAGCATAGTTTGTAGGTTTAATACAATTTTCGGTACCTACTTTCATACCAATACAAAAACAAGAAGATAATAGAAGATACTCTACAACAAATTCAAGTGCTAAGCTAACTGAACTTTTCCAATCTAGAAACCTGTAACCCTTACCTGAAATTCATATATTATTTTAAAGGCTTATTGCCCTATTTAAAATAACTGTCTTATAAAATCCACTAGAGTCTAGACTCTACATCTAGAGACTCTAGACTACTCTAGGGAGATTAAGAGAACCTTTCTCAATAGGAAACTGAATTCTAGCTTATCGGCTTCAAACTCTTTCTAATTACTTACATTCAAATCATCTTAAAATCGCCTTATTTACCTAATTATAACTCGATCTCGCATACATAATGTACTATATGCTAAAGGTCATACGTTTTTGGAGCAGATATTACGTAAGGTGACATTAAGAAAAGGATTTCATAAGTCCTTTCACGTATGAATAACTTGTACTATATTTAATAAAGTTGTAATTTTTTGTACTAAGCCAACACACACTACTACAGGAATAACTGTAACCACTATAACAACTTTACGCACACATGCATCAAACTACGCCACTTAGTACTTATTCCAATGCGATTGGCCGTGCCTAGCGTAGTTTGACGCACACAAGCAACTGGCCTCACTTTAGTGTTTGTGGGACGTCTTCTACACTTTATTATGCATAAAGCAATATTGTAATGATCAGTGGTCTGGATCAATAATGGCATAATTTTGTAGCAAAATGAACAATTTTGCGGTCAAAACCCACACAATGTTATCGCAGAAAAGTAAAGAATAACAAATACCACAGACGACCTCTACTTAGATTCGAATCAGGTGGAATATAATATGTGATATGACATAATTTGCATACACAATGTCTTATAGCGCATTTGAATTGCTAATAAATATGACGTCACTACATATTTAGTATTCTCGTTAATCTCTCCGTTGTAGTTTTATCAAAACCAGTTTATTATTCGATATCTTTTGTTATGAAAATTTTAATATTTTAATTAATATTAATGACCTAAACAAAAACAACTTTAACTAGTATAGGATTTAAAAACGTAGTTCAAACAATGTACAAAATACGATTAAGTAATATTTTAATAGTAAGTAATATTTATTTTGAAATTATCTAATAATAATGTAATATTTTGAAATTCAATGAATAAAATTAAGTTTTTTAAAATATTATTTTGACTTGAAATTATCATAGGCCTTTCTACTTTCACTCTACCATGAAACTATTTAGCGACTTAATCGCATCTTGGTACAGGCACTTTGGTCGTTCTGAATCACGATCTGACCTCAAGGCGTGATCGAAAAGAATATCATTTCACACTTATTATTAATGTAATAACTGGGACATGGGACATAGGCTCTTTATTGCGAAGAAAGCATTAAAAAAGCGTCCGTGGTCCAGTGGTTGCGCTCTTGACTCGGAGGTCGTAGGTTCGATTCCCGCGTTGGAAAAAAACGAGACTTCCAAGTTTGGTTAAGACAATGCATACTGATCACTGACAAGTAAGATGATCCATGCCGTGTGTCGGATGGGCATCTAGAAACAGCACTCTCCCTTCATAACCAAGAGGGACGGATGACCGACACGTTTGTTGCCACAGTCACCGAAACCGTTGTCGGAGCCATTATTATCCATACTGATAAATATAAATGCGAAAATGTGTCTATCTGTCTGTTTATTACTAATTCTTCACGCCGAAATCGCTAAACTTTGCTGAAATTTAGTATGTTGAGATAATTTGAGTCGCGGAAATGGACATAGGACATTTTTATCCCGAAAAAATGTACGGTTCCCACGCGATAAACGAAAAACGGAGTTGTGGGCGTCATCTAGTAATACCTTATACCTGGGCGTCATCTTTACCGTGGGAGAGCCATGCTTCAGCACGAATGGGCCGGCTCGACCGGAGAAATACCACGGGCTCACAGAAAACCGGCGCTTGCGCTGTGTTTCGCCGAGTGAGTGAGTTTACCGTATTTCGGACTCCGGACCTCCCTTATTTTCTTCCCTACCCTCCCCTATTCCCTTCCCTCCCCCCTACCCTATTACCCTATTCCCTCGTAAAAGGCCGGCAACGCACCTGCAACTCTTCTGATGCTGCGAGTGTCCATGGGCGACGGAAGTTCTTTCCATCGGTTGACCAGTTTGCTCGTTTGCCCCCTTTTTTCAAAAAAAAAAGTACCTAAATAAAAATCAAGTTCAAGCAACCAGTCTTACGAATAATTTTTACTCGTTCATCGTTATTCAATACAGGTTGTACCGATGAAATTACCAAGCATTAACTTAACGTCCGTAATAAAAGCACAGTAGTTGTTTTTATACGCTATAAAATACGATCTTTTCTGGTTTAGTTAAGCCAAGAAAAAGGTATTTACTATTTAGACAACTTGTATTCAATGACTCGAATCGACATGTTAGCAGTCATAAAATATGTAGATTTCTTGTATGTATATGTATAACTATGTAGAAGACACAAAATTTCGGCCATTGACCTATCACTACTCGTCTCTTTTACGCGACAAAATTGCGCTAGAAATACTGTGGAAATATTATGTGGAAAGAAGACTGCGCCTTCATATTTTTTGCATCAAATTACCATGTTCGGTGACCAAACTTTAGCCCGAAGCCAAGTGCGATCGTGCGAGATGGCTCTGATTAAAAGAAAGTTGACATTTCTAGTTTGTGCTAAAAATAAACGGGGCATAATTGTATAGGCAGGTTAATTTTATAGCCTGAGATGACTATTAAGATAGAGTTTACGCAATACGGTGAAAGCCCGGCAAAATGAGGGGTTCCGAGGCCTTATACTTTATATTAGATTTCTCTGTAGATCTGGGAAAATTCAAGGCCCCTTTACAAACGCTTTGTTTGTATTGCACCCTTTAGGCGTCTCCCAGACAGACGCGGGCAGCGGTGGCGGTGGCGGCGGCGGTCAGTTGGATGACTTGAGAGTTCTAGGAACGACACAGACACACGCGGTGGCGGTGGCAGTACAAACAACTGACCGCCGCCGCCACCGCCGCCGCTGCCCGCGTCTGTCTGATACTCTCTAGTTACTCTGTAGTTTGATAACTTTGACAGGGAAGTTAGAATTCAAAACGTACGCGATTAGATAGAGCTTTGCAAGCGCCATCACATTTAGCTATGTCTGTAATTACGTCAAACCTTCGCTGTCAAAATTATTAAATCCAACTTGCCTAAAAGGCCAGTTTTTCTAAGGTCCAAAATGTATGAGATGTTTTTGACTCTTTTCTCTCCTAAATCTCACACTTTCAAAAACTTTCGACGAAGAATGTCGACTCGGTGTACAAAATATTGCGACAGCCATTGATCGGTAGTTCTATGTATTTTATACTAGATGTCTCCCGCTACTCCGTTGCGCCAAAATTCGTTTATCGCGCGGGAACCGTACATTTTGCAAGGAATAAAAGTATCCTATGTCCTATCCCATTACTCAAAGTATTTCCATAGCCTGCAATTTCAGCAAAATCCATTTAGCGGTTTGGGCGTGAATGAGGCAACAGACAGAGAGACAGGCACACATACGCTTTTACAATAATATTAGTATGGATCGTATAACTGTATCTATATAGGTTTTTATCATTAATCACTGATCAAACTATTGCATTAGTTTAAAAAATCGTTTGACTTTAAATAGTTTATTATTTTTATCATGAATCTAATGGAGCTATTTAAATATATTATACTAGTTTATATTAAAATAAACGTACGTAAAATAGGTCTATCAATACATACATTTTCCTTGCTATCTTCATTGTTTAAACTATATGGATAAAATTTAAAGTCATCTCTTTAGTAATAATTTTATATTTTGTTGTTTCAGGTAAGATCGCCGTTGAATTGAAATTGGAGGACTGTAAGCGTATTTTAAGTAATACCTAACGGCTGCACCACGGAGCAAATACAATATCTCGTTTTGATAACATTGACTTATAGTACAGCTTAGCGTGAGAGCAATGACATAATTTCTGTATGTTCGGTGACCGGGCTATAGTTACCAATTATCATAAATATTTCAGTATTTACGCACATTATTTATAACATTAGACTTAAATAAGCAAAACTTAATAAAGTTATAAATTCTCTAAGCTTTATTAATGTGTTTGATATGTATCATATTAATATATTTTGCTTCATTTATCAAGTAAAGCTCTTAAAATGCCGTTAGACTTGAAATATTATGTGGAACCATCCTAAACTTGCTATTTATGAATCGTTAATTTAACGTTATAATACCTTATTTGGTAACAAAGGATATAAAGAAAGATTTAAATCGTTAATAATATGTCAGTCATAACCTTATTATCTACACTACTATTATAAAGAGGAAAGATTTGTTTGTTTGTTTGTTTGAGTCGAATAGGCTCCGAAACTACTGGACCGATTTGAAAAATTCTTTTGCTATTGGAATCTTACATTATTTCTGATGAACATAGGCTACATTTTATTTTGGAAAAAAGTAGGGTTCCGTAAGATATTTGAGTTTTTCGGACGCAAGGTGTAAAAAATCAGCTAGAAAAGTTACTTATTTTGCGTACGCTGCCTAAACTATAAAAGATAGAACCATAAAATGTTCTAAGTAATTGTAGATCTTATAAATATCTACAAAAAAGTCCGCGACACACTATACCTATCTATGTCGAGTGAGGCACAATAACCATTTATTTATTTAAAAATCCTGAATTTTTTTTGGACTACATTAAAACGGATATATTTTACTCACGCTGTTAATCCTTATCAAAATAAATTATTTTATCACTAAGTACAGTTTATGTAGATAATATTTGGTCTTTGAATGATTAAAATTGGACGTTTGGTTTTGAAATTATGGCGAAATTAAAATATTACGATAGTGGGCGTCACCAAAGCGCGTGCGGGAGGAAGACAATATTCTGTTGTAGAAATGAAAATTCTGTACATAAAAGATATGAAATGACACCCGAAATTACACCTTTGTCACTACATCGCTATAGAAGCCAAAAATGTGGTTAGTTTTTTGTCTGTCTGTCTGTCTGTCACTCTTTCTGTCTGTCTGTATGTTTGTTCCAGCATCACACGAAAAATACTGATCCGATTTGAATGTGGTTTTCGCAGATATATTTATCTTCTTCCAACTTAACATAATATGGTGTATAAAATTTTTTCCCCCCACCCCTCTAAGGGGACAAAAGAGGGGTCAGATTTTGTATCAAACTTTTTTCTTTAACACGAAAACTACTGATCCGATTTGCATACGGTTTTCACAGATTTGCATACGGTTTTCACAGATATATTATATTTGTCTTCTTCCAACTCAACATCTGGTGTATAAAAATCCTCCCCCCCCCCTCCCCTCTCAACCCTCTCTGGGGACCAAAGAGGGGTCAGATTTTGTATACAACTTTTTTCTTTAGTGGACTTACTTCATATTAGGTATTAACTGTGTTTTTCAACTTAACATCTGGTGTATGACCTTCCCCCCCCCACACCCTCTTAGGGGACAAAAGAGGGGGTAAAACGTATCAACTGATGATGTAGAAAATATACTTTAAATGGCAAAACAACGTTTGCCGGGACAGCTAGTATTTTTATAAAGTCACTTTTGTTCGCTAATTAGTTCATTAATTTAACTTCATAATAAATATAAGCCACGACGGGAATATTATAAAGAAGCTCTACATAATTATTATCGAATCGATAACTAATCTGCTGTGAATTCTTTTTTAATTATTTTGATTATATATAAAGTCCATTCACTCGTATAATATATTATACTCTTAACTTCAAATAGACAAAAAAAACTTTCTGTAGTCTCTACAGAGATGTTTTGTTTTATAAGTTATAACTTAAAGTTATGTAGAGACTTATAGAGTCCACCAATAGCACAAACGTACACCCATACAGTCCTATCTAATATCTATTACCGATTACGAAATATTGAAAATATTGATCAACTATCAAACATTCTTATCGCCCTTATTTATTTCCTGCACTATCAGTTCGCTCAAAGTTATTTTACTTCGGAATTTATGAAAGTAAACCTTATATAGTTGGTATAGGATCCTATCACACGTAAAATAACTTTGAACGCCTTGGTTTCGTAACCGATGACCATAATGTTTATAGTTGTTTCGGTAACTATATGGTTAGTAAATCGAAAACACTATATAGTGAATGACTATAGGAGTTATATTGATTAGTTTAGAGATTGTCTAATTTGAAACAACGTGCCCCACCACTTTATTCACTAGTTGATATAAATGCAAAATTTTGTACTATAAATACGAGGGAGGGGCGCGGCATTTTAAGTTAGACAAGCTCTAGATGTACCCGATTCTACAATTTTTATGCATTACTAATGTTGCTTATGGCCCTTCACCACTTTCTGATAAGTGCCGAATAGGCTATCCGCCAATAACTTGAATCAGAATCAGAATCAGAATTTATTTATTGCTACAATGAAGTTACAAAGGTCTTGACAGATAAAGTATGGAGAATCTGTCAAAAAAGTTGTGAATAGCCTATTCGCCACTTTATCAGATAGTGGTGAAACAGGCCCTTAGTGTTCTAATCATAAAGTTGATATACCTAGCGGAATAGAGAAACAAAGGCCTGAGCAAGCGAGATGTCACTATCAGTAACACTGCGTGGTAAAAAGAGACGTGTGATATATGACAGCATCACTCTTTTTTGACGTCCATCAGCCCGGATCAGCCCCATTGACAATTTAATCTCATAGAATTCATGTACAATCATGCTTGTGTAAGTGTATACGTACATTTTTCATACAGATGAAAACCAATTTCGGTTACGTTTGACAGCTCGAGTTTGTTGCTCTATTCCGCTAGGTATAATATTAACTTTATGGTTTTATTCGACTGAGCATTCTTTTAGTTCAATCGCTTTTGAACTACAAAAAAGCTCTTTGAAGATAATGATTTCAATTTGTATGAAATAGAAAAAGCCTGATGCTCTACGACGTCTCTACCTCAAGTTCGCACACAACACACTGACTTTGTTTCCGCTCTCAGGATATGTAAGTCTATTATTAAACAAGATGACGTCCGCAACTCCGTTGCGCCAATATCCGTTTATCATCGTTTTTCCGGGATAAAATGTATCGCATATCATTGATAGAGACACAAAGTATCGTCAAACCAAATTTCAGCAAAATCAGTTTAGCGGTTTGGGCGTAAAAAGGTAACAGACAGACAGACAAACTTTCGTATTTATGATATTTGTTTGGGTATCTCGCAACAGAGTATATAAATAAACATGTATAAAGTCTATATATAACTGATAAAACTAAGCTCTGATTGCAGGTTTGTCGTAAATACTCCGTTTTATTGGAGTTGTGTACCATTACCCTAATGAGAAATACGCATTAAGGCTTTTAAGGAGACTTTTTATTAAATACATAGTAGATATACAAGATTCAATATCTGTATTGGCTATTACTATGTGTCGAATAGTTACTAGGTTAAACAATATTATGTTCGTTTGTTTGTTAGTCCTTTAAGATCTAGACCTATTTAATTTTTTCAATATTCATCTAAAAACTCATCCCATGTAGTGTCTGCCAGTTTCACCACTTCCTGGTAAGTGCCAAATAGGCTATTCACCACTTAACTTGACAGATCAAGTATGAAGAATCTGTCAAAAAAGTTGTGAATAAGGATATTCACAACTTCGGCACTTTATCAGAAAGTAGTGAAACAGGTCCTCAGTATTATTATTTACAATATAATATGACTGAAAAAATATCCCAACTAAAGTTGCCGTATCATGCTGCAATGCAAGGCCGGCAACGCACCTGCAGCTTTTCTGATGTTGTGAGTGTCCATGGGCAACGGTAGTTGCGTTCCATCAGGTGACCCGTTTGCACGTTAGCCCCCTTATTTTATTTTAAAAAATGCGTGCTAAATCCATAATATATCATAGGCTATATTTCGTTGCAGTTAGGCAGTTAATTATAAACTTATCTGGACCGTTTAAGCTAGCATTCTTGTACGCATTATAGAGGCATTTAGAAAGCTCGGGACTAATTGATAGCATTTCTCTCAGTAAGTAGCCGACTTGTTTTTACACGTTTTCTATTTATTTATAGATCAGCGGGGCTAAAATGATCGCTTTAGAGAATCATATTATGAATCATAATGTGATTCATTTTTGTTTAATCGTAAAATGCAATTCTGTTTGCAATTCATGTCTAGTACTTTGTACTAATTTGACATTAATTGTCAGTTTGACAGTTTTGACAATTCTTTGCTGAATTGATTGAGAGGAATTGCTAAATATGACCATTTTAGCCTCGCAGCTTTTGCCTGTGCCAAATAATATTATACACTACGCGAATACGCGTGCCTGTGCCACAGACCACAGTATAGCAATATAATATATTGCTATACTGTGCCTGTGCGTTTAAACGCACTTGTGACTCTTCATATACTATCCAAACATAATATATTATATACTAGATGACACCGACAACTCTGTTGCGCTGTTTATTAATTGTGTGGGAATCGTACATTTTTCCGCAACTTTCGTGTTCTTCAAAGTATCTCCATACCAAATTTCATCACAATCGGTTCAGCCGTTAAAGTGTAAAAGACAGACAGATACACTTTCGCTTAATTATGTCTGCCTCTTCTAAAAATCGATAAACCAATGTGATGAAATTAGTTTTCGCTTCCCAAGGGATAACGGAAGTTACGCTAACTAAGTAGTTAAGTTAAGTTATTAAAGTGGCAGGCCTGTCAACTCCCAAGCGGCCACCGGGTGCCGCATAACAATTGACTATCTATTTTGTCTGTGATTCCCACGATCGAGGTATTAATACCTACATTACCTACTAAATAAACTGAAGTAATTTTAAATACATGTAAGTAGCCGAAAAATGCAGTTTTATGCTAAGGGCTCGAGAAACTTGTCTGACAAAATGAACTTGTGATTAATCTAGTAGGACTTACCATCAATCGATCTTTATGCTCGTTGCATAATGAATTATTCTAAACAAAGGGTTGTTAGATAATAGCAACAATTAAAGCCGAAAGCTATTCGTGTTAACGCAGTTAAGTGACGGGTTACATTTACCCGCGGATTTAACTGCGAGTTAATTACTCGGTCAGTGCAGTTACAGTGCAGGTGTCTTAACTTACGTAATACTTTATCCGGTAAGTAGGTTTAAATAAACCTATAATTATCTCAATGTGATTTGTAAGTTATAACCCATTATAATAATAATCGGGCCAAGACAAGTTCAAGTCCAAATTTTAGCATTTTCTTAAAGATCGACTAGAAATAATTACCTGACATAAAACTAGATGTTACCCGCAAACTTTGTTATACGTATGTAATATAATAATCTTTACATCAAATTTTATCAAAATCGGTTCAACTATTTAGACATGTACTTTATAAAGCACAGGTAACAGACGTTAGAGATGCATATTTGCATCTCAAATATATTTTTTATGGATATGACTATAACCAAAATACACTTCTTGCTCCTTGTACTTATTACCAAGGTAACAAAACTGATTAAACCATATTTGAACCAGCCAACAAAAAGAAATCCAGTAGGATAATTCATGATCCATTCTATACCAAATAAGGCTTCGCCGAAAGTGATCTCCCGAATCCGATGGTCTCCCCAAAAATGGACGATGGTTTTATTTTTTGTGTATGGCATGTAGAGTCAAAGTTCTTTACAGGCGTGGTAAATAAATAAATAAAATAATAGACATTTATTTTACACAATGAGAGCTGTTATGCCTACTGAAAACTTACTTGTAAGTTGTACAACGTTTTGACCGTAGATAAACAATTTAAAACTATTCTTAAGCCGGTATAAATAGTCAGTACTCAAGATGCATCTCGGTCTCAAGATACGGTTCTGTAGGCCTACCACGAAATGGTTTTGAGACTCAAACATTCGGACGAGAATGCCTCGTCTTGCTCTAACAACGTCATTTCAGGTTTGTTAGAGTAGGATGCGGCATTCACGTTCGATTGTTTGAGTCTCAAAACGGTTTCGTGGTACAAGCCCAGGCTCTGTGATTGGTTGGCTGTCAAAATTTGGACCAATCACAGAGCCGAACCGCGTCTTGAGACCGGGTCGCATCTTAAGTACTGACTATTTATACTGGCCTTAGTACTTAGAAGAAAAGTAGGTCATTGAGCATTGAGGTAAAATATAATTATAAGATTTAAACAAATATAATAATAATTATTTAGTTTTCTAGCGCTTTAAATATTATATCTACATCTAATTATAAAGCGTAGTTATATTATTATCACACATTTGTATGTACATAGCCTTTTAATATACAAAATGTATTTAAATAAAAGCGACGGAATATTTTTTGTTTCTAGTTTCAAAACGTGAAAAATACACTCAACTTTAATTATTATCAAATCGTCACCTTCTCTTTACAACTGTAAAGGATATCGTGCTAATCCTTTTTATCGACAGTACTGCGATTCGGGCGAGATGACTCCGGAACTAATTTGCTGAAGTAACATCTCGACTTGGAACGGGATTTAGATGTAGCGAGATGGCTAATGCCACTTTAATGTGGATCAGGCAAAATATTATATAATGTTTAGTAGAATAAAACGGTTTCTGAGTTTTTTTTTTAACAATCCAACAGCGCGTTGGATTGGCTATCGTCAAATGCCTATTAAGTCGAAAGCAATTGAATCGATCTACTCCGACAAAAATCGTCTGAAAGTAGACAATAAACAATTATTGTCGTCGGTGCATTCAAATTTCAAAGATAAAAAAAACAGCCAGTGTATTAATTTTCCGTATCAAATAACATATTATTTCGTGCAATTAACATTATCAAAACTAGTCTCTATTAATTGGAAGCAATGTGGGCGAGCATGGGAACATAATATTTTTTCTTAAAGTTTTTCATAAATCAGAAGAAATTGATTAAAGGTTTAACATTAATTTAGAAAGATTATTCTTATCAAACTTTATAGTTGGCATGTATAAATTCTTAAAGGCTAATTAAAATAGATTATTAAATTTTATTCCTTTTCTATAAAACTAATTGTTTAAGGGAATTTTCTGTAAACGCCAGTGGCCAACTCTTAGCGTCTTCTTTCATAATATCGATTAAAAAAACTACACGAACTTATCTACACTACTATTATAAAGAGGAAAGATTTGATTTTTTGTTTGTTTGTTTGTTTGTTTGTTTGTTTGTTTGTTTGTTTGAGTCGAATAGGCTCCGAAACTACTGGACCGATTTGAAAAATTCTTTTGCTATTGGAATCTTACATTATTTCCGCTGAACATAGGCTACATTTTATTTTGGAAAAAAGTAGGGTTCCGTAAGATATTTGAGTTTTTCGGACGCAAGGTGTAAAAAATCAGCTAGAAAAGTTACTTATTTTGCGTACGCTGCCTAAACTGTAAAAGATAGAACCATAAAATGTTTTAAGTAATTGTAGATCTTATAAATATCTACAAAAAAGTCCGCGACACACTATACCTATCTATGTCGAGTGAGGCACAATAACCATTTATTTATTTAAAAATCCTGAATTTTTTTTGGACTACATTTAAACGGATATATTTTACTCATGCTATTAATCCTTATCAAAATAAATTATTTTATCACTAAGTACAGTTTATGTAGATAATATTTGGTCTTTGAATGATTAAAATTGGACGTTTGGTTTTGAAATTATGGCGAAATTAAAATATTACGATAGTGGGCGTCACCAAAGCGCGTGCGGTAGGAAGACAATATTCTGTTGTAGAAATGAAAATTCTGTACATAAAAGATATGAAATGACACCCGAAATTACACCTTTGTCACTACATCGCTATAGAAGCCAAAAATGTGGTTAGTTTTTTGTCTGTCTGTCACTCTTTCTGTCTGTCTGTATGTTTGTTCCAGCATCACACGAAAAATACTGATCCGATTTGAATGTGGTTTTCGCAGATATATTTATCTTCTTCCAACTTAACATCTGGTGTATAAAATTTTTTCCACCCACCCCTCTAAGGGGACAAAAGAGGGGGTCAGATTTTGTATCAAACTTTTTTCTTTAACACGAAAACTACTGACCCGATTTGCATACGGTTTTCACAGATATAATATATTTGTCTTCTTCCAACTCAACATCTGGTGTATAAAAATCCTCCCCCCCCCTCCCCTCTCAACCCTCTCTGGGGACCAAAGAGGGGTCAGATTTTGTATACAACTTTTTCCTTTAGTGGACTTACTTCATATTAGGTATTAACTCTGTTTTTCAACTTAACATCTGGTGTATGACCTTCCCCCCCACACCCTCTTAGGGGGTAGACAAAAGAGGGGGTAAAACATGTATCAACTGATGATGTAGAAAATATACTTTAAATGGCAAAACAACGTTTGCCGGGACAGCTAGTATTTTATAATATTATAGTGCTTATGTTATGTACTTGCTTGCATCTTATTTATAACTTAATTTTTAGAAATTTAGTTTGGTTTTATATAATTGGGCGCATAAGTTAGTCTAAAGTCACTCTAAACATCCAGTCTAAGGAAAATTGGAAGGAGAAAAAAACGGTTAAATACTCCTTGCTACATGATAAATCACCAACATAAAGTATGAAGTCATATAATTACATAATATT
This sequence comes from Plebejus argus, assembly GCA_905404155.3. NCBI lineage: Eukaryota > Metazoa > Arthropoda > Insecta > Lepidoptera > Lycaenidae > Plebejus > Plebejus argus. The sequence continues at coordinate 2,068,027 of FR989941.1, read as the reverse complement.
ATACAATTTATTACCCATTAGCTTTACTATGTATTTGGCATTGAACGCTCTCGCCATTGTCTACACGTGCGAGCAGAAAAACTGACCCCGCTCCAGTAACGATGAAAAATTACCTTTTTTTGCTGTTTTGATATACTTGTTATGATATGTGTTTTGATTTCGGCACGTGGCACGCCGCCGCACGAAAGAAATTAAAGGATTTTGTTTGAAAAACATGTTTTTTTCGCACATTGGAAGTGTTTTGACATTGAAATACGTGTGAAATTTAAACTGAATTGGTACCAAGTGAACCAACGTTCATCTACAAAATGTGATTAGGTTAGGTTAGGTACCACCCCACTCCCCAGCCCACTTAGTGGGTATAGTGGTGGCTTTTCTGCGATCATTTATTTTTACTTGAAAAAAAATAGGTTATGAATTATTATTATTATTATCAGTAAGCCGAAAATAAATTATTATTATTTCTAAAAAACATTTGTAAATCAATGTTTTGATAGATCAGACAGTAACGGCAGATATATAATATGTTTAGACTGATAGATAAGACCGGATTGATTAATCGGATTAGATATTATAAACAAGTACTACATTAATTACTATAAATTACTACAAGTTATATAAACTAGTTTCTGCTACTATGATAACTGTTCAATTTTAACATAGTCATTAAAATGCCTATTTCCCTGATAAAACAGTTAATTTACGTTGTTCGTAATTTTGAACATTATGCAATCATAAAAGTCATGCTTTGAGAAATTTGTCTATCGCGCGGATACTTAAAAATTTTCCGGGATAAAATATATTATCTTGGAAAATTGAAAGTGCCTGTTTTTGGACCCTAAATTACCTTTAAAAATGTATAAAATCGATTGAAAAGTGAAAAATTAATAATTAGACAGATCAACTTTCGCATTTACGTTTTTTTTATCCATTCGTTGAAACTTAAAAGTGAATGCGCTAGATACATTTTAAAGCTTTTTTGTAGCTAAAATTATATTTTATATTTTAAATAGTTTCTATACAGTGGTAAAGTTCTTTAGCCACTTAACCATATCAAGGTAATTACCGTGCGACATGTTAAGATATAATTAATATAGTAATTATATGTTATTACTATGTAGGTCAGCATATAAGTAGTATAATTTCTTCAACATTACAAGCTCGCCTTGTGGTGATTGATACTGTCATAATGAACATAATGTTTTGTGTTTTATTTATATGAGGCATGATTTTTTTGCTCGGCATTGTATTTTAAGTAGCTGTCATTAATGAAGGAACTTTTTCCCTAGTAATGACTTAAAGTAATTGGTGCTCACTTTACTTATTCATAACTAGAATGAAGTTACTATGTATTACAATTTTACATGTGCAGCTTAAAATTACTAGCTACTAAACATGCTCTCTGAAATTATGCTCATAAATAAACAATATTCCTTTTAAATCAATCTGCTTTTTAAAAAAACCGCATCAAAATTTAAAGATCTATCTACCTTCTATGATGATAAGATAGCGACTTTGTTCTATGCGGTTCTCTGCAAAATCCTGTCTGCAACAATTGTTTACCTTTTTTTTATGAAATAAGGGGGCAAACGAGCAAACGGGTCACCTGATGGAAAGCACCTTCCGTCGCCCATGGACACTGCAGCATCAGAAGAGCAGCTGTAGGTGCGTTGTCAGCCTTTTAAGAGGGAATAGGGTAATAGGGGAGGGTAGGGATGGGAAGGGAAGGGAATAGGGTAGGGGATTGGGCCTCCGGTAAACTCACTCACTCGGCGAAATACAGCGCAAGCGCTGTTTCACTCCAGTTTTCTGTAAGGACGTGGTATTTCTCCGGTCGAGCCGGCCCATTCATGCCGAAACATGGCTCTCCTACGTCAAAAATCACCTTCCTTGCTACATAATATTATGATGGTAGAGACTTGCGTAGATACATGAAGACTCTATATCCCTTTCTAAACTTCGTCTCTATATCATCATTTTGCATATTAGAAACGTTATTGATGTCACAGCTGACGATAAACCAAATTGTGGTTCATTCAGACCGATCCCCGTTCCCCATTGTATGTAGATTTCCTCCATAAACACCACGAGGAAATTGGAATAGTGTTTATTTCAACGATTTCTAGCCAAAAAGTGGGGAATACGGTGGGGAAAATTCTTAGCAATTACCTTTTTTATTGTTTGAGTATTCTATCCAGTGAAATATTTAACTTCATCTAGGCGATCTTAGAGTAAAGATGAAGTCAGGGCAAAAAACTTACTTAAAAATTGCGACTATTTCGGTACTGTTTGGAACCATTTTGAAATTTGAAAACTGTTCAAGAAATCTTTTGATTTATTTTCTTTTATACACGTTTCCTTCATATGACTTGGAACCATTCTTCACATTTAAAGTATTTATTTTATATTTAAGTAAACTCTTCACCTCATTCGTTATTTTAGTTGATTCAAATAAAAGCTCAGCAAACCGAAGCTTTTGTGCTTTTACGCCATGAGAAAGTAATGAGTTAGCACATAAAATTCGTGATTCATTAAATAGCACATCCACTGCACAATAGTGAAAGCTCAACACCTAAGCTCTAATAATACTCATTTACAATGTACTGCTTTCTTACGGTTTAACAGATCAGGAAATAAGTGATGCTTAAAGCCCTTCAAGAATAAAATAAGAGTCATCTAGCTTTTTCGGCCTTTTTAAATTTATTTTGAATTAATACTTAATTGCTTGTAAGTTACAACTTACAATACAATCGTTACAGAAATGCTTTGATTCACAGGACTATTAATAACAACTAAAGGATAGTTTTTACCATGGAAATGTATGATTCTGGTGCGATTAATCCAATGTACTCTTCCTTGAATCCTTCCCTGTATATTTTTTACTCATCCCAAAGTAGTACAAAACGTCCATTTAAAATACCAACTAATTTACTTAAGAAAAGTTTTCAAAAATTAAATATCTAACTTATATAATATTATAATTAATAGTTAATAGAACTGTCCATACAAGTATATCAAGATGTTTAAATCAGATTGCTTAACACTAACTTTCCATAACAATGAGTTAAGTGAATTAACTGATGCCCAAACTGAGTTATCTGAGATCAACTAACCTCTGGTTAAATAACTAAGTCACGATGGGTTGAAGTCTATAACGATAGTTAATATTTAAATACTAGTTAATTAATGTTTTTCATACGATTTGTTGAACAAAAAATTTGTAATTGGTCAAAAAAAACTAAATGAAAATAAGAGGCTCCAGATAGCTTAAAATCCGCTACTAGTCAGAAGCTACCACGAAAGTGTCCGTAAAAACCACAGATTGTAAAAATAGCTTAAGAGGATACACCAAGGGCTAGAGAAATGAAAAAAAAAGTACTTGTAATATATATTGCTGTCTCCCTTACCTCAAGCCTATACCGCAGAGCGCGATAGAGACAACTGCAGAAAATCAACGATTCGTTGTCCCCTGATTTATCAAATCAACCTCACTCTACATCAGAGTCACAGACTTCAACACCTTTATCACGTTAATTAACTTAAAAGCATCCACTTTCTTTTCATCGAACAATGGTGGGATCGGTTGCTGGCTGTCAAACCTGTCACCTGTCAGGCGGCTGTCATTGTCAAAAGCGTTTTACACCATGTATCAATGCAGATTAAAGATAAACTAGGTTTTAGGGTGTTTAAACGCTTGTTCTTTTGTTTAGTTTCAAATTAAGTTTTTCTGACCTACTATTTTGTCAAACGGTGTACAATAAAATTTTAGACGACTAGATAAGCTACTATAGCTAGTCGTTTCATTAGCATTTTTTTTATAAAAAAAGTAAAAGCTGAAAAAAAGCTAAGGAGAATTAATAGCTACTTAATTAGGTCAAGTTTATAATATATTATAATTTATAACGGTGTTAAAGCTATATGTTATTTTTTTAGTAGTAGTAGTCCACCATGACGCCCGCATCTCCGTTGCGCCAAAATTCGTTTATCGTGCTGAAACCGTATATTTTAAGGGATAAAAAAATATCCCTTGTCCTTTTCCGGGACTAAAAATATCTCCCTACCAAATTGCAGCAATTGGTTTAGTAACATACAGACAGATAGACACCCATTCGTATTTATAATATTAAGTACTTATGAATTAAAACCTACCTTTATAAGGTTTCTCATACTGAACCAACATCCTGTATTCGGTAGTACAATAAACGCACATGAAGTTGCACAGTTAACTCTGTTGTTAACTGGTTAGCACCTTAACTGGTACAAATAACCCTTGACGTGGTGTGAAAACCGCGGGATACCTTTGTCGATTACTAACCGAAAGATTATTAACTGAATATACTATTTAAGGTCATATTATTATTTTATATCTACACAGTATATTATCGTTACATGCATAATAATAAACATTAATAATTATTATTGGATCTATCATCCAATTTGATACCCAAGCTATCCGTTTTATGGATAGAATCTGAGAAACATCTTACCAAATTAGTCTTGATACACTTGATAAATGGAATACCTACTAATTATAACATAATTAAAAAGATGTTCAAAATACATAATTATTAATTACTAAACTTTATAATACTCTTAATCAAAAAATATCAAATGTCTTCTCTCTTTTCAGGTAAGCGAAAAAACAATTTTTAAGAAACAATGTCCATTAAGTGTTATTTCGGTAAGTTTGACGCCTATGATGTCGATACGGGTTTTGGCTTAAGTTGTGTGTTTTGGCTTGTTGTTTTCGGGGTCATGATGATGATGTCCAGTTGGCAAACATGGTCAAGAACCAGTAGTGTCGTAAGTAGCAGACACAGTGGCGTAGCTAGAGTGTGGGCGAGCCGGCCCTCCATTCATGAGTTGGTCAATCCGACCCACGCGGTACCAATTATATTAATTAATTTACGTATACTATACAAAAGACAGGAAATGGTTTTCTTATTTTCTAGAAAAAAATTATAAGTAACTTGGCAAGTAAGTTGGTGTAGTGCGCTTGTGTGACTTTAGCGTAACACATAAAAGTTAACTAGGCAACAGAAAACGTTAATTTAACTGGGTTTAACTGTAGTTTGGTATAATTTTGATATTATTCTATGTATTAATTTATGATTACACTAAATAGATTTGGAAGCACACACTTTTAACAGAGTAGACAGAATTTATAATTATATTTTAGATCATTCACATAATAATATGAAGACAGACGTCTCAATACCAAAGTTGGAATAAGTCGCTTCGGGATGAGAACTGACTTTAACTCCAACAAAATTCTTAAAAAGTGACTCCCACGTATTATATTAAAAATATCGACTTAAATACTGACATATTAATCACAGTAACAGTACTACGCCTACGCCAAAACCGATGTAACTTTTACAAACATATTTGATTACTGGTTACGAAATGACACCGTGGTCACTCAAGAGGTGTCGCATAACAGATAATTATCATTGAAATGTATCTCATTAGGGGCCCTAATTATACGGTAGTTACGAATCAACAAGCTTGAAATGAGTTTTGAATATTAGAATGAAACCAAAGATTCAAATGATTGGATAAGTAAAAAAAACACTTCTTAATCAAGTAGCAAAGTAGGTAATAAAGCGCGATCCATATTACTTATGTTGCTAGAAGGTTACTGATGCAAAAGGTTTTCTATCTGTCTGTTTGTCGTCTCTTCAGATTGAAACCGCTAAACCAATTTGGGTGAAAGACACGGAGAGACGTTTTTGGTTTTTGAGAGAGAGAGAGATGAGTGAGGACCGTTATACAACGTATAGTGTACAATAAACATACAAATCGAACTCTTTAAAAACGTTATAGTAGATTCCTATAAAAAAACTAAACCGCCCAAAATGAAGTTACAAAACTCATTCTACAAAGCCCTTGCTGTGTTCACAGCTGGAAATAAAAACCCTACCAACTGTACATTGAGTTGTTTTATTAAGATACGTTTAAATATCTCTGGCACCACCTTCAATGGTAAAAAACTAAAAACCGTACCACTTAGTACAGAATAGCCAACAAAGGGCTTTTTGCTCACTGTAGTAGATTTAGGAGTAGAATAGATAAGGCATAACACTGATTTTGGGGACAGTAGCTTTTACAAAATACAAAAATTTGTACAAGTTACTAAATGAGCAACTATACATAATATAATATTTACCTATGTCCTAGCAGTTGTTAAAAATATTTATCCTTTAAAATACTATTATTTACTCCCGATGTAAAAACACGAAAGGTTCTTGGCACTCTTCTAAAAGGCAACGCATTTCACAAATAGTTTGAAATCTAGATAGTACATATCAAGAACCTAAAACAAAAAACACTTTCGCTGTCTACAATAGAGTTTCCATAGCATATTTTATACTAACCTAACCTAACTTTTCTTTCTTATCCGATATTGTAAGCCATATCTATTCCTTTCCAATATTCTCGGCATATCTATCCAATAGTATCTCTGACCGTTACTCCAACATATCTATTAACACCAGCATTGTCGGGAAATAGCCCATTGTCTGACCGATATCGGATATGGTAATTATATACGACTGTCCGATTTTGTTTAGCACTATTGTGGGAATATGCCAATGTTGAGTGGACAGTGGCTGCCATACACGCTATGGTTTATCGGAGAGGTCCACTGTGCATGTATTCCGGAGTGTGTGTGGGAATACCTGTGCAGTTTTTTTAACCTGCGCAGGCGACCGGCGCAAAATCGAAAATCAATTCTTTCGAGTCCACTATCTTCAAAGGGCTATATTACAAATCGCTAACTAGTTGGACGTTGAGTGACGATCGTTCAGTCGACAAATCGTCATCGTCATTCAATGAATGCGCTAGTCATTCAATCCAATCGCAGATTAAACAAGATGACTGCGGCATATCTACAGGGTGTAACCAAACTAAGTGATTATACTTTAGGGCAGTTTAGGGTGCATAAAGCCCTTCAGCCTTATGTAGAGTACATAGAGGAAGTAGTATCGCTTATAAAATATAGAACGCAGCGGAGCAAGCCTATATAAGCATGATTTCAAGTTAATTGAAGTGGCAAAATAGTGCAGTATCGCCCATAAAACTTGTGCACAGTGCTTATGTATAAAAAAAGGTTTCTAGCCAATAATAAAGAGGCTTCTTTATATAAAGTCTTGACAATGATCCCGTTGTATTTCAACACTTAGATTTATCCTTACGCATAAAATACTTTGCACTACACAATGAACACAACTTTCGCTTTAATGTACGTAGGAAGTTGAATTATCTTGTACTTAGATTATTATGTAGCTCATTAGAATAAAATCGTCATTAGGAGCCCATCAGCTACTGTTATTAAAATGTAATCTACTTGATTGTGACGTGTGAAGACTTTATACGACTAAATTGTGACTGGTTAACATAGAAACTACTGTAGAGTTTATTGTGAAGATGCTAATGATGTTGTAAATTGAATTAAACTGCATGGCTAACATGCAATATTATAATATTATCACAACATACAAATTTACAAAAAATAATTTAACCAAACCTAACCTCTTTACGCCCTAACCGCTGCACCAATTTTGCTGAAATTTAGTGTGCAGATACGTTGAGTCCCGAGAAAGGACGAAAGATACTTTCATCCCAGAAATGTACGGTTGCGGGCAAAGTTGCGGGCGTCATCAGGTATTGTCATATTTTAATTCGTCAAGCTAAAATTGCTTGCAAGCTTTTTTTATTAACTATATACATATTAGTACATTCTGTACGTTTCCTAAATTGGTATAGAGCTGGTCTTTCATAAAGGTATAATAAAACAAATATCCATATTTCCATTAAGACTTTCATAAAGCTTACTTAATTCTTATAATTCTTACAATATGTGGACTAAATCCGTGTTCTTATTTTAATCACTTAATGAGTTTTACTTTCGTCAAGTGATTAACAATTCTCAGTAATAAGATCGATTAATATTTATGTTGTCACTTAAAACAGCGACATATAAATATAATATTTTACTTGAATAAAGTTTTTCGCCATTATTTAAGCTTTTAGTGTTGACAGAGTTAACAATATGATTACCATATAGATAAAATATTTTATGTAAATTAAGAGAAGTTAAAAAAATATCATAAAAGAAACTAGATGTCACCTTCCTAAACTGTTTTTTGTAGTTAAAAGTAGCCCATGTCATTCCCAATTCTGTACCATTTTTATCAAAAGCATTTCAGAAGTTTCGGAACGTGTTTAATTTAAACAATCAAATAATAATAGTAAAAGCAACAAAAATTTATAACACAATTGAACTTTCATGAAGGTCCTCGGATTTAAGAGACGAAAACCATCAAGAACTTGGTCAACCATCGTGTTTTTCTGCAGTAAAAAGTAAGTCATATTTCTGTTACTCAACAAACGCGAGCAAACTTAAAAACTTCCCGTTCTCTCAATTAAACTAGTGACATTTAAAGGTATGTCATAACACTTTCTCAATTAGCGATTTCGTAACGGACCCATTAAAAATAAATTAACTCCTGGACGGGGCATAAACGTCCCATGGTGTTATGGAACTAATTGAAAATGAACTTACAGAGCATCAATTTATTGGGCAAATCCTAGAGTTATATTTTAAGGCTTTTATAAGATTAAGGCAGAGCTATATAATTACTTCTCCATGTCTCTGTCTTATACGTTAAACAAAGCTATAAGACATAATATAATAATTATATTATGTCTTATAGCTTTGTTTAATAATTATATTATGTAACAAAGTTACATAATATAATTATTATATTATGTAACTTTGTTTAACGTATAAGACAGAGACATGGAGAAGTTAGCTCTGCCTTAATCTTATAAAAGAAGTGACGTTGTTTAGTTAGTCCTGTCGTTTTTTATTAAGGTCCTATGACAATGCAACGATCAATGAATCGCGCTTTAGTTAATTTACAGTTTGTTACATGGGATATATTTTATGCCTCTATCAGACCAGGATAATATAATTATAGAATTTATTAGCGCCATTTGAAAAAAAAAATCCTAAGTTAGCTATAGAAGCTAATAATAATATTATGCTTTATATTATAAAATACCGAGAACTCTACATAATTTTAAGAATTTTTTTAGGAACAGAGTTAAACTAAAAATAGATTTTATTAAGTACCCACACGTGTGGTAATAATCAAGGGATCGCCCTTAATATTAACCCTCCAGTACCACAGGGGGTGCACCATATCCCAGCAGTCAAAACACAATTATTACATTATGAAAACGCAATAAATTTTTATTAACAAAATATTTATTATTGTTTTGTTGGGGTTACATCTATAGTGGTTGTGTGGTCGGTGATATTTAGTTAGCTTGTTTGTTTGAGATGTTATAATATTTTAGTGTTAACTGTTAAGTGATATGGAAAAAATGATATTGTTGGTATAGTGAACCATATTTATTTATTTATTCATGTAAGAGAACATAAGCTGCAAATTGTTATCATCCGTAAAAGATTATGTTATTCTGACTCATGTTTTGTCTTTAACAAGGAATGGTTATGTGTCACTCTGCCTCACTTCAGTTTTACATTACTCGACAAACATAACCTTCCCTCTCTAGTCGGGCAACTTAAAACCTAACCGAAGAACGCTCAGCAGCCGTTGGTATTATCTGACATTTGCAAGGACCCCATAACTTATCAGCGTTACTCACCCTCGTATTAACCAAATGTCAACTCCCAATAGTACCGTAGATCGCAATTGCTCCTAAAGATCATCATATTTATTAGCAACGGCTGCAGTTTTTACGGTCAAAATAAAGTTCATTTGAAAGAAAAGAAAAGTTGACGAATCCTATGTTGTAAATGAAAAATTCCAGCTAAGTTTAGTGAAGCTAAAATGTTAATTAAAGGAAAGAATTTGTTGAAACTTATCGGTTGTTGAAAAAGTTACAGCAAAGTTATAAGTCGTAGAATACGCTATTAAAATAAATTTGTAAAGGGTATGCCTTTTATATAGCGAATAGCGATTAAATAATATTATCAGCAATGTAATTATATATTCCTGATGTTAATTACTGACTTCAATGCATATAAAACTTGACTTTGACTTTGAACCACATTTGAACCGTGAAAGTTTGAAACAGATGCGATGTAACCGACAAATTATTTCCCATCTGCAGAAACTGTAAACGTTTTTGTAACCGGCTGTGGTGAGTAATGGTGACGTCATTCGCAAATGGTACAAAAACGACCCACATGTAGTGACAGGTTGTGTAACGTTAAGCCGGGTCTAGACAAGGCAACATTTGTTTGTTTGGACATTAACTAGACATTGGACAATATTTAATACAAAATCAAATGCAAAGAAAACTCACCATAGACTCTAAATTCAATCGTCAACAAAAACTTTTCGCGCTTCTTTTTTGTCATTCCAGCGATGTCATCTGTTTTGTGTCTTTTTGTCATTGATGGAGAAGGTCATTGACTAATCTTTGGTGACAAAAAGTTTGGTTCTCAATTACCCCAGTGACGTCATTGGCGACCCACATGTAGCCGGCGGTAGATTGAGTAAGTGATTGCAGTTTTGGCTTTACCTACACGATGACGGTAAACAAATTGTTTGTTGGAACTGGAACAGTACCTTTTATACAATCAATTACATATATTAAGTTTACAGTATTATTAAGTTGAATATTAAGTACTTGTCGAAATGAGTATAGTTATTATAATACAAGACAATTTCTTGAAATACATATTATGCAATAATTTTGTGTTAATTAATTATGAAGATTCCAGTCCAAAAATACTCTTCGAATTCTATGCATTTGTCTGTTATGCCGTTTTTAGACTCGTCTGGTGACTGTTTCTAGTCTTTCTGTAGCGTTTGGTATTTAGACCCTTAAGTGTGAACTTGTCCTAACTATAGTGTAGTAGGGTAGGAAGTGTACAAAACACAATTATCGTGCGTTTAAGTCATGAAACTGTAGTAAGCTGTTACTGCAGGTATTAAGCGTTTACAAACGTTTCGATTGTAGTTCGATAAAATCTAATTTAAAAGCTACCAACTGATAGATTAGTTCTAGTTTACTTGTATTTGACTTGTATTTGAGGGTAGATTTTGAGACATTATCGGCACGAATGGACTTGGCAGAGATGTAACGTTTTATCTAATGACCTTGTATAATAATTTTGACAATTAGGTTTGATAATAAGTACAGGAGCCTTATTCCCGAAACTGATATCAAACTGATATCAGATTTTTGACACTTTAGACATCTAAAATATAAAGAAATAGCATGTCTAAAGTGTTAAAAATCTGATATCAGATTGATATCAGTTTCGGGAATAAGGCTGCAGAGTGCAGGCTAAGTTCTGTATTTTACATCTTATACGACTTTTATAGGACTATATTATATAGAACCTTCCTTGAAACGAAATCAAAATATTAAGCTTTAATCCTGTTGGCATTGCATTAACAGCAAATTGTTAATCTCTTGTTGAAGTGAAAAAAATCTGATGCGCTGCAAATTGCAATTGTTTAAAACTAGACACTTATTGATCACAAAACCTTATAAAATTTATGACAATGTAGGTTTTATTTATCGTCGAGGGCCTGTTTGACCACTTTCTGATGAAGTGCCGAATAGGGTATTCACAACTTTTTCTACAGATTCTGCATACTTCATCTGTCGAGTTAAATGGTGGATAGCCTATTCGGCAATTATGAGTTAGTGGTGAAACAGGCCCCGAGAATCGCAATTCTGACAAACAGACAATACCCTAGGTATTGTTTAACAAAATGTGCGGGCCTCAACTATTGACATGTACCGGAAGGAAGCGACCAATTAGTGACGCGTGCGCCATCTTTTTTGTCAGTCTGTGAAACCATATGAGGACATAATTCGAGTTTAATTTACTCACCTACATAAAAACATCTGGCCATCTAGATTATTCTTTTTAATCTCGATTGACACTTGAAAGCATACTTTCGTTTACTTTTTTTATCAACTTTAAAACAAAATAGTATTTTAAGGTGTCCTGGGGTATGGTACTGTCCTTACACCTTATTTGGAGATAAATGAAAGAAAGAGTACTTGCACTTTATATATTCTGGTAATAACTAAGACCGTGTTCCCTACTGCCCAACTCGCACGCAACTGCGGGCCGTAGCTCCACGCCACATCGCCTTACATTCGCGTCAGCATTCTGCTTACTGCAACTATGTCATCGCCACAATACTCCCCCTTTTGAAAAAAAGAAAAATCCTAAAAGAAAATACATCATCCTAATTTACAATTTACAAAACATTTCTAACTACTTGCTAGTCGCTACAAGAACGGGCTGACGTTGCGTCTGGGCGAGTGGGGAACGATACAATATCATAACATAATACAATGTTACCTTATCTAGTTATAACAATAACACTTGTCCTTATCTACTTATAACAATATAATACAATGCACATATTATATATCTACATCTTACTGAAAACGCAGAGGCAGCTTTACGTGCCTACCGCTGCGTGTGGTACGAGTCACAGGCTTTCCGCAACTATGTGCGTCGGACAATTTTTCACTACTCTCCATATCGGTACTTTCCGCAACTGAACTCTGCGAAGTGTCCTCATTGTGTCCATTGGGCTCTCTTAAAATATATCCTGGCTTAAGCCGATCTACTGAAATATTAATCTGCCTATTATTTACTTGCACCTTAAAAACCTTGTCTGACCTGCTTATAACGCGATAGGGGCCATCATAATTAGGAGTTAAAGGCTTTTTTACCGCATCATTTCTAATAAACACGTAGGAACACGTTTGCAGATCCTTATACATAAATAACTTACGCGAATCGCTATCCGCTCGTGCCTTGGGTCGTAGACTATGAATAATTTCACGTAATTTTTCTACGTACGTGTAATAATTAAAATTAGCTGTTCCACTTACCTCGTTGTAGAAATCGCCAGGTAAGCGTAAAGGTTGCCCCAACGCCAGCTCTGCCGCGCTAAGGCCGGTGTCACACCGAGCCGCAGCGCGGAGTCCGAATAAAACGGTGGGCAACTCGTCATCCCACGACGATCTATCTGTCAGCCTACACTTGAGAGCTACTTTAAAAGAACGATGCCACCGCTCTATTTTCCCATTACTTTGGGGATGATAGGGGGTGGTCCTTATTTTCTGGACTCCTAACATTTTTAATAAGTTACTAAATAATTCGCTTTCGAACTGTCTGCCTTGATCACTCGTTAACCGGGCTGGGCATCCAAATCTACAAACCCAATTTTCATAAATCGCTCTGGCGACCGTTTCAGCAGTTATGTCGCCAGTGGCTACCGCCTCAGGCCAAGATGTGAACCTATCTATAATAGTAACGCAATATCTATTTCCTTTTTGCGTCGTCTGTAACGGGCCTACAATGTCCACATGAATATGGTCGAAACGATCGCTCGGTACAAACGAGCCTAAATCCGAAATGACATGACGATTAACTTTACTTTTTTGACATGAAATACAGCTTTTAGTCCAATCTCTAACATCTTTATTCATTCCTGGCCAGAAAAAACGAGACGTGACCATTTTCAGCGTTGTTCTAATACCTGGGTGACTAATGCTATGCACTGAAAGAAAAATATTTTTTCTAAATTCTTTTGGTATGTATGGCCTAAGATTACCCGTTGATATGTCACAATATATACTTTTATTTACATTTGGTAGACTAACCTTTTTTAATTGAATTTCTGTCGTATTATTAGATCCTAAAAATTTTTTAATCTGTTCATCATTTTCCTGTTGCCATGCTAACTCCTCGTAGTCGACTACAGTCGGACATACGATTGTCTCTATGCGCGATAAGGCGTCCGCTACTGGATTTTCGCTACCGCCTACGTATAGAATGCTGTTTGTATACTCGCTTATATACATTAACTGTCGAATACGTCTAGGTGTCTCTTTTTCTGAATTAATCTTAGTAAGTGCGTGAGTCAAAGGCTTGTGATCTGTAAATACTGTTAAGTTACGACCTTCAATCATGTTTCTAAAATGCATAATAGACATATATATAGCTAGTAACTCTCTATCATACGTACTGTAATTTTCCTGCGCTTGCGAAAGTTTTTTTGAGAAATAACCTAAAGGTTGCCATGCACTGTCGACATACTGCTGTAAAACGGCACCGACACACGTATTAGAAGCGTCTGCCATAATTGATAAAGGGGCATCCGAAACCGGGTGAGCGAGTGTCGCGGCGCTTTTAAGGCTCTCCTTACACTGCTCGAAGGCTAACTCCGATTCCTGATCCCATGCTATCCTACTTTTATCTTTTTTCTTAGCGTTGTGCAAAAACTTGTTTAAATGCGCGTGACTTTCGGCGGCCTTAGGTAAATGTGACCTATAAAAATTTACCATGCCTAAAAATCTTCTCAAACTTTCCACAGTTTCTGGCTTTGGGTAGTCCGTGATGGCCTTGACTTTTTCTTCTAGTGGACGTATACCTTCCTTTGTAACTTTATATCCTAGAAATTCGATTTCATTTTTGCCAAATGCACATTTAGATGTATTAATTGTAATTCCTAATTTACTAAATCTTTGAAAGACTTGTTTTACATGCCCTTTGTGAATGACGTCGTCCTCAGAAGCTATGATGACGTCATCAATATAACAGAATAATGAACTATGCTGTTCTTTTCTCGTGCTAGAATCTACCATAGAAATATTCTCTAAACCCTTTAATACCGTGTTGTCCATAAATCTCTGGAAAGTTTGAGCGGCATTCTTCAGTCCGAAAGTCATGCGAGTAAACTCATAAAGACCGAAAGGTGTAATTATTGCGGTCTTCTCTACATCCTCTGGAGCTATTCTAATAATATGATAGGCACGATTTATATCTAACTTAGTGAATATCTTTGCACCTGTCAAAGTGTAAGTAAAATCATGCAATCTAGGAACTGGGTATCTGTCCGGTACAGTTATGGCATTTAATCTACGGTAGTCTCCACAAGGCCGAATTTGTCCATCCTTTTTAGGGACGACGTGTAATGGACTAGCCCACTGACTGCTAGATGGTTGACAAATACCCATTTCCTGCATCAAGCGAAATTCATCTCTTACCTTCTTGTACTTCTCAGGAGGGAGTGGTCGTGCGCGCGCATGGACTGGTGGACCTGATGTCTCTATGTGGTGGTAAACAGCATGATCAGGCACATCCTTGAAAAATGCGGGTCTAGTAATCTCTGAAAATTGCTCTAATAAGTCGCGGTACGGGTTATCAGCCTTAATTGTCGTAATCGAAGGCATTTTGTGACTTATGATGGTCCCTACCGTACATACAGTTGTTACCTGGTCAATTAATTTTTTGTTATATAAATCTACCACTAACCTATGTGTTTTTAGGAAATCGGCGCCTATAATTGGCTTACCGATGTCACAAATTACAAAAGGCCATTTATAACTACGTCTTAATCCTAAATTTAATTCTAATGTTACAACACCGTATGTGTTAATTAAAGTGCCATTCGCTGCATACAATGTATATGCACTTTTATCATATTTCTTAAAATTACTGAACTTAGAAACAGGGACGATAGATATATCGGCTCCTGTATCAATTAAAAAAATCATACCGCTCCTAGAGTCTGTTACACATAAACGATGGCTTTCCTCAAAACTGGCACAATCCTCCATCGCCGCAGACTGCACCGCATCTAGTTTCCCGACGCCGGTGACGTTCTCCAGTTGCACGGGGACTCACACTGCTTGGCTGCTGCCCGATAGCGAAAATGGTACTTGCATAACCAATCTGCACTCTGTGGTGTGCGCCTGGGACCTCTGGAACGTGAACGGGATCTGCTTCTACGACCGTAGAACCGGAAACTCCGCCGTTGTTCTCTTCCTCTTATTTCATTGACCTCGCCTCTCAGCCTCTTTATTTCTAGAGACATGTTCCGCATTTCTGTGAGCAGTTCGGTGTTCACCGTCGTATCGTTATGTGAAGTCGACGGCTTATTAACCTCCACTATCTCTCCGCTCCGCAGGTTGTCCATGATCTTGTCCGCCATGCCAGCAAGCTCGTCTAGCTTGGTATCGGCCTTACAGCTTGCGAGAATTGCACGCACCCATCCTGGTAACCGGGACATCCACAGGTTCTTCAAGGTATCTCCCGCCGTAGAAGTATTTCTCGCCAACTCCTTCATCTTAGCCAGAAGCTGTGAAGGGCGCTGCTGACCCAGATCCATCTCCTTTACCAGCTTATGAAATTGGGCCTCCGCACTCTCCTGGTATATTTTCAGCAATCTATTCTTCAGGGCTGTATAGCGCTGTTGCGCCGGAGGTTCATCTATTAAATCAGCGATTTGGCTTAACTCCTCTTTGCCGAGTTTCGCTAACACCAAGTCATATTTCACATTTTCTGACTGGTGTTGTGGTCCTACGACCGCTTCAAATTGGGCGAACCACATGCGTGGCATATCGGTCCAAAACGATGGTATCCTCGTGGATAAACTTATGGCAGCCAGGTCGTGGTTGGGCTGGGTAGTAACTATCTGCTGCTGGGCCGGGTTTGCCATGTTACACGCGCGAAATTGTCTTTAACTCGAAACTGTCCTTACTCGATATTGTCCGGTACACCACTAACCGGTACACGTGTACTTGATAAGTTCGTATGACGCAATCAATTTTGTAACACGCGGCGCGACGCGGTGAGTTGCGTGGGCAGTAGGGAGCAAAATCACGAAAAGATCACGGAAATATCACGAAAAAAAATCACGAAAATCACGTCGGGTGTAACCACTTTAAGGTGTCCTGGGGTATGGTACTGTCCTTACACCTTATTTGGAGATAAATGAAAGAAAGAGTACTTGCACTTTATATATTCTGGTAATAACTAAGACCGTGTTCCCTACTGCCCAACTCGCACGCAACTGCGGGCCGTAGCTCCACGCCACATCGCCTTACATTCGCGTCAGCATTCTGCTTACTGCAACTATGTCATCGCCACAGTATATTTTGATTTTGTTACATTTTAAAAAATAAAGTCTACTAGCATCGATGCTTTGAAAGTGTCCTTTGTTTTATGCTAATTGAATGCTTATAAATTATAATGTTGAGATAACATTTTCCTCTGGTTTTTCGAAGACTAGGCTGGACTTGAAAGATCCAACGAGACTGGAACTTACTTTAAATAATAATGGAAGCATCAAAATATTGAGCAGATTTTTTCTAAGTTAGAAAAATCTATCTCCATAACAATAATAACCTACATGACAAAACGTTTGCCGGGTAGCTAATCAAATATTTAACTTATCTAATAGCTTAAAGATAACTTAATAAATCGCGGCTTTCAAATTCGTATAAATCACGGTACCGAATACCCGTGACCTGCGAGGGGTTATCGCAGCGAAAGGCTTCTTTGGGTAGCGTCTGACATAATGAACATAAATATATACTTTTACTCTATCGGCGTCTATTATCTTTTTACCGACGGCGACGTTTCATATTTATTGTGAAACTAAAGTCTAATGGAGATACCATCCGGTGCATCCCCACAAAATCATATTATATCCTAATCGGTGCAGCAGTTTTAGATGGCTTTAGCATGGTAAGATACGTGCGTGCGAAATGTCGAGTAGGACAGACTCATACACTTAGGCATTCATACTAATATCATAATAAGAAAGCGCCTCCGTGGTCTAGTGGTATAGAGCGCGGCTCTTGACTCGGAGGTCGTGAGTTCGATTCCCGCGTTGGAAACATGTTATCTCCAAGTTTGGTTAGGACAATGCAGGCTGATCACCTGATTGTCTGACAAGTAAGATGATCCATGCGTCGGATGGGCATGTAAAAAGGCGGTCCTGCGCCTGATCTCTCGCCGGTCGTGTCGGTCTGTCGTCTCACTGGGTTATGAGCGTAAAGGAATAAAGAGTGCTCTTGTGTACTGCGCACAAACTTGGGCACTATAAAATTACTCCTGTGTAGCTGGCCTGGTTTCAATAAAACCGGCCACCGTCACCGAAACCGGTGTGGGAGCTATTATTATTATTATAAGAAAGTTTGTCTGTAAACACTCCACGCTAACCGCTGAACTGATTTTACGGGTATGAAGATAGTTCGAGTGAACGATGAATCCCGAGAAAGGATATAGAACAATAAACGAACTTCTCCAACCCCGTAGCGCGCTGCGCGGATGCGCAACGGATTAAAGTAATTTCAATTGTCTATGGGCTTTTCGCTCATATTCTTTGTATGTCGCTTTTTTATATAATTTGTAGCGCAACGAAGTTGCAGGCGTCATCTAGTTGATCGTATGGATGAGAGGTGTCTACTGTTTAATCATCTCTAGAAAAATACACCCTGGATTATTGCCAGCCGTTTTTGTGTATGTAGTTAAAGTAAAAATGCATGTGTAGTGCAGTATCTTCCGCGAAATCCACTATTACTACACTACACATGCATTTTTAATATATCATCTCTCATATTATTATTATATTTTATAGCTATTATCTGCAGTTAAATATGCATTACCTGAATTAAAATTGTTTATTCGCGAATTATGTTTGTTTTAAGAACAGTTATTGATCAAGTTTCTCTAAATGTCCTTATACGGGTAACATTTGGGTTTTACGATCATTATACTTTCATTATAATGGCCACCAACGTGGTCGCCGACGTTAAGTAATGTTTAAGTGATCTTAATCTTTATCATTGGATCTAAACAATAAAAACTCAAAAAAAATCCCTTATTTGTTTGAGTCAAAGAACTTTTAATGTACCTTGAACATTTCATTGCAGGCGCAGCTAAACAACAGTATAAAATTGCATGTAAAAGATATTAGTACATATTAAAGTATAAAGATATACCTATTGATAGTAGCGACTTTGTGAAGTCAAGTATTATGTACTTATCATATTATCAATTTCGTCATAATATAATATACATAATATAAAAAAACAGCAAGGAACATGAAAAATAATAAAATTCCGTGCCTTGTCTTTCATTAATAATCAGTTATCAAGAAATTAGAGAGATTATAATAATTACTACGATTAATTTTAATCCCGACGAAAATCTTTACACTTTGGTTGTTCTGCTTTCGCTTACTATTTATCCCATACAATGTATGAAAATCGTTTTATTTGTCCATACCATTTGCTTTTATACAAAGACGCTAATGAAGACTGTAACGGAATACAGAACCCGTTTAAAGACCTAGGTTCGGAAAAAACAGTTCGAAACTGCCCTGTACGGACCCTTATATGGGGCGAAACGGAATTCGCTTAAACGGTTCAAAAGACGTTATAATCATCATAATCAGTCGTTGTTATTGAAAAAATGTAGTGTTTTCTACCTGTGCTATATTTTATAACAACGAAATGACATTGTTATGTTCACGGAATTAAAAAATATATAAACAAAAGTATTCATTCTACTTTTATGGTCTTAGGTACCTCTATGTTTTTGAGAGAATACTGATTTGTAGTTTGATAGTAAACGTACTGGAATGAACAAACAACAAAGCTGCAATACCTATTATTATCAATTTTGACCCTATTCGATTAAGTATTCGTTCAAGATTTGACTTTTAAAGCAATTCAAAAACATTTCGTTTTCTTTTTACGAAATAAATTTTCAGCGATCCGATATCATGTCCAAAGAATATGGCCACAGCCAAAGCTTTTCATAAGATTAGTACAAAAAACTTTTATTCAATTGGGCTGCAGTATGTAACTGCACTGTAACTGATTGCAATCTTATCTCGCTGTCGGCTTTGGGCTAATTAGCTTAAGATTGTGAAACGCTTTTATGCTTTACTTGTGCTTCAATGAGTAATGATGCTAAAGCTCTGTTCGGTTTTAAAGTTTAAAAGTTCTTTGTTCATCATCATCAGCCTTTAAGCCATAGATTCCATTAGTACGATGGTATTATTGATTGCGTGCGAGAAATATAGCATCTTAGCAACCCTATCTAGATTCTTGCTCTTTTGCTAAAATAAAACTTTTGATTGTAATCAGTAAGTTTTGTTTGTGGTTTCTAAACTTACTGTAGTAAGTTTTAGAAACCACTAAGAATGGATTCTACAAAACTCTACCTCTAAGGGGTGAAGTCTATCCCGAAGGTATATTTAGCGGGCGAAGGCACTGATAAAAGCAGTCTGCTATAATTTCACCTAGATTACCCCAATACATCGAAAAGTGAATTATTTAATTGAAATCCGAATCAATTAAATACAGCCAACAACCTGACCGGATGAAAACTGCACATTTCCTATTCCATCCCAGACAGGACGTGATAGTCATCATCATTACCTTTTGTTGCCATATTCTCGCTTTGGTTGCTCTATGCAATACTGACGTCATAGACAATTGCTTTAATATAGAATTATGGCGTTTAAATGTGTGAATGTGACTCAGGAGGAAGTAATTAAAATTCAACTTTTGGCCCGTCTCGTGACCTCCAGCCGTTGTGGCATTCGGAGTTATTCTGCCTCGGAGTTTGTATGAGAATGAGTATTTTAAACTAAATGTTAACAAAGCTCAGTAAAGAGTTATAATGCTACCAATTTAAATGTTAATAGCAATAGTTATGGAATACAATAGCATTTCATTTTTGCACATACAACAAAAATTGAATGCTGACTTAATTGATGTGAATTTAGCTGACATTGATATGAATGAAACTATAGGTCTACCAGAATCTGATGGCGAAAATTGAGAATTTAAATTGACTCTAGCAATACCGGGGTAATTGGAATAAAACATTTTGATCCTTTTTTTTCTAAATAGCAGCTGATTCTTTGTGTTAAACATGCAAATATAAAAATTAATCCAATGATCTAGGATATTTTTTAAAAATCTCCTGTCAAAAATTGCCATCAGATTCTGGTAGACATATTATATACACAGATTTTATCCTTTAGGATACAGTAGACCTACTGAACCTAATCGTATCTCCAGAAGATACAGATCTCAAAGTTATAAATCATGTGATGTAACATACCAATGAGAACAAAAAGTTGATTAAAGTTGAAGTAATTTGAGCTATTAACATTCAAATACCGACGCTATCTATCTACTATCGCTATGGGCATTCCTCACAGGAAAGTAGCTTAGTCTCTCTGCGGAGTGCAACGCACAGATGATGGTGAGAAAATAATTATATGAAAGTAAAAATGCAGCACAGTAAGGTTATTTAGCACTGCTACGCGTAAATAAATTTTTTCTGTGTCTGAAATAAACAATAAGGTATTCGAGTGAAGGTTTACTAAATGTTAATCGAGTAAAGCCGATAGGGTAGTTATAGGAATGCCGCATTGGTGGTGATAGAACCAGATCATTTGCTAAATCCCATCGATTTTAATGCGTATTTGATTGACTTATTTTGTCCTTTTAGTTTTCACTCCTGTTAAAATATTAAATCTTAACCTAAACTGTAGGGTAATATGACAAGCTTATTTACCTTGGCTTATTCAAAAGGCTTAGAAGTATGCCAAGTTGATTTTGCAATTAAACTCCTGTCAAATAATAGAATCTAGATTCTAGACAGAGTTCATATCTAGACTCCACAAATCACGGGCCAATAGGCCTATTATACAGTTAATAATTGTGAGAACTTTCACCGGGTAATATCATAAATATTGGAACTGAGTGACAGATGTAGAATAGAGCTAGAACTAAATCTACGCCGCGAGGAAAGTTATCGTTTATCCACGAGAAAGTTCTGAACGTTTATGTAATAGTGTATGTTGAGGATTGATAGATCGAAAACTATTTGCCAAACAAAACAAATAAGAGAAATTTTGCATAAAATCAGTTCCACCCAATCAATTGTTTTCGTGTTTGTTGTCAGACAATTATTTTTATTTGATAAGTAGTTCTCTTTTTATCAAAAGTAAAATAATTGTGAAACTATAGTTTTTATTTATCTGAAAAGGATCGGTGACAATATTGAATTTAGCTTTATTTCGTTACACAGGTACATCAAAGATAGGTAGTTTGATTGTTTGGTTTAATTGGATCTTAGCTTTGCTTACTCTCAATGTATTTATGGAGAATAGTATCTCAAACTATTTTATCTAAAACCTAGCTAAAACCCTAATATTCTTTAACCTTAACTTATGTGTGAATAACTGCTAATATTATAATAATACCTGGACTAAATTACGTAACTAAGATTATAGTACGGTTAAGTTAGAATGTTTTCGAGACATATAAAGATGTTATCGTAGTGTATGTTCACGCCATAATAGCGTTCTTCCTTATGCCCTCGATCTTATCCTGATTATCGCTACAGGCTTGAGGCTAGTCCTTATGAGATCTTAGTTAAGTAATCTTGGTATATCATAGCAATTTTAAATGACTTTCTAAGTCTTGATAATATGTTGATCATTATGATGAATTCTGTGGTTTATGACGAATTATTTCTTTTAATTTTTAACCCCCGACCAAAAAGAGGGGTGTTATAAGTTTGACGTGTCTGTCTGTCTGTCTGTCTGTCTGTCTGTCTGTCTGTCTGTCTGTCTGTCTGTCTGTCTGTCTGTGGCATCGTAGCATCCAAACGGGTGGACCGATTTTGATCTAGTTTTTTTTGTTTGAAAGCTGACATGACGGTGAGTGTTCTTAGCTATAGTTCATCATCATCAGCCTGCTCATTGCTGAAATATCACGGTATATCTGGTTCGTGATAGGACGATTAGCAACTTGCAGTCGTTTGATGGGTTTTATATTTTGCATCCTGGTTCGAGACACTTATGAATATATACACATTATTGGAAAGTTGACCTGGTGGTGCAGCATCACCTGGTAATCAATAGGATACCCAACTCCTCACCAACTTAGAGCAGAGGTTTCGTGTTTGGGCTCATTTTAATTGCGACAACCAGTAAGACGTATATAAACAGTAAATATTTGCATGCTGCTGCTGCAGCATCACCTGGATTCTATAGGAGCCAAGCTCCGTATGAACCTAAAGTGGAGGTTTCATGTTTGGGCTCATATTGATGGCCTCATCCAAGAGGACATATTTTATAGATGGTATTCATTGGGATATGATTCAGTTGATAGGAATTATTCTGCACAAGTTTAAAAAGCATAAAATAAAATTAAATTAAGAAATTTAAAAAAACCCCCGCCAAAAAACTTTAAAAAGTAATGAAATAACATTTCCTGACTTTAAGTTTAAATCATTCCTAAGAGTAAAGTAATATTTTAGTCCATAATTGTTGTCAAGGTGTGTCGGGGGACCGCTAATTTAGATTTTTAATTTCACATAACAATATAAATTAAGGGTCTGTTCACAGCGACCCGAATCGAGAGAATCAGCGACTATTATGGCGATACAAAATGCAAAAGTCGCTGTTGTGGTAGTTTACTTAGCGGTCCCCCGACACACCTTGACAACAATTATGGACTAAAATATTACTTTACTCTTAGGAATGATTTAAACTTAAAGTCAGGAAATGTTATTTCATTACTTTTTAAAGTTTTTTGGCGGGGGTTTTTTTAAATTTCTTAATTTAATTTTATCATTATTCTTTATCACTTTTAAAAGAATTTACCATAAGCTTAATAAGTTAGCTGTTTTAGCTAGCTCGCATAGCTCGCCACGAAGTGATTTGATGTAAGGGATCTCCTTAAACTACTCAAAAACTTAGCATGTGTTTTGCATTTTTCTATTTTATTTGGATGATTTTCTATCTCTTCTATTTAAATTAATGTTTAGCGGGTATCAAATCAGTAGAATTTTGTATTCTACTGATTGGGCTCACTCGCCTCACTCGCTATGAATTAATATGTTTAAAGATGTATTTTTGATCAAATAAAAAGTCTAGTATGCTGCATTATTTTCCTGAACCGTATCATTTTATTCCTTTTAATAAGGCTAAGCGTAATTAAGAAAAATCTGCTATTTGCCGCGCTCACTTTTGAAGTAAGAAGCGGTTTCATCAAAAACTAGATGTAACTGTAATAAATGTAGCAGTAAGTGTAGAACACGTGAAACTGCAGGTATAACTAGTTATCTGAGTGGTAATTTTAAGATGGCGGCTGCGTGTGCGATTATATCGACAGAGTGCCGACAGACAGACACGTGATACATCAGATACTAGACTAGAAACTTTAATTTACTGTATACATACTTAGGTATATAGCAATTAGACTCGATTATGCTCGTTGTTTAACCCGCGTAAATGTCCAACGGGAACCTTAATCTTTTTTGGGTAAAATTATGCGTATCTATATTAGCATATGTGGCTTTTACGTAAAAGAGTTCAAAATATCTTCCTGTCCAAACCACACATCCATCCATTCGTTTACCAGTATCTCCGGGGCTTGCAAAACTCAAAAGGTAAAGGAGACCAAATCCCTTTTGGAAAAATTTTGAAAATGGACGTATTTCTGTACTCAATTTTTAAACAAATTACTTGAACCCGTGTAAAATCCTTCAAGACTTGAGTAATAGGACCTACAGTTTGTAAAATTAACCGAATTGAAGTCGCCAATTCGTAATTGCCCCAATTCACACTTGGCAATTAATGATCCGGCTGATAACCTGACGTTTATTGCACCGATTAATCATCTGATATAAGGATTTATGGTGTGTTTTTTTGGATAAACGAAGGGAAAGTTTTATAGGCGTGCAGGTCATAATAGCATGAGTACAGGGCATGCAGAGTTATTTTACTTCTACCAGGGGCCTATTCTTATATATCTCAAATGTCAGTTTGAGCGCAGGCTGTCTCCTGCCTCCATAGGACCTTAGAACCTTGATTCCTTAGCTGAAAATAATAGTATTATTGACTATCTAATGGACCATAACATTTACGGAATATCCTGAGGTTTTTAATAGGTTGATTGCGATGCACTTACAATCCAAAGACGCAGCGAGTCCCACTTACCCGTAGCAGAAATCGTCATCCTTTGCACTATGTAAAAAGCTTTTTCTTGGCAAAAAATGTTTTTGCTAAGAATTCTGATAGCATTTGGACTTCATTATAACTGTTGTTTTTCTCTGGTCTGTCCACTTGCTACTATTACCACATCATTGGAAATCCAGCAGTTTTTGGACCTTAATGAGAACGAGGCAGTTATCGAAAATTGCTTAATTATTTTTAATTGCATGCGTGTATATACTGTCTGGTTGTATTAAGCTATTAATTTTAACTGCATCAGTACCAGTTATTGTTAATTATAGGATGTTGACGAATTACATCAACCCTGGTTAAGGGAACTTAACGTCATGTATTTTTGTTGAAGCTACAATAATAATTGGGGTTTCGCTGTTACTTTGAGACTTAACTTAGGACTAAATTCTTGATCGTATTATTAGAATAAGCCGACTCTTGGTTCTTTGAACATTTTTATATTGTCTGAAAAATATGAATAGCCAGAGGCTTAGAGGTGACAAAAAGATGATTGCGACATTTACATCTTAAGCAACAGATTCGAAGACAAGAATTCTAGATAAAATATGTCGGATTTCATCCGGCCTAAAAATGCTTAGAATATTCCAGAACTCCTGGCTCTCACCAGCTTTCTCAATGTTTTTAGACCAATTTCTCCTCATTCAGTTCACTTCCTCGAATTTATTTCTGTTTCAACGGGTGCATTACATGAGAGTGCCCAATTACCGTGATTAATTTAAACTTTTACGTTGGCTAAGTGTTTCTTATCTGTGTGATTGACGGCCGAGCGCCGAGATACAGGGTGCTCCATAAAGTACATAAAGTAAGATACGGGATGTTTCGTAAATCGGTGATTACTAAATCGTAGTTGACGGGACTTTTTCCGGAAATGCTCGACGTAGTGCCTCGTCGCGTTAAAATGTAAATTTACCCTTAAGTATAATTATTACACTCTCGAATATGAATTAAACATTATTGCAATCTCTAAAAAATAATGTCATTTTTATATGAAGCCCATCCCCACTACTGTAGTACGATGTTATATCATAATTTTACATCTGTATGCAGTATGGTCCATTACAGTGATAATGAACATAAGGCTCTTCCTTATTTAGGTCTTCTTTAAGAATAGTTCTAGGTACTATACCTATGACCAGACTTGTAGGAAAACAAATAGTAAGTAAATAATTTCTCTGAAATATGTTATGGCTCATTAGTTCTACGTACAACAGAAGAGCTCTTATCTATCGGTGTCAAGATATCAGTGATAACCAATCGCTATGGTTCCTTACAAAAATATACAAAATCTATAGGCCCGATAACGAATAACTTTTTAAATAGTTTGTTACCAAATTCAAATTCAAATTCAAATTCAAAATTCTTTATTTGCACAAACATGGTGAATTTAGATGTTACATCATTGATAGGTGCCTTCATGTTTTGCCTGTTTATGGCATGCAAATGTTTTTTTATGGAAGTCATATTAATTAACTTACATGCACATTATCTACTTAGATCTAAATAGGTTTACAAATTTAGGTTTACAAAATAATCTTATCGCATTACATCATAACATAGGTCACATATTATAATCATGTCAAAATTATACATTATATTTAAACTATTTTAATAAATTTATCCAATTAATTTAATTATATTTATCGTTTAGATATTCTGCAACAGAGTAGAAATTTTTATCTATGAGAAATTTAAATAATTTATTTTTAAAACTATAATGATTATCAATTTCCTTTATGTCAGTGGGTAGTTTGTTATAGAGTTTTGGCATCATTATGTATGCACTTTTACTAAGCTTATAAGTCTTTGATAAAGGTATTTTAAGTTTATTTTTATGTCTCATGCTTTTAAAGTTTTCGTACATCTGTATGTTATATTTTTTTAAAAATAGAATGGATTCGTAGATATATAAACAGGGTAACGTTAGGATTTTAAACTTTTTAAAATAGGGTTGACAGCTTTCTGTTTGTTTGAGACCGCACATAGAGCGTATGCATCTTTTCTGAGCTCTGAAGACACGTTCATTTTCAGTAGCATTACCCCAAAAAACAATACCATATCTTAAAATAGATGCTACATAAGCATTGTACGTTATAAGCAAGGCATCAATACCGACTACTTTTGCTAGCATATATAGTGCATATGAGAACTTTTGTAATTTAGTACATAATATTTCAATATGGGAATTCCAACTTAAGTCATTGTCAACCAAAAGCCCCAAAAATTTGGTCTCTGTGATTTCTTCTATCGCATGATTATTGTATTTAATATTTAACGTAGGTCGCTTCTTATTTTTGTTAACAAATGTCATTATTTTCGTTTTGTCAAAATTCAAATTTAATTCATTTTCTTTTAGCCATTCAATTATAATAATCAAAGTATTAAAAATTTTCATCTCAATATCAGTTCTTCCGTCGTCAAAAAATAATAAGTTACAATCATCAGCAAAAATTGTCATAGGAATTTTAATATGTAGAGGAAAGTCATTTATATAGATAATAAAAAAGAGTGGACCGAGGACACTTCCTTGAGGAACACCGCGAAATATATATTTGAGTTCAGAGTAATGCAGTTCCTCTGACTTTGTCTGGAAATTTATGGTTTGTATGCAAGTATATTGCAATCTATTCTTTAAATATGATTTGATAAGTTCTAAGGCACTTCCTCTAATACCATATTGATACAGTTTAGCAATTAATATTTCATGATTTACAAAGTCGAAGGCTTTTTTTAAGTCCATGTATAAAGCGCAGGACACGTAGCCTTTGTCAACATTCTCCATTAATTCTCTTAAGAAATTGAAAATGGCAACATTTATCGTGCAATTTTTTCTAAAGCCCATTTGCTGTGGAGAGAATAGATTAAATTTATGAAAATAATTGTACAAGCGTTCGTAGATAGCTTTTTCTATTATTTTTGATAGAACAGACACTAGAGCAATGGGCCTATAGTTTTCTATATTCATTTTGTCATTTTTTTTGTATAGAGGCTTAATTATTGTAACTTTGAGCCTATTTGGAAACTGTCCTTGGGACATACATAGATTTGTTAAGTGAGCTAGGATAGGTGCTATAATCGGTGCTACAAATTTAATTACTTTGGTAGAAATATTGTCATTGCCTGTACTATTAGTATTTTTAAGAGACATAATATACCGGATAATTTCTTTGGCTGTAGTAGGGTACATAAACATCGAATGGGGGGTAAACGGCGCATCAAATTTCTTTTTAGGGTTTTTAGGTAATCTATCTTCAGGGTGACCAATGAAATAGTTGTTGAAAGCCGAAGCTATGTGGACGGGGTTAGAGACGATATTATTATCTTTATCACGTATCTTTGTAATATTATTATACGACTGCTTTTTTGTGTAATTATTTTGGATCACTTTCCACGTAGCTTTCGATTTATTAGTTGCTGTTTTAATATAGTACTCATTTTGTGCTTTTTTAGTTAAGTTTATAATTTTCTTAAGACGTTTAGTGTAAGTTTTAAATTTGTTCATATTTCCTTATCATATTATTATTTATTATATATTATTATCATTCATATTTCATTATCCTTACCTACAATTGGATATTAAGGTGTATCTTGTTAGCCAGTTGTAGGTATGTCGTTTTGTCAAAGATCTTACTATCATTTAATTTTGTATGTGGCTGAAATAAAAGCGCTGTTGTCATATTGGCAGCTTCTTCCCTACATGATGTCAACCAAGTGTTACTAGGTCCTCATTTTCAAGTCCTTTGATTTTATATATGTTTAAAATGTAGATGTGCTACAGCTTGGGTACGGGTTCCATACAAAAATGCCCCTTGTCCTTTCCAGACGTAATGCTAGTCTATAAATACTGTCTTGTTTTCGACCAAAAAAATATCTAACTAAAAAAATTCACCATTTTTAAAGTTCATCTCTATCTAATTTGAAATCAAGAGAATGCTCAAAACTTGCGTGATTCTAATTGCGCGATATCTTATCATTTATTTGCCTCGACGATTGCACAGCTAATTGCTTGTTTATTTGGCGGTCAGTGACTGAAAATACAAAATGGCGCATGCACAAAACCGACAAGTTTTATTAAAACTTTTAAGTAATTAAGCACTAAGAAATGGCTAGAGAAAAAACAGCCAAACCTCCGTTTGAAAGTCGGTTAAAACTGAGGTTAAAACTAATCATAGTAGGTTCTGTACTCTCTTTATTCTTTTTTTGACGTATCCTTCCCTATTGTAGAGTTTTTAAATGCATAACGACATCTTCTGGACTCACAGAAAGTAGTCTTACTATAACACATACAGACAATATCCATTTAAATCGATTTAGCGTCCACCGTAGACAATATCCATCATCTAAAACCACCTCCGTTTTTGAAAGTCGGTCAAAAAATATAAACCTACGCTTTGTATACTTGCATCATGCTTTTATCGTGCTTTTGTACTCAAAGTGATATTTTCAATGTCTGTTAACTTTTGCTTTCATTCTTTTGTACTCAAAGTGATATTTTCAATGTCTGTTAACTTTTGCTTTCATTCTTGTCACATCTGTCGATACATTTTAAAACTTACGATGCAGGTATTCAAGGATACTCTTATCAGATATCAGCTTATCATCATGGTCAGATGTCTCATGTCTGCGTGGCGCCAGTCAAAATTATCGAAATTGTAATCACCATATTTATTTATAAGCGCGATAAAAATGTGGAAATATAATATGTCATAATAGTGTATCATTTTTAACGGAATTTTACAAACGTTTTTGTTATTTGTATGATAGATGCAATTTAAAGACTAAACTCCGGTTTTCAATTGGGCTGAAATCTTGAACGCACACTAAGGTTATATTATGGCATGCCTGGGTACTTATATATCGAAGTCAGAAATCCAAATCGCGTCGTTAAGTTGCATGGCTTTCGCGATACCTTGTCAAATGTCTTATTAACTTCTCTGAAATGGTCGAATTCAAGTTGGCTAAATACCAATAATTAAATTTACATGTTATGTCACTGGAATTTCACAGTAAATTTCGTCATAATATTTTCCTCTACCGAAGTATATTTAAGGTAAACGACACACGTTTTTGTGGAATGCCAAGCTCTACCTTGACATCTTTACATTTTTCGTGTGGTTTATTACGAATAGTAACTTATCATTTTAATATAATATTTTGCAGTATTATTATGTAGTACTATTTTAGATTTTTTTGCCGGGGAATTATAGTAAAAACGGGTGTAAAAATTGTCCTATAAACTTTATCCAGAGTATTTCTCTACCAGATTTCAGGCAAATCTTTTCAACGGTTTAAGCGTGAAGAGGTATTACAGATAGACAACTTTCGTATCTATATTAGTAAAATGTCCACATTATAATATTCTGTCAATTAAACAATCACAGCATTACTCTTTATTGCCTCTACATACATCACATTAATTAAACTGTACACATCAAAACCTACTTTATTCAGATACAATAAAGTTTAAAATCGATTATCATAACATATGTATAACAATAATTATCAGATACATTGTAACACATTAACGAGTTTTGTGCTTTATTGTTTGGGTGATAGTGTTTAAATTCGGTTGCATAATATCGTTGTTGTCTTAAGACATTCCTTGCCATAAATAGTCTGCGCCGGCGCCTCAAGATTTTACTTTTTATGCAACCTGCTTCAATTGCTGTCTATAAAATTAAAAAGATTGGTATTTCACCAGACAGATTTTGATGTAAGGATTTTATTTCCAGTCATAGCTCAATAGCCATGTTTTAAATACTAGGGGCTAGTCATAATTAAATATGTAATATTGTATTTAATACATTTTATATTAATGTGTCTATATTGTCTACCATTCATGTTCTGCTATTGTATATTGTATAATATCTATGAGGATAGACATCTGATAATGACATGCGCAGACGCACTTTTACTCCTACTTTTTACTTTTCGCCCAAAATTTTTGTATTATGAGTTACGACTACAAAAATACTTTCCTTTAGTATTCTCTTATAAATCCGAAAGTGTCCGTGTGACACCTTTTCACCGCTAAATCGATTTAAATGGATATCAACATACTTTAAATCTCGGGAAAGGACGGGTATTTTGTAACAGCAATATTTCCAGTTCTTCGACACTCATAAATTTTTAGTTTAGGCATCATCTAATATTTGTAGTATCGGGCAGTATCTAAAGATTGAAATTTGATTAAGAGAAATTTCATCATTCCATACAAATATTATAATCAAATACCAAGTGTAGAGTTAACACATAATACTTATTACCATGAAGTTATAGTAAACCACGGAGCCATCGGAAATATTGAAGAGAAAGCGGACATCGAGTTGGAAATAATGTCCTTATTAGAAACATAAGTCGAAGTAAATAATAGCTAATGTTGCACTCTAGCGGTACATAATGTACATGTGAGCTCTCCGTAAAGGAGCTTCAGACAGACTGCGAAATGCGGTATCGAAAAGTCTAAAATATGTTGAGATGCGAATGCTGAATTATTTCAATCAAGCATTATTATAGGCTGTTGTTTGTTATGTATATGATAATGACTTAAATTAGTATATAAGCATTAAGCGTGGACTGTGGAGTAAATTTTAAAAAACAACTATAAATTAGAAACAAAATAAGACAGCTTAAATATTACTTAAACAGTGAACTTACTTAACTTCTGAAGTATTTGATCCGTATCCTGAATAATCTGGCTTACGTTAAAATAATACATCATACAATTGGCTATGTGTGTATCAAAGATAATAATATACTCTTCACAAATCATAATGGCAACGCAGTAAGCTAGCGCAACGATTGACGCTGCTCTTCTGAAGAGCCTTTTTAAACAAACCGATAACTTGCATAAGTTAAACTGTAGTACATGTAGTTAAAATCCCGCTGGCAATTAGTCTTCGTGACTGAGGGTGTTACTGGAACTAACAGTTAACTTTAACTAATGATGGTTAAAAATATGCGAAACTTGTAGGTGCGAGTTTTCACCTCAGTTTTACACTTAATAGAATTTTACAACTCAAAACTAGCAAATACGGAATGTAAGCTAGCAGAAACATTTAACGGCTACGTATTCGTTGTGTGAATATTTTAATTAAAGCTTTGTATTAAAGTTGTGGCTAGCAAAAAACCAGAAGAGGAAAATTTTATCCTTGCGTGTTATCAAAGATACCTACTATGGTAGCTATTAATGATTGTATTTGTTTTGTTTTCAGGTAAAGAACGCTTCCCAAATCCCACTGCTTTTCGAGCCAAAAATATTATATTGTAAGTAGAGGAAATTATTAAATTACTATGATATTGTAAAATACATTACCTTAATCCTGAATCTTGAATGAAAATGTTTTCAATATAACATCTATTCATAAATCAAAAACAAGATTAAGTTAAGTCTGTTATTGGATAAGGTTACCGTCGGATTACTGCCAATTAATCTTAACTGGCTTAGTAAAATGCCTTTACTGACATACACCAAGGCTACCATAGGCTTTGAGCACAAAAG
This sequence comes from Plebejus argus, assembly GCA_905404155.3. NCBI lineage: Eukaryota > Metazoa > Arthropoda > Insecta > Lepidoptera > Lycaenidae > Plebejus > Plebejus argus. The sequence continues at coordinate 2,035,657 of FR989941.1, read as the reverse complement.
TTAGTTCATAAAGTGGCATTTTCTTGGATTTTTGTCCGTCGCAGTGCCGCGATGATTGGAAAGCCATCTTTAGCATCCATTGCAATTTGCAATTGCCATCTCAAATCCATACATTTCCGTTATCAAGCTTTGCTTGTCGAAATTATCGAATGTAGTGTCTAAGCACCCAGGACCTTAATATATTTTTATTTAGCAACCTAACTTATTAAGTATATAAATCTTAATAAATATAACATTTTTTACTTGAACATAATATTGTAACAAAATATTTGATTAAGTACATTACTTTTGGGGCCAATAAAATCCAAGTTAACTTTTCAAAATCCCTTATCGGTGTAAAGGATTCCCTTAAAGAATCCTCTTGAAGAAAAATAAAGTAGAATGCGGTACTTAGGCCGGGGTCACGAGAGGTCAAGGTGACATGATTGATGGAGAGTAACTATTACAGAAAAAGTACAAATTACCTCCCAGAGGCACAAAGCGGGGCAAAAAGTCTAAGAAACGCCTTTCAATTTGCGTACTCGCGATTTTAATAGGGTTGTCGCTATTTCAGGGTTGCCAATTCTCAGTTGTATTAGTTATGTATGTTTAGTTTTTACGCTTTTAAGCAATTGCCGTTTTAGGCAAAGTGGGGCAAAAAGTCTAAAAAACTTCTTTCAATTTGCATACTCGCTTTAATAGGGTTGGCAATGTTGCAAATTTTGATACTTTTTAGTGATATTAAAAGAAAGAGCTTGCTAAAACAATTATCAATAAGATTCAAAACAATATAAAATTTACGACTGTATTCAGTTGTTGTAGTACGTATTGTCTGACAAAAGTGACAATGCTGAGAAATACCTGGCTATTCTTCCATGATAAACTATAATAACTCATATAAGTTATTACTTTATTTTTTAATCGTGGTAACCCTAACTCTAGCATCATAAATAAGATGTCAGGTTAATTAAATAAAGAACAATCTTGACGCTATTTATTCTGACTTCGTGACTGTACGGTCGACGGCAAACAGTTGTATCACTTATCGATCTTATTACTAAAGTAATAAGGTTGGTAAGAGATCAGCAAATCAACTACCCGAAGTAATCTTCTTACTATGAAACATTATACTTCGATTAAAGTGTGTAAGGTGTAACGAAATATCTCTCCCCATAGTAGGATTTGTAGAATCATTAGAATAGATTATTTTAATTGGTATAATTAGTATGTTATCAATCTAATTCTTCTATGTTCTAACTTCTAATTATACAGAAAATACGATCTCTGCACCATATCCCATGAATCATGATGGTCCAGTACAAACGAATGCACGAACGTAGGAGCATATTCGTCTATGATTGGTGATTGCCTGTATGCTTCGCAAACATGGTTATTTATCATAGTCGAAAGTTGAATAAGTCTTAAGTAATTTTTTTGTCATAAATAGAATTAACAAGAAAGATATAAAACGATCCACATTTAATGACTAACTAACTGATGATCGAGAAATACATTTCATATATTTCTAGTTCATTCTAAGTTTGACAAATTAGCTTACAAATTATTTACAATCCTGCAAGGATGTCTTACGCTACCGCCATAAGTAAAGTTATTGCTATACTGTGGTAAAGTGTTATTTGAGAATAAGCTTTTTCACACTCATACTCGCAATGTCATCCAAGTAACATTTCGCGTAACCGAATCGCATTTTCACATCCATGACAAAGACAATGTCTTGGCAAACACATTGTTGTGGCTCTACAGCAGGGGTCACCAAATGGTGGACCGCGGTCCGCATCCGGACCGCCGACCCATTGTGTGCGGACCACCGACCAAACATTTTCGGAGATGAACTACTTTTAATGTTATAACTTGCACCAATTTCACTCCAAACTTTATACTTACAAATGATTAGCAACTAAAATGGACACTTTTCTCATTGATACCTTTGTAATTTTCGTAAAATACATTCACTTATTTTTTTTTTAATGAAATGTGTGGACTGGTGTGGACTGCGAAAGTTATTTCATTCCTTAAAATGGAAACTAATTGGTGACCCCTGCTCTACATAACATATATCAGTATATTGTGCATGCAATGATTGTCGTGTATAACAAAATGTCGCTTCCAAAACAAGTATAATTGTCGTGTAGCCTAACACCTTGAAGTTGAACCTACCACCTTTGGGTGAGGCGTTCAAACTCAGTTATCTACAACAAATAGTAGAATTAGGAAACGGTGATAGTAGCTTAAACCTTGTAGCGAGAGCTTTGAAGATTGTAAAGTGTAATGTATGTTTGGTATGGGTATGTTATGCTTTTGTTTGAGGACAAAACGATAATATTATGTCCCCATAGTTTTGACAGAAAATGTAAGGTTTGTGTAGTTTTTCTTGTAGAGTCAGGTTATGTAGAGTCAATAAGACATATAATAATTTTTTGAAGTTGCATGTCTTGGCTTCATTTTACACAATATTTTAGGCTCTTCACTTATAAAGAGAGAAAGGTGACAGTAGAGCTTACTGAAAGCAACTATTCCTATTAAATGAAAGAGAAATCAGCAGTCAACGCATGATTTACAACCCAGATATAGTTCAAAATTATTATACCTCGTCGTACGAAAGATCCTTATGTCTTTGGCATAAAGGTACAACTCTATAATTACAGGTAAAATAACTCAGAACAGTCTGCTTTAATATAAAACTCGTGACTATTGATATCAGAAGTAATAGTTTTGTTCCTCGGAACGGTTCTATTAAACCACGCCTCCGATTTGTCAGATGACATCCGCCATTTGCTAAAGCCGCCATCTTGACAAGCCAGATACATAGACAAGAGGATTGTTTATGGAAATTATCTATGACACAGTGAAATTGAAGGCTTTGATGTGTTTGCCGACGTTTAATTTAATTTATTGCTTACTGATTTGTAGATAAATGTAGAGGTACAGTTGCGTTCAAAAGTCCAGTAGCAATCGAACGCAGCGATAGCGTCAACACTGAACGTTACTTGTGACCTTTTTCCATAAAGACAATTCACACACACACATACACTTTGTTTGTCTGTATATCCATATCGTCAATTTCGATGCAATACGCGAGCACTGCCGTGGCATAGTGGTTTAGCAAGTGCGTCTGATTTCTCATAATCACCAGCTTAAATTGCGGGATCGAATCCGACGCACGTGTTACGTTGAACACTTTTTGAGAAATATTTATAAATTATTATGAACTATGAGTATTGATACAACTATGTAGATTGTAAAAATTACGTTTCTAACTAAAAGCACAGCAACTTTTAGTTAGAAACGTAACATTCTAGTCACAGCAAAGAAAGTGAGGGTAGATTTAAAAAAAAGGCTTGGAGAAAACAAAATATTAAAAATAATGTTGTTGGTTGGTGAACTCAGCTACGAGTGTTTGTGTTCTTACTTATCTTACTGTTGCGATTTAGAATTTATCCAATATGCAAGCAAATATTACTATCGAAGCAAGAGCTCTAATATTGTGGCCCTATATTCGAATGGCCTGAATATTTCTCAAATTTCTAACGAAACTGGCTTCTCAGTAAGTAGAAATTAATTATATTATTGTGATGTGTATTTTTCATTGGTAAAAATCGTCTTTTACAATTTGTTCTTTTTTTTTAGATAAATACTGTAAGTCGATGGGTGAAAAGATACGAGGAAGAAGGTGGCTTGCAGAGTCGTAAACGAAGTGGAAGGCCACTTCTTATTAACCAGACTCAGCGGCGTTATATTGGCAGCGGAGTATGAAACGTGGGGTTTCATACCGACAAGACGTTTTGCCGATGAATTTAACACGTCATTGGTCACCGTTCGTCGTGCACTTCATGACGAGGGACTACATCACCGAAAGCCGGCGAAAAAACCGTTTTTGACTCAAAGGCATAAAGACGAACGGTTACGCTTTGTACGAGAGTATTTAGATTTTGGTTGGGAAACAACAATTTTTTCCGATGAAAAGACTTTTAAATCCTCTCAAAAAGGAAAACTACATTTATGGCGTAAAGATAACACCCGTTGGTGTGAAAATAACATAGTGTCAAACACTGAATCTGGCAGAATAAGTGTGAACATGTGGGGATGGATAAGTGCGCAAGGGCCGGGTGAACTTGAATTTATACCTACGCGAGCCAACAGTGCAAATTATGTGAAGTGTTAGAGGACATTGTGTTGCCTACTGTGCGAAATGTGTATGGTGATAGCGAAATAAGTTTTGTGCATGATAATTGTCCAATTCATCGAGCCTCCGTAGTTCGCAATTGGTTCAGTGATCATTCTAATATTAAGGTTATTCCGTGGCCAGCACGATCCCCAGATTTAAACCCGATCCAAAATATATGGGGTTTAATGGTGCAAAGATGGCGAGCACGCGATGAAAGATGTCCGGAGCTGCTCAAATCCCATTGCATGCAGTTGTGGGAGGATTTACGTGGAACAGATATTAATTGTAAGAATGTCGTGGCTTCCATGCGCAGACGTCTTCTTAATTGTATAGAAAATAATGGAGGTTACATAAAATATTAATAATCATTAATACCTACTAATTGTTATTTTAAAAATGTATTTTTATGTTGCAATAATTAGAGTTAATTGTTATAACATTTATATTTTGTAAGTTTCAATTGGGCATTCTGCAAAGGAACGTGCTGGCCAATAATTGGTAGGTTTAAGATTTTAAGTTTGAGGTTAAGTTTTAATCCTCTTTTCCTCGGAAAACGAATAATTAAACTATAACCTCAATAGCATGAAATATTGATAACACAATAGATAATATATTGTAATAGGTAGGTATTATTATACTAATAGATCTGTGGATCAAAGATTTTACCGTCGTCCGTCAATCAATTCAATTGTTCAGTAATTATTGTTACGTCATTGAAATAAATATATATTTTATTTTTTGAAAGTGTTGTTTTATTATACTTAATAAGTAACCAAAATATAATATTATCCTTACTTTAAAAAAAACGATGTAATGAGTTTTTAAAAATCCTGATTGCTGAGATTGTAAAAATAATACGAAAACTTTATTATGACAACCGAGATTCGAACCGTGACCATTTCAATCTAGCTGCGAATTGCGATGCGAGGCCAACTATTTACAGATGGAGCTACGAACTGTCTTACGTGTTGGACGAAATTTTTGCATTTATCGACACAGTGCAATGCATAAATGAAGATTGAAGAAGAATGAATGAAGAAGACAAACATATGTGTTATCTTTGTCTCTCATCCACTACACGCTTAAACTTTGTTGTATTGATACTGTACGACATTTAAGTGTGTGCACGGTAACACGGCGCACACATAAATACGCACTATACCGGCAAACGAATATGGTCGTTACGGTGCTACTGGACTTTTGAACGCTGACTGTACATTGAAGATAGTCTACCTTCCAACTCTAAGGTAGAGTTCTGGGCCTGTAGACAAGTGTCAAAACGCTAACGCTAACGCTAACTCTAACGTTACAAAATGTATGGGATTTGACATTAGTATTCGCTAGCGAAGCGATGACTTATGTCAAATCCCATACCTTTTGTAACGTTCTAAGCTAGCGTCAGCGTTACCGTTTTGACACTTGTATAGGGGGGCTGATAAACTTACTCGAAGTAGTGAAGGGTATGTTTGGCAGTTGACAGATTGTTTTTTCTTTTTATTCACTCCAAGGGACATTCGCGTAACTGACACTGGCGATTCACAAAGGAGCCATAATTTAAAAAGAAGAAGAAAAAGAGTCAAATAAGTAATACAAAGTAACAGAGGAAAACTTTACTCTTTTACGCATATTTTGTATAACTTTTAACTTTCTATTTCCTAAAACCTAAACTGCAAATTAGTGTGATGTTTTGACTGATATTCTTTACACCTCTAATGTACTAATAATTCCTGATTTAGTTAATTGATTGTTTCATACCAAATAACCTCTCCTTATAGAACAAAACGGTACATTTGTTGATCCACTGTGAGCAGATAGGCTGTAGGCGTAGCCTTCCGGACTTGATAACTACCTAACGTACGCTCTAGCATTGATAGAGAATACTAAGTGTACATTAATTATACATTCTTAGGCGCTAGTGAGAGCATAATAAGCAGGGCTTCAACACCTATACAGTGTCATCTTTTTGATGTAAATGTAAATGCGACTATAATGCTACTATTTTTAGTCTCTAACTCTACTTAGCAGACTAAGTTAACGTAAAATTACTTATTAGCCATAGCTGGATTGTAATAATTATGAAATACATACTCATACAGGTATTTAAATGTAAAAAATAGTCTCTTGGTAGAGTTTTAGATATTATAATTTAGGTTCAATAAAGAAAGGAAATCGTTCGTTTTTGCACAGATGCGTAAGTATTTGCTATAAAAAAATAATGTCATAACAACAAGTCCAAACGGCGAATCGAGGCACAAAATAATCAGAATGTCAGAATAAAATTCTGTGCTTCGTTGTTACTTGTTTTGATTATAGTATTGTATCAACAGGAAATAGGAATCCTATTCTTTTTGCAGAATTATCGAGGATCAAAAGTTGCATCTTGTTCTACCTATATACTTTAAGTTAGGAATTTCAAATAGTTGAAAGAATTCCTTAAACCTGTCTATCTGTTCTTTCTTTTCTGCGCCAGAACTCATATTTATTGTATTTTCTCACAGGTTAGTCGTAAACAAAGATGGCTGTCATATTTTTAACGTAACCTTTAAGTCTAATCTTAAATCAGTGGGACAGGTTTACGGGTTGTTCTGTTAAATAGTGGTGTACAATGAAACATAACACCGGGTTCACGAGTAATGCATCAACAGACACACACGATACTCATCGCGGTAATAAACTTACTGAGTTGTGTAATATCTTTGTTAAGAAAGGAGGATATATTATGTAAGAAGGACATATTTTGTTGGTCGTTATCATCATATTTTTGAATTGGTTGAAAGTTGAAACTATATCATAACATTTTGGATTAAAAATAGAGGTACTTAGATTAGTAATTAAATTGATATGACTTTTTGTAACTAAAAACCTTCAAAAGAGAAATCCTTTTGAAGGTTTTTAGTTACTAAAAATTACTGTAATCGATCGAAACTGAAACACTTCAGGTAATATTCTGACTTCATTTTTATTGCCAAAGGCCTTCTTTACATTACCTATAAAAAACGATCTACAAGGGAGATCTAATTGACTGAAATATCATGTTAAGCAAACTATTCGAGATCATCTATTAATAATCATTTTAAAAACTCCAAATAAGACGATTATAATCAATGTTTCTGCGCATGGAATATTTTACAACGCGGCCTACCCAAAAAATCTAGGTTTCAAATCTCCAATTCTGTAAGGATAAGTACTTATATAACCAGTTTCCTACCTAGGTAACCTAGTACTAGTGCATTCGTATATTCAAATGAAAGTACTCTTACACAACCATCAATTGTACGTTGGAGCTTTCGCACGGCTGGTGATTGGTGAAAATGTATGGAGATTATGCGCGTGCCCTGACATGTGACAGGCCAATGACAGGCAAGCGACAGGCCAGAGACAGTTGATGAAAAGGTCAGGATTGGTATTGGACAAAAATGTAAATAATATTTACTTTGAAATTGACTAGGTTCTGACCTAAAGTTGCACCAGAATTCTTTTTGCAGAAACCGTATATTTCTCTTATTAAAAACTACCTTAACTTTCCTTCGTCGCGACTCAAGGTACTTTTCCTACGCAAAATTGGTCAGACAGACCGATAGACTTCTTAGGTGTCTATTAAAATAAGTGACCCGACTTGACTTCTCCTATAAATATAGCTATAGACAATATTATATAAAATAATATAAATATAAATATTACAGAGCGAGGAGATTTACGTTTCTAGCCGAATATTGATATATAATTTGCTGTCAGTTCACCGAGTAATATCCCTCCCATTAATATTATAATTTTAATTCTATTGCGACTTTTACCACTCCGAAGTGGTAAAAGTCGCAATAGAATTAAAATTGGCTTATTGGTTCCTTGTACTGTGGATGGGGGGTAGCTGCGGGGGTCCACCGAATCCAGCAAAATTTTTAAGGCTAAGCTTTCCAAACCTACCCCAATTTTTTGATGGTCACATGGATTGAGAGAGGATGTTTTGGATGAGAAAAACTTCCTCGTGTCACTTCCACCCCCGGAAAACCCCCCCTCCCCATTGGAGAAATTCACATTTGAAATTTTCGTCATCTTGAGATAAGGTCATGTTTTCTGGTGTTTGCGTGTTACTTACTTACTGACTTATTGTTTTCAAGGCATCCTAAGGCTGTGGTGAGTGGAGGACGATTATTTTATCATTCCAAAACTATATCATTCAAGGTTCTTGATAAAAATTAGGAAAAATTATCAAAATTCACTACTAGGTAACTCTTTGGGTTTGTTCAAGGTTTGGCTTATTAAATATTTCGCTTCTTCTTCTTCTTCTTGTTTTTTTTATTTACCTGGGATTATTTGCCACTTGACATTTTTGAAAAGACATAACAGAAGGCCCACTTAACCACGGATACCGAAGGGGGGGGACGGGGGGGCGCAGCCCCCCCAAAGGGGGGCTCGGGGGGCGCAGCCCCCCGCTAAAACAAAAACAAACACAATCCAGAAAGTCCATAAGTAGGTTAGGTTATGTTAGAACTTAGACCACAACACCTAGAAATAGGAGCCCCGCGTAGCGGGGCTCCGTCAACTGATAATTGAAGCTAGTTCTGCCATATTGAGGGTTATTGGTCTCTAGGTATAACTGATGATGGATCTGAAGATCTGAGGTTGAACTTCTAGAGTACAATTCCTAAGCCGAAGGCTTAATTGTCATAAAAAAACAAAACATTACTTACTTACTAGGGAGTGTCTCCGCTGCCGGCGCCGCAGTGCATCATTTTTATTTCATTTCATTATAAATGAAAAGACATAACAGAAGGCCCACTTAACCACGGATACCGAAGGGGGGGGGGGGGGGGGGGGGGGCGCCCCCCCCCAAAGGGGGGCTCGGGGGGCGCAGCCCCCCGCTAAAACAAAAACAAACACAATCCAGAAAGTCCATAAGTAGGTTAGGTTATGTTAGAACTTAGACCACAACACCCAGAAATAGGAGCCCCGCGTAGCGGGGCTCCGTCAACTGATAATTGAAGCTAGTTGTGCCATATTGGTCTCTAGGTATAACTGATGATGGATCTGAAGATCTGAGGTTGAACTTCTAGAGTACAATTCCTAAGCCGAAGGCTTAATTGTCATAAAAAAAACAAAACGTCAAAGTAGTGCCATAATAAGAAAAAGAAGACGAAGGAGACAGTAGTTTTTAAGTAGTGAATTTTGTAATTAATTTTTACTTTTAATTTTTATCAAAAAACCTTGATTTACATTGTTAAGTAAATTGAAATTTTAGTTCTCCACTCACAACAGCCTAGCAACAGGCATTTTTCCGAAGAAACACTCTATAAATTGTCGAGAATAGAATATGATGTAGCATCAATATTCCGAAAATTTCAAAGGTGAGTAGCTCCAAAAGTGGGGGGTTCCTCAGTGTGGATTTGGTACGGGGGGGTGTTAACCTCTCCCCCCCACTCCCCCCCCCACCCCCGCTCCCCATAAATCTTGCGGTAGGTTTGGAAAGCTTAACCATTTTTAAAGTGGTCTATGACAAACAAATTTGGGAACCTCTGTTCTAGACACACAAACAGACAAACATTCGCATTTATATTAGTCTGGATGCAGAAATTCCTGTTAACACTAAAACGCCGTCAAGCGCCATGTTTGTTCCCCATAAGGTCTGAACTAGTTCACTATTACGCAACCCAATTTGTCTTGTTACGTAGACTGAGGCTTATTTATTTACTCACCGATTCCGCATTGTGTGAAAAACGTTTTATTAATGTTATTCGCGTCAACCGAAATTGAACCGTAAGTAAGTGGAAACCGGGGCAAAACCTATTTTTTATAATTGTTCGCTTAAAATATTTCTAATTACAGATATTATTACGATAGAATAACTAAATTGCCTTTGACAATCATAACTTGAGGTTGACTTTGCTGTAACCTGTTACTGGTTTGCTTGTTCCTATGGCCATAAATAACATTACGGTATTTAAAAATGTTGTTACGTGCCAATCAAAATATCATGTCGCTTGAGATACAAAGGACCATTGAGGTAATAATACTATAGGAGTCCGCCTTATATTTTGACAGCTGATAATGTTACTCTTTCTAACTAAAGATGTAGTAATTTGGGTGAAAGAGAAAGCTCATATCGGTGTGTAAACGTCAAAAGCCTGTAATGTTATGTCCCACTTAGTAGAACATAACAAACGAGTAGGTCTGCATATTTCATGTTTAAAAAGTGGTAATAAAAGTGTTTAGTGAACGTTCAATGCAATTTAATATTGGGTTTTGTGGTTCCGCTATATAATAAACCATAAAAACGGCCAAGGAATGCCTCAAACACGTGGATTTAACATAACATACGTAAGTTTTCAACAACGTTGTTTGGGCTTATCAATCGGTATTTTTGTAAGCTAAAAAAGAAAATTGATAAGTATAATAATCCATTAATCATGCTATATAAGGCATTAGTGATAAAAATGTCACATCAAGTAATAATTTGGCTATAAATATTGCATAGTTTTTTACGTGTATTTTAGGGATGCGCCTTACTTGAACTATAGTTTATCGATAAAAATAATGTCATGGACTAAATGATTTTTTTTTCAGGTTGAAAATGCTTCAAAATAGACGACAAACAGATATATATATTTTAGACGCAAGTTTCATGCAAGTTTTTAATCCTTACTCCCTTATGAAGGCATCACAATATTGGAATTTGGAATTATCATTTCAAACGTAAGTTTGAAACAATGATTTTATTGAAATAAAGAAAGTTCTAACGGAGAGTAAAATAATTGCATGATCAACAGCTCTCACACCTCCCCCCTGTAAGTACTCAATTCGTTACTTAAAGATACTTCTTGAAATTTTATCCTGGCATTAGGTACTCTTTTTTAATAAGTAAAATGTAAAATTTTAATAAGGCTAAGGTCATAATCATTTAATTAAATAAATTTAATACCTCAATCGTCGAATTCCAGACACAATATATATTTAGTTGTTATGCGGCACCTGGGTTCCGCTTGGGGCTGGATGGGTTAAGCATGGAAAACTTACATAAAGCATATTGACCCGTATACAATATTATGAATTATGTGTATATTTTATAGTATGTAGTAGTATAGTACATTTATTGACACTAAACCATTTATTTTTTTCAGGTTATTGGAATGCTCTTAAAGAAGAGTTCAATATTATGGTGGTGACGGAGAGACCTATAATGAAGATAATAATCATTTTCAATTATTAATTTGATAATAAGTTTGAAAGTGAAGAATAATATTGGTTTAGCGCTCTATGATTTTGATTGCACACACCGTGATATTTCACAATAAAATTGATCGTCTAGACTCTAGAGTCCCACTTAGGTTATTAATTATTATTATTCTATTATCATTATTCAGGGGTGTCGAAGTATCTATTTTAAGTCTTTTTCTGTATAAATATTATTACATAATTATATTTTAATAGGTAAATAAATGCACCTAAGCGTTTTTGGAATTACTTTAAATAAGTAGGACTGAGATTCATTCTTATATTTCTTTGATAATAATAATTGTTATTCTACAAAATAGTTGCTTAATAGTAAATAGTAATTAAGTTTAATAAAGTATAATATATTCTGTTCTTCTGTTGTGTTTTATAAAAACTGTTGATTTTGACGACCTCTGTGGCTCAGTGGTAAGCGCGTCAGTCGCTCAAGCCGGGGGTCGCGGGTTCGAATCCCACCGACGGAACAAAAAGTTTTCAATGTTCCCGGGTCTGGATGTGTATTAAATATGTGTATGATATAATAAAAATCTTAAATATATGTATAGTATAAAAGTATTAAATATATTTCCGTTGTCTGGTACCTGTAACACAAGTCCTTTAGGTACTTAGCACGGGGCCAGACTGACGTGGTGTGAAGTGTCCATAGATATTATTATTATTATTATTATTGATATTAGCTATTACACTCCGGACAAGCTTTCGTGGCTTATGGAGTATACATATTATGTATATTTTTAACTATTTGTGTAATTATATACTTAAATATTTTGTTTATACAGGGTGCAATTAAACCTTCCTGCCAAATTTTTTCCAGGGCTTAGGTATCATTAGGAGAGGTCATTTAGCAAAAAAAATTGGGTGTTATTTTTTTAATGACATATTATTTTATCCCATTTAAAATCGATGCAGAACGGTTACTCGTGGCGGTGGGAATGAGCGGGGGTGACGTGGGGGGGAGGCGCGCGCGCGCTCACCCGCCGGCGACGCGTAGTGTCCATTTTAATTGTAGTGTTTTTTAGGATAACTTTCGGAAGCTATTTCTCAACATTTTAGTACTGAGTGACTATATTAAAAGAAAAATACGTGTGTTTTTATTTTGAACAAGGATCAATATATCAAAATTTGGCAGGAAGGTTTAATTGCACCCTGTATTTAAATATTTTCATACACTTAATAAATAGATAAAAAATACCTTTTCACCAAATTGAAAGCGACTTCTAATTTAATGAGCATAATATATCCTAAATTGAACATGCAGGTCGAATTGATAACCTCCTTTTTTGATGTCGTTTAATAAAAATCTGTAACATAAAATTATGGTCGACTTGGTCGATAGCTGTAGTCTAATTTTATATTTTTATCGATATACGCCATCCCTACACGCACACTACAGCAATTGCACACAAGCATAAAATGGCCACGCGCTGGCGAGCTAAGAATCCATCTATGTATACTTAATCTGTGCAAACTACAAGTTCAAAGCTATTTATTTCGTTTACTAATCGATTGTCGAATAGATAATGACAAATGAAACAACTGAGCTTGATTTTAAATTCCGGATACATAAATCTTGAATATTATTGGTGAATTTGAACAATTAGTCGCTTTCACCAAAAACTACACTAACGGGTTAAAGTTGGTCTATTAAAACAATTATCCTTTCTGACATGGCATCGTAACTTACTATTGTTATGTTATTTCGACTGCTGCAGTAACTTTTAGTTATAAACTGTCGAAAAGTAGGTTTTCTGGAAGGTCATCCAGCCAAACCTTTTTAAAGTCCTGGACACTTTAAAAAAAGTTTGTTTTGTAATTACCTCCTTATGCTTAAAAAGCTGAACCGATATAAATTTTAGTATGTGTTATTTGGATAATCTTAAATCCCCGTAAAGGATGTAGTATGAAAGTTTCTCTTGCGAAAAAATTACCTACGATTCCTGCGCCATTGACGAATTGCTACGATAACTTTACGGACAAAATCTAGTAATCTTGTAAGTTCATTACCACGTTCAAGATGTCATTTTAATGGGTCCGTCCGTTAGGTACCGATAAGGTGTGTTCTGGTACCAGTTACCACTATTGGCTATGGTGATATGAGGGTAATTGCACAGAGGTTGGTTAACTTTTACAGGTAGCCTGTTTTGAGGTTAAAAGGTAGCTTTTATTAAAGCATGTTGTGAATTAAAAACACTATAATCTGTCCGTATTTTTCGTTTTAATTCAGTTTAAATTGTTTTTAAAATCTGGACACAAAACGTGGCATCGCACGTTTTTTGTTGCCCGGGAAATAAGTAACAATCAAACTGGTATAGCCCAAAAGCTTTACAGAGTTTTTCTTGAGTTTTGGATAGGGGAAATAGCGTTTTATAATCCTTGCGTAGTTTGACTTGTCTTTCTGTGTGTTATCTCTAAACGCTTAAACCGCTAAACCGATTATCATGAAATTCAGCATGGAGTTTTAAGTTTAATTCCCGGGAAAAGACATAGGAGAAATACGCACACGATGAAAGTAATTTTGTTAGAATTTTTGTAGCAACATCTACCTCAAAAAAAGCTCAATATGAGATCAATACATTTCAATTAAAACGGAAAGTAAGTTAAAACAACTCATAGGTAAACACGTTTTTATAAATATCCGCCATTTTCTGAAACACCATTTCTGTTTAAATCGTTAAACAGTTTATAGGTCTCGAAATAAACCAAAAAAACCATCGAACAATGTTTACTCGCCTGTTCCTTGAAATATTGTATTGATTTTACTTTGTTATAAACATTTGAAAAACCGGATGGACACTACATAAATACTTATGGGCATTCGGCATAAGCATAGTATAAGGGGCATAAGTAAAAAGGAACTGGTATAAAATTATAAGATATTAGAATGCTACCAATTAAATGTCACTTAACTCAATCCATTCTAGTATTATAAATGCGAATGTGTGTCTGTCTGTCTTTCCTCTTCGAGACCAAACCGCTGAACCGATTTTGCTGAAATTTATGGAGAAGTCCCGGGAAAGGACATAGGATACTTTTTATCCCGGAAAAATGTACGGTTCCTGCGCAACAAACGAATCAGTTTTATTATAACGCTGCCGCTGCCTGTTTGTAACTTCCTCTAAAGTAGTAAGTAAAAAGGATGATTTAGTTATTTTAGGATTTTAGCACAGCCATTACCAGTGATCCTTGTTGTTACTAACACTATAATAATATAATACTCCCCACACCGGTTTCGGTGACGGTGGCCGGTTTCATTGAAACCAGGCTAGGTACGCAGGAGTAATTTTATAGTGCCCACTGCCCAGGTGTGTGCGCACTGCGCAGTACACAAGAGCACTCTCTATTCCTTTACTCTCATAACCCAGTGGGACGGCAGACCGACACGACCGGCGAGAGATCAGGCGCAGGACCGACTTTTTACATGCCCATCCGACACATGGATCATCTTATTTGTCAGACAATCAGGTGATCAGCCTGCATTGTCCTAACCAAACTTGGAATTAACATGTTTCCAACGCGGGAATCGAACTCACGACTCAAGAGCGACGCTCTAGACCACTGGACCACGGAGGCGTTATACTAACACTATGGATCACTGAGAATAAATGATTTTTGTTTATTTATTTATTGCTTAAGGACTATACCATAATAATAATATGACTTGTGCTTTAAAAGTCAATAGTTTTTAACCACACCCTATACCTATTTAATTCAATAACAATTTTAAAAATCCTAAAAGCTTCCCCGCATGCGATAACTAATACATTGATAGTAATCTGCGAAAGGTAATTATACCTTAATGGGATTAAAAGGGTCTCAAAGGACGTATAGTATATTGACCTCTATAGCAACATAGTAAAGACCATATTCGCGCGCCGTCGATGGTACTTTCACCTTACTGATAAAGGTAGATTTACAGCGTCTTTATCAATTTGAGCTTAGTAATTTTAGTCTGAGGATGGGATACAATTTATGGCATGGATTAGGTTTACTTTCCATGCACTCCCATAATGGTGGGGGTATACTAACGCATACTAAAGACCGGCAACGCACCTGCAGTTTTTCTGATGTTGCTAGTTTCCAGGGCGACGACGGTAGTTGTTTTCCATCAGGTGACGCGGTTGCTCGTTTTCCCCCTTATTTTATAAGAAAAACTGTAGCCACATTAAAGAAAAATATAGTGTTTGTTGTTGAAATTAACTTCTGCATTTAGTTTAATTTTGATTTGATCCTGTTGCAAACAAAGCTCAGTGTACACGACCTACTCATTTAAATGTGTTAATAACCGAATAATTTAAAATGTAATGGAGCTTTAATTTGGTCTAGTTTCAATACTTGTTTACTTTAAAATTGTTTGAAACGAAATATTGAAGAATACATTTCAAGTTTTCATCTTTTGCTTATCTTAAGTTGAAGTAAAATTACTTTTGCTCATTACCTCTATCTTAAAGATAACTTGAAATATTTACTTAATTACTTTTAGCATAAAGCTAATGCAGTAATTTTCCACTAGTCTCTAACATATAATATTTTTCTGCTGTAAGTGTCATGATTTAAACAATATTATGAAAGAATCAAAAATTATTATAAATGCAAATTAGTTTAGATATATTTAATTCTTTATTTGATTTTTTTAAACTATTATTTGCATCACAGCAAATAATTTTCTGGCCTGATTAAAGGTTTCTGTTTTATCGCATCATTAAGTAAGATTCCCTCTGGCTAATTCTAAAATGAAATTGGGTATACAACTTTACTTTCAAATGAATAAGAAATATCACTTTCTCCCATACCTATCGAAATTATCTTACAGACATAATTCCAATAAAAATCAACTTTTGTCGGTTGTTTTTATGGTCATTTAATTTACATAAAATGTAGGTTTGTAGACATTAAGCCATTCAGACTAACTAGTAGGGAGATAAAAACTGGTTCATTTAATTTTCAACTGCGATAGATATTTAAAAATTATATTATTAATTTGTAAATGTATATTAGATAGCTATGGCTATTAGACAGGAAATGTGTTCGTTTCGAAAGATAAAAACAAATTGCTGTATTACCAGATCTATTTTTATTTTTTTATATAAATGCGAAAGTGTGTCTGTCTGTCTCTAATACCTCTACACGCCAAAACCGCTGTAAGTACCGATTTTGCTTTGTTTGAAAATTTAGGAGCTTTAGGAGATCCTTTGCATTTACTCACCTGATACGCACGAAAATCTCTTCCAATTGCATACTTGAAGGATACTTGCACTAAAGTATACTTGTAGGTCTGTGAAACATGAATGAACGTATGACGTATTACGTTTGTATTGTCAACACACTTCCTCATTCATGAATGGAGACATTTCGTAATCTAAGGTCAGGGGTCGTTGATAGTGACAAACTTAATAACGTGACATAGTTATTAATCTCTTAATTTGTTAAGGTGACGCCACATTAAAGTAAAAAGCCATGTTGGATGTGTTTTAGATTGCTTGTTTTCTATGCGAGGCTGGCCCGGCCTCTCATAGGAAACAAGCAATGAAACAGAAAAAAATGGAAAGGGCGTAGCGACAAAATGGTTTTTGTCGCGTAATTTAAAAACCATAAATACATTTCATATAAGCTATGGGCAAATTAAAGTGTATGCTAGAACCAATCTATGTACAAATTTTGGAAGCTAATATCACTCTCCTCTGTTGGCAAAATAGGAATGCCTTTTTTTACAGAGGCCTTTTTGATTGATTATTCTGTGTTATAAAAGTTGACCAATCGTGTTATGCTATGGGTAATTCGAAGACAAAGATATGATGAATACTGACAATGAACTTTAATTTCTTAGCTTTAGGGACATCGCTACAGCCAAATTATAAAGGCGTCACCTTAACCGACAGGACTAGTAGTAATTGTAGATACAGTTATCAGAATGATGGTATGGTTTCGCCCCATATTCATAATATAAAATATTGTATTGCTAGAAGTTTTGATAAGACATTGGCAAGGCTTTATTGGCAGAGAGCTAGCTATTCTTTCACCCCAAATATCTATTCTGTACTAACGGACACGACTGATGTCGTCCCGTCGAATAAAATTGTCATTTTTAGTGTTTTACTCGCTATTTTTAGGCTTCCGTACCCAAAGGGTGAAAACGGGACCCTATTCATGAGACTTCGATGTCTGTCCGTCTGTCCGTCTGTCCGTCTGTCTGTCTCCAGGCTGTAACTCAAGAACGGTAATAGCTAGAGAGTTGAAATTTTCACAGATTGTGTATATCCGTTGCCGCTATAACAACAAATACTAAAAGCAAAATAAAATTAATATTTAATGGGGGCTTCCCATACAGCAAACGTGACTTTTTTTGGCCTTTTTAGCTCTACATCAATAATAGCAACAGGTAGGCCCTTGAATTTTCCACAAAATCCTTAGTTTTACTTGTATCTTAATGTTTAATAATAATATTAAAATAAAATAAAAAATTAAGGGGGGCTCCCATACAAAAAACACAATTTTTGGTGTAATTTTGCTCTATAATGGTACGGAACCCTTCGTGCGCGAGTCCGACTCGCACTTGGCCAATTATTCCAGATTTTCTAATCTTCCAAACCATCTCTGGACTTCTGCGAATATTTTAAGGCTAAAGTTAGCTAAATCGGTTCAGCCGTTCTCGACTTTTAGCGAGACTAACAAAATTAGAAAATCATTATGAATTATACACATAAATAGATGATGTTAGTTAGATATACAATGTTTTGTCGCTGTCTGTCAAGCCACTTTTCTAGTAGGTACTTCAGTTAACTAAGATTGTCTACACATTAGTGAACATTTAGTAAGGGTATAGAGTCTGTTATGGAGTATAGACACAGAATATATAATAGTACTGGTATAGAGTATCTAGATTCAAGACTATAGACTGTATAAGTTACATAACTAAATCCAGTTATTAAGTCTGCATCCCACCAGTCTGCCACCCACCACTAATAATTATCCAGGCCGACTGCATCTAAATATTAATACTAGATCAATTTATCGAACTGATATTGATTGTTTCCATCATCAGTATCACCTAAAAGCGCTACTCTGCAAGCAGTTATATAAAGTTTCCAAAATATTATGTAGTCCAGAAGCGAAGTAAAAAAGTTACAGCTAATAAAAAAGTTATTCGTTCTTCGTTTAAAAGTTAATAACAGTTTTATGTTTAAAGAAAATACGTGCCATTATCATTCTTCTTTCTGACTTCTGCAGAATAGAGAAGAATACCCTGACTTCTCTTCGTTTAAAGTCATTACGACAAATCGGTTTCAAAGAGACCGGCGCGTAATCCATAATACGTACATACTTGTCAGTCATTTTACTAACTGACTGTTAACGGAAGCTCTATGTAACGCGACGCTTTGATGTGTTATCAGTTCTGGATCTTGACTGATAACACTATCAGTTCAAACACCTACCAACCATCAACCATGTCATCTATATCCCTCCTCATATTAGGTTTGGATGATAGCTTCCATAGAGGACATAATATTATATTTTTGTGTTTGAATAAAAGCCATAGATTCTACTTCGAACTATTTCCGTGATTGCGCGAAACCGTTCATTTTTTCTTGACAAACATTATCACGAAATGAACGGAACGGTACATATTTTTCCGGGATTCGAAGTATCTCCGGTTCAGCGGTTTTAGCGTGAAGAGGATATGCAGACAGACATATTTTTATAGAAAACTGTAAGAAATTAATAAAGTCTTTGCTACTATTCCACCAAAATCGATCATTTTTAAGATAACCATTAACAAAGACGTCATGTAGTCAGAAATATGAAGACAGAAAAGGCATGTACCTACATCCTATACATGACAGCTCTGTATGTTATTTACTCTGTAACCCACTTTATTTTCGCGGTATTTGTACAGTAATATTCAAATTTATTTTACCTCTGACAGGGTTTTAATGCTGAGGTCATAAGGATCGCTTTGTTTTAGACATCTTTAAGATTTTACCGCTATCTGTTCATCTGCTATCGCTTGATCTTTGCATATGCATGGCTGATTGCGTTGCATTGCATGATGATAATTTAATAACAAAAATGTTTCGTAAACGATTATACATTTAAATATTATAAAAAATGCGATATATAACTGTTTGTCTGTCGATCTTTTTCTGTCTACTTCACGTATAGAGAGCTGAATCGATTTTGGTAAAATTCAGTATCTTGAGATACTTTGCAAAGGACATAGCATTGTTTTTATGCCAGATACTCGTACGATTATTTAATCTTTATTTTCGTAAAACAAGTTCTTGATGAAAATCATATTAATAATGCTTGGCAGACGTCGCCATTATGATTTCCAGGTTTTACAAGTAGGCTTTTGTGATGATGCCAAGATGTAACATGGCATATGAACGACCTTATTTGCACATGTTAGCGAGTGACAAATCACATTTAGCAGTGCATCTACAAGGTCGAAACAATTGCGATTTGCGTGCGTGTGCGCATAAACTAAAATACATAATATTCAAACATCCTTGGTTCTTGCTGTGGACATAGAGCAAAAAATTAGCTTCACAAGTCTGAAGATGGCTTAGTTCGTAAATTAACTTTTTCTTGAATAATGCCGAAAACTAAAAAATAGACACAGGCTTCATTAAAACCAAGGGGTTTATAGTTCCTAGTGTGTGCAATTCACAGGGCAATTTTCTGGTTCATTCCTTCCATACAGAGAAACGATTACCTAGAGTCCTAGACTGTAGAGTCCTAGACTGTAGACTCTAGACCGACTTTTCCAATGGAAATCCATTCGACGTATGATTTTTCCTGGTGATTTACGTGATCATAAGTTGTCCGTAACAACACCGAAAAAAATATAACTTTTTCCAACGTGGGATTGAACCACGGATGAGAAAGCCCACCTCTAACCACTAGAACATGGAGAAATGCCTTCACTATTCAAGATATTCGACGCCCATGTTGCTCTCAAGTGGTTATTACCCCCAATGAGCAGAAATCCAAGTGCTCCTTCCTGTTTAAGCGCCGGACGTCAGGACTAGGGTAATCATCATTATCAAATGCTCTCACTGATTGAGAGTAGATGTAGCGTAGTTATTTAAAGTTTTGAGTAGCTTTTAAAAGTTGGAAATGTTCCTCAGTTTTGGTATGTATTGTGCTGGACCAAACATCGCACAATTCTTGATGAAATGACGACTATAGGCTTTAACAAACGAGTATTCAACGTTGCGGTCGGAATCTCATCCTTTGCGGCCACCATTCATATCCCACAGTATTGACTTTCTGGACCATAATCTATCTATGGACATTGGACGCTTCACACCACGTCAGTCTGGCCCCATGGTAAGTACCTGATGGACTTGTGTTACAGGTACCAGACAACGGAAATATTATATTTAATACTTTTATACTATACATATATTTAAGATTTTTATTATATGATAAATATATTTAATACACATCCATGACCCAGGAACATTGAAAACTTTTTGTTCCGTCGGCGGGATTCGAACCCGCGACCTCCGGCTTTAGCTACCAACGAGCTATCCACTGAGCCACAGAGGTCGTCAAATAATGGATAACAATGATTGCCAAATGCCAACTACGCGAATCTAAGCATGCACAATCTACATCGATCATGATCAATATATTATAATACGTTCCGTACCCTACCCTCTACATTCGAAATCGCTTGTCTTGATCCAAGCAACGTGGAGAGGCTTATTATATCAATGTATTCTGGCATACTGCAAGATTGCTCTGTCCGTAATTGGTACAAGTGATGTCACTTGTGGCAATTGATTGTATTGGCACAGTTACTGTTGGTATGCTGATACATTTGAGAATCGCTATTCTATTGAAATACATCAAGGATCCATATTAAGCTTTTATAACCGTATATTTTTCTGGGACAAAAATATCCTATGTCCTTTCCCGGGACTCAAAGTATCTCCATGCCAAATTTCAGCAAAATTGGTTCTGCGGTTTGGGCGTGCCGCGTGAAGATGTAACAGACAGACAGACAAACAGACGGACAGACAGACACACATTCGCATTCATAATATTAGTATGGATATGAAAGAATCTTAAGGTAGGTACACACAAAAGTATACTATAACAATAATATCATTAGTTTCTAATGAGTTCTCAAATAATAGAAACCCTAACTCAGTTTAAACAAACAAACATACAATCGGACAATACGCGTATGTCGCTTTCATTTTTCTCCACACTCCACACTTACCAGACACATTCTCTTCTAAATTATGTTATAGACCTAAGAAGTAGTAGATCTGCATAAAATATGGTAACAACTTGGGGCCTGTTTCACCACTTTCTGACTCCACAACTTTTTTGACAGATTCTCTGATCTGTCAAGTTAATTGGTGGATAGCCTAGTATTCGTCACTTATCAGGAAGTGGTGGAACAGGCCCTTAAAGTCATAGGCAGGCTTTTGCTAGATTTTCTTTGATATAACTCTCAACAGAAATCAAAGAAAATCTGGCGAAAACCGTATAATTTTCCAGGCATAAGAGAAACAAAAACCTACCATAACAAAACAAACTAAATCAAAATCGGTCCATTTCTTTGAATGCTCCGAGTTTACACACGGAAACCTTTTTCTGTCTTTTTTAAGCAGCGCTTATAAACTTAGGCTGTATGTATGTAACGAAATCTTTGAGCATGATTTTTTACCTGTCTCCAGTAGTCTAATTAATTCGAAACTTTCATTACGTATTAAGATCCAATGACAACGCAATAATTTAATTATTATTAATTTGATTTCGGCCAACCATTCCATGATCTTTAAACCAACAAAATATCTAGTGAAAGTATACCTTTTTGCTAGGTCTATGGTAAGGGCGTAGGGTGTGTTTGAACACGGCTCGAACAAGCCCGAGCTTCCCGTACCCTTTGACCCTTGAGGGAAATGGACAATGTTCGCCTTGTAACGTCATGGTCTTTTATGTGCTTAACCCTAACTAGGATGGAAAGCTGATATAGGTTGTCTTTAAAGTAACTTGGCTGACCGAGATCGGTCAAAATATAGAATTTACGAAAATTGTCACATATAACTAACTTGCTGACCCAGCAACTGTTTTTTGCCAATTATTTCGGGATGAAAAACCAATGTTGGCCAACTCTCAAACCGAATCGATACAGCCGTTTCGGAGTTTGTTAATAAATACCTACTGTGAAACGAAATTTTATATATTAGAAGAAATATGTTTCGACTGCTATGATAGTTATCAATAAATGCACACATTGATTTACAAAGCCTAATTTTTGTATCATAATTTTGTGAAACTTTTGAGTCCTATCTATATTTCTTAGATAGTTCTTAGATAGTACTTCATCCCAGATGAGAATGATATTAGATGCGTGCACGGGGTTAAACCATTAACCTGTGAGTTATCTGCCGTGTTCTCATGAGCCGCGTCTATGAGCTTCCTAGAACTTCATCATTTAATGTCTAGTAACATGAAAACTTATTAAAATGTAGAAAAATTCGCAGTGAATAATGTAAGCAATTCCTTCAAAAAACCAAAGCAAATAAAAATCTGGAGTAAGTAAGTTTGCCGTTACAATATACATACTTTGAAAACTTTGTCTGTTATGTCTTCACATTTAAATCACTGAACTTAAGTTATTTTAATGGAATTTAAAGACAATTTGTGTTACGACAAAGGACATAATTATAATATGAAACTGAAAAAATCGAGTGAGGCGTTGTGGCCAACATCAAAGGAAAACTAAATCTTTTGAAACTCACTAGATGTTGCCATATACCATCCCACAAAATCCTTTCTAACCAACAAATAGACCCATTTCAATAAGTCACTCCCTGACATAAAGAGCACAATTGGCGCGAAAGGCAACATGGTCATAACTTGCGCTATCTCAGCAATCTGCTGGGAACTAAGCAATAGGTACTGAGCAATTGCTATAAACTATGAAGTAGGACAAATCACCGAAAATGTATTATAAGTTCTGTGTGAGAGAGAGAGAGATTCGGCCTTCGTATAAGCATGTTTAAGTCACTGTCTGAAAGAGACGAGTTACGAATTCAATGGCCGAATTATCTCTGACTCTCGACTTGACTTTAGTAATTTTAGAATATCAAGCCTTGTGTGCCAAGCCAAAGTGGCAAGTGCTATAGTGCTAAGCAGTAACATCAAAAGGATGGCCAAAGTTAGACTTCAACGCAAAACACACATTAAACAATTCTACAAGTTTTTTGGCATGTAGCCAAAATAAGAACTATCTTTACTTAACTTTAGAGCTTAAACTACCAGAAGTCGCGCCGGAGACAAGTGTTTTACAAATACCCCAAGCTGCCTCTCGTCTCGATGTGAACTGACCCTTACAACCCAGCACACCTATAACTGCTCAAGGTTCGATATCGTATCGAATTCCTGTCGACAAAGGGCAGTCCTGTTCAATTATGAAATACTCAACATTAATAATAATGCTACAAATTCATTTACACTTACTTTACCTGTAGCCCTAGCATCGCACAGCCACCAGTAAAAATGTGAAAGTATAGACAACTATGGAGATAAAGTTAAGATGGCATTCCGATCTTTTTTCGTTCCGAAAAATTCAATTCAAATGCCACTTTATGACAGACTATAGTCCTAAAAATTCAAATAATACCCTACAGCTCTATAACTTATACTATAGTCCGTCGTAAAGTGGCATTTTAATTGAATTTTGGTCGGTCGCGATTGACCGCTGTGTCGTCGACATAAAGGTCATTAATGCTGGGTTTCCATGCTTGCCAAGGCTTGGCAAGCATCCACAAGGCACAAGTGTCCACAAATCTCGCTTGGCATTTGAAAGTCGTTTACACGCTTGTGATAGCTATTACCGTTCTTGAGTTACAGCCTGGAGACAGACAGACAGACAGACGGACGGACGGACGGACGGACGGACGGACGGACGGACGGACGGACGGACAGACGGACAGACGGACAGACGGACAGACAGACGGACAGACAACGAAGTCTTAGTAATAGGGTCCCGTTTTTACCCTTTGGGTACGGAACCCTAAAAAGCGACACCACATTAACATTTTAGTATGAAGCAGCTGATTTTAAGTAGGAAAGTTGCCGTATAAAAAGTTGCTTAAAGAGTGTAATATCTGCAAAGTCACAAAACGGAATATCTTATTATTCCGTATTTATCAATAGGTAATTAGGTGGTACAATCAGCAGAATCTTTTGTCAATGGCTTGACTAGTTTTTGTGACCAAATGACTATTCGATGGGTCAACTCTGGTCAGGTAACGGTAACAAACATCGTCATTATGACACCAATTCATATCAGGAGTGACCATCAAAATTTGATGGTGGAAGGCAGTTACTACGCATAGAGTCCTAACTCGTTTTTTGGTTGAAATTAGATTTTTGAACTAAAGAAAAATTTAACACAAGAGCCACGTAAATATTAAATCCAAACTGTAACATTTTACTTATACTATGTAATTGACCCGGTAAACTTCATTTCACTTATCAACTAATATAAAACTTCCCTGGACTTCCACGGAATATTTCAGGACTAAAATTATAGTAGTAAATTGTGCGATAATTAGCTGTGATATTAGTGTATAGTCATAATGTTTGTGCTGTCGTTTTTATTTTCTGAAATTTATTGGATTTAGTGTTATTGAATTTTTATTGTATTACTATTTAAATTTTAATTGGTTTTTATTAAAGCTGTATATTTTATTCCTGAAATTATTGTATGGAAATTGTGTAATGGGAACTTTAAAATGTAGAAGTTATAACATCAGAAATTATATAACATAGGCTATCTGACATCCTGTACTACTTTTAAAAAAATTATAAAACAAGATCTGATTGAGAGTGACAAATTACATGTGTAATAAACAAGAATGTAAAATAAGAAAACAAAAGAATATTGTAAGGACAGAGTGTTATATTATAAGAAATAAAAGACAACGCGATGTATTAGCCATGTAAGAAAGTAGTAAGTAAAAGAAAAATTATAGATATAATATATAAAGAATAGGAAAAGATAAAAACGAAAATATGTAATTAAAAGATAATAAAAAACAGCCCTGATCATGTTAGGGGGAGGAATTAAAAAAATATAAAAAATCGGTTCAGCCGTTCTCGATTCGAATCGAATGAACAAGATGTTTAATAACATTTATAGTCGTTTCTACACTACTAATATATATTCTGTGTTTCTACTAAGCGCAGCAAAAAAGTAAAGCTGCAGCAGCTAGTCTCTGGTAAAATCGTGTTTTTGGCGTTACGACCTTATGCGCGTTCGCTGTCCAAATATTATTTGCAATGTTTTCACCACTTTATGGTGTTTTTTATTGTTATTTTATTTGTTTTCATATTCCAAGATGCGCAATTTACGATTTTTAACAGTTTGGGACACTTTGGCTTTTATTGTTATGGTACGATAAAGGACAAAGGCGAAATATTATTTGATATTTTTTTTAGCGTCTAAAAATGCCATGTGAACAAAAACAAATATTTTATTATTTTATATTTTACCAATATATTCTAGGGTTTAGTAAAGGCCACCAAAAAAAACAATTATTTTTTGTAAATCAATTGACTACTTAATACGAATTTCAAGCGAATTTCATATTTTCCGCTCAGCTACCGTTAATATTGCCATTTTATATTTTTTGCCAAAGCGGCGGCGCGCACCGCGCGGCGGTTCAGCCGGCGAACGGCATAAATAACATAATGTTTCATCCTACCGTTTAAGTTATTAATAGATCTACAATTATTTTAGTTAATTCAACACTTTTAATAAATAAATCGATGTTTATTTTTTCAAAGTAGTTAGGTAAAAAAGAATGGATGAGGTAGTTCCTAAAATAACTAGCAACACTGCTTAGTTGTCAAACAAATGTTAATTGTCATACCAAGTGTCAAATGTCAAAAAATATCTATGGATTCTATGGTGTGATTCTATCCTCCGTCAGTTGATAAATTAATTCCTTTAAAAAGTCATGGACTATTACTACCTTTTCAAAACAAAGTATTAAGTAGACAAGTGCATTTAAAGTTACTATATTATGACAAGGTTCAAAATATTACACGTACATACTTATCTATTCCTCCAAACAGTAGCGGTGTTAGGGGGGGAGACGCTGGGCGGCCGCCCAGGGCGCCGGGTAAAAGGGGCGCTGAAGGCAAACAAAAGGGGCGCCAATTTTTTCAGCACTATCAGCACCCTGGGCGCCGAAGAAATCTCGCCCAGGGCGCTGGTAGTGCTAAAACCGGCTCTGCCTCCAAGTAAGTACATAGTTGGATATTTCTCTATTGATCTCTGACACTTTGTTACTCAGTCCTACGGGAATATATTTTAATACAAAACAAACAATAATAAAATAATACCAATAATAATAAGTAAAATAATACCTACTTACCAATGAAACATAACCTAAAATATTTATGATTTTTATGATCTAATATCTAATAACCTAGGCCTTCTTGGGAATATTTATTTTTAGAAGTTAGTTGTAGGATGAGTTCCTAATCATTTAAGCATTTTTTTATTTATAGACGCCTCCATTTTATCTCAAATAAAATCATGTATGAGAGTTCGCCATTGTCCTTTTGCTATATAATTTGGCATAAATGCGGACTCTTTACATTGGCCATGAACTAATAAAGGCCAACTAAAAGTTCCAATACAAAACAAACGAAGACCATACTCATTTTTATAAACAAAAACATTTTTATATAACTTCAGCCATAAAATCCATTTAAAGCCATAAAATACATTTTTTACTATGGCAACCCTATTATTATTATCATTAGCCATATTGGGTCAGAGCCCGGAGACAGGTCATTTGGTTAGGCTCATATAACATAATATTATCACTATTCACTATGGGACGAGGAATTATGAACTATTATTATTAATTGACTATTATTAATTAGATAATAATGTGCACATTTGAGTTATGTTTTAGTTATAATGAATAGAATTCAAAATAATGTATTGAGGCATCGATTTGTAGGCCATCTGGTTCCGCTTGACATAACGCGACCAAATTAAAGAAGATAATGACATAACGAGTTACGAATCAATTTTGAGGTAATAGCTACTTAGGCTTAAAAATTTATATAGAAATAATATAGACGTACAATAGTAAAAACCTCCTAACTTTTTTGAAACCAAAAATCAAGATTAGTAACAAAGTGGACTACAGTGTTGGACTTTCTCCGAATCGTACATGTAATTGGTCCTTAACTACTGACAAGTTCATCACGCGTGCCCTTAATTTGATTTTAATGTTATATGTGCGTAAACCCTAATAAAGATGTCGGTCAAATCTTTTTATCCAGACTTCGAAAGTAACTTTACATTTAAATAACTGGAGATTACATTTCCTGCAACTTTCCGTAAATTACGCAAAATCCTTGATGTTTCCTATAGTAAAAAGTAGCCGATGTCCTTCTTCGTGTTTTGCTATTCTGTTGCGAATTTCATCAAAATCTGTCCAGTAGTTTCGGAGCCTATGCATTGCACTTGCATACAAACATACCTTACCATTTTACTGTATTATCTAAATTTCATTAGGCAACTGAACTTAGTTGATAGTTCCAATTACATCCAATCTTTTTCCATTTTCGATATGGGTAAAATATTATAAAAACAAGTATAATTAAGAACAAAACTTAAAAAAAATAATTAAAGTACTGTCATCGACATTAAAATATAGAATTTATTGCTTCTATAATAATAAATAGTTATTTTGTAATGAAAACTAATTTTTAAACATAATTGATACTATAACTGCCTATCAACATTAGTTTCAAGCCGGCTCACAAATTAAAAATAATCACCAGGTATTAGGTATATTTCAAATGTGATAATTATTTGTCTACTGATTTTATCTAACATGTTTTTAGTAATTAAGTTGAGTTCGTCTTTTCATCGTAGCAATCTTTGTAAGTTCATTTTTGTTTATATTATTATTACTTTGTTTTAGTACAGTACTTTTGAATTATGTTGTTTTGGACTGTACCCGATTCTTTATCGTTGCATACAACGTTAATAATACTTTCAGTCCGAATCTAATGAAAAATCGTATGAAAGTTAGCCAACGATTTATTACTATCCTATATCATATCCTATACCAAGAAACGTCGAACGACTGATTTTTTGAGTTTCACCCAATCACACCTTGATATTTTCATCATTGTATAATTTGACTTCGAGACTGCTAGAATGCATTGAACGTTGAACTTACATGAAGCTGTATTTATGTTAAATGAAAGTAGTGGAATCAGGGTACAGGTTTATTTATAATGCAGCCTTAACAAAGACTTTTGTGTCCTTTATTTTTGCTTACAGATCAAGTTACTGTACAACTTAGGTTTTGCATTTCTTTTACGCCAGTTGAATTTTTTAATAAATTGACCAATGCTTTAGGGATTTTTTTGTAAGATTTCAACGTTACTATTATGTTCACATTCTATATTAAATTTTACATTGAAAGATTAAACCAATATTAAACTTACTTTAAAAATATCCAATTTAAAATCATCGAGATCAGTATAAGTTATTTATAGTCCTATCTTGCTCATCTCTAAACAAATTACTGAGAGGACTGTACCCAATTAAGATGCAATTATTATAAAATTCTCTCTAAGGATTAATATTGATTTATTGCTCAAAACGGATTGCATCTGATTCAAAATATTTGATTAACATTATCTACACACGGCATCTTATAGATCTAGGAAAAGTTAGACTTCGTATTGATTTAATTGGTTATAGTTACTTATAATTGGTTTGAATATTTGATTTAACGATTGTGGCAATCAGAGTTTATTTAATTAAGCAATAAAACAATGACTGTCGATGGAAAATCTGCAGTCTTAAACAAAATTATTTCAAACTTAGGTTATTAACTGGTCTATTCTTAATAGAATGTAGACTTTTTAAAAGAAGGCATTTAACGTAAGAAAATTCGACGAAAAGGCCTAAAATTCAAAAGAGTTGTTTTAAGCATAATGTTAGCAAATTACATCAAAATCCGTACAGTTGTTTAAGTGTGAAGAGCTAACTGGGAGTATTAAGTATAATAATATTATACTAAAACGATTTTTATGAGCTGCAGATGTATTTTATAAAAGTCTTTGCGACTGAATACCTAACATGCTCATAAGTATGCAGCCCGATTGCTCTGCCTCACAAACGAATACAGTGTACCTGATTATATTAAGCAGAGGCGGATTTAGTGTGGGCACCGAAAGAATAATAACACTTATGCTACTAACAAAATGGCTTATTAGTTATTACCAATTCATATTAATATTAGGTATAAATGCGAAAGTGTGTCTATTTGTCTGTCTGTTACCTCTTCACGCCCAAACCGCTGAACCGATTTTGCTGAAATTAGGACGTTTGATTATATTATGCACTATCAAAGTTTCAAAATATACATGCAAATATGCACTTAAAATGGCCAAAATATGCAGAAAAGGCCGAATATGTTAAGAATATGCACAATAAAAGCATTATTAATGTTTATTTTTATTACATTAAATTTGTCCGGTGTCGTTGATGAATGTCCAAATTTTTTGAATTCGTTAAATCCAGGATCGTTTTTAAATTTTTTTCCATAAATTACTTTTAATTTCAAATTATAAGATGCACTTTAGCGGCAATTTTGGCGGTGCCCCTTTACTGTATCCGCCTCTGACATGCACCTGGGGTATCATGTTACTGGCGCCTGTCGTGACGCAATGTGGCACCGCTATGATGCTTAAGGGCATACGAGGTCAGTGCTGAAAATCGCTACTTATGGCGTGCCCTAAGGAATAGATTCGTAAGCCCTTTTCGAGGGAGGTCTGGAAAATTTAACGTAGGCACTAATTGTGCCCTTGGAAATCAGCTGCCATTTAGACAAGACTTTTTCGTTATCGTTTTGTTATAGCATTATAAAATTGACACATTAGCGTTCGTTAATATTATGACGTTGACGTTCGCGGTTCGACTCGTCTTATGTCAATTCCATACATTTTGACCGGCGATTCTATAAAGAAGCGATAAAGAAAAGATCTTGGGTTTGACGTAACGCGATCAAACTACGTAGGTCCTCCAAATACTAATAGGCAATTTGAGTTCCATTTTTGAATCAACCGACCATTTTGGTTTTCACTTCCGACCATCCATGTAAATGCTACCGACAGCCATTCCGATTTAGTAAGTACAAACCTGTGTTGTCGCTACCATTCGAGCATTCTGGGCCGCCCACGCCGCACCGGAAATGCTAATTTCTCCGTCCACACTCACGCTCAATTAGCTGTAAGGTGCTGCCATGTGCATGAGAGCAGCGGAAAGCGATAAGCGTGTTTTGAAGACCATGTGACAGTTGAGAGTTCCAACGTATAGAAATGGATTGTTTTAGTACCCGACTGCGGCCAGGAAGGGGAAAAAACTCTTTCAGTGCTGCTACTATCACAGTGACCTCTATAAATGTATAATTAACACAAAAACCCTTATCACTAAGTTTTGTTACACTCTGTAGAGATATCATTATAGGTGCATCATTGAATCACCAAGGCCTTTGCCAACAAATAAACGCTTAGCTCACTACAGCATGCACTTCTGCAAATATTAGCTTATTGGCTTGTAAGCTTCTGACCTTCGAACGCTTCAGCATGAGTCGTCCATGCAGACTTTAGAGTTAAGACTACAATATTATTCCAAAGCCAGAGTAAATTGAGATGATTTATCCTTGACAAGATAACATAACATCTTATTATGTTTAAAGACGTGGATGAATTGGGTAACTAACAATTTGAAAATTTTCGCTTTTTGCATAAAAATAGATTATACTTAATGAACAAATGTACTTAAATGTACAGTCAGATATATCAGCCAAATGATAATGGTAAGTTACAAGGTTAAGGGCATGTTTCACCACTTCCTGATAAGTGCCGAATAGGCTCCAAGTAACTTGACAGATCGAGTATGGAGAATCTTTCAAAAAAGTTGTGAATAGCCTATTCGGCACTTTATCAGGAAGTGGTGAAACAGGCCCTTATTCAAATTAAAAATGAGTAATTGTTCTTAAGTTATAAAATCTGAGTTACCCACTCCATCCACTCACGTCATCGTTTACGATTAAGCTTAAGTCCAAAATCTACAGGATATTTTCGTAAATATTTTATAATCTTAATGATGTAGGTGTGTTTTTAACTGACTCTAATTTTTTGTTGGCTTTGATGTTGTCTAATGGTAGAGTCCTTAATGAGAGTGTTATTAATTACTGTTATTTTTCACTGGATTACTAAGTTATCCGTTTTTTTTTATTAAACGGGTCACCTGATGGTAAGCAACTACCGTCGCCCATGGACACTCGCAACATCTGAAGAGCTGCAGGTGCGTTGCCGGCCTTTTAAGAGGGAATACGCTCTTTTCTTGAAGGTTTGCAGGTCGTATAGGTCCGGAAATACTGCTGGTGACAGTAGATAGGTTCTAATCTAAGCACTGATTTTTTTTTCCGAATAAAAAGTAGCTAATGTTTTGATAAAGAACCTAAAGTTGAAATCCGTTTAGTAGTTTTTGTTTGAGGATATAACAAACGTACATACTTACAAACTCGCATTTATAATATTTTTGTGATGTGTTTATTTTGTCTGCTCTTTTTTTTAAAGTAAGAAAAGCTACCGTGTCCACAGTCTTAGCCCTACTAAATAGTATACACGGAGTACT
Organism: Plebejus argus; assembly: GCA_905404155.3. NCBI lineage: Eukaryota > Metazoa > Arthropoda > Insecta > Lepidoptera > Lycaenidae > Plebejus > Plebejus argus. The sequence continues at coordinate 2,003,549 of FR989941.1, read as the reverse complement.
TATCTGGGGGCACGGGAGTGCCCCCGCCAAGATGAGCCAAGCGAAGCGCGCACGGGCACTACCTACCTTTTCTCGAAACGTTTCGCCGTATTTTTGCACCCTCGTAACTTTGGTTTGGATAATGCCAGATAGTTGAAATTTTCAAGATATTATGACATGAGTATAATAATTAAATGCGCAAAGTTTGAATATTGTTACTATTATACTTTAGATTTTATAGGGGTCCAAAAACCCCACAATAATGGACTGACTCACCGATCATCAAAATTGTTAGGGTACTTCCTGAAGTCATAGAAAGCTGAAATTTGGTATGTGACATACTATTAGTACAGAAACAACAAAAAAATTATCAAACCCAACCTAACCTATCCCATCCCCTTGATATAGAGAGGGGATGTTAGTATGAGATACCCCCGTTTCTTATGCTAGATACAAAATTAAAAATAGAGTATAAAATAATTCTTGTGCCAAAAAAAAATACGTATTAGACATGAGAGACCATAGACTCACAGAAAACCGGCGTGAAACAGCGCTCTCACAGAAAACCGGCGTGAAACAGCGCTTGCCCTGTGTTTCGCTTAGTGAGTGAGTTAAGCGGAGGCCCAACTGCACCCTAAACCTTATTCCCTATCCCTGTTCTCTTCTGCTGATTCCCTTAGCCTATTCCTTCATAAAAAGACTGAAAACGCACTTGCAACACTTCTGATGTTAGTGTCTAATGTCTATAGACGACGCTAGAACTTACTTTCCATCAGGTGACCTGTTTGCTCATTTGTCTCCTAATTTTATATAACAGATCCCCTCTTAAAGGCTGGCAAAGCACTTGCAACTTTTCTAATATTGCGAGTGCACATCCTCGTTAATTGCCCCTTAATTTAATAAAAACGTAATAGTTTCTGTGGTAATTTTTCCATCATCCAAAGAATCATCCCGTACCTCCTTTTAAATAATATTAAATCTATACTAATATTATTATAAATGCGAATTGTAAGGGGGTGAAAATGCGTGAAATTGTTCAAATAAAGTTAGTTCCAAATAATTCATAATAGATGGCGCCGTGCGTCTTCTAACTCGCACCACCGCTTACCCAAACGTGTTTCTATAAGAGGTGGTAAGGATGAATAAACTTTTTCGATTAATTTGATGTTACACATATTTGAAATGTATTGTATTATATATTTTTTTTTAATAATATCTATGGACGCTTCACACCACGTCAATCTGGCCCCGTGGTAAGTACCTGAAGGACTTGTGTTACGGGTACCAGATAACAGAAATATATTTAATACTTTTATACTACCCAGGAACTTTGAAAACTTTTTGTTCCGTCGGCGGGATTCGAACCCGCGACCCCCGGCTTAAGCTACCAACGTGCTATCCACTGAGCCACAGAGGTCGTCAAATTGTATTATATTATATTTATTATATAAATCATATTAAGACTAAGAAGAGTTGATGTTCGACTTCGACCCCACTCCCCAGCTGTTAATAACCCCCTATGCAAAAATCTATATCTATACATATAATAAAACTGTAGTAATGAAAATTCTGTACAATAAAAATATTAAAAAAATAATAAGCGGGGGATGTCACTACAATATCGCTATAGAAGCCAAAAATGTGGTTAGTTTTTTTGTCTGTCTGTCTGTCTGTATATTTGTTCCACTATCACACGAAAACTACTGATCCGATTTGAATGCGGTTTTCACAGATGTATTTGTCTTCTTCCAACTTAACATCTGGTGATAAAAAAAATTCTCCCCACCCCTCAAAGGGGACGAAAAAGGGAGTCAGATTTTGTATCAAACTTTTTTCTTTAACACGAAAACTACTGAGTTTTCGCTTTTAGTTTTCGCAGATATATTTGTCTTCTTCCAACTCAACATCTGGTGTATAAAAATCCCCCCCTCCCACCCTTCTAAGGGGACCAAAGAGGGGGTCAGATTTTGTATCAAACTTTTTTCTTGGACTTACTTCATAATATTATTAACTGTGTTTTCTAACTTAACATCTGTTGATAAAAAATTTCCCCCACACCTCTTAGGGGACAAAAGAGGGGGTAATATTTTATATCAACTGATGAAGTAGAAATACTTTAAATGGGAAAACAACGTTTGCTGTTTTTTACATATTTTAAACTAGCTGTCCCGGACAGCTAGTTTAAAATATGTAAGAAATGTTTTCTGTCTGTCTGTAAACATTGAAGTTTGAAGTAAGCGTCCCCCGGAAGCACCTCTAGTCTGTCGTGCAAATGCAATTTGCAGTAATGTAGCAACGAGAACTACTTACCATATAATATTATTATATTATAATAGAAGTTGCTTTATGACGGGTACTACCGCGCGCTTTTTAAAGCTGAAGTCCACGCGGACGGAGTCGCGGGCTCGTGGGCAACAGCTTGTATATTATAATTGTATGTTCCTTAAGTATATTAATAACTTTACTTTGCAGACTCTAGACCTTAAATCATTTTAAAAATATGTAAGTTCAAAGTATAGTCGTAGTCTCAGCATTTCTTTGCAAATATTTAATTGTAGGATGTAAACAACATCGGTTAGTTCAAAGAAAAAGCCTGTGCCTAAAAGTTAAACGGCTAAAACATAATCACGTCAAACAATAGTGCGATGTAGATACCTAACAGTGAAATCTCTTATTGACTAGAGTACATTTACAAGTATTATGCGATGTAGATGACCAGCAGCGACATCTGTTATTTATTAATTATTATCAAATATCAATAGGAAAAAATAAAACCACGTTTGTTGTAAGAGAGCCCCGCAAAATATTAAATTTATTTTGTTGAAATACATGATCGATGAAAATTTCAACTCTCCAGCTACTACCGTTCTTGAGATACTTCCAAGAGACAGATAGACAGACAGACATACGGGCAGCTGACAGACAGTGAAGTCTTTGAATAGGGTTCCGTTTTTACCCTCTGGGTACTGAAACCTTTTTAGGTTTCAGTACCCAGAGGGTAAAAACGAAACGAAATACACCAAAAAAAAAGAAAGAAAAAGAACTAAAAAAAAACAACGTAAGCCAACTTACAAAAAGAAATGAAATCCCACAAAAACATTTTCATGTAAAAATGTTGCCAAGATGAGAACATAATATTATTATAGTTCGTGGTGTCAAAAAGTAGTGAAATCTCATGTAGAGCCAAGTTTCTAACCTTACATACTTAGCCCTAAATCTAAAAACCTTAATTTTACACCAAAGCGCGGCAAAATATTTGATAATAATATAATGTGTCAGCCGAACGAGAAGAATCTAAAAACTCTACACATTAGTCAAAATCGGTGGCTTGGCCATTTTGTTATTCGGCAGGGCTTTGAACTTAATATACCCTAACTAAAGAAAAATGGCCAGGCTATCGATTTTGACTAATGTGTAGAGTTTTTAGATTCTTCTCGTTCGGCTGACACATTATATTATTATCAAATATTTTGCCGCGCTTTGGTGTAAAATTAAGGTTTTTAGATTTAGGGCTAAGTATGTAAGGTTAGAAACTTGGCTCTACATGAGATTTCACTACTTTTTGACACCACGAACTATAATAATATTATGTTCTCATCTTGGCAACATTTTTACATGAAAATGTTTTTGTGGGATGCCCTTTTCTGCTAACTTTTGCTTTCATTTGACATTTTCTATTTGGTTTTACCTGAGATCAGGTTGTTTCTGTTTTCTTAATCGCTCTCCCGTGAAGCTGCTTTTAAGTTTTCTTAATTTTCTTGAATTTTAAGTACCTCATTTTAAATTAACGTTTTTGATCAGTTACTTAATTTCTTTTTTAATTGCATAGAAGCGTTTCGAAATCAGATATAAAGCGTCATACAGTAGAGTTATTATATTATCCTAGATACTATCATCCGACGCTGAACAAAATATTTTTAACGTAGGAACTTAATTGTTACGATGGAAAGGTTGGTTTTCGTCTCTATAATTTCCACTGACGACATCTTTAGCACACTTTAAATATTATACCTTTGACACATTTTTTATTTCAAAATGTTACCTTTTAAACGAGTTTTGTAATTTAAATGAGGAATTATTGTCTAAAACTTAATTTAAATTAGAAACGTCTTCCACTAGGATTCCTAGGAAGTAGGACATAGGAAAGTCTAGACTCTTGGTGGTCTACGCTGCAGGCAATGAACGATTGACAGAAATCACCCACTTCGGAATAGCCTATGTATTGTTACGAAAGTAGCCTATTTTATTATGTTTGAATAACGTTGTGTGTTTTAAATTTACACGCAAGTGCAGTGACCAGTCGTGTCAGAATAATAAAAACCTTTTGCAGAATACAAAATAAACTTCAAGTGTACCGAACTTATCTAAATTCGGCGCATATTCAGCTAGAGGTTTGAGATTTGAGATCTACTCGTAAAGGGTTGAGTTAGTTCCTTATCTAAAGATTTTTTTTTAAATTATGCAGCTTATTATTATCCAAAGTTTTTTTTACAGTTATTCCTTCAAAGTCTATTCATTAGAATTTATATAGATAAAGCGAATAAAAAATATAATTATAGCGAATCTTCGTAACTGTATTATTTGTGAATGTTATGTTAACTAATCTAATATTATGCCTTAGGAATAAATTTTCCTGCGGTTTTGAATTGTGGTTACCACTTACCACTAACACGATTTTCTCTACATGTAACATCAGTAACGTAAAAGACAAATAGGAAATTCGTACTGTACTCAATTAGGCTCAGAATGGAGCTATCCATTCTGAGCCTAATTGAGTACAGTATAGCCTATAGCTTATAATGTTACAAATTAAATCACGTAAGTGCGCAAAAAAAAGAAATATAATAATTAATGATACAGTATACCATAATTCGCCCTTAATAATTAAAAGTTATAAGTACTTATAGCTCACTAACGTTATAAACAGTGTGGACCTTTTAATTAGTAAAGGAGTAGAATTATTTAATTTTTTACTACAGAGTGCTACAAAAGTAAAAAATTTACAAACATGTCTCCAAAATTCTATGAAATCATCTTGCAATGAAAGAGTTCGTTTGTCTTTCCGTCGTTATTAAAAAAATAATGATTGACTATGTCGGTGTAGGTCTTTATATCAATATTTTTAACCGACTTCCAAAAACGAGGAGGTTATACGTTCGTCTGTGGATATATATATTTTTTTTTTTTTTTTTTTTTTTTTTTTTTTTATGTATGTTCAACGATTACTCCGCCGTTTATGAACCGATTTTCAAAATTTTTCTTTTGTTATAATAGGTTTCACTCCAATTTGGTCCCATTTTGACAAAAGTGGTGATCTGATGATGGGATCCATGAGTAATCGAGGGAACTCCTCAAAATTCAAATGGAAACATATGTTTTTTTTGGTTTCATATGAAGTATTCCAGGCATATGTTACCAAAAAGTAAGATTTTGCACCAGGATTTACTATGGTTCGAAGGTGGTGAACAGAACTCCTTACTCCTTATAGATACATGTTTGGGGGTTTCGGCGTTGTCTTAAGAACTGAAAGCATATACTACTATGCAAATTTAATTAATCATCATCATCATCACCACCATTCCACCATACGTCCGTGAGTAATCGAGGGAACTCCTCCAAATTTATATGGAAACTTATAATGATTTCGATTTTATGAGAAGTATCCTAAGCATATGCTACCAAAAAGCAATGTTCAGAAAAGTGGTGACCTGATGATGGATCCATGAGTAATCGAGGGAACTCCTCAAAATTCAAATGGAAACCTATGTTTTTTTGGTTTCATATGAAGTATTCCAGGCATATGTTACCAAAACTAAAAAGTAAGATTTTGCACCAGGATATACCATGGTTCGAAGTTGGTGAACAGAACTCCTTACTCCTTATAGATACATGTTTGGGGGTTTCGGCGTTGTCTTAAGAACTGAAAGCATATACTACTATGCAAATTTAATTTATCATCATCATCATCACCACCATTCCAACATATATCCGTGAGTAATTGAGGGAACTCCTCCAAATTTATATGGATTTCGATTTTATGAGAAGTATCCTAAGCATGTGCTACCAAAAAGCAAGTATGGGGGTTTCGGAGTTGGTTTAAGAACTGAAAGCATATTATGCTACTATGCAAGTTACATTCATCATCATCATCATCACTACTACCGGTCACCACACCATGAATTATCTAATTATGACCCTATTATTGTTACTTTTAATCGTCTTTAAGAACAAAGCCCGAATTTGTCAAACGATTTAAAAAATTATAATGTTGTTTCAATGTAAATGACTCAATCTTGGTGTTTAGGTTACCAAGTTAGCAATTTGATCATAAGATCTATGAGGTAAGTTATTCTTAAAATTTATAAGGACGATTTTAGTTATATTATTTGAGCATCCATACTAATATTATAAATGCGAAATTGTGTCTGTCTGTCTGTCTATCAGTCTGTCTGTTTGTTACCTCTTCACGCTCAAACCGCTGAACCGATTTTGCTGAAATTTGGCATGGAGATACTTTGAGTCCCGAGAAAGGACATAGGATAGTTTTTATCCCGGAAAAATTTAAAGTTTCCGCGCGATAAACGAATTTTGGCGCAACGAAGTTGCGGGCGTCATCTAGTAATGTTGAGTTGTTTTCATGAGTGATGAGTGTAATGATAGAAAGAAAGTCACTGAACAGAACTTTAGAGCCTTTAAAGACAGGCGTATGAACATTAATTTTATCATTGCTTGATTAACGCCAAGCAATAAGCATATACATACAATAGGTACACAGTGGTATATGCTTGGAGTTGCTTAAGCAATTCTGAAGTAGTGACATCAGACAATGAGTTCTCATAATATCATGAAAGTGTATCCTGGATCCAAAGTCACTAAGCATAACACATTAGTCTGTGCAGAAAACCAGCTTATAAATCACTTAAAAGAGTGAAATTATTATTTTTAACAAAAAATTAAAACCGACTTCCAGGGTAAAAACAATAATAATTTGTAATGAACAAAAAAGTGTTAAATAATTCTTACTCTTTAAAGTGCCTTATGCATAATTCTCCTAACCCTCAACTATTTCTGTACACAATCTACATTATTTTGAAGTCGGTACCAGTCTTAAATATTAAAAATATTTTGTCATAGAACTCAGCATTCTTATCTGGTACCGTCTTCAAAGTAATGAAGATTGTGTACAGAAATAGTTGAGGGTTAGGAGAATTATGCATAAGGCACTTTAAAGAGTAAGAATTATTTAACACTTTTTTGTTCATTACAAATTATTATTGTTTTTACCCTGGAAGTCGGTTTTAATTTTTTGTTAAAAATAATAATTATTATTTCTAAACGGTTCGCCGCCTACATTATTGATATAGTTATTATAGTATGTAGGTGTATGTACATACAATTTGAAAGCTATTTAGGCAACAATGATTAGTATTGAAATAACCAAGTCAAAACATATTTTAAACATAACTCATGTTTTAAAATAAAAGAAAGCGCTTTATTTGCCCAGGTGCGAGGGCGTTGGCATACAAATTCCACGTTTATTTCCAAGGTATAAGAACTAATATTAAATGCTCGTGGTTATTTGACTTTGAGTTTAGTAGAAATGAAGATGTATTCAAACGAAAACATTGATTCTATGTTTTGTTTTTTTTTTTGTGGGTTTCACTCACAAATCACAATATTTTGTTTTAAAAATATTTCGTTTATATATATCATTTTTCCGTGAGAGAGACCTTTATCAAAAAATGCATTAGAAAATATAAAATATATTTGTAAACAAAATAGACAGCCGATTACAATCGCCCTTTATTTGCATGTCGGTTGAAATTTTTCTTGTTCTTCTTCTTCTTCTTCTTTTATTTATGGCAAACCGTCGCTTTTTGCAACATTCTGCCAGTGTCAAGTAATGATTTTTCTTGTTATCGCAGGCATTTGCTTAGTACTTATATCTGGCGCAAAGGGGCAAGGCAACTATAACTGGCAAGCCCTTACCATCAGCTGATGTCGTTCATTTAAAAACCATTTATCAATTATTGACATGGGCCCACCAGACTCCTAGACCGACACAGAGCGAAGCCACAAATTCCGTTGCGTTGCGGTGCGAACGCAGCAGATCCGCTCTTATCGCGATCCGAGATAGCGGACTTACGTCAATAATTATTGGTCGAATGATGATAGTTTAATTCCAATTCAAATGCTATCGTGTTAGTTTTTCGCGCGAGAACCGTTCAGCAACAAAAACTATTATAATATATTATTATATCCCGAGATTTAAATTATCTACATACCATAATATTTCATCTTAATTGGTTCAGACGCTTAAACATAATTATTAATTAGGTAACAATAAGCCAGACAGACAAAATATACACTTGAGAATTTATAAAATTACATATTAGACAGGCTACAAATTACGCGTCACTGCAACGCTTTTTGAACAATGCGTTTTCCTCCGACGCAACGCACCGCACTGTGGCTTCAATGACAGGTCTGTAAACAGTTTGACAAGTGACCACCCTCGAAGACAATAAGCTCAATTTACTGAATAACTATCATTGGGCAGTAATAGTGGTCGTAAAGACCAGCCCTGGGGCCTCACAGACATTACGTCAGGCGCTAAGGTTTCTCTAGGGTAGTCCCAACGTCTGGGTACTGGTTGCTAAGTATGTTAAGATACAAGGATGGAATAATATGATCTTAACGACGAGGAAAGTCACATTTTCGTATTAAATATCTTAAAATTAAAGCTTGTGAGGAGTACTCAAAGCAGAATAGGCTAGTGCCATTAGTACTATGAAACTACTTACATGAAAATGAGAACATAAGTTTAATCTGTAGATTACATGGTATGCTTAATTGTATTTCGAAATTTGAATACACATATTATGTATGAACACCAACAAAACCTTGGGTAGTATTTTTCCTTATAAAAATTGATTTTAAATCGATTCTCACAAATAAGTCAATTTTATCTCTAATTCTTTACAATCAATTTAGGAATCAAAGGTAACTTCTAATTCAAAATAAACCATATTTTAACTCAGATTGTGTCTCGATTGTAAATCATATTAATTTACCGTCCCTCGCAAATTGCTTATTCAAAATGCGCTAAAAATAATCCAAAACATTGCGGACTCCGTATTGACTCCATCAACAGGACAAACAGAGATTTAAAGGTGATTTTACATCATCATACACAATTTATTATGTATAGAGGTGGGACTTGGTTTACAAGAATTGGCGTACGGAGGAATGTGAGATTCCGTTGCACCAAAATTCGTTTTTCGCGCGTAAACCGTACATTTTCTGGGTAAGAAGTATAATATTATGTCCTTTCCCGGGACTCAAAGTATTTCCATATCAAATTTCAGAAAAATCGGTTCAGCGGTTCGGCCGTGAAGAGGTGACAGACGGACCTTTCGCATTTATAATATTAGTATGGATTTTAATATAGTGTACAATGTACATTCTTCTTTATTCTTAAGGTGACAATCCCTAATCGTAAGGGATCGTCAGTCGTTAATCACAAACAAAATGGCCGACAAGAGACAAATTCGTCTTTGTGACCGAAATAACTTGTGTCGCCTTGCTTGAAGGGTACGTTTAAAATAATTTTAGTATAGACAGTATAGAGCATACAGATCTGGGTAAAATCTTACTCATTTTAAATTTAATGTGACTTAAGATAGTCATACTATCACATATCCCTGATTATCTTTTTGAGATATTTGAATTTTAAAGTAAAGTTTTTGATGTACTATTATAATATCCTCTTTTTTTTTTGTATTTTTTTTTTTTAACACAGCATGCTAATATAAAATAATATTAAATTAAGATTGGCCACAGTTACGACAGAGTTCCTGTCGACCTGCACCAAGTGCGTAGTCGATCAAGAACTCTGTCGATAGTACATCGCTATCATTACTTTAAACAAAAACTATATGCTTGATTATAATAACATTTATTATAGTAATATTTAACTTATGATATGTTTTTCTTGTTTCAGGTAACTATTTCATTTATAACTGCAAAGGAAAGAAGCAAGATGAAGCGGAATCTTGATTGGTATGTTAATCATACCAATCTCCTCGTTTTTAAAGTAGGTTAAAAATAATGATTATAACTATCTATCTCTGATAATATTATACTAATTATAAAAATATTGTTTGAAGGTATGTAGTTTGTGTACGTTCCTTTAGATGTCCTTACGTACTTCATACGCGTTATTTCTTAAACTTTTTAACTTCTTGCGTCGTATTAACCTACAAACTTAACCACTGGATTAAAATATTTTAATAACTTTAGCGGTGTCTTTGAGCAGATTCTGTGCGAATTCCTGAGCATGTTTTTTTACTAATCCGTTACATGGTCAACTGACGTGGGGTAAACGTGGCTTTCCGATGCTTGCCGCAACCGACGCGACCGACAACAATTCAAATAAAATACCACTTTATGACCTATGCTATAAGGTTTCATTTTGCTCTACGCCACTACAAAGCAGAGAAGTATGGGTCGCTAAACCAATGTCGGTAGAAAATGAAACCTATAAAAATTCAAATATATAAAAATTCAAATAAAATAACATTTTATTTGAATTTTTATCAACCGCGGTCACTTGCGTCAAAGATCGGAAAGTCGCCTTATGGCCGTTCCCTATATTCAATCTATCTCTAGTTTGACATACAACCGATCGCAGCTGACATAGAATTGACATAAAATATATGGAGCTAATGTCTAATGTGAGCTATTCCTATCTCAAGTAAGAGATAGATCAAATATTGGGAACGGCCGTTAATCGCCTTATCGACGTTAATGACATTAAAATAGGATTCATATTAGCGCGCCTTGTACAGTGGCGGTTACGATGCTCGCCGCGTTCTTGATATGGCGAAAATGTATGAAAAAATTTGAGACATTTTCTTATTTTTCTTATACTTAACTGGAAAAGTTGTTTATTTTTATATAAAATTTTTAGCGGACTTTATAGGGGACTAAATAAGCAACAATTTTTTTGTATATTTATTTTCCTCAGTTCAGTGTATTTAGATATTAAGGTACCTAATCAGACCCCATTTTTTTCATATTTTGCGATTATTGTGATGGTTAAAACGTATTTTATGTGAAAATTTTGTATGCGGCTATAGAATTTTTATGGTACAGTCGTGGAGATGAATATATTATCTTTCATTTGAAACCAAAATATCCTCGCAGTTTGACTCCTAATTCTTTAATAGGGTACCGGAAAATCGCTGATATTTATAATAGCGTCCTTAATAATAATAATTAATAATTATCTGAATATGGTCAACACTTTTGCATTGCTAAATATTATAATTTGGTTCACACTTTGCTACGTTGAAGGCATTAGCATAGATTACTAGATAGCTTATAAGTTTAGTGTAAAACAACTTTGCTACGAAATGTAGTTACTTAAAACTCGTAGCAAACAAGTTTCATCTATCGTTCTGTCTATTCTCCATGAATCTCTTTGTTACAATAATATAATCATGTACTTTAAGCTTAAACTAATGTATCGAATTTTGTTAAAATTTCGTATTGACATTTTTGAAACCTTATAAAGGCTGTGTAGGATGGCCAAGATCTATTCTTGTATGATAATTTTAGCAATTACTACTTCCAAAAAAAAAAACTTAATTAATATTATAATTATGATGTTTACAATCAACTAGGACTTTCGCGATTTTTATATATACATATTTTTATTCTCTATCCAAATTCCTGTAATCAGATACTTAATTCAAGTACTTTACCACCATGAAGCGATTACAAAGTGAGCAAACAAATATTACGCAAAAACTGTGAAATGTTGCAAAATTCGCGAGTTCTGTCGAACTATAAAATACGTTTTATTGGCTGAAACAAGTAGCTTTCGATACTTAACTTTAATGTGATTCGGTTGTAATTATTCTTGCTATAAGCGACAATGATACTCGTGCGATCTGAAGGTGTAACTAAATTCACGAGAATATCACTACCTACTTAATGCTAAATTATAAATACGAAAGTATGCCGGTCCGTCTGTCTTTTTCGCTCTTCATACTCAAGCTCTTCATACTCAGCATATGGATAGAGATAATTGTGACGGCTGTCATGGATAAATGGAAGTTTGCTACTCTTTACTCTGTCACGTAAAGTACTGAATATTGGGGTCAAAATTTAAACACCAAATAAAATAACAAATCACTTTTCATCGCAGAACATCGTATAAACGGTATTTAGAACATTCACTGCAACCTATAGTAGTAGTAGTCCCATATTATTATCTTTCCCTTAAACCTTTCTTACTATAAATGGTCATTTCCTGAACCAGTCTGTAATCTAACCAATTACTAACCACGTAATAGTTTTCCTCCGATTGTTGTCACAACAGATTGTAACAACAATAATAGAGCAAAAGCCAGCGAATGCCAGACTTCCGTCAGTTATAGAAGCTTAAAGTTTACCTGCTTATATACCTATAGAGGTAAGAACGACCAGCAACTACGGAGTTTCGGTCGTGGTTTCTTTAAGAGGTATCCAGTTCTGAAGGTCTACCTAATTTTCGATGAAGTATAAAGCTCAATTTTTTATTTTATTCTCTTCGCGATAATTGTAGGAATCTCGTCTGCCACTGCCAGACATTTTGGACAGTTGCTTCCCACTGTCAGACAACCCTGAAGATTCAGATTTTGAGGCAGCTTATGGTAGTCTGGCAGTGCGAACTAACTGTCATTTTAGTGTCCTAGTGGGCGACGAGATTTTTAAATTACGCTAAAGAAAATTGGATAAGAAAATAAAACTTTTTACTTTCTCAAAGTACGCCGTTAGAACTTAATTACTCGTACAGTATTGGTTCTTAGAAACCTCTATTATGGGTCATATGTCAGTAAAACTTTCAGCTTTTACTGAATAACTAAAATCTGGCTGTCGCTGGCTCTTGGGCCATAATGTAACAACAGTAATTGTCGTGTAACAACACCATTACTGCAGGTGCTATGTAATTTACACTGCACTTCGATTCCATTTGAATATAGCCTCGTAGACAATGCCTAGGAGTTAGGACTTAGGTTACAATACAATGTTGCTAATGTTGTCACCTGATTCTTCTATTGCAACAATGCAGCTTCATTTCTGGTTCGATTCAGTACGTTTCCTATAAAACTACTAAAATTATAGTATGTCATGTCATCACGGCTAACTTATTTATCACTAGATGACGCCCGCAACTCCGTTGCGCCAAAACTCGTTTATCGCGCGGGAACCGTACATTTTTTCGGGATAAAAACTCCTGTTTCCTTTCCCGGGACTCAAATTTCAGCAAAATCGGTTCAGCGGTTTGAGCGTGAAGAGGTAACAGACAGACAGACAGATTGACAGACACACTTTCGCACTTATAAAATTAGTATGGACTTTTCTCTTTTATTCGACATCTTCCACTTCACTGACCATAGACTTATAATATACTGACGTAAAGACCACCTGACAACCCGAAAATGCGTGACGATTTTCGATCTGTCAATGTGTGCGTGTGCTAGTGATGTATCTTTTATTATCGATAGTATAGTCCGTTCCACAGTGTATTTTTTGTCCAAAAAATTGGCCATGCCCTTTTTTTGGAAATCTTGAACAGAAATGTTATGTAAGTAATTTATTAGTATTTACATGTGTTAATTTCTTATTATGAACAATAAAAAAACACTTTTAATTTTTTTTCAATAAAATTAAAAACTGCCATAACTTTTTAAATATTTACTTAATTGTCTTCTTGATTATTCTGATCGACAATAATAAAAAAAAAACACAATTTAACCTGATTTACATATTTCTTAAATAAGTGTTTAAAGATTTACTTACGATTTATGTTTTTTTTTTCTTTAATTTATTATGAACGTATTTCTAATTATTTGGATTTTACAGAATTGCTACTTAAATGTACAAGAATTCGTGTAAAAAAATTTAGATCCAAATAATAAAGGGCACCGAAGTTAAAGGCTTCTAAAGTTTTCTTGGTAACTATGGTTTTAGGGTTGTCAATATTTCTGTACCAACATTTTTTACTCATTTGACCTTTGTTTTTTTTTTGAGCATATAAAAACCTACTTCAAATATTATTAAACTATGTGAACTATGCGGTGACAACCCTATCCAAAATTATATAAAATTGAATAACTCCGATGCCCCGCATCGGAGTTATTCAATTTTTCAAATTTTTAAAATTTTTAAAATTCATTTGGATCCCATTTTTTTTGGGTTATAAGTATCAATAAAAAGAATATAGTCTTAGTTTCAAATCCAAATATGAAAAGACATGACGTTAAAAAAATTAAAACATAAATTTATGAAGTCAGTCATAAATACGTTATCTTGAACAAATAAAGCCTGGATGTTTTTCGCTATCGTAGGGCTTTTAAGACACTATTTAGACCAATTAATAAATTCTTAAAAGAATATCAAACTTTTGAGCTATAACTGTTTCTATGTTTTTTTTTTCTGGAAATCATATAATTTTTTTTCAAGTACTAATTTGCATTCGTCTATAGGAATTGGGCAGTCAGGTACTTTCGTCCTGCATTTATAATCACAAATCCTATAAAATTAAGTAATAAAAATGGCATGGCCAATTTTTTGGACAAAAAATACACTGTGCGTTCGAGTTAGTTTACCTGAGTTTCTATGAGAAATAAATAATATACAACTTTGGCAGATTTTCTATTTCAAATTAGGTACCATATATTTTATTTGGCAGAAAAAAAGGTGACGATTGAAAAGTATCTAAGACACACATTGTCGTTTGGGGTGATTTTTCAATCGTCGGATATGTTATGACATGAGGTTCTTATAAGGGTAAATAATATACACATTATAAAGTTACTTATTTATTACTCAGGTAAAAGCTATCTGAAAAATCAGCCCTTACATTATTAGAAATGCAAATCTAATGTTGAAAGTAAACAACACACTTAGTATTTTATTTGTTCTTAAATTAAATACATATCATAATACTCTTACACACCTATTACATTTTTAGATTGGTTTTATGTTATTGTTAAATACCGATAAGTATATCGATAAATTTGATTCAAGCACTAGCGTATATGTAAAAAATTTTTATGAAAAATTTTTCTTCAAAAATTGTGTAATTTAAGAACAATAGTACCTTTAGTTACGCAAAATATGAAAGTAAAAGGGAGGATTGATATTATTTTATTTGAAATACAGAACTAAAGACAGAATATAGCAAAAATAAACACATCGTAGCAATTAGGACATGAAGATTAATTACCTGTGAAATGTATATTTTTCAGGATTATTCCTATGATTTACACTGCAATCACTCACAGAACAAGTTATCATTGCTATATATAATAGTATTTGTTAAAAATAACAAACGATTTAAACAATAAATTTCAAATACTGAAAGGGCACAAAAACGCGTGTCGACTTGTGACGACCTGTCAAATAAAAGTGGTTACAGTTCACATTAAACTGCCTCTCTCTTTTCATCTTGTTATAATTCCATAAAGGATTTTCTTCTCTCTCGCACTCTTTGTTCGTCTATGCATTATAGGTTTATGTCACTGACACACTTCTCTCTTCGAAAAACGGGTCTGAACTCTAACCATAATAAATAGTATTTTAATGAGATAAAACGAACATCAAAATTGTACGTAATTTGAGAATAAAAATTCCCTATAACAAAAACTACTAAACCGATTTTGATGAAACTTGCAGCATTCCCTAAGTTAGATAAGTTATACATAATTCATAAATAAACATTCACTCAAGTGAATTTTGAAAAATAAACTACTTACTGTTTTGGCGTGGTGGTCGAATGATAAAGAATCATAATTTTTCAAACATCTGATATCTAATACTTTAACGAAATTATATCTACATACTTTGTAAAGAAGCTCAGGAGATATACGTTTCTTCTATTTCTAAATAAATATTATATTTCTAACAAGTATTAATGTTAAACCATAAAAGTTATGAAAAACAATTTTAAGTAACTAGATAACATTGTTTTTACACTAAAAGCCGCGGGGCGCATGTAGTGTTAACTTACATGGCCACTAAAAATAAATTGATATAATTTACACCGAAATTCCCAATTTGTTAACGTCCTCTCTCCGTGAATACACAGACAGACAAACTATTCCACGTATTTTAATTAAACTTTCATTCCTTGTCTGTAAGGTGAATAACTCTGAATAGCTATGTCCACATTAGGCAATTTCATCTTCAATTTTCGTCATCTTCTTTTTATTCAACTTCCGTTTGGCATATTCAATAATTGAATGCGTCAAAATCCACCCGCGTTGAAAGAAAAGTGTCATAGCGAGCGCTACGATTTTAACGCGCGTCACGGTCATGCCTCATGTTCGCTGTTGACTGCGCTATAACGCATGCCCTTGATGAACAGAAAAAGGCCCAGTGTGGACAAAGCTAATGGTAGAGTTCCTTCGCTTTCAATATGATACTTTTATCCGGGAAAAATGTACGATTCCCGCGCAATAAACTAATTTTGGCGCAACAGACTTTCGGACGGCATCTAGTTATATTCATAAATGAAAGTAGTACTTAAATACTTAAAACTACAATATCCAGGTTAGGTTTTATCGATATAATAAACAATACACGTCCCGCCCCTAAACTTATCGATATGTCAGCTCCGCCTAGTGTTGTGCTCCGTTTAATATCGATAAGTAGGTCGATAGTCGATAATGCTTTCTAAATTAAGCAGGAAATGATTGGCGCCGTGATCATATTCTTTCAATCCTGCTTGACTAGTCTATATCACTGAGATATAGTCTTAAATCTTAATACCTTTATGGTTATTCATAGCTTATGATCTAGCGGAGTTGTGATCAAAACTAGAAGTCTCGTTTTGCTCATAACGACGATTTTAATCCGTTTTCTATCAAACAGTAAACAATATTCACATTTATCATATACGTCAAATAAATTGCCCAAGTGCGAGTTGGACTCGCGCACGAAGGGTTCCGTACCATTATATAGAGCAAAATTAGGCCAAAAATGTGTTTTTTGTATGGGAGCCCCATTTAATTTAAATTTTATTTAACATTATAATTAAACGAGCAATTGCCCGCGGCTTCGCTCACGTTAAGAATTATCATTATATACAAACTTTCATCCCCTATTTGAACCCCTTGGGGTGAGAATTTATCAAAATCCTTTCTTAGCGGATGCCTTAGAGGATCTACGTCATAACATCTACCTGCATGCCAAATTTCAGCCCGATCCGTCCACTGGTTTGGGCTGTGCGTTGATAGATCACCATGTCAGTCAGTCACCTTTGAGTTTTATATATATAGATAGATATTAAGTTATACATAATATAATTAAGGATTTTGAGAAAAATTCAAGCGGCTGTTGCCATTATTGATATAGAGCAAAAAAGGCCAAAAAAACCACGTTTGTTGGGAGCCCCCTTAAATATTATTTTTATTTAGTTTTTAGTATTTGTTATTATAGCGGCAACACATATACATAATCTATGAAAATTTCAACCCTCTAGCTATTACCGTTCTTGAGTTACAGCCTGGAGACAGACAGACGGACAGACAACGAAGTCTTAGTAATAGGGTCCCGTTTTTACCCTTTGGGTACGGAACTCTAAAAATAACGTCAAAATCCAACCAATTAGAACTGTTGACGTTGTTTTGACATTTTATGGCAATAATGAAATGACATTTTGTTTGACAGAGAACGGTTTGGATTAAAAAAGGAACGCATTAATAGTAGATTTTCGTTACTTGTGTGTTCAATTTCGTTATTAATCTAAATAAAATCTTCAATATAAAATAAAAATATATGCCCTAATTTATCGATGTGCGAATTTTTTGATGCGAAAAAGATGTTTAGTCGAATTAGCGAATTGAAATGATCTTGACTTGTGATAACCTGATGAAGTCATTTCCTCTGATCTAGTTAGACAAAAACACTTTTTATCAAATTCAAATTCAAATTCAAATTCATCATATCATAATATAAATAAAATAAACTGTTAAAAGATTTAATCAAAACAATTTAAATAATTCAAAAAAAGAGCAGTAGAAACGATAAGATGTTAATATTTGAATATATTATATCTAGATGTTCGCAGTCACTTTGTTTGCGCGTTTATAACAGGAACGCGAAATAGTACATTTTTCCATGATAAACAGTAGTAGGTACAAGTAAGTATAAGTAAGATACTTTACTAGTACTTTACCTAAAACACTTCCAACTCCATCAAAATCGTGCTAACGACCTGAGCTTAAAAAGCCTATTTAGAAGAGCTAACAGGTAGACTGACACAAATACACAGTTTCGCATTAAGAATATTTATAATGGAAATAATAAGGCAAAATAAGGTAAAAGCCAAAACAAACAATACGTCTTATCTCAAAGATGCTTCAATCTATAAACTTATTAGGTATTTACCATTATTGAAAAGTGGAAAACATTGTATGCTTATATCTCATGTTATATGGACCCTTTGCCATAGTAAGAGAACAATCCATATAAATATTATTGAAGGAGAAAGCTCTATCTAACGGAGTAGCGTAGTTTGTAGGACTAACTTCTTAAATAAAGATAATAAACTATGACAATAATTTTCCTTCATAAAATACTGCTAAAGATTGGAGTATTTCAAATTTAGAATTCACATTGTTTTGAAAATGTTATCTCCAGCCAGTTTCAAATTGCAGAACCGTCGACGTGGGCCGTTTAAAAACAAAAACGAGTTTTGATCCATATCCTCAGTACCTGGAAAAAACAGTAGCTTTACGGGACTTTTTTTGTACAGAAATAAGCTCCGGCTAAACTAGTTTAAGTGTGAAAAAACCAGTAACATAGTAGTAAATCATAACTGATATGACGGATCATCTTTTTACCTGGCGACCATTTTGTTTTTATGGAACGGGAGCGCACGCGTCTCGACTGACAGTAAGTTGATTCCAGACATCTGAGTCTTGTTTTCCATTTGAAATTATAAAAACGCAAATAAATATGAGTGACTTGTTTATGTCTTAATCAGAATAATAAAGAAGCCTACAGCGTCGCGCTTAAAGAGACTAAAGTCTTAACGACGTATTTATTAAGATTCGAGACAAAAACGTCATAATATATTCATATAAAAGCTCAAATTTTGTATGAAATCAAAAGATCATCAGATCAAAACAATGAGGTAAAACCCTCATTATTTTGATCTGATAAAATTTTATATTAAATAAGGCAGATTTAATTTAAACAAAAACGAAAGTCCGTAATTTTTCACTCAACTGTTTTCTCGTAACTTCTGATCTATAGATCTTAGATCTATGGCATTATTCATGAGCAACTGCAACTGTCCAACAATGGCTCATTTGACGCCCTCCACCCAACATCCTGTCATGGTAGATTTACTCCTTGATTTACTTTACATACGTCCATGGTATCCAAGATAGAGTTATTTTTAATGCATTACCAAGAAAATTACTTAAATCTCTTTGATAGACGCTAGGTTATATTCGTAAAGTTTTCCAAAAATTTTAGTGACTATGTTTTAAATCTACAGCATAAATTTATATTTATGAAACAAGACACGTCACACTGCGTAGTATTTACTAATCTAATATAACTTTTATAATAAAATACATCATTTAAGATACGATGGAAAGTCAATAAATCTAAACGGCTTTAACATTTATGATGAAATTCATCATAGGCTCGTTAAAATTCAATATCTGTCAATGCTCATCATTCGCTGTGAAAGTGAAACGGACAGACATACATGTGACTAGACATGAATATATTATTATGTCCAGTCAAATGTAAATCTCGTGACATATGTCAACTGATACTAATTAGGTAGTAAAATGTGGTCATAAAGTTTTACGAAACTATCGATATGTTGCGCATCACTCAGGGTTAATGACGTCATAAAATAGTGATGGGAAACAGAAAAAGTTTTTCTGACTTTCACGGAATTTATAAAACCCCAAAATGCCTGGCCATTTATCTAAATGCCGAAGCATTAATGGGCAAACTAAATTGCTTATATTAGAAGAAAAATTGCTCTGGCATTTTGAGAAGTTACGCACATTTTTTGGTTTTTGCCCATATCTTACTTGTAATGTATTAGTATTATTAATTTTGTTTATAGCAATATTCTCATAAACAGTATCAATCAATAAATAAAGTTTATTAATTAGTGTAGCTTTCTATAGGAAAACTATAGGTTTTAATAGTGATTATTTGTTATTGCATTTATAAATTTGCTTTCTACTCCATAAAGTTATATTGCTCAAAATATCAAATCTTAATTGTCATAATGTTAGCAATTAGCATGATCTAAATAAACCGAGTTTGATATTAGGTAGTTAATACCATACCAGATACCTATTAGGTGTGTACTAATAAATAATATTAACATAAATACGGAACATAAAGTATTGATAATATATTTTCTTGTTTGATACAACTTGCGTTGTATCTGTCCCTTGAACTAAGTAAAGAGTAACTCCATTTCTTTTCTGAAACAGATACTAACGCCCGTAGTGTCCCGTTTCCAAAATTTCCTCCACTCAACTCAACATCAATCCTAAAAAGTCTTTTTTCCAAAAAATTTTTACATTTTGAGGGCTGAGGTTGAGTCGAGTGGACGAAATCTTAAGGAAACGACTAACAATGCGTGTGTAAATGTATATGATACTATGTATTGAACTTCAATAAATTAAAAAAATCTAGCAACACTAAGAAGACGCTATAAGGCAGAGCTAGGCCCTACTCACACTAGGCAGTGAAAATATACCTGTCCCGCGTCGCGAATCGAGAGCAGGAAGACCTAATAATACCCGTCTGGTGGGCAGGGATGAGGTGAACGTCATTAAGAATATCGATATCGATAAAATAAACATCGATAAATTACAAACGTCTTAATAGTTGTAGTAAATCGATGAAGTCAAAAGTCGAAACTTTAGTTACTAGATTTGTAAATTGTAACCAAAAATGCCGATATCGATAAAATTAACGTCGATAGATTTGAAACGTCTCGATAGTTAGATAAAGAAATAATCGAAAGCTTCAGTTTATAAATTTAATTAAATGCCGTCATTCTTTATTTTTTTAAATACAACTATTTTCATAACAAATTGTTATTTTCAACCGTTGCTTATTTATGTTTTTATAATAAGATAATAATTAAGAAATGTCTCCACTAATTAAGCAACGTTTAATTTTTTGACTTTTATAAATGTTGCGTAAAATAAATAACAACTATCACTTTCCATAATTAGATGTATTCATTTACCTACATAAGTATGCCTATAAAACAGAAAATCAGGAATCTTACGTTAAATATATATCAAAAATATATAAATACATAATATTATATTAGTGTTTTGATTTTGTTTGATTAATATGTATTTTAATATCGTGTCATAAAATATCTTAGATTACTATGTCACTATGTTAATTATATGATTGGAATCTATCAACGCAATCTTAATCGTAATATTTTAGCGAGCAAGTCACTTAGTCTACCTAGTAAATGTCAGTAAGCCATTCAATATTTTGTGTCTGTATCGTTTCCTAATTGATGTGTTGGTAATAAATTATAATGCTTCAACAATAATGTTACACGTTTATTTAATTTGTTCACAAATGCATGGATAATGGCAATAATTTGACAAATTAATTTGTTTTCTAATTACAGTATATTTTAGTTCATTATTAATTATAATTTATGCGCACAATATGATATTTAAATTTTTTTTATTAAAATCCACGAAAATAATATAAACTTGTCGATATTTTAGCACATCACTAACGGTGTGTAGTTACGGCCGTTGAATCAGAGCCTTCTAAAGGCTTCTCGGCTATATGGGCCGGCTCCGGCTGAGTCAAGATGGAGGCCTATTCGCTGTATAGGGTAATCTGATATAAAACACATTAAAATGCGTGTACAAAATGAGCTTTTCGGGACGCCAGATTTCATTACTTCACTTTATCTCAAAACTCACAAGGCAGATAATTTATGTTACAGTAACAAAGCTTAATTCAAGTAACAATCAGTTCTCAAGCACGCGAATTATGCTGATTATTAAAAAAATCAAAATCTTAGAATAGGGAACATATTTATTCAAAGGTCGGAGCAGAGGGTGGAGTGGAGTGGAGGGAGGGTGGAGGGAGAGGAGGGACTAGCATATATAAATTAAGCTACGAATGTGGTTTTATGAATATAAATTACAAATATTTAATAATAATGTGTATATGTGTATCTGTAGTACATAACAAAACTCTCATGATTCATTTTTATTGTTTTAGGTAATTTTCATCAGCAGTAATTATTATCGTCTCTACAAATTCTTCCGTCACAAGTTCCTGACTTTGACATGGTCGTATAGTTGGAAACACAATTTTGATACGTGAAAAAAAAAATATTGCTCAAATTTTTAAATATTTACAAACATAATAGGTATTATATTATACTTGTCATAAATAAAGTGTGAAATAAATAGTAACGAATTTCGTACTCTACATTTCCATAATACGTGCAAGTAAGTATACCTTATTGCTCGCATATTAACATATTTAACTGACATTTCACACATAGTTAAATCGATTTTAATTGCTAGATCTCAATCTTAGATCTCTGATAAGGTTATCAGCACTTCCGTTCCTATTTCCATAACCATAGCTGTTGGTATTTTAATCAGTAGATATGTGAGATACTTGTCAGACTTATACAGCTTATTCTGTTTCATCATCATCAGTTATTATGCACTCTCCTGTATACAACAAGCTATCAAGTTGTTTTGTTTGCATTGATTGGTTTAAATTGGGTCGATTTTAATGAAGTTTTACACACATACGTATAAAGAAGAATATAGGCTTATTTTCGGAGCAAAAATATTCCTCTGGGATTTCTTTTTTGTGTAAAATCGCGGCCTTTATATAGTATATAATATCATAAAAAATCTTTATTACGTGCGTGATTTTGTAATTTTAATCCAACATAAATATAATATAGCTTCATTTCTTGTTCAAGCCAGATTCGTTATAATCTTATCTATAAAGCCTGCTTTAATATAATATTTGATTCATACGTTTCTGACCTATATTGCGATAAGGCACGTCGTTCAGTATTACTGGAAAATTAGCTTACGCATGTGCATTGTCGTAACAAAAGAAGTTGATAATACTGCTGACTGTTATAACAGGCAATACAATCATTTCAATCGCAAACAAAAAAAGTGATCATGATAAAAATCAATCTGAAGATGAATCATTTTTTTTTCATTAATTATTTTCCCAAAGTAAAAAAAAATCTGATAGGAAACTATCAAAATTGGTCAGTTGTTCTAAATTTTTTTGAATATTTAATGAATATTTAATTTTAATTTAATTAAGAGTCTGAGTTCTGACGTTAACTTCATACATTTTTTGTTTGCGGCCGCAAGAGCTTCTTTTTTTTTTACTGTACCAGAAGTAATACTGTTTTTTATATCGAATTACCTTCAGGCTACAAGGTTATGCAGTCAGGCGTATAAGTATATTTGACCAGGGAGGTGTTAATCCTATCAATAGACACAAGTCCAGGTAATCCTATCAATAGGCATACCGCCCATCCTATTTAGTTGGAGTTAGTGATTAGTCGAATTGGATAATGGTTTCACACCAGCACGCATGGCTGATAAAGAAAAGTTTGTAGTAGCAAAGTCATAGATTTATCTAGGGAATCTTTCATTTTGTCTATAAATTCTGTCTGTAAACCGGGTTAGTTCACGAACCGGTGGTAGGCCTCGTGTAGACGTTTTAAAAAGTAAAAGTGTTAACTTTGTTTTAACCTATTTAGATATAAATATTTTCATTTCATTTCAAACTAAAATACTTACTGGAAATTTCAGACTGTGTTATCTTAAATTCTCCTGACACTAACATAATCCATCTGGTATTGGAGCGTTAACAATAATTAATAATGTCGCTTATCAAAAATCAAATAAGAAAGTGCAATCATCAAAAAAGCATCAAAATAAAGATTTTTCTTTCGTTTTAGGGTAAGTTCTTATGGTAACAGTCTATGCAATGGGGTGCATTTTTGAATGTGGGTCATTCACTATAAGAGCGACCGCAGACTTACAATTTTAAGTTGTACAACTACAGTCTGTCAAGAAAGTCATGACAGGCGGGAAAATTTTCTAAACGTAATCACGCTTAAAAGGTGTATTGTTTTCTTTGTATTTTTACAGAGAAAGCTTATTACATTTTAAATATTGTCACCTTGCACATTTTTATCTCGAATTAATAAAGTTCTCATATTATTTTTTTCATTTAAAAATTGTAGTTCACGTTAGTTGGCCAACTTGAAATTGTAAGTCTGCGGTCGCTCTAATAGGTGTACCAGAATCTGATGGCAAAAAGTGAGAAAATAAATTGACTCTAGCAATACCGGGGAATTACCCTGGAATAAAACATTTTGATCTTTCTTTTTCTATAGAGCGGCTGATTCTGTGTATTAAACATGCAAATACAAAAATTTATCCAATGATCAAGGATATTTTTTGAAAATTTGCTGTCAAAATTTGCCATCAGATTCTGGTAGACCTATACATAAGAAGATACACATTGATTTGTTGGGCTGTCTGTTCTAA
Organism: Plebejus argus; assembly: GCA_905404155.3. Taxonomy (NCBI): domain Eukaryota; kingdom Metazoa; phylum Arthropoda; class Insecta; order Lepidoptera; family Lycaenidae; genus Plebejus; species Plebejus argus. Next base: position 1,978,932 of record FR989941.1, on the reverse strand, counting down.
AAAATGGCTATTTATTTAATGTTTTGCGACGCCTCGTGACGCTTTAGTGTGGATTGACCCTTAAGTATCGATAAATCAGAGTGACGGGAATTGAACAATATATTTCACGATTCGAAACTTGGAGTTCTCGTGACGAATTGTCACATATTTTGTCAAAACCAGCCTTGATCAAACCGTTGTAAATGTCACAGTTTTCCCAGTTTAAAATTATATTTTGTCGATTGTTAAAATTTTTATTTAAAGTAATAAACTAGATATAGCCCCCTACCATGGTGCTCTGAAATTCGTTTATTGCGCTTGATTATTTAAACTTCACCACACAAAAAGTAACCTAAATGTCCTATTTCGGAACACGAATCTCGAAAGTTCGATAATCAAAATCGTCGATTTAAAAAACCTTCTAAATTCATTTTATAAAAAACCCTTCAATGGTCAAGGGGTTGAGGTACAACAGACAGACAGATACGTTTTCGCAATAATATTATTGGTATGAACAATGAACATTGTTTCTACTGCATTAAAGTTCTTACCTATAAAAAAAGTTGTTATTTCATAAATTGTATGCACTGAAAAAAAACTCTTAAATTGCCAACCCTACAAAGTAAATTAATAACCACATACTGTTATTTCCAGTATGTTAAAGCAACCTGTCATCATACTGCACCCAGCGCATTTGCATCCGAGATTGATACTGATTATAAAGTGTCAAGACTTCCTAGTCGCTCTACTTAGTTTTCCTTGGACCAAGGACGTATTTTAATCAACTGATTAGTATAAATCATATAAGGCATAGTAATCCATTATTTTTAATGCTGATTGGAAAGCTGTAATTAGTCGCTATGCGAAGGGAAACAAGAATAATTATTATACAGTACTGTTTTATACATAATAACTGCAGTATTTTAAAAAGATAAAACCGACTTCAAAATTGTACATAATTAAGAATTAAAACTCCGTATCTCCAAAACTACTAAACCGATTTTGATGAAACTTGCACTATACCCTAAGCTGAACAATACCTAGTACAATAAAAAAAGAATCACTTAAATCGGACTTGTAGTTCCGGAGATATGCGCGCACAAACATAAAAACATACATACATAGATACACTTTTGACATTTGTTCAGAAGCTGTTACAGATTAACATATATACAAAAACTGGGCAGTTCTGGAAATATTACATACATACGCGTCGAATTGATAACCTCTTTTTTTTGAAGTCGGTTAAAAAGTGTTTTTGTAACTAAGTATAGGTACTGTAGACCGTATTGAATGGTACCATTTCAGACGGTCTTCAATTGAAGAACTATCAAAATTTGATCGTGAATCTTTTTTTTTTTCTTATTTATTAGGCTTGTGTCGAATCCGACAATGCCAGCCTCATAAAATACATCAAAATTATAAACTTCATTACTAACAATTTGCAAAAAGATACTAATTAGCTCTACACTTAATAAAATTTAAATACAAATTCACTAGCCCCCAGCAAACAGGATCTTTCGGCTGAGCGAGAATAGCGCTCACACAACCGAGCTGTGTCAGCGCTACCCCCGCATCGGCCTCAAACCTGCGCCTCTCTGACTCCACCCGGGCACACTCCACCAAAGCATGGTAAAGATCTTCCCGCTTCTTACACAAACTACAAAGCCACAGAATTAATTAAAATCACAGGATACATTAGAACAAACTTTGTAACTCACCTACTTCATCATCTTGCTAATATAATATTGTTACACATGACATCCATATTTTTTTCAAATCATTTTTCCCGCCCTAAAGCCTCCATTTATGCAAAATAACGGCATTTTTTTTTTACTGTTTTACCTGGTTTTTCTGATCATGCCTTCAAGTATTACCAGCTTAGTCGTAACTTAAACCTTACAAACTTTCCTAAGGCTGTCTGAAGTAGGTAGCACTAGCTCAACTAGGTAATCTTTCACATCATCACCTTACCGTGTGAAGGCTGACGGGTCAATTAGAGTGGGGAATTAGAGCAGCACTCATTAGGGAGATTCATCACACCGGCCACACCTACACATTAACTAAGGCTGATGATGCCACAAATTGGTTCTAAAAATTTGTTCTTCTTCTTCTTCTTTTTTAAAAACTTGGTTCTTTAGTGAATGTCAGAGAGCGTTGACGAAAACTCTGCCTTTATAAGTAGGCTTCATGAAAAAACAAGGGTACGATGTCTGTGGGTACGGTGGATTACGGACGGGTACGGTCTAAAAATTGGTTCCACGAAATATCATGGAAAACAAACCCTGGAGTACAAAATACCACCACCACATAGATGTCATATTCGGGTATGTCGACATACAATAATTAATCATTACTCTAGCAATGTAGCTAAATATAAAATGAACAAAGATTATTGTTCTGCTCCATATTACCTATATTTAAATGGTTTCAGCTTTAAGAATTTCGTTCATAAAAGCCTTAGTTAGAACTTGGAATTCAGTCATTTTTACAAATTTAGTATGTACCTAGTTCTCCATACCCATTATAAACGATAGAGTATATCGGTCTTTCTGTCTCTGCGGTCTTTGTCGGTCCCTGCAATGATGTTGCAGGCAATATTTACATTCAAAATACAACCTTTATATGAAAATTGTCAGCATATTATATTAAGAACGAAGTAAAAGTAATATAGTCCAATCCAATTACTGTATGGTATGTGACACCTAGTAACACGCATAGAGTTCTAGCATTTGAGCTGTTACGTACAAACATAAGGTGAATATTCTATTAAATATTTCAAAATGTAAATAACAATAAATATTCGCCCAATTATTGTCCCCGTTCACATACGCTTCGCTTACATTTCGACCCACCAGAGAGTCCTAAAAATCAAACATGTACATCTTACAAGAGCTCTTAAATGATGTGTTCGGCCTATACGCTATAATCTATAGTCTATAGCATTAAAACTTCCCCTTTAGTAGTTAGGTTAGGTAGCTTTATGAATCGATACTGAGCAAGTACAAACTACTACAAGTGTTTTTGCCATCTTAAACTTTTTACTACCGATCTAGTTAGGAGTAACAGCTATCTTACCATAGCAAGTCCTGGTACGGTTAGGTTTTATTGCAGGTAATAGCTGAGACCTAGGCTGGTATAAATAGTACCTAAGATGCACCTCGGTCTCAAGACACGGCTCAGGCTCTGTGATTGGTTGCCTGTCAAAATTTGGACCAATCACAGAGCCGAACTGCGTCTTGAGACCGGGTCGCATCTTAAGTACTGACTATTTATACGGGCCCTAGAGCAACAGATACTGTATTTGAGTTGTAAAAGGTCTATATTATCAAGTCTATACAACCCACATAAACATTCTTATCTAGTTCCAACTTCCAATTTAGAGAAGAGAAATTATACCGCAAATTATACAGACATTGACAAAAATAAAGCCAAAATTATTGACTAGTAAAGATTAGAAGAATACAACTTGTAAATTATTATGTTTTAAAAGCTGCATGAAATAACCACAGTTTGCTAATTTTAAGTAGATATAATGTTAACTAGGCCAGTAAATACAGAATACGCGCTCAGAAAACTTCGATAGCGCGATGCAGGAATGTTAGGCGAATGTGGGTACCGCCACACAATCATTAGTAAGTACAATATTATGACATTTTTGCCCCTTTACAACAAATGCTGTTACATTTAAAATAGAGTCTATTTATATTGCGTAAATACTCAATACAGAATATTAATTGAAGTTTCATTTATCAATTATTAAGCTCTATTTTTTATTGGAATTCGTTTTTTTTATTTGGTACACGGTATCATTTAGAATATAATATCTACCAATGAAAAACATTTTCTATTCTTATCTACTCGCACAGTATATCAATCGTATGAATATTTAAATGAAAGTGAGGGTTTAAATTACAATCCTCGTGTGCCACATCCCACTATCCCATGTCCCATCCCACTGTCCCATTCAATCCCAATTGAAGACGTGAGTAGATAAAGTGGATAACTAACAATTTGTAAACTGTCGTTTTCTTGCATGAATGGAGGCTTTAGGGCTGTGAAAATGATTTGATATAAAAAAACTGTGGATTCTATGTATATCTAGATTATATATTAGCTAGATGAAGTAGGTACGTTAAAAGGTTTGTTCAAATTACATAACATAGGTATGAGAAAAAATGATTAATTTCTCTTGTTATATAATGTGAGTTATCTACTTCTTCCACTCATGTCTTCAATTCCCATCCCACTGTCATCGCTCACTGATCCTCTATTTGTATCCCGCGCCACGATTTCAATTTAAATATCATAACTTTTTATCTATGATTTATGTAGCTACTATTTGAAATGAAATAAATTGTAGATCATAATATAATCTGATTATCTCAATAGTATTGTTATTATAACTTTGAGATGGTAAATTATGTGATCGAACATCAAACGAAGCTGCTATAATGTTGTATTAAATTTATAGAATGGAGGTACTGATCGTATACCTAATAGTGTTGTGCAATTTTGCAGTCGATAAAACAATATCGATATTTTCACATTAAATGTTATTTAGTTTGTATACACGTAATAATATGGCATTCATTTACACCATTTTTGTACAAAATATTATACTTAAAGATATTGCACGCCTCATAAATTTATACTCAAGGTTACTTGATCTGAAATCGATTCTATAATACATTAAATAAATCAATTAGAGAACCGGAATATCGTGTATTGATATAAAGGTATTTTGTACATAATCATCAACATCTACTATACTGTAAACTGTAAAGTTTATCTTATGAGTTTATATCAAACTTTATTTAAAAAGAGAAAAAAACTACCAAAAAATTACATCTTTGTAAACGTTTATTTACTAAGTAAATGATTAACAAGTGTAGCTTAAATTAATTCCCTTCAAAACTATACTGTTGCTACTTACTCTACTTAACTACACAATTATTGATTATACTCTTAAAATCAGGCATAAAAGTATTAATTTCTAATATATCCTTTAAATCATATTACCAAGAATAAAATCCATTTGATATTAGTTTTATTTCAATATCAGTAGCTATAGTAATTAATAATTTGCATCTATTAACCATTAACTCTACATTCCATAATTTGTACAATGTTGATTGAAAATTTAATGAATATCTCTAAATGAGTGTCCGGATTCCTGCTGATTCTCATGTCAAAACAATTTAAATAAGGTTACAATATTATAATCTATTACTAATTACCCATTCTCAAAATTTTAAAATAAGTAGATCTTAACTTTTAAAACTCTTAACTTAGATGTACATAGATCTAGACTCCAGAGAAATTTTATTAGTCTCGCTAAAACTCGAGAATGGCTACTTATTTTAGCCTTGTCATATTCTTAGAAGTCCAAAGAGGGTTTATGTCAAGTAATTATTAGGATTTAGGTCATCTAGTTATTCACTACAAATGTAAGTTAATGAAATTTTTCGGCTTTAGTACTTTTAGCAATGCAATTAGGTATACCATCCAAATCCATCTCATGAATATAATATTTTGTTACCCTAAAAGTTAAAATAGCCTTAATATTCATCTACGGTCTACATCTTTATTCCATTACATATTATTTACACCTTAGCTTAACTCAATAAAAACAACAGTATTGAAAGCATTTTCATTTCGAACTTGTAGCAACCTAGTTTATTGTCAGTATAAGGACAGTTCTCACCTCGACTATTAGCGTGGGTAGTGTGTATGTCTCCATTTACTCTGGAATAAAATACTAAACTTGTTGCCAACGCGGCCTATGACATAATGGAGTTGTTAATGTCAAAGTTGTGTTTTTATCCGATTGCAAAAGAATAGTTGTGATTCTCGAGTGTGTGCAAATTATATTTGGCAAATAAATGACTTATCGTTTTTGAGTTTGAGAGGTATCATTAGAATCGTCTTGGTCGGTAGACAATGGATACAATGCAGTGGGATTTTTAAGAGATTTTTTTCTATCGAAATATTTTTCGTCTTAATAATCATGTGTTTTCAAAATAAGAGAATATCGGTTTTAAATACGCCAACTGAAAAATAATTTATTCTTCATTAGAAAATATGTTTAGAAATGAGCTTATTTCAGATACAACGTATGACAATGATTTGTGGCGTGCTCTGAAGAGAAACCCACAATAAATCACAACCCGCGGCTTCATAATCATAATAAGCAATTCGATGTTTAATAATGCACTCAAATTTATCGATAATGAGAGTATCGATATGCACAACACTATAAATTCATAATACCATATCGATTTAAGTAGGTAAATGCTTAATCAATATAAATTTTGATACAGACAACACTGGATCAAATAGGGAATATTACGCAAAGGTCGAAGCAGAGCCTGCGCCTGTAGACAAGTGTCAAAACGCTAACGCTAACGCTAACTCTTACGGTACAAAATGTATGCGATTTGACATAAGTCATCGCTTCGCTAGCGAATACTAATGTCAAATCCCATACATTTTGTAACGTTAGAGTTAGCGTTAGCGTTAGCGTTTTGACACTTGTCTACAGGCCCAGTGCTACTAGCACATACAGTAAATAACCCGACCAAAATCCGACATGTTGCACACGTCATAACCACAGAATACCTACGTTCCACTTGGCGTTGAAAACGATCAAAACGCTAAAAATAGGAGGCATTTTCAGCGTTTTGATCGTTTTCAACGCCAGGTGGAACGCGGGGATAATAGTACAAGTCCTGTGTACAAGTCATAACAGAATATTGACAACGTTGTCAAACGTCGGACAAAACTTTTTGTTTACTGTGCCTGGTGCTGCCTCTAGCGCAGGGGTTCCCAAACTTGTTATGTCTACAATCCACTTTGAGAGCTAATTATGTTTTAGCGCCCCCATTGTTTCGATTTAAAATGCATCCAGATGAAATAAATCACCCCCAAGCCTCTACACAATGCCCCCATTTTTTCTGGATCCCACACCGCCCCACAAGGGGGCGTTATCGCCCACTTTAGGAAAGGTTGCTCTAGCGTGAAAACATTGCAGTAATATCCTATTGAAATAGAATTTCAAATAGGCGTTGTTTTTGTATTAATAGTATTTACTTATCTGTGATTTATTTACATTATAATCTCTAAAGCTAATGCTTGAGTGTTGTGTTGATAGGATAACGTCGAATTCTGTTAGGGTGACCTACAAATCCTACAATAATAAAGACACAATTAAGACGATAAAATAATTTTTGCAAATTGGTTTACAAATGGCGGAGTTGTCGTTGAACATACAAAAAATGCATACAGCCAAACATAATATTATAATTCTCCTAAAATGTTGTGCAGTGGACAGCAATAGGCTGATGATGATGAAAATGTTGTTTTGGTGTTTTTTACGGTTGAAATTTCTAAAATGCTGTGTTGTACAAAAAACTGCTTGTTGTTTAAATATTCTTGAAGTGGCTGTAAGTGCAACTGCTGTCAAAAATTGCCACAATAAAATGCAATAATCCCAGAATTCACTCACTTGCTGTTACAGTTGCTGTTACAGAATAGACCCCCGCAAATTTTATAACCAAAACACCTCTATAGGGTGAGTGATATTTATCGAATCCTGCGATATGACATCATGCCTCAGTTCTCTGATAGACAGGGCAATGGACATTTGAAATTGTAATTGTATGAATATCTAAGAAATACCTAAGTGCTGGTCAAGGGAAAAGTATATTATGTTTGTTGTTTATGTAAAGTAGTAATTTTGTAGTGTAATTTCATTTGTGTTCAAATAAAATTGTATTTTTTTTTATCAATCAATCAAATCAGCCTATGTTCGTCCACTGCTGGATATAGGCCTCTCTCAATGAACGCCAAGATGAACGATCTCTTGCTACTCGCATCCAACATGGGCCCGCAGGCCGCAACTGTACGGAGATCGTCGTCCCACCTAGTTGAAGGGTTGGTTTATTTTAACATTAGATCAATAATTTCGTGATAGGATATCACAAGAAACCTTACATATTCTTTCCATTTTGTCAAATTATACCATTTGCATTCCTGAAAGTGTTCTCTTTATTTATGCTAAAATTCATCATAATAATAATTATTATCAGATACACACTTTTCTAGCTTTCTTAATGTATAAAAAGACAGAAAATACATATAATTTTTCCTTTCCAAGGTAAAGACTCGAATAGTGCGCGAATTATTTTTAAACGCCGCAATCTTCAAATAAATGAACAAGTCTTCAAAATTAAGTATTCCTTATATTAATAAATAGTTAACTAAGTAATAGTCAGCCCTTATACTACGAGTAACTTTGTATCGGAGAAAGTAATATTTATGTACCAATTTATTCCCAGACTAAATGCCAGCGATGCTCCATACTTATTGCTTCGCTTTCTATAACACTAACTTGTCAATACTTCATTACTATGCTAAAATGCTCTAATTTAAGCAGCATCTAAAATAACATTTTATAACCCTTGAACTTCATATCAATCCTAATATAAACTTTCGACTTTCACGAATATTTCAAGACTAAAATCAGCCAAATTGGTTCAGCCGTTCTCGAGTTTTATTGAGAGTATCAAAATTAATAACCTTTAAAATGTAACAGGTTATGGGCCCGTAAAAATTTTTGTGTTATAAACTTAATTTTCTGTCTAGTTAGCTGAGAATTTTTTTAGGTAGTAGCAAGTAGTTATAATAGCACTAGACATAATTGACTAAAAATATAACCCAACTTCTTACATAGTCGAGAAAAAGGTACATACAAACAAGACGAGACGAGACAAAAAGGTATACAACCGTGAAAAGTCGATTAGAAACTTTACTTACAATATGAAAATGATTTCGACTAATGACTATGAATTCGCTCGATCATTAGCCCTATCAATAGGGTTATTGAATTACCATCACGTAATAAATCATCGCATTGAATAAGCTCATTGTAAGCTCCATGGAAAGCTCAGCTTTTGACTCGGTTACGCCAACTTTCTTAAGCTTATGAGTTATTAATTTCATACTATGCAGGAATCTCGGTAAGCTTTTTAACAGAATAGCCTTTAGACTGTGCTTAAGTTCATTTTGATCTAGCTTGTAAACAAAGCTTAGCATAAGGTTACCAACTTAAATGTCAAGTATTGAACATGAAATGAAGAGAAAATACAAAAGGAAATTGATTTTGATATAAATTTATTATTTATAGATAAAATCTAACTTTATGAAGAAGGATCACAGACTATTCTATCTATATTTACCTATGTAACTATAGAGCAAGGACATAGTACCTACATGCTACTTTTCGGCAAAATTTACATTTTTCGGTAAATTCTACTGCGTATGAAGTTATGACTTATGAGCAACATTATAGTTTAATAGCAAGTGCAAATTATTCTGTAACTATAGCAACTCTGTTGTTTTTATAATTAGGTCCATATAATAAGATAAAGCCTACTAAATTAGTTTTTCAATTACCTTCTATAAGGTATGTCCTTTCAAATCAATTTCTTATAAGTCTTAATCAATTAATTATTTTTTCTCTGTCAATTATTTTTTTAATACCACTCCTGACAGGAAAGTGTCTCTCAACAGTATCGAGATCTTGGATCTAGATCTTTATACTGCCTGATTATCTGTTTTTATGAAATCATTCAAGACCTGTCCCTTAAGGACTGCTAGATAAGATCAGTTTTTAGGTTAGGTAATATAATTTCTAGATTTTCTTGTGTAATGCCGTATGGAAGTTTGATGTAATAACCAGCCTAACTATAATCTTAATCATCTTTAACGTCATAATCATCTCCATTTCCACACACACATCCACACATCATCACACTGTTGGAAAGAGAATTAAATTGACTCAGTTTTTCTTGTTTTTTTCCTGTTTTTGCTCATTTAAAATGCCTAAAACTTTTGACACAAGAATACAAAACACCCTTTTATTTGCACTACGTTTACGTTACAGACAATCCTGGGCATTCCTATAATTATTACAAACAAAAATCTAAAGTGCCAATAATAGGATGCCAATTATTGATGTTTGATTGAGTTTGCCCTAAGTATCTTTTTCTTTAGACCAAAACTCTTATGTTTTATTAAGCACTTACGTTTGTAACGTTTATATAACATATTGATTACTTTACCTTTCCGTTGAAGTTTTCTCATTTAATAGGGTCTATAAGAAATTAGACCGAGTTTGCTCTTTCCCAGTCGTTTTGTGGAGAAAGTTCAGCAGTCGTAGCCCGTTTTAATGACACTAAAACTTTAATCGACTTGATAATAAATATATTTATTCCTTGCTTCCGATTATATAGCTATGGTTTAAGATCAGGCGATCATGGTACGCCTGTTTCCTGATTAATAAAAAAAATGTTTTCTTTAGCTACTAAATTACATACTTACCTCCTTTAAAATGTTACGTACGTTCGTTATGAAAGTAACATATTGAGTCAATATAAGCTATCAATCAATCAAGCTGACTCGCTCCACTGCTTGCCAGTTTGTCGCGATACTGGCGTACGATATTGGCTTTATTGATATTTCTGTGGCCCTAGTGAAAAGGGGTTTAAGTCTAAAATTACAACTTTACAGGAGAGGCAAAAAACATTCAGCGCGCAGAAATTTCGTGTTTGTCCTCGTGTAGCTTCTTTAAACTGCTAGCTAAATAATACATGTGATATTTTTATTGGTAAACAAAGTATGCTCTTTATTATTATTAAGTTGTTTTTTATGTAAATTTAATATTTTTCGAGATAATGACTTATACCCACGAAAAAATAAATTCCTCAAGGGTATAAAATAACTTATACCCTTTATCACATAAGTAAATTGTGAATTTTGTTATGTGAAAAGGAATACGCATTTGGAATAACTTTTATGATAAGTAAGTAATTAAAAAAATATTTAATGGCTCACTTAATAAAAAGTATACAGTGTTTGACTGTGTACTTTAATTCGACTCAAAAAAAGTCAAAATTATGAAAAAAATATCTTAGCGTCTTTTTCACAATGATTTTATTCGTGGCGTGTGGTATATCTAGACTTATATGAACTACTTTGTGCAACTTATATCCATGATTTTAACAAAAAGAAAAGAAAAGAATACAAAATTAATATACTTACTTATATTTTGATATTTTACAAAGTAATTAACTTAAGATAACGTAGTTAAGTAAGTCTCTTTTGTGGTACAATACAAAAATAATTTGAGAGTAACTCGCATTTCTCTCAACTAAAAATAAAATCAATGTTATTTAAATTAATGGCCTGTTTCACCACTTCCTGATAAAGTGCCGGATAGGCTTATTTGACAGATTCTCCATACTCTATGTGTCAAGTTAAGTGGTGGATAGCCTTATCAGGAAGTGGTAAAACAGGCCCTTACACTCACAAAATCACAAATTGAGTTGAAAACAAAAGAAAAAATGCTCCTGAAAATGTTTTTATAGTACTTATCTATAACCGCTTAGTGTAGAAACGATCCGTGTAAAGGATAGTGTCTGAAATTATGGAAAAAGCTAAATAATTCCGTAATTTACCGTATTTAAAGCCTTACAAACTCATTATTTGAAAGCTACAAAGTTATAATAAAAATACATCAATAATCATCAGTATATCAACATTCCTTTCCCTGTTTTATTTTTTATATTTTTGTTTATTATAGGTACTCATGATAATATGAGCTTCCAAAGTAAAACCAATTTATTAAAATTTAAGCATACATTCAGCATCCCCTTAGGATTTACTAATTACTTTTAATTGAAACACACGCCAATAGATCGACAATATCATAAACTACACATTCCCCGTTTTTTTTAGGACAATTTTGAACTAAGATGAATAAAAAAATAGGGTTTTGGTGGGATCTCGGCAACGCGGCAAATGTATGGCCAAGGTCGTTTGCTCGGGGGACGGCCTTAAGTTACAACAGTCATACTTGACTGTTGTAACTTTAAAGTAAATTACAACAGTCAAAAGAGTTTTCATATTGATTAAGTTTATATGGAAAATTATTTATAGCAAGTTAACTAAATAAAAATATTAGGAAATCTCATCTGAACAGTCATCATTAAGAAGAGGATGCTGATCATCGCTATCATCACTTATGTCTTATTAGATTTAGTAAGTATAAAAAGATCTGACACTCATGGGTTTATTAGTGGGAGAAGACTAAGTCTCGCTTTTCTCATTAGAAATTGCAAACGGCCCATCATAAGCGGTGACTTTCCACATTTTCAATAAAATACTGACTAAGAAATGACCAATATAGAATTGAATGACATATCAATTTCTTCCTGTTCTATCATTGTATGTGGAAAAGAGACCTACCTGTATAGCACTGTATTTGTTACAGGAAATCCCCTGAAAGACTTCGCACCTTTCTGTGTTGCCAGTTTTGAGTTCTGTAGGACCCAAGAGGTTTTTTATGGCCTCGATACTTGCATTTTGGATTATCATGTAAGTCTGTTCCATAATACCGATTTTCTACCGAAATCTACTAAATGATTTTACACTACTAAATCAGTTCAATTTGCCTCCAATCAAAAAAGTAGAAATCTACTAAAAGTTGTCACGCTGGCGCGGGCGCACCGCGCAATGCACCCTCCACACACCCGGTGCGGACCAGTCCCCCGCATCGACGATTTATATCGTTTTACACGTAAAATGAATACCATTCGTAGGATAGCGTATTGTGAATACTGATCTAAACTGAGTTATACTGGACTTTTGTCATTTATTTTGGTGAAAACAGATTGATGTCCAGTAACATCATTACTCACTAAGTCATTTTTAAGGACCAACTCTTGTTGTATTGGTACTTAAACACCAAATTTTATAAAAAGGAAGGTAGTTTATGTTAATTTAGATCAAAAAACACATTTTTTTTTTAATTTTTTCAGTTTAAAACAATACAGATGTACTTGGATCCAACTTATGTAGTTTTTTTTGTGTTAGTTAGACCCATATACACCAAGAAACTTTTTTGTTTTTAAAGATAGCTTAGATCCGTTTACACCAATCGATAGAGCATTTATTTCTCATCATTTTGGTATAATAAACTCATTTTCGACAAAATCGGACTTGTACCCCTTTTCACTAGGGCCACAGATTTATCGCTGCGAGTATACAGTACTTCTAAATCGTGTATTTTGTCAGAATCTATAGGAAATCTTTGGAACCGCCCAAGTAGAGACAATATGGCCAAGTATGGTCATACGTACACGTTTTCTTACTTCAAATAGGTGTTTCTTTTTCTCATGATCATGTGAACAAAAGTTTTTCGCATTGAATCTTCCACTTATTAGCTTAGCAGCCCTTTGTCTTGCGACAAATAAGGAATAGCCATTTTACAGCACATATTATCACAGACTATCTGTTGTCTGTCAAATTTTTTGTATACAATTTTCTGCTGTCAAACGCCAGTTGCTTACTTGTCGGATAGGTTAAGTGCCGGAGTCCCTTCTATATCACATATTATTAAGCATAGGAACTATGGCGCCTCCCTGCTCTACACCTGCTTCAACTGTGTCACAAGAAGACGTTCCGTTTTAATTGGAGTGATACCATCGGCAGCACGAGCATTTCGTAACGTTTCGTGCGCGAGCGCCGGTGATACCATCTCCTGGATGTTACTTGGCCAATTCTGACAGGTTGTTTATCGGTAGGAACAGCGTCATTTCTTATCGTTTTAAGCAGTATTCTAAGAAAGCAAGTTGGGTGAAACATGAAATTTAAAAAATGGATGGGTTAAGAGTTCTTTTTACTTGTTTAAAACAACCATTCTTAACGCCATTTCAGTAAAATTTTCTAGATAATTTTTTTTTTCGTATTGGACATTATATATTATTTTTTATATTTCTCATAAATACTATCAAGTTGTATGTATGAAAAGTGACAAATAATGCATCACCACGTAATTCCCAACCTCGAATTTTACCAAGCGTTTTGCGCCGTATCATTAGACTTGCCATTGAAATCATTTCTCGGACGCAAGTAATTTTAGCACTCCCAAATTAATTTACTTCTTTATCATCATGTGGAATCATTATTTAAAGTAGTGAAACGTGACAGTTTAACTTACTACCACGCAAAAGTCAGGAGAATGACGAGGCAAAAAAAATTACGCTTTTCATTCCCAACTTGATAACATGTTAGTAAAAAAGCATTTTTAGGCCATATTTCCGGCAAAAAATATGTATGTAGTCGATTGTGCATATTGTGTACAGCTGCGCAATACGTGGTGGCAGTGGATCAACATTTACATGAGCTTAAAAGTTTAAGCTTTTTATTTGCATCGTTTATTGATGAATTTCATTTGGCTCGTCACTAAGTCCTTTAAAAAATATTACTTCATCCAAAAAACCTTTTCATTATTGATTTATGTGGTTATAAAGCGTGAAACAACAGCAATATAAGCGTCGAAGAGAGTGTCAATACGGAATCGTGGTCACGATCCGAATTGTGGGCAATTCGCCGCGATTTACGATTGAACTCGTAGAAATTATATTGGGGCCATAGACTGGAGAAATGGAGACATGCCACTTTACTCCATTACATTGCCTTACTAATAAATGCTAACCCACTCTTCGATCAAATATTTCTTTTGATCAAAGCATGTGTACTGGTTACAAGATATGGTAATGATTATATTATTATATTATAGTTATTTTATATTCCTGTGACCCGTAAGTCGGCTAGTTCCAGTTTTTTGTATGACTCTGTTTTAAATTTTTGTATTTGGCAGAACTGTACTCAGCTTTTTATTACTTCTTTTGTAATTATTCCGTCTCTAAGATATTTTACCTTCCTTACACACGATTCATAACTTTGAAATATTACTTTGTCAATTCTCGCATTTTATTACTCTGTTAAGCATTAAGCTCGTGCCAACCAGTTTATCTTAATCACAAAAATTTAGGGCTCGTGCTTTAAATTTTTGACATTTTCGCAACGTTAGTTATTAAAAGTTAATGGGTCCGTTTGTATCGAGATTGCCCCATTAATCATTGTGTCACGACAATTTATAGCAGCCCAATTACTATATTATTTCTCAAAAACTGCAGTAACTTTGTCAAGTTTTGGAAGGGAAGTAAGAGTTATTATTTTTATTATAATGAATTAATCAACGCAGGAATTAAGAAATGTGAATTAAGCTACGTGTCGGGATTTCGAATAAAAAACAAAGACAGACTGAACTTCTAAATCTAGCCTATATTTTTTGAGCTAAACAAACTTATTACTCAATCCTCAGACCTCAAGCCCAGTGGCACCTTTAGTACCAGTAATAACTGGTAAGTAGAGAATACTCCTTTTATCTGCTTATCGATTACCAATCTCTTTTATGGCGGTTAAATGACTTAAAAATAATGAACATGGAAAATCGAAATCGCATTCATATTCACTTACTGTTTCTTAAAAGCTATCTGTAGTAAATAATATACATTTAGGACAATTTTACACTTTCGAATTCACCATTCACAAAATCGTGTACGTACTAAGTGACCACAGGTTTGTAAAACTTTAACGCAGTTCGCGTACTGAAGTTAACCAATAGCAACTTAGAGTGTCTAAAACAAATAAAAAAAAATCGCAAATCATTAGGTGTAAACTAACAAACACCAAAGCAAAGTGAGATTGTTGCGAATTAGTTCCGGCCTTTATAGATTCTCGTTGCCTCATTTATAGGCCCATTTGTGCCGATGATGGCTCTTTAAGTTACCAGTTTTTTTCTATTTTATCTCTTTTAACTAATTCATAATTATTTTCAAGCAAATTTAGTGCGTACATGCATTGAACAAGTGAGTACATACTTTATGCACCTTGCAGGTCATAAACTGAGTTAGTGTCTGATTGGAACTGGTAATTGGCACTCGAATGCCATGCAACTCGTAAAGTTACATCGAAATTAAACCAACATTCTGTTCGCTAAGTAGAAGAAAATACTGAGAGACATAAATTACTCTAAAGAGAAGGGAAGATAGCTGTTCGGTCTGATCTACTGTCTATTTGTGCTGAATTTCTAAATAATCATCAACAAAATTTTGAAATAATAATATTATTATGTACCCTATTTGTTTGGAGTCAAAATCTTGGCACTAATGACTAACTAAAAGCTAGAAGCGTTTATTTTGTCGCTAAAAGCTCTAAAAGTCTTGTAAATAAGCTCCAAGATCCATCAATCCCATGTGAGACGATAAGTAACAGTTTTCAAGAATTATTCTCAAACATGGCAATCCCTTATGTAGGTGGGATAACTGTTCAGTGGAACGTCGAAGGTCACAGATGGACATCTAGTATCACGCACCAGATTACAATCTGACCCTATGTAGCCGTTTGCATCAACGTACAGCATACTTAAGTACCGTCGTGGGTGGTGTACCCCTGGGCGCTGTTTTGAGACCTGTGTTTTAGATTGTTTGTAGTGGTACAGTGGTCTCCTTTTTCTAGAACTTGACATTCTGTTTGGGATTTTGATGTAAGCCTAAAATTATTATAATAGAGTTTATAACAATAATTTCAAATTAAGTATATAAATTTTCTTGCCAAATATTTAAGACTCGAAAAAAATCCAAAAGCAATAAGATACTGATAGATTTTTGTTTTCCCTAGGTTCCAGACAGTAGGCAGCTCAGGACTATGTCTGTGAGTGTTTATAAGTAATAGACTAACAATAACCAACGGTATACGGTTTCTAATTACGTAGGTCCCTGACTCGTAACGGCTTTATTCATAATGCCTTTCCCGTAACCACAGACCTAACACAAACCAAAATAAGTTCCGTGGTTGAAAACGACCTTAAATAAAAATTGCGTAAACCCCATCTGGTAGAAGCCTATAACAATACTTTAATAGAAGGGAAACATGTTGAATTATCCTAATAAACATCAAAGTTGCATTTGCGAGCTTGTTGAATTTGTCAACATATTCTAGCAGAACAAAGAGCAAAATATTTCACTCACAAAATAATATTAATGCTTTGGAACATAACCCATAATAAAGATCTGCAGATAAAATAACAAACTCGCAAAAAACAGACCATCTCAAAAATAGATTCTATTTATAACTTGCCAAACCCTAATAATACTCTCGAAGAAGATTCCTTACTCCACAAATAATAAAACAAAAGGTCCTTGAAAGCGTTAGAAAAACACAGAGAAAATATAATTAATCATCGAGAAGTCTACCAAAAAGATCCATCTATTTATATCAAGCGTGTTAGAACTTCCTAAGGATCTGCAGACAAAATTAGTGATGCCAAAAAGCCTGGTGAAATGAACCGTGGTCCGTGACTCATCGTCTGGAACGCAGACAGTCATTCAGACGGAAATAGCACCTCAAAAATGTTAGGATCCTTTAATCTTCCGGTCTTAATGACTGTCTTCAAAAGTATTTCCAGTTTTTGGTACCAATGATTGCAGCGCAAAATTACCTGTTTTATCCTTAATTCGAAGTAAGTAAATTATAATTACAAATAATGATCTTGGGTTCCCGAGTGATATACTAAACCATTTTTTAACCGACTTCCAAAAAGGAGGAGGTTATAATATGTTCGGCTGTGGATACATTTTTTTTTTTTTTGTAACTCCGTCGTTTGTGAACCGATTTTCAAATTTTTTTGGGATATGCAAAGCTTAAATAATAGTTAGCGTATAACATTTAATTTCCCCTAAAATAATGTCGACTTTCTGAATATTAAGGAGGAGACGTGTACTTAAGATGACTGTACATGTATTTTTATTTAATGTTAATTATACATTACATCCAGAGTCAGGCAGAATTAACTGCGATTTCATTTGATTACTCGCAAAAACCCGAATTACCCAACCAAATAACTCAAGCAGTTCTCGCAAGCATAAACGTTACGTGGTCAAATAAGGGGTAATTTACCACTAATATCAGAATCTGATAACTTAATAAAAGACCTAGCAGAGAAATAACAGACATCAGTCGTAAAAACTGGGATTCGGTACTTTATTGAGATTGATGATGTGATTGGAGTCATTAAAGAAATGCGAGATGATAATAATATGACACACAAAATATTGTGCTTTTGACCTGCATCAGCAGGTAAGAAATTAATCATTCGGTTTCTAGATTCAACGACATTTTTGAAATGCATTTAACATTATAAAGCTTTGAAATTGGCAAGATTTTTTACAACTTGGTTACATAATTTTTGTTAATTTTCCGTGACTTGCGCATTAAGATAGTAATTTTATTGTGTCAAACGCAATCTAAAACCTTGGCCGTAATATTGTAAGGAGCATAAGGAATATAACGTAGTCTCTATTCCTCGTAATAACACGTTACATGTACAAGGACAAATAGATGGATCCAATGATAAAGATTTAGTACCTATTCATTTACATATCGATGCGACGCATATAAAACAATATTGCGAGAGCCTTAATCGCGCTTTTTATTGATTCCAAGATAAATCACGTACAATGTCACTTACACTTATCGTCAGTGATTGCATACTCCCGAAATTGATTGATTATTTAATAATACGAAAGTCATTTTATAAAATTGATATATCTCCTTGTATCATGTGTAAAGGGTGTTCTCGAAAGGTCAGAGAAGAAAGCCTGCGAGCGATGATGTAAAACTTTGTTTACATGTGTTCGGATGCCTGGATTAATTGATAGCATTTTGGACCTAATAATTAGAGTTTAATTATCAATTTCACATATTCAAATTGTGGATGATCTTGGACCTTAACTTCGATCCTCTATTTTTGTCTCTTTCTTATTCTTTGGAAGAAAGAAATAAAAATCTAGTGACATCAAATTTAATTACTTCGTTACAACATCTGATATGCTCGCTCCTTGTAATTTATTATACTTTTCTTGTCACTAAGCTAAAGAGTAACTCAAGTGATTGCAGAAATCTTTTTCGTTAACTACTCTTCTGGAATCGTTTCAATTATAATGTCAAATAAATCAATACTTAATTTCGACTATGTCCAATCAACCTCTTACATGCATTTTACTTCTTGGTTGAGTATCAAGGGTTTTGTAATAAAGATTAAAGTAATTATCAATAACTTACTAAATAAAAACATTATTTTTGTACAAACGCGCTAACAGCTCACGATCTATTGTAAAATGATGGAACTTTAACTGACTTACGATCTCCAAATTCAAAATATCATAGTAATATATTAATAATAACAATGTAAATAATTGTTGAGTTTTCTATTAATGAATGTTTTCTAATATTATGTTTCCTTCTTTTCAGATCTAGCAGCACTCCGGCAACTTCTAGAAACAGAGACCGGCGGTACCACTTGTCCCAGTTGTAACATGCCCTTTGATAAGGGTAAAAAGAGAAAACTCATCGACACGTGCGGGCATGAGCGCTGCTACTCCTGTATGTTCAGGAACGAAGCGTGCCCTTTATGCGCCAGGAAGAGCACCAGAAGACCAGTGATGGAGAGGTACACTCCGTCCCCGCAGCGACCAGCGGACCAGGACTGGCAGTCGCCCATGAGGCTACCCAAACCTCCGAAACAAACCACCAGCTTGGCCCAAAGCTGTCCCACACCACCGCACACCAGAAGAAGATTCTTCTTAAGCCCAAAGTCTTTGAGGAGTCCTTTCGGGCAAAGAAGCAGGCATTCAGAGAACCACGTACCTTTATCAGGTAATTTGCATGGTTTGTTTGGTTTCCTTGCTTGATGAAATTGCGAGGATTTTCAATAGCTCTCGAACGCGCTAAGGACATCGAAGAATCCTTCCGTCGTATATAATAATGAGTGACAGTTGGCTGCCCACGCCGCCGCGCCGGATGTACGTAGGGGCCGGAGGACCGGTCCTACCTAAGGCTAATTTCACATCGTAACCTTACTTTGTCAAATCGTATTAGTGATGCCCATTCAAACCGAACACGACCCGGGCGCTAAATTCACACCGGATCGAATGTTGCGAAATCGAAACTTATTAGTACGGCAATCAAAGTTTAATTGAACTCGGAGGTTGATTTGAATGAAAGCCTGTCGCTACACAGCCTTACATTAGCATTTCGCAACCGGCCCTCGCAGACAGCGGGCCTGCAATGTTATCTCGGTATCTGCCACATTTTCCACTCCATTACTTACGTCATCGGTCCTCGAAACGACTGGTCCTAGATAAATTATACGCTTCGATTCTCCACGGCACTTGCTACCGTACTTAATCAATACCTAACGTTTCTATCTTGGAAATTAATAGCGTATCCTTTGTAACCTGTTATTTCGAATAATTACTATCATACGCAATTACTATAACTAATCGAGATTGCAATCTGTGTCCGTTTTGCGCCAAACTTAAAAACCTCCATGGAAATGAGGAAACGCGGGCTTATGAATTTCGCGTTTGAAACATCTAAACTTAATTGCTGCCATTTTAATCAAACCATGCTGCAGCTGAAATCAAATGACCCAGTTCAATTGCCGACAAATTTGCTGTGGCCGAGCTCAAAAGTTCCAGCTTTTTCAAATCATCCTAGATCAGGGTCTGATTGGTATGTTTTAACAGGACTGCCGGAGGAAGGACCCAGGAGTGCGGCCTGGCCAAGCCTGGTGTTTAACAAAATAAGGTCGTTGTGGTCTGCACACTCGTCGGTGCCACAGGGACTCAATCAGTTGACAGGCAGGGATTATTAGCGTCTGGAATGTGGATCGAATGGGACTGGCTCGTTTGTTGCCACTTACTTGCACCAGTAAAGTATTTGCTTAGTGTAGTTTCTCTCATTCTTCTAATATATATGAACAAAAACCTAAATTGGAACAAGTTTTTCCAAATCGTCGTCAACATCTGTTATATTAAAATCTGTAATTGGGAATTGAGAAAATAACAACAACAAAGACTACCTTGACCCTAAAGGTCAACACACAAAAGCAAGACACAGTCAATCCACAAAAGCAAGAAAATTTTAAATCAACAGCTTTAATTCAAGCTAAGCTGAGAGAGAGCTTGTGATTTGACTATTCAGAAGCTTTTAAGAACCAGATCGGTAGTCTAAAAAGAATTCCATAAGAATAAACTTCACTTTCGTTAGCAACCATTCCAACAATGTCATTTGGACAATGCGATCTGTCAAACATTTCAAGGTTCTATTTTAGGACATACCTCGGCTCGAGGTGGTCGGCATTCGGTCCACATTCCGTCTCCTAATCGGGCTTCAATTTTTGCACTCTTTGCTAATCCCGGCTCGTTTAAAGCACTGCTTTTGAAACGATTTTGCATCGCCTGTGTCACTATTGTTTTTGTGTGTCGTTTTGTTTTTTTTTTTTTTAGAAAGTGTTTCAGTGTGAATATTTTGTTTTTAAATATTTTCTTTCAGATTTTCTGAAAATTTCCAAATCGTTTTGGCTAATATTTAATTTGCAAATACCTACCTACAAGGGTTTAAGCGTTATGCAAATACTTAAGCATCCTTACTAGTTAATAATACTTAGTAATCCTACGCAGGACATCGCTAGTTTGATTTGTGTACGTTATTGTGAACTTGTTACGCCTACATAGCAAAGTAGGTGTAAGGTTATAAATAACCAAATTTTAAACTGCAAGTAGAAATGATACGATATTGATTGTATTGGTCTTGGTAGAAATTTATGATTAACAGTAATATTCAAAGATATAAAATATGTGACTGCAAAAAGACATGATTTAGAAGATTATAGGTGAATATAAAATATACTTTTAGCTAGAAAATAATTACAACAAAGTATATTTTTTATTAAATAATAATTAATATTATGTACTAATCAAACATGTTGTATGTTACGTGAATTAAGATTTCAGACAGAATATAATCCAGCTCACAAGACGAGTTTTATGATTTTATATCCACAAAATGCGGTACGAAAGTTAAGAAACCCTTGTTAAACCTTAACGAAAATGTCACCTCTGTCCCATCGTATAGTTCATTGTGTCCATTCAGTATTATTATACCTCTTAGTTAGATGAAATTGAACCTTAATTCATGAATATAAGAGCCTGCGAAATGTAAAATGTCGTCAAAGGTTCTCATCACCTCATTGACAGTATCTCCCCGCCCACACCACACAGTTATCAATGAACAGAACCATTGACGGGCTTTTACAGGCTTTAAAATGTAGACAAGTCACAAGTCTCGTTTGTAAATAAATCGTGATTTTTTTATTATAAAAATCCTGACAAACACCTATAATGGTCACAGAATATATATTAGTAGTCTGTAGTACCAACTACGGTCTCAAATAATGTTGTATCAAACAGCTTCGAAACGCAGTCTTGGAGTTTTTACCAATCAGAATGCGTCTGATGAAACTATATAGATGATGTAAATTATTATTGTTGGATAAAGAGAGCAGAATAATTTAACTGTTTAATAAATACGCAATCAGCGTTTTTTTTTTCAAACTAATTTGACTAAACTAATTTGACTAAAATAAGTACCAACATTCATTGCCTCGTGACAGTTACAAAAATTGTTATAAATAAAATTAAACATCTTTTAACCATGAAAGAGCTGTTGTTGATGATGAATGAAAGTAAGCTATAACATGTATCTGTAAGGTTGTCCGCGTTTCGCGATAGTTTGCGTAACCTCCCGATTGTCAACGAGATTATCTACCAGATAACATGCAACTTGAATGTTAATTACTAAGACTACTGAATATAAAGTGTTCGTTTTAGATATAGTTATAAGTTAAATATTGTGTTATATATTTTATTGATAGCTTGTCCACTGTCCAACCTAGTCGTGTATTAAATACTAATAAAGTCCTTTCCGAACCCTAACAAAACAAAACCACTATTTCCATGTCGAATTTTACAAAAATTGTTGCAGTTGCTTTGGAGTCTATTTAATTCATTACAAACAAACCTTCCTTTACAATATTGCTGACCATGGATGTCAGTCGTTGAAAAGGTTTCCCTTTAGATTGTAAAAAGCTGGACTGGAGAAATTGGAATTGATGAGTTAAATTCTTTTAAATTTCTCCAGTCTCTTCTTAGGCCTTTCAAATTGTTCAATTACCACCACATCCTTTTAATACTTTTAATATCTCCAGTCTGGATCTAATCTAACTGGATTACTTTTACTATGTGGGTCTCATTGGTCAGAAGTAGAGGGTGTCTTTCACCTTGGTCCAAATGTTCAGTCCCACGTACCACCCACAGGCAATATCTATTTGTCCCGGCTGTAACATAAAAGTTAACTGCATTGTTATTATTATGTTACATTTAAATATTAATATTGTTATAGTGAGTAGATATACAGCATGACTGGTGAGACATGTTCAATATTTGAGGACGTGATATTTGGCTATTATATTAGTTGAAAAAAAATAATATAAAAAATAATATCAATTGATCACTGAGTAAATGTAGTTAAAGTTAAATAATTATTTACCCAACGCATGTACACCGCGCGCGGTGCGGGGCGCACGCCGCCGTGCCGGCCGCATAGTAATTTACTAAGTGTCCATGATTCATTTGTTTAAAGGTAAATTTGGTCAAAAATTAAGTACCTAATTTCATTACATAATTATATTGAGAATCGAGTACTGAATACTTTCCTTAATTATCGGCAGGCCTGTCTCACTCCGCGCGTAGGTATCGAAAATATACCTACGCGCGGCTGCCCTTGCGCAGGGTATAATTCAGTG
This sequence comes from Plebejus argus, assembly GCA_905404155.3. Classification (NCBI taxonomy): domain Eukaryota; kingdom Metazoa; phylum Arthropoda; class Insecta; order Lepidoptera; family Lycaenidae; genus Plebejus; species Plebejus argus. The sequence goes on along the minus strand of FR989941.1, from coordinate 1,955,336 downwards.
GGGCTGTGCCGCGCGCGAGCGAGCAGCGACGGACATACTTTTTAAGTTTTGAACTGTTTTTATTAAAATGGAAAATAAAAAGAAACACCCTAAAAAGTATGGTGCTGTATTCAAATGTTTAAAAACTGATTGCGATACAAATTTATCTTTTTTTTTGGTTACCTAAGGACGCTGAAAAGTAAGTAATATAATATGACTCTGCAAAGTATTATTAATTGTACTTTGAATAGGTACATTTTATTACATTATATAGGTAATACATTAAACATAAATCATAATAATATAATATTAAGTATACTAGCTGTCCCGTTGTTTTGCCGTATACGCGATGGACGTTGCCACGGTGACATACTTATTTAGTCACTTCCTTAAAATAATATACTTAAGGCCGTCACAGACCTAGCTATAATATATATTAATATACCGTACTAAACACACTGAGACCAGAAATATATATTATAGCTGAGTGTGTGGTCACGCGAAAATTGTATAGAAAATATATATTAATATGCCTAGCTATAAATATGTTAATATATATTATAGCTAGGTCTGTGACGGCCTTTAAGGACGCTATTACAAATTATCAGCGATTTTCCGATTCCCCTATTAAAGAATTAGGAGTTAAACTGCGAGGATATTTTGGTTTCAAATGAAAGATAATATATTCATCTCCACGACTGTACCATAAAAATTCTATAGCCGCATACAAAATTTTCACATAAAATACGTTTTAACCATCACAATAACCGCAAAATATGAAAAATGGGGTCTGATTAGGTACCTTAATATCTAAGTACACTGAACTGAGGAAAATAAATATACAAAAAAAAATTTTTCATACATTTTCGCCATAATATCAAGAGCGCGGCGAGCGTCGTAACCGCCACTGTACAAGGCGCGCTAATATGAATCTTATTTTAATGCTATTAACGTCGATATTCGTACTGACAGACATCCGACCTGCTAATTCTCCGGTTGGAGCATTCTTAACAAAGTATTTCGCCCGTATCTTTTTGGTTGCTCTATTGGCACGTCTGTTACGCCATTTTCGATTTTTTTTAACTTAATTACTCTCATTAAACTGAATATAATAATTATCTAAAGAAATTTCCATTAATCATCACAAAAAGTAGTTTATGGTTTATAATACCATGATAATATTAATAGCGCACCGCGCGCAGGTATTTTTAGGGTTCCGTAGCCAAAATGGCAAAAAAGGAACCCTTATAGATTCGTCATGTCTGTCTGCCTGTCTTTCTCCGAAACTATTAGAGCTATACTATTGAAACTTGGTAAGTAGATGTAGTCTGTGAACCGCATTAAGATTTTGATGACCTCAATATGATTCCAAAAATCATATTGAGGTTTCTAATATCATTTTTTTCTAACCTGAATAGTTTGCAAAAGAGACTCTTCCAAAGTGGAAAAATGTGTGTCCCCCCCTCTAATTTCTAAAGTAGGGGCATGATAATTCTAAAAACAATATATGATGTAGATTACTATAAAAACTACCAACGAAAATTGGTTTGAACGAGATCTAGCCAGTAGTTTCTTTTATACGTCTTAAATAGTAAACCTTAATCTAAATTTCATTAAATCGACTGAAATATAAAAATAAATCAAATATATTTTAATTTCATAAAAATAAACCTTATTGCTGCTGCGGAACCCTCCATGGGCGAGTCCAACTCGCACTTGGCCGCTTTTATTTATTTTGGTACATTCAGCCCTAGCTGCCCTAGCGGCACAATAGTACATTCGAGCGGGCCGCTCAATGTATAGGTTCAGTGTAATATGGATCGTTATCCGTAGGCATAAGAATGAAATTGGCTTGTAAAAAATGTTTGTAGGCACTTAAAGAAACAGACGCTGAACTCTGAGTCATTCTAAATGGTACCTTATGTTTATAGATTTAAAGAAGACATTTCGTTGGATACATTTTCTAAGATAAACTTCTGTACGGAGTACTATTATATATTCTGTGTTATCGGTATTGACTCACCAGTCATGCTATATTTTGAACTATATTTTGCCTGGTAGTTTTGTTTTTCTACGATGAATGTGTAGCCGTAGATGCTGCAAAAAGGAAGCCTTATCCTGTTTATACTGCTAAAAGAAAAGTTAACGAATTTTTACATTAGCCAGTAACTAGTATCCAGTTGCTAACGTGCTAACTGCTAGCAGTGCTAGCTAGCAAGCAGCTTTCGCACGAAATATTATGTAGTATACCATACAAACTTTGATCACCAACTTAACCCCTTAAGGACGCTATTACAAATTATCAGCGATTTTCCGATTCCCCTATTAAAGAATTAGGAGTTAAACTGCGAGGATATTTTGGTTTCAAATGAAAGATAATATATTCATCTCCACGACTGTACCATAAAAATTTTATAGCCGCATACAAAATTTTCACATAAAATACGTTTTAACCATCACAATAATCGCAAAATATGAAAAAAATGGGGTCTGATTAGGTACCTTAATATCTAAATACACTGAACTGAGGAAAATAAATATACAAAAAAATTGTTGCTTATTTAGTCCTCTATAAAGTCCGCTAAAAATTTTATATAAAAATAAACAACTTTTCCAGTTATAAGAAAAATAAGAAAATTTCTCAAATTTTTTCATACATTTTCGCCATATCAAGAACGCGGCGAGCATCGTAACCGCCACTGTACAAGGCGCGCTAATATGAATCTTATTTTAATGTCATTAACGTCGATATTCGTACTGACAGACATCCGACCTGCTAATTAAAAAGTTGGAGCATTCTTAAATGTTGTTTTTTAAAGAATTCCTAGTCGAACCTTCATCGCAAAAGGAACACGTAAGCGAAATTTAAAGTTTCTAGCTCTACATGCTTTTATCTATCAGTCAAAAAGTTGACCGCTAATCTCTGGTCAAAACATATTGCTTTATAATGGCGTTAGATTCTATCAGATAATGAACATAATAGTGAGTGATGATACCCGAAACAATACTTTGGACCCGTTCCGGTGTTGGCCTACAAGTTAACAAATACCAACACGTAGCAAGACTAGGGCCTATGGTGCCCATCCAACCGTAGCCGTGTGAAAGGTCTACAGAGCAAAAAATATAATGATACATATATTTATAAATGTCAAAGCGATTAGAAAAAAATATATTATTTACAGCTTTTGCCTTTTTTTACTTTTTAGCAGTAAGCTAGACTTTTTTGGGTAATAAAGCTTATAATATAATGTTTTTATTCCAGGCTTTAAAAGTTTAAAGTGATACCGAATTTCATCTAAATCCCTCCTGGATACCTCCTCAAGTAACCGTGACCGAAACTCCATAGTTGCTGATCGTTCTTACCTCTATAAAGGTCATAAACAGTTAAAATTTCAGCTTTTATAAAATGAGGAAAGTCTGGCCGTCGCAGACGCACTCTAGCACTCTGTTTAGTAGTTACATCCAGATAACTTTTAATGTTGCCAAAACTCACAAGTATAACAAACACGTAGCAAATTTTACCTAACGCTACATGCCACCTCCTCCTTGCTCTACTACAGAGCAGAAACAGGCACCTTGGTCGCTACGAATACTCATCTACAGAGGAAATTCGTGGCACCAACCCCTAACCACATCATTCAATCTATGAGCAGCATTGGGATTGGGAGCGGTACTCTAATGCGAAGGAGTCACAATAGATCCTCAAGGGTCGCAGTGACGTCAGGGCTACAGCGACCTGCCTTCAGCACAAAAAAAGCTCTACTTCTCTCTGTCACTCGGTCAGTAAAATTTATTATTTAGTTTTGGTTTCTGTACCCATGTTAAGTATTAAAGTACCCATGTGATAAAATCATAATAGCGATATTTTTAACAATAACAATATTGGATTTCTTTGATATTATAGAACACTTTCTGCATACAAACAAACAATAGTATTGAAGACGTGTCATACGAAGCTAGGTGCCACGGTAGTAAGCGTTTACAGAAATCCCATTGTATGTGGTAAATGGTAATGTAATAATAGCTTCTACAGTTGGGCCACAAAACGGTGACAATAGCTAAGCTGAAACGATATTATTTTTAACAAAAAATTAAAACCGACTTCCAGGGTAAAAACAATAATAATTTATAATGAACAAAAAAGTGTTAAATAATTCTTACTCTTTAAAGTGCCTATTCATAATTCTCCTAAACCTCAACTATTTCTGTACACAATCTACATTATTTTGAAGACGGTACCAGCAGCTATAAGAATGCTGAGTTGTATGACAAAATATTTTTAATATTTAAGACTGGTACCGACTTCAAAATAATGTAGATTGTGTACAGAAATAGTTGAGGTTTAGGAGAATTATGAATAGGCACTTTAAAGAGTAAGAATTATTTAACACTTTTTTGTTCATTATAAATTATTATTGTTTTTACCCTGGAAGTCGGTTTTAATTTTTTGTTAAAAATAATAATTTCACTCTTTTAAGTGATTTATAAGCTGGTTTTCTGCACAGACTAATATGTGTTATGCTTAGTTACTTTGGATCCAGGATACACTTTCATGATATTATGAGAACTCATTGTCTGATATCACTACTTCAGAATTGCCTACTTAACTCCAAGCGTATACCACTGTATACCTAATGTATATGCTTGGCGTTAATCAAGCAATAATAAAATTAATGTTTATACGCCTGTCTTTAAAGGCTCTAAAGTTCTGTTCAGTGACTTTCTATCATTACACTCATGAAAACAACTCAACATTACTAGATGACGCCCGCAACTTCGTTGCGCCAAAATTCGTTTATCGCGCGGAAACTTAAAATTTTTCCGGGATAAAAATATCCTATCCTATGTCCTTTCTAGGGACTCAAAATATCTCCATGCCAAATTTCAGCAAAATCGGTTCAGCTGTTCGAGCGTGAAGAGGTAACAAACGGACAGACTGATAGACAGACGGACAGACACACTTTCGCATTTATAATATTTGTATGGATGCTCAAATATAACTAAAATCGTTCTTATAAATTTTAAGAATAACTTTCCTCATAGATCTTATGATCAAGTTGCTAACTCGGTAACCTAAACACCAAGGTCGAGTCATTTACATTGAAATAACATTATAATTTTTTAAATCGTTCGACACATTCGGTCTTTGTTCTTAAAGACGATTAAAAGTAACAATAATAGGGTTATAATTAGATAACTCATGGTGTGGTGACTGGTAGTAGTGATGATGATGATGAATGTAACTTGCATAGTAGCATATGCTTTCAGTTCTTAAACCAACTCCGAAACCCCCAAACTTGTATATATAAGGAATCCGGAGTTCTCTTAGCACCTTCGGAACCATGGTATAACTAATTTTAAAATCTTGCTTTTTGGTAGCAGGCATAATTAGGATACTTCTCATAAAATCGAAATCATTATATTATGTTTCCATATAAATTTGGAGGAGTTCCCTCGATTACTCACGGATGTATGGTGGAATGGTGGTGATGATGATGATGATAAATTTAATTTGCATAGTAGTATATGCTTTCAGTTCTTAAGACAACGCCGAAACCCCCAAACATGTATCTATTAGGAGTAAGGAGTTCTGTTCACCACCTTCGAACCATGGTATATCCTGGTGCAAAATCTTACTTTTTGGTAACATATGCCTGAAATACTTCATATGAAACCAAAAAAACATATGTTTCCATTTGAATTTTGAGGAGTTCCCTCGATTACTCATGGATCCCATCATCAGGTCACCACTTTTCTGAACATTGCTTTTTGGTAGCATATGCTTAGGATACTTCTTATAAAATCGAAATCATTATAAGTTTCCATATAAATTTGGAGGAGTTCCCGCGATTACTCACGGATGTATGGTGGAATGGTGGTGATGATGATGATGATTAATTAAATTTGCATAGTAGTATATGCTTTCAGTTCTTAAGACAACGCCGAAACCCCCAAACATGTATCTATAAGGAGTAAGGAGTTCTGTTCACCACCTTCGAACCATGGTAAATCCTGGTGCAAAATCTTACTTTTTGGTAACATATGCCTGGAATACTTCATATGAAACCAAAAAAAACATATGTTTCCATTTGAATTTTGAGGAGTTCCCTCGATTACTCATGGATCCCATCATCAGATCACCACTTTTGACAAAATGGGACCAAATTGGAGTGGAACCTAATATAACAAAAGAAAAATTTTGAAAATCGGTTCATAAACGGCGGAGTAATTGTTGAACATACATAAAAAAAAAAATATCCACAGACGAACGTATAACCTCCTCGTTTTTGGAAGTCGGTTAAAAACAATAATCCTTTTCGCACTAAGAAGACAATGTATGTTATTTTATTATATACTAGCTGTCCCGACAAACGTTGTTTTGCCATATAAAGTACTTCTACTTCATCAGTTGATCCAAAATCTTCCCCCCTCTTTTGTCCCCTAAGAGGGGGGGGAGGGTTATACACCAAATGTTGAGTTGGAAAACACAGTAAATAATATGAATAATATAAAGTATTTCTACTTCATCAGTTGATACAAAATCTTACCCCCTCTGTGGTCCCCTTAGAGGGGTGGGGGTAAAAATTTATACACCAGATGTTAAGTTGGAAGAAGACCAATATATCTGCGAAAACCGCATTCAAATCGGATCAGTAGTTTTCGTGTGATGCTGGAACAAACATACAGACAGACAGACAGACAGACAGACAGACAGACAGACAAAAAACTAACCACATTTTTGGCTTCTATAGCGATGTAGTAACACCCCCTGCTTATTATTTTTTGAATATCTTTAATGTACAGAATTTTCATTTCTACAGTTTTATTATATGTATAGAATAACAAAAACCTTTACGTAGTCAAAATCTCTCCACTTCTTGAAGACTATTAATATTATCCACAACATCTTAAAAACTTTTAAAAAATTACCAATCACGTTTTTTTTAAATGTCATTCTTTACTTAACGCGAATACAACAGAAATAGATTAAGAGTTCTTATAAACTTAGTATGTGCTCGATTTAAGGTAACACGTATAAATAATTTTTAAATAACATCATTACATCATGAAGGAGGCCGCTGAGAGAAATCGGGAAGCCGATGTAGCATCTAACCCGATAAGGAGAAGGTGCGGAGGACGAAGACGCGCTCAACATGAGCGTCAACTCCCGCCATAATAGGGCTCGGGCGGCGGATTTGGGAATCGCTCTCCCGGAGAAAGCGGCAAAAGCCGCGCGGATGATTCTGCTGGTAGAGCAGATGCCGCTGTCTGGGCTGCTGCAGTTATCGCCTCAGGCGGGTCCAGCGGTCCAGCGACACGCGGAGAGAAGGCACCGTTGGGTTTTGGTGGGTAACCAAGGGTGCTCCTCCTTGCCGCAGCACCCGTGGAATCCCACATATCCAGTCGGCCCCCAGGCCGTCGGGAATGCATCAAGCATTTCCCAACGTTAAAAAAAGGGGGGAAGCAAAAAGTAGAATCAATTTAGAATTTAATGTAGTTTCTAATTATTCTTTGAAATTTCTGCACAAACCAGAACGTTATCATCTAGTTTTGAAATACTACCAATTAGAAACTATACAATAGTTAATTGGGCTCAGTGTAACAATATCGGCGATACCCATCGCGGCCATCAGTCAACCTATCTTCTATCTAACATGTTTGCTGTTCTCGTGGCCACGCTATCAGATTGTTCTAACTGGATTACTATGGAAGAGAGGCATGAAATATTTGCCACGACCGAAACGACCAAGACAGAGAATTGCAGTGTCCAAAAACTTTAAAAACACTGGATTTATTTTACTGTGTCTTTACTAATGTATATAATAATAATAATAATTTCTTTATTTGCAAAATGTGTGTTAGTAGAGATGTTAGTAGATTTCACAATGGTACCATCACATTTGCCCAAATGGGCATGCAAATGTTTAGCTTAAAAACTATAATCTATGCTGTAATATAAAATTTTAAATACATAATATTATCTACTCAATACAAGTTTAGCAAAGTACCTACTAATAATTTGGAGGGACTCTCAATCAGTCAATCATTGTTTAGCAACAATTTACTGGTTTAACTGTTTAGATAAGATCCACGACTCTCAAGCTTCATGTAGTTTTTGTTGCTATCGTCATTGTAAATATGTCATTATTTATACAAAGATAATATACAATTAGTTATAGTTTAAATATATTATACATTATCATACAAAATATATTAAACGGTAAACAATTTTAATCAAATCAAATTTATACATAAGTCATTCCTATTGATAATAATTAAACATGTCAAGTAAAAGAAATATAATATTTTTTTAATGTCAAGAAATTAATTAAAATTTGAAAATGTCAATTAATTTTTAATTATTATTAACAAAATAACTTCATGTCAATTGTTTAAAAATTCTTTGACATCATAATATGATTTATTTATTAGATATTTTTTTAGTTCTCTAATAGAGTGTTTTGTAGACAAGTGTTTTATGTGGTCGGGTATTTTGTTGTATATCTTTACACACATTGTATATATGCATTATTTAAAAAAAGAGTTGTTTTTGGTTTCTTATTTATGATCAATCTATTTGAATTTCTAAAATACTTAGTTGGGTGTGTGTCAATAAATTGTGTAAAAATGTCCTTGTTGTGTAAAACGAATTTGAATGTTTCTAAAATGTACATGCTAGGTAGAGTCAGGATGTTGAATTTTTTAAAGAAAGGCCTACATGACTCATACGGTGGAATCTTAGCTTATCTTATAAATTTAATATCTGTTTTTACTCGTTATAAATTGAACTGTAATGTTTTATTCAAACACATTAAAAATAACAATTATATTCACAGTATTCAGATTTGACAATAATAAAATCTGAAGCAGTCGGAAATATTTTGTAGTCTGTAAATAGGTTGCTATTTGCAATAAATCAACTCTTTGGTTCTCTCTGTCTACAGTCTACAGTTTATGACTTAAAGGTTCAAAGAAGCCATAGCTTGCCAGTAACGCAATTACTGATGGATATAATAAATAAATTGCCGGATATATAATAATATAATTCTTGGCTATAAAAACTTATTAAATAATTATTTCAGTTTAATCAATGTAATAGCCTATTCCCCTTTCGAGTTTCGAACGCCGGAGTTGGTCCAATTATTTTATTATCTGAGTATCAATATAAAAGTAATTCAGTTTTATTTTTCGTTTCGCGTCTCGTGTCGCATATGCCAAACGCCATTTTCGTGGCCACACAGCTATCAGATTGTACTTGCGAAATTGAACTCGGTGCGGTTCCCACGGGCCATCTCCTCTTACACCTGTTGTTTTGTTAAATAGCCTAGCAGAATGAAAGAAACGGGGAATTAATGTTTATTGTGATGAATTAATAAAATGTGATAGGTAGCATTTCTAGACCACTCGAATCGGGTTCTTTCTTTGTTTATTTTTATTATAAGCCTAAACTTGATACTACTAATATAATATATTCTGTGCCTAAACTGTCTCATTGCTAGGCAAAGGCCAAAGACTTCCATCTTTTTCTCTCCTGCGCCACCGCTGGCCAGTGGCCAGCCTCCAGCTCATCATGCCAGCATTTTCTTTCTTATAGTAACAAAAAAAAGTCCGGCAATACACCTGCAAGTTGCAACTCGTCTGATGTTGCGCGTGTCCATGGGAGACGGTAGTTGTTTTCCATCAGGTGACCCGTTTGCTCTTTTACCTCCTAATTTCACAAAAAAAAGCAATGAAGAATATCACGTCGCACGTAATTAGCTTGTCTCTGTTTTGAACGTAATCGATTTCAAAGACACAGCAGAGTTACTCTATTAAAATATGATATTATTTGTAATGTGGTTTAGGTCATAGAAGAAAAGTTGGTATATTATAGTTTTTCTTAATTTCCGTTCTCCTCAAATTAGACCTATCATAGTTTTTACGTGCACAAACCATGGGAATATTTTACCTTATACACTTCCTTGTATCTTTTTACTTGCAAATCCCAATGGATAAAGGTTAAAGCTATTGTTTTAATTTGTCGTAATGTGTGAGAAAGTGTGTATGAATAATGTATGTTATTGTATGGAAGTGGCGTATTAATGGTAGAGTATTGTGTATTACTTGATAACGCGAAGAATAAACGAAGAGTAATAATATAATTAGTAATAAAAATAATCATGATTAAGACTAACGGGCGCACCAAGAAACCTTAATAACTTAAGCAGTTATTTAACTAAGACTTTAACAGAAAATTTATGCAATTTGTTTTAATTTAAGACTTTCGGATTACTGCTTAAGTAATCATTAAAATATGTGATTAAAATATATAAATAATTATTAATTTCTAGTGAGAAATACTCTTATTACGAATATAGAGACACTCTCAATAATTGTAGAGCGCATAACAAAATCGCTGATAAGTAAATGAGAACAATTATTATGTAAAAAGTTTTTACGTGTGTAAATTAGCATGCGTTTTGTGTTTAGTGTTTTTTGTTTTAGGCATGTTTACCCCACATATTATAATCACCAACATATTATGTAAAATAAGCACCAAAGTTCACAAAAAAAGCATGTGTGTGCTGCATGTCTTCTAGAAGATGACACAGAAACTATTCTTCTCTTCTTTACAGATGACGAAGGAGGCCACAAGTATGAGTCTAGAAGACAGAACGACCTGTACATGCGACTGGGTCTACTCCTGGGGGAGAGAAGGAGAAGCAAATCGAGGGAGAGTTGCAACTCTCTCGCTTCTCTGGACGCTCATACCCTGGCCTCGCATAATACCAGCCCGGTAAGTTTCTTTTGATGAAGTCCAATTATGTATTTAGTCTGGAATTCTAGTTTAGTTTAAAGGCACGGTTCATGTTCACATAAATAAACGATAATATATTAAGGATTCATTACAAGCGCTAGAATTCTAGATTAGTTTTAATCGTTTGTTTTTTTTTCACATTGTTAAATAAATAAAAACTATACAATACAGGATTTGGGGGGCTATTACGAGCTCTTATATCCAGCCTGTTTACAGGCCAGTTTACAAGCCGTTGCATAGATACGGCCTGTAAACTGGCTGGAAACTGGCTGGATATAAGAGGTCGTAATAGGCCCCTTGTTTGCTTTATTAACGTCAATTATCCAATGGAAAGCTGAAGAGTGGACAAAGCAAAAGTATCTACAAATCATTTGTCACAAGACTCAATGCGGCATTAACCCCACCTAATTTAAATTAATTAATCCCACCTATGTTCTGCACAGCTCAAAGTTATACATTTTTTCGCAGGTGTCAACCCTAACCGGATCCTCTGAGGTGGACGCGGCGACACCCCTGGGTCGGGAATCCCTGGGCTCGCTGGCGTCCATGTCGCTCAGCAACTGCTCCAGCCCTGGCAGCCGACGACACTCCGCTACCGGTAAGTAACCATGCTACCCAATTCTTGTTATGCGAACTTCGAAATGTTGGATGAATCTAACGATAATCATCAAACCTAGAAGGCCCATATCTTGTTATTCGAAATTTGAAATTTTGAAAAGCTCAAGAATCCACCAGAAATAATAATCCTAATACTTCGTACCTCGAAATTAAAGAGAAGCCTCAGATTCGAAGGAAAAGCTATAGTTCAGCCAATTGGTGATAATGGTACCAACTTGTAAGTTAGTCCTTTAAAATAACCACAGAATTATTGAAATTGGCCTATTCTGTAAAAAGTTAGGCGTGTTCATAAAAACAAAAATTACGCAGTTAGACTTGTTACTCGAAGTAATGTAGGAGTTATAGTAGACTAATGGATATTTAAAGTACCCAATACGTCAGGACTCAGGAGACTTACTTTAAAATAACCGAAGTGTAAATATGTTACGCTCCCTATTTCAAAGAAAACTTTTTTCCAGGTCTTCAAAACGGCAGAGAGGAGTTGACGCGTATGTCTAGTGGGTTCTTCAAAAACAGGAAAACGGCCGCGCGCCGCTCAGCACGATCTAGCAGCAAACAGTCCACAGCGTCGGCTGAACTGAAGAAAGGTATATGAACTAGCAATCATGCCCTAGCATTGCTTTTGGCAATAACTTTTTGTAAGTTAAAAGTTACTATTCGTAATCAAAGCCTGTAGCTGAGACGTTTTCTTTATCGTTTCTTTATAGAATCGCCAATCAAAATGTATGAAATTGATATTAGACGAGTCGAAAGTCAACGTTATAATTATTATTAACGAACGTTTATGTCAATTCCATACATTTTGATCGGCGATTCTATAAAGAAGCGATAAAGAAAAAGTCTTGCCTAAAGGACCAGTTCTCTCACATAGTAAAAGGGCATCGTCTTCAATAATTGATGCATAGTTGTATCACTTTATGTTCACGGGTTACACACAATAACAAACGAATATACTCAGACAAAATAAATCTTTAACAGTTAATTAATTAAGACTTTAGGAGAAATGAAATCGACTAGACTCAATCTAAAATAATCAATGTCAAAACTTTTACTGAAATCTTTTGAGATCATAAAATATTTTCTCTGATTACGACAATTCTTCCATTTCAGTTCAAACCACCCCGCAACTGACGTTACGGCCGTTGTTCTTCGAGGTGCCCTCCTGTGATGGCAACACCTTCTCCGGCAGACAGTGGCTCATGAGGGACATGGAAAAGGCTCTGGAATCTTCCACGTCAGGTACGCATACGCTGATTCTTCTGGTATTTTTAGATATTTTTAAAATAGTCAGTGTTTAAGTAATTATTGGTTTGTGAAGAAAATGGAGAAGGCATTTTGTTTGTCCATGTGCAATATTGGACGCTTCTTATAAACGAATAACTTTAAAATGAATTCCTGGTATCTTATCTCTATCGTTCTCCATACACAAAAGAACAATCACCAATCATACTTAGAAGCATCATGAGTAGTCAACTTCTCCATAGAAGTTACTAGTGCATACCTGTCCTTATGTCTCTTTTTATCAGGCGGTAACATTGACGTAATTTTGGCTTTCGCACGAAATGAAACTTACTGTTCTGGTTTAACTATAATCTCAGTTAAACAAGATCATGAAATTATAAGGATTCTGTCTGATATCATTTGAAAATAATTAACAAACAATTGGTGCCTGCTTATCAAGATACAAAAATGTCCATCACCTTTTTTCAGGAATCTTGATCTCCGGTAGAGCGGGTACAGGCAAGACGGCTCTCATACTGCAGCTGGTAGAATACTCGTGCTTCGGTCGGAAGCGGTATTTCGACGAGGAGTTGCGGGAACAGAGCGACATACGGGAGGTACTACCTGAGGAGGTGACGGCAGGGCTGGTGACGCAGTTGGCCTCGAAGGTCGTGGCTTACCACTTCTGCCAGGTAAATATTTAAAATACGCCTTTTACTGGCCTATAATTATAACTTCTGCCAGGTCAAAACTCAGAGTCAAATATAGTCCACCAGATGACACCTGCAACTCCGTTGCGCCAAAATTTGTATATCGTGCGGGAACCATACATCTTTTCGGGAAAAAAGTATTCTCGAGACTCAAAGTATCTCCATACCTTTCAGGAAAATCGGTTCAGCGGTTTGCGTGCGAAGAGGTAATAGACAGACAGACAGTATGGATTTAAAATTGTTTTACTAGAGAGTATCTATGAATCTGTATAATATCTTAAACTTCAGTGCTGTATCTATGTTATAACTAATAAGTTGTTCATCAATAATTTCAGGCTGATAATAACAGTACTTGCCTTGTTGGAGAGTTCGTACATTCCCTGGCCGCGCAGCTCTGCCAAGCGCCAAGACTGCAAGCTTACAGAGAATATTTACTAAGCGAACCGCACTTACTAGCCTGTTTATCTCTCAAAGAATGCATCGCAGACCCTGACTTAGCCTTCATGAGAGGAATCATCGAACCACTGATCATCCTACGGAAGAACGGAGCGATTGATTCAGGAAACAGCATAATACTGGTTGATGGGTTATGCGAAGCGGAGTACCATAGACCAGACCATGGGTACACAATAGCATCATTCCTAACCAGGCATGTACCTGAAATGCCGTCGTGGCTCAAAGTGGTGACAACCATCAGGACCCAATTTCTGGAACTGACCAAACAGCTGCCATATGCCAGGCTGAGTTTAGACGAGTCGGATAATGTAAATAAGGATTTGTTGGAGTATTTCAACTCTAGAGTCCATTCTGCGCCGATTATCGAAACCAACGTCAAAAGTTCTACAGGAAAATCGGAGGGAGTCCACAATTCTGTGACGAAATTCGCTCAATATGTGCTCCATCTTAGTCAAGGATCGTTCCTGTTTCTGAAACTTATTCTAGATCTTCTAGAACGAAGTCATATTGTAGTCAAATCTACGAACTACAAAGTCGTGCCCATATCTCTTGCCCAGATATTTCTACTGCAGTTCAACTTACGATTTCCAACGGTACAGTCTTTTGAAAAGGTCACCCACATACTAAGCGTCTGCTTATCCGCCTTATACCCTCTCACTTTAGTAGAGATATACTACTCAGTCAACTCGTTGCTGGTCGACACTTTTATGCCCTGGGAGGAGTTCTGCTTAAGATTTGAGAGCCTCTCAGATTTTCTGGTGAAGCGCATCGACAACACATACATGTTCTTCCATCCGTCCTTCAGAGAGTGGTTGATAAGACGCGATGATAACGAAAGTCCGAAATTCCTCTGCGACTTAAGAGCTGGGCACTGCGGCATCGCCTTTAGGCTATCTCGAGTCCAGGCGCCTTTAGATCCGGAGAAATCTATGGAGCTAGGTCACCATATACTTAAAGCGCATATGTACAGAAACCTAGGTCCGGCGCAGCTCGGTCTGTGTCCTAGGGATCTCCAGGCTATGATGGTAGCCACCAGTGCTGCAAACGTTGGAGAAGCTATAGCCAATTTGAGGAATATCTACACTCCTAATGTCAAAGTATCAAGACTGATGCTCCTAGCTGGTGCTTCGCCAAATCAAATTACAGAGTGTCTTGGCAATGCTCCACTGTTATGCATGTACGCCTACCAAGGCATCATTTCGATGGTGGGGCTGCTTATTGAGTTTGGAGCGGATCTGGAGATGACGAACTCTCAAGGCTGCACGGCACTGTCTTTAGCGTGTCAGCGTGGACACACTGATGTCGCGAGGATGTTGATTGCATCAGGTATGTTTATTATCATTTTGGTTATTAAAAGTTTTATTTTTAAGTACAAGCTGAGAGTGCCTGCAGTTTCTTATAAATAGTCAAGTAAACGCAATTAGTTTAGTCGTATCTTTGTATGCTCATTTTTTTGAATTAACTTTAAGTTATTTGTTAAAACAACAGAGATTAACAATCACTGTTCTAACTTCACTGGAACTTAAACCTCATAAGATTTTGCTTGTAATTAGATTTTAAGTAATTTGTTCATGTTTCAACTTTACTTTTCCAACAATTTAAAAAACAAATCTTCTCATTCTAGGTGCATCTTTAAGCCATACTGACACAGCCGAACAGACTCCCCTAGTCCACGCAGCCAAGAACGGTCACCGAGACACTGTGATCTATCTCCTTGGCTGTCAAACCGGCAAGGACGATAGATCATTGATCATGGAGGATAATATTGAGCAGCTCGTCCCAGGAGCAAGGCATGCGTTGATTGGCGCGGCACAGAACGGGCATCTAGATATTGTGGAGTATCTGTTGGATACTGCTGAGCTATTCGTAAGTTTATTCTGATAATTTTTTGTAGTTTCTTTGCCCTTGTTATGTAGTTTGCAATGTATTTAATTAACCTTACATTCTCGTTTATCATTCCCATTCTATTCACAGCCGGACGGTATCTGCCCAGTCACCGGTGAAACAGCTCTCACGGCCGCCTGCAGCGCCGGCCACGCGGCCATCGCGGGCGCCCTATTAGCTAGAGGGGCGACGCCCTACTCGCTCAACGCTCGCCAGATGTCGCCTTTAGCGTTAGGGGCGAAGGCCGGGCGCGCCGCCCTGGTGCTGAGGCTATTGGATGCGGGCGCTGATGTGGGAGGCTCCGGGGGCAAAGTCCCGTTGATATTAGCGGCGGCGGAGGGACACGATGATGTGGTGGAGATTTTGTTGGATCATGGTGAGTGATCTTACGACTTACCTTCTGATAAAATGATGCACTGAATAATGTTTGTTGTGTATAACTGTACCTTGTCTATCTGCGTGTTTGTTGCCTCTGCACGCTAAAACGGCTGACCCAGATTAAGTTTGGTATAGACATACTAAAAGACAGGATTTGTTGCAAAAAATTCCCACGTTCAACAATTTTCCTATACACTTGCGTGTTTCTTACGCCTGTTCTTCTCGCTGGGCTTGTTCCCAAACTAGTGGTAGACATCCTCAAAGTGTTCGTTTCTAACTAATTTAGTAAAAAATGTTTTTTTTTTCTATTCTAGGCGCAGATCCTGATGCTGTAGATGCTGATGGCATACCCGCGCTGGGCTGGGCGGCGCTGCGCTCCAAGATACCGACAGCAGTTGTGCTGCTGGACAGAGGGGCTACTATCGGTGAGTCACTTGAATGTGGAATGTGGAAGTCAAGTTGTATTTTACGAGTGTAAATCTCGATCTAACTCAAGATAAGTTAGCTTGGGAAACTGATATTATTCAAAGTATTAAAATTTAGGGCATGTTTCACCACTTTCTGATAAAGTGCCGAATAGTATATTCACAAATTTTTTGGCAGATTCTCCATAGTTACTTTATCTACTGTCAAGTTATGTGGTGGACAGCCTATTCGGCACTTATCAGGAAGTGGTGAAACAGGCCCTTCTGTTTTTGAATAAAATATGGCACTGGACCTGGTTATCGAAAGATAAAAATAAAATTGGATCTTGAAACATTTCCTCTTTTACAATTGCATTGATACTAAAAGCAATGTTTATTAATTACTACTAAATTTTATCATGAATCATGATGCTCTTGTACTACAGATCTCCCGGACGGCTCCGGTCGGACACCCTTAGGATTGGCGTGTGGCGGGCCGGCCGAACTCGCTTCACTCCTGTTGGAGCGCGGCGCCTCCCTAGAGCGGACAGACCACACTGGCCTGCGCCCGCTAGACCGCGCGATTGGACAGCGGAACGTACCGGTACGTATACGCACGTATACGCACGCACGCTCTTATACGCAATATAACTGTATTTTAATAACTGTATTTTAAAAGATAAAACCGACTTCAAAATTGTACGTAATTGAGAATTAAAACTCTCCAAAACTACTGAACTGATTTTGATGAAACTTGCACTAATCCCTAAGTTGAACAATACCTAGTACAATAAATAAAGAATCACTTAAATCGGACTTGTAGTTTCAGAGATATACGCGAACAAACATAAAAACATACATACATACATGCATACATACATACCTACATACATGTACACTTTTGAAATTTGGCACATTTGTTCAGAAGCTGTTATAGATTAACATATACAAAAACTGGGCAGTTCTGGAAATATTACATAAATACGCGTTGAATTGATAACCTCCTTTTTTTGAAGTCGGTTAAAAAGATATAAAACCGACTTCAAAATTGTACGTAATTGAGAATTAAAGCTTTCTATCTCCAAAACTACTGAACTGATTTTGATGAAACTTGCACTATTCCCTAAGTTGAACAATACCTAGTACAATAAAAAAAGAATCACTCAAATCGGACTTGTAGTCCCGGAGATATGCGTGAACAAACATAAAAACATACATACATACATACACTTTTGAATTTTGGCACATTTGTTCAGAAGCTGTTATAGATTAACATATGCAAAAACTGGGCAGTTCTGGAAATATTACATACATACGCGTCGAATTGATAACCTCCTTTTTTTAAGTCGGTTAAAAAAGCTCGCGTTGCTCGAGCGCCATCCGATACCATAATGTGTCTGTACAAATCATAAAGTTAAAATATGTATACCTACCTAGCGGAATAGAGAAACAAAGGCATGAGCAATCGATATGTCATTAACAGTAACACTGCGTGGTAAAAAGAGATGTGTGATACATGACAGCAGAACCAATTTTTTTCATCTGTTTGACGTCCAGTCGCCACTTATCGGCACGTTGACAGTATAAAAATGCTTGTGTAAGTGTATACGTAAACAAATTTTTACACACAGACGTAAATCAATTTCGGTTTCGTTTGACAGCTCGAGATTGTTGCTCTATTCCGCTAGGTATATTAACTTTATGGTACGTATACACACCCAGCCTCGTACGCACCTACTTAAACACACTACTCGACCCTCAAGCACGCCAAAGTTTAGAAAGCAGAATGTGCCGGTAATGTGCGTGGGATGGAAGAACTCTAGTTGTATCCAGTAGGGCTTGTCTAACTTAAAATGACGCGCCCCTCCCTCGTATTTACAGTACAAAATGTTTCATTTAAATCAACTAGTGAAGTGGTGGGGCGCGTCATTTCAAATTAGACAATCTCTAACGGCCCGGCCGCATCTGCGTGTATCGTCCGAAGCTTCGTGCGACGAGACGATACTATTGGATGATACACGCAGATCGTCCAATAGTATCGGTTTTAGCGCGAATCACCACGCATATGCGTGTAACAGTAGCATAAAAGTTATGTGATAACAACGCCTACGTCTCCAAGTCAAAACAACATTTGTCCGTTGCGTTTAAATTAATCATTTTGTCATAATAATAGAATCCCTCTCTTCATGAAATAATAATACGTATTTTTTATGTTTCAGTTGGTGAACTGCTTTCTGAAGAAAGGAGCAAAACTTGGACCTACAACGTGGGTTATGGCGTCAGGCAAACCAGAATTTATGTGAGTACTAACTACTGTTACAAAAGAAAGTTAACTGTTACAAAAGTACAAAATGGTTACTAATTAATATTAAAAACTATTTGATGACAATAAAATATTTTTTCGTTCTCATATCAATACATTTTTTTTAATTGTACATTAATCCTTAACTTTTTGTCTCTTTCATTTACGCACAAAACGAACACTTCCAGTGACGGATTAACCCTTAATCAAATTAAGCAATTGCCTAGGGCATCACGTCTGAGGGGGCACCAGAAGATGGACAAAAGGACAAAAAACATCTGTCCTTAGGGCATCACGTCTCACTCTCACGTCACCAAAAACCACACCAAGGAAAGTTTCTAGGATAAAAGTAATGTTTTGGATAAAATGATATGATAAAAGTGTTTTAGGTGGTAAGACTTAAAAGTTTACAGACCGATTCTAGTTGACATACGGATAGGGAGGGGGGGGGGGGCATACAGGCATGGATTGCCTAGGGCATCAAGTAGTCTTAATCCGTCACTGAACACTTCACGTTTACGATAGGAGAGCGATGGCAATTTAATACTTTTAACCTACTTCAAAAAATATACTTATAACTTCAACGTTTATAAACCGATTTTAATGATTATTTTATTTCTTACAAAGAAGACACTTCAAAGGTGGTTCCACGACAAGGAAATAACGGACTTTCCTATCATAGTTCTAATTCAAAACCCTTACCCTCCAGGCTGATCCTGCTAAACAAGCTACTGGAAGACGGCAACCTCCTCTACCGGAAGAACCGGCCATCGGAAGCGGCTCACCGCTACTCGTACGCGCTGAAGAAAGTCCAGCCCTTAGTGGGAGAGGACGGCGCTGACTCCGCCTTCTTGCAGCTCAAGACCAATCTACTGCTTAATCTGTCACGGTGTAAGAGGAAACTTAATGTAAGTTCCCTTATAATTAGTAAATACTGTGGTTACTGGTTTCTGACGGTTTTTTGAGAGAAGATAGCCTATACCATAGAGTAAATATATATCTATCCGTCTATCTGCCGTCTATCTGCAGCCGTGGACAACTTTAACGTCGCGTGAAGACGGAAGGGAACACGGATAAGGAGGTATCTTTGGGACTCGCTTTTGGCAGATTAGTCATCAATCGGGTCAACAATGGTAGCTCAGACGTAGACATGTTATTATCAGCCTTTGTTGGTTGTTGGGAGTTTATTGCGCCCTTTGCACTTACGCCGAGCGATCTTAAAGTTCTTTAATTTGTTTTTCCTATTTCCTAGATCTGCTATAAATATGCAAGGTATATAAAATAAGTACATTTTGTTAACAGGAACCAGCGGAAGCATTAGAACTGGCGTCCCGCGCGTCCGTGTTACGTCCCAACGCGTTCGAGTGTTCCTACGCGTGTGCGCGCGCGTTACTCGCGCTCAATCGCGCGTCCGACGCGTTACCGCACGCACGACGCGCGTTACTCCTCGCTCCCCACGATACGAGCGTGCAGCGCACGTTACGCGCGTTACAGCAAGAGGTGCTAGCGCGTATAAACACAAATGGCGGGGTCAGAAATTTTGATTCTATCAGCTTGAATTTGCCATGAAAGGAAATTATTTCCGAATGTAATATTTAATTTTAAAACTGTTCAAAAATTTAAATCACGCGTCAAAAAATTTACAATGTTAGCCAAAATTTTGTATGACAAGTTTAAAGGTGCTGAATTGCCTGAAATTTGGGGGTATCACAATTCACAAATACACATTTTGTGGATTGGGATCATAATTATTGCCTTCTGTGATTGTCCCTATGTGTGTGATGTAATTAATCTGCCTTAAAACTGTATAAATATTAGAATTCTTATTGAGTTCACAAAAGTCTTACGTTTGTCTGAATTACAAAATATAAATATTATGTTCCTTTAGTAAAATTATGAATTGATAAAAATATTCGGTCAGAAGCTTTATTCAAATTATTTTAGAAAAATTTATGACAAAAAATATTGAGTAGCATGATTGAAATGCATTTTAAAGTAGCGATATGTTTAGTAAGTATCTACATAAAATATAATATTCGAGTGATTGTTAAAAAATATTTATTCCATTACTTACATGTTACTACTCTCCTTTACAAGTCTTGTACTTTACGATTAGGTAAAATATACTTGTACTTTTGTTTATTTTCTGTATATTTACGTTTATTTAGTGCTGGCACATTATTTTATTTTAGAAGACGTAAGTTGGTTGATTATTTTTATTGTTTTATTTCATATATGAATAGGTTTTGAATTTAATTAGAGCGGGAAATTACACGACGCCATGACAGGCAAACTGTCACAATTAAAGTTCGGCCGTTCAGAGAATGCGTTCCTGACACCTATCAGTTAGTCACGACTAGTGTCACAAAATTAAAACATTCATTGATTATTGATATTATAATAATGTTGTTTTAATGCTCATCAATTGTTAAAACGGTAAACCAGCAAAAATATTTTTATCGTATCTGCAACGCCATTAACTACAAAGTTAGGTCGTCAGTTTAATCGCGACGTGTCAGGAACGCATTCTCTGAACGGCCTTGGTATAGGTCATGTCGTAGGTAATAGGTATGTCATGAATGCTGTAATTGGTACATATTGTTTTTTGGCGTTTTCATTGGACAATTCTTCACCAATAAAAACATTAAAAGCTAATAATATCGTTATTCAAACGTAAACATTGTTTGATTCAATAGACACTAGGTAGGTATTATGCTATACTTATGAATTATGATTTTTGCTCCTTATTTTATGTATTAAGTATGTAAGAGAACTTAAATAGCTAATTCCTGTAATATTGCTTTGACTTTGTGATGAAATTATAATTTGTAAATACATAAAAGGTATTATAAGTAAAATGAGATGTATAGTGTTTACTCGAATACGTATTCTTACAGCTTGCCAATTATTATTATTTTTTATATAAAAAAGAGAAAAGTAGCAAAAATATTGTTTTTTTTAATTCGTACTGTATGTACAATTTTTATTGTTTTTTTTTTTCTTTTTTGAGTTAAACTCGCATGCCTATAAATAATGCAATTTATTTATTGTAAACACCTTAGAATAGAAAGTTAGTGCCTAAAAAGAGTGAAATAATGTGTGACGAATATTCTTTATGATCAAGTGTATTGGAAATAGATAAAGTTATTTATAATTAATATTTTTTTTATTTTGATGACACTTAATCACCTAAAGATAATAAAAACCTACCCCTACTACACCTACTTTGAGGAATAAGTAAAAAAAGTCGTAACAAAAAAGTTTCTTCATAACTAAATATTACTGGATAAAAAATTAAAATGAATAAAAATTTAAGACTGAAATTGCAGAGAACGATATTGTAAATTATTCAATGTAGATTGTTGTAGGTAATTAAGTACAAGCAATAAATACATGCTTCATAACCACCTTATTTTTTTATTTGAATTTAATTCTCCCAAAGAAACAAAAATTGTGTTTTATGTTGACATAACATTTATTACGTAAAAAATATTTAACTTCTTACTAACTAACTTACTATAAAGACACATTTAACATATTTTTTACCATAACAAAAAGTTTATGGTTTATTCACGACAGGAGCGCGGCTGCAGTCTCACTAACATTTAGTTGGTTGCAACGCCATCTAGAGAGTGCAACGCTACAACTTTTTGCACAACCTTAACCTTTTTTCTTAAATCTATAAAGTTTAATCGCGTGGCAATTTAGGAATTTACCTATCACTTGTCAAAAAGAGATAGCAATATGTATCTTGTAACTTCGCAACCGCTGGATTAACGTGACTAGACAACTAATTAAACTCTAATATTCACAGCGCCCCGAAAAACACCGTCATTGTTAACTTGGTGCAACGGATACTTGACTCTTTGGTACACTGGTATAAGTACTAGCGGCTTATTCTTCGGTTTAACGTCCATTAGCTTAACCGGTGGCACGTCGTCATTGTTGAAAATACCGAAATCATAGATGGCGTTGGTTTTGACGTTTACTCTTTTTAATTTTTGCGGCGGTGGCGGGGGAAGGAAGACATTTTGGAAATGCCTCATGATGTTGTCTCGTTTCTGTTCTGTTACGTTGTGTAGATTGGACATTTCGTTGAACATTGCTGTGCACTGCTGCGTGTTGCTGCGTTTCGATGCTGGACACGTCTGAAAAACATGATAAAAATATGAATAATATCGAAGAGGTATGTAATATGTAAAGTGAAGGAATTAAAAAGTGGCAACATCGTAGTGTCATCCCTTTCAAATCAATCTAAGAAAAAAGGGATGACACTAAGATGTTGCCACTTTTTAATTTCTTCACTTTCTTGACGTACTATATCTGGTTTTCCCTTTTACTATAATATTAATTACTCTCAAATATTTAAATCACAGTAAGAAATATGTAGGTATAAAGACATTAGTGCTTTAAAGATTAGAGCAGAGCTGGCTGGCTTTGGGATTAACGCCAGCTTGCACGTTTCCTATTCATAGGAATACAGGGTGTAACAAAACTAAGTGATAAGACTGTAGGGTGTGTATGTGTTCCTTATAGAGAGTTCACTGTGAAAGTAGCAGCGCAGAAAGAACAGACTTTTTTGTGATTTGTATGGCCAAGCGCCCGAGCGTCATGAATTTTTCGTCGTGACAAAAAAGTTACTCTTTCAGCGCTGCTACTTTCACAGTGAACTCTATATAAGGGACACATACACGCCCTAAAGTATTATCATTTATCACTTAGTTTTGTTACACTTTGTAGTTTGTATTACGGTTATTCAGTAGGTACTTACCATCAGCATGGCATCCAGCACATTAAGCAGCTTTTTTGGCGAGCTGCAGTGCTCGCGGTAGAGGGGCGTGCTCTGGAACGCCGCGTTATACACGTCGAACTGAGACCAGTCCTCGTGACTGAAATTATATTAAAAAATAGTGAATAAAATAAAAAAGTATTATAAATAATAGGGTATTTTCGAGCCAAGGCTTTATTATTGTGTTAATTAATAAAAATGATAAAATATACTTATAACAATTATAATTTATAAGGTAAGGTACAGCTATTAATTGTTTCACAAGCACGCAAGACAAAAACCCAGACTACAAGTAAAAGATAAATAAATACCTAAACTCCCTTATCCTGTCCTTCATCTTGAAGTAGTCGAGGAAACCGTACTTGTTGAGAACACCCATCTCGGAGAGCAGGCAGGTGGTGGACTCCGTCAGCTCTTTACACTGAAATTAGAGGACATTATAAAAATTATTGAAATACATGATGATAAAAAACATGGTTTATAGCTGTCCGTTTGCTTTAGAAAATGTCTCACGAACTCTTACTTGGCAGGTAAGTGTTATGCCGCGGCCGCATATGCGTGGTGCTTCGCGCTAAAACCGATACTATTGGACGATCTGCGTGTATCGTCCAATAGTATCGTCTCATCGCACGAAGCTTCGGACGATAGACGCAGATGCGGCCGGGCCGTTAGACACACAAAAATTATGTTATGTCCAAATTCCAATGGATGGAGTCGCTAAAAATGTACCTTTAAAGACTTTATCCATTGAAATTTGGATTTGGCGGCTAGTTAAATCGGCGGCGGCTAGTTAAATAAGCGGCGGTTAGTAGCATAGTAAAATCAATGTTAAAACATTTATAAACATCTTTGGACCGTAGTCACAAATCAACAAGGATCTTCAGATAAATCGTTATGGCATTCTCAATAGCTCGTAAACGCGTCGAGTATAATAATACGCGACGCGAAATATCGCATCGAGTGAAAAATAGCAATTTGTTAATAGTTAGCGCCGCGGTGCGGAACAGCACGGACGTGAATTTTTATCATGATCGCAGACGATTGCTGCGCACGATAATATTAGCAAGCGTATTTTTAGTAAGTACGATTAATTTGATTATTGCTAATGGTCATTTAACAATTAAATATTATTGCTAATGCTATTTTTACCAACACTACTAAGAGACACTACAAGATTCATCAGGCTATTTTTGTCAGTACTCACATTGCTGGTAGCAGCCCACTTTTTGGTGGTCGGTTTAACCTGGGCGGGAAGGTACTCCAGGCGCCAGGTCCAGGCGAGATTACAGCGGTCCATATCAGCAGGTGACACCAAGTTGGGAAGGGCGCAGAACTGGCGACGATTCTTCTGGAAAATTCAAGATAAAATAAAGGGGATATGCTAGGGAATAGGGATAAGGGAACAACTAAGGAAATAAGCTGTTGTATACTCGGTCAGGCCTACTGTCGTAATTTCAGGTATGTACTTACCTATGTAGTTTCAAACGTTGTATAATACAGGGTGTATACAAAACTGAGTGATAATACCTTAGGGTATGTATGGATTCCCTGTATAGAGTTCACTGTGTTTAAAAATCAGCGCTGCGTATCCGTTCGTGACATTGCTGAATGGGAACCAATTTGGTATTACATGGGATATTCTAGTAATAAGGAATTATTTCTGTAAGATGTTATATACCAAATAAATTTATTTTTCTTTCTTTCTTTCTTTCTTTACTGTGAAAATAGCAGCGCTAAAAGACATTTTTTTTTGAGATTTGTATGCACGCGCCCATTTTTCCCATACAAAAGTTTAAAAAAGTTTCACAACCAACTCTATAAGGAACACATACACACCCTAAAGTATTATCACTTGATTTTGTTACATCCTGTTTTTTGATATAACTTGTAACCTATAATTTGATATTACACGCGAATGCTCGTCGGTCAGGGAGGTTGTATTGTAATGTAATGGTCAAAGTCGAATCTATAATGTTACATTATATGCGAATGCTCGCGATGAGGGAGCAGCTTTTAAGATACTCACAGGTCTGTAAGGCTTCCCCCTCTTGTTCGGACATTAATTGTCACTACAATTTGACTGTCTCCCGCTCGGGCATCCCTGAGATCATATCAAAGGGTTTTCGTGGTTGGTTACCAACTTACCACTGTTGATCCTGGCGACACAGGAGTTGAAGTGGTGGGAATGTGTGGTGGGCCTTTTGCACGATTAAGAAAAAAAAACTTACAGGTCTGTACAACGAGGAACTAATCTGGCAAGTTATGCCGTCTTGCACTTCTCCACCGTGTCTGAAATTAGAGAGATTTTTGTTAAATTTTAATTTACATGACTTAAATAACTATGATAACTAGATGAATGCACATGGTGTAATTACATATTAATTGTTAATGATTGTCTTAAAGAGATACCTACGATCGTTGTTTAATGTTAAAATTATATTTTTTACGAACTTACTTGCATGGGTCATTTTTGGGCGCATTGGGACAGTTCTGAAACAAAAGTAAGATTTAAAAGGCATTGTCTTAATTTTATATTCTGCGGAACCAAAAGTTCGGAACAGAAAAAAATAAACAAAATAAAATTACTAAAATATGTACCTCTGACAAAATATCAGCCGTACATCCCAATATGGAGTTAATGGGACATTCTGCATCATAACCCAGGATGGGCTTGCTCAGACATTTAGTGACCACCCTGGCCTTGGCCTTTGACCATTCCGGGTGGTGGTCAGTCAGATTATCTAACAGCTTGGTGAAGGCTTCGATGTTAACGCCATTATCAGATACGATGCCAAGGCTTCTGTAGAGGCAGTCTTGTTTGTTGCACTGGAATGTTTAAAGAATGTAATGTATCAAGTGAAACTATCAGTTTACACTGAAATGAGACGAAGCAAGGCGTAGCTAGCATAAAGCAATGTTTTTAAAATGTCAAGCTTCAGCCTACATTTTAATTTTGCATCGCTATTAAGCACTGCCGCGTTGCGTCCATAAAGTTAATATACCTAGCGGAATAGAGCAACAAACTCGAGCTGTCAAACGTAACCGAAATTGGTTTTCATCTGTGTGAAAAATATGTGTACGTTACATACACTTACACAAGCATGATCGAACGTGAATTCTATGAGATTAAATTGTCAACCGGGCTGATCCGGGCTGACTGGACGTTAAAAAAGTGCTGCTGTCATGTATCACACGTCTCTTTTTACCACGCAGTGTTACTGATAGTGACATCTCACTTGCTCAGGCCTTTGTTTCTCTATTCCGCTAGGTATATTAACTTTATGGTTGCGCCCCGTCTTGTCTCGTGTCGGGGTAACTTACAGCAACATTATCATGTTGCTATCAACGATGTCAATACTTGGATATGGCATACGCGATCAAAACTGTAGCAATGTTATAGCATGCAAAATATGTATCAGGAAAATATTGTCGTCCTTTTTTGTCTTACAGTAATAGCATATAATATACTACTTTCTCTTTCACTCATTTACGCTTTTAATGCATATTTTACGTAATCAATGAATTAAACACGTCCGACTGTCACCGCGTCCGACACACTGCTCTCAGATGAGTGAGCTCACTCATTTCGAGGGTGACACATTTTCGCGCTGACGATTATATGAAATGCCTCTTCTAAAGATTATAATTCATATGGTTGCTGTAAGTAAACGCTGTAAACGCGAAAATAGAGTAAAATATTCTCAATTTGTATCAACTACATTTCTTTCAGAATTCAGCTTTCGGATTGGCCCCCGTACAATTAGTGGTATTAGATTTTATTCCTAACATCCTTCAACGTGCAGTTTATAACATTCGATGTCTACAGCATGTTATATAGGGAACGTACAGGAACTGCAAGTCAGGGAAAATATGATCGAGTATTACAAGTATCGGGATGACGATATCAGTTTGCAACACCTTCGTAGCTTACGTCCCCTGTAGGTAGACAGAATATTTTAAATGTAAATAAAACATCTTCAATCGGGCCGGAAAAAGGAAGGGGCTTTAATCCGTCATCGCGGATTCTAGGAAATCTATTTTTATTCTTTTGTTATCGCGGCCCACTTGGGCCGTTTGGGGGTTGATAGGTTAATATTTCTATATTCGAGAGGTATGTTTTTTAAATGGTTCTCCACGTAAGGTTAGCTGCACCACTGCCGACAGTATACTTACCGACAACGGCAGAATCTTCACATCATTCCTCTTCATCATCGGTGCTGGTGTGGTCACCACAGGCGAGCTGGCTACATCCAGCCTGTTGTGCCCCCACCGGATATTGAACCCGCACCGCGATCGCCACTCCGATTTAATGAATTCCGACATATCACAGCATGAGAGAGGATCAAGGTTCTGAAAAGTTGAGATAGTTTTAACCCGTCAAGTGTTTTGTGCACACACGGGTGTGCAAGAATTTTGAATGCCCCGCGCGCCGCTTGCACAGACGGGTGTTCAAATTTACTACGCGCGGATTGGCCGCTTATTTTCTACGTTCCTTTACACGTAGACTAATTTATTTATTTTGTAATATAAATCTGTGGTTTACTAGGAATAATTTTTTCGCCATCTGAAGCGTAGAACGGAACACGGTTGAGTAAAAAAAGAAAAAACAAAACACTACGATCCGCGACCGCCATTATTGTTTCGATGCTTGTCATTCGTGTGTGACGTGGTTTGTTTGGAAAATGAATTCTTGCAGGAAACGGTGAGTATTCTTATAAGAATCTTATATGGAATTACTGGAAATTTTGTGTAGTTTCTATTAAAATAATAACAATTGCAGAAAGTGCAATGTTTTTTGGCGAAAAAACGATGAAACTTTTCAGCTCAGGTTTTTTTCGCTCATGCCGCGTCATATTTGACATGAAATTTTCCACATATTTCAACGTTTATTTGTATTTATTCGTTCTAAAGTGTAGATTAGTTATTCAGAAACTTATTTGCAAAAGAATTATTCAGAATTTAGTGCTAATAAAAAATTATCATATTTTGAAACAATCAAATTGGCGCGAAATTAGTGTTGTTGTGAATGCCCAATGGCGCGAACCGAATGGCGCGTACGGACAGCAACAAAAGTGATAAAAAAGTAACACTATACTACTAATCACTTTGTATTCATTTTTTCGAGTGATTCTGTGAATGATTTCTGTTTTTGGTTTCGGAATATCAAATGCCCATTGGACTTGTATAGATTTTTAGTATAAAAATTTTATTGAATTCCGTACATATAACTCTCACTTTATAATATAATTATGGTGTTATAATATAATTATGGTGTTATAAGTTATTCGATATAGTTGGATATAGTTCAAAATAAGCACTTTATTGTTATTTTTTGTTTTAATTGGCAATATTTTGTAACAAAGGACAATGCTCATTTTGTATGGGGAAAAAACCCAGAGTGAACAGATATATAGGGTGTAGTCCAAAACGTTAGTGATATGTAGTAAAATATTAGTATAAATATTTTGATATAAAATTCCGTGGCTAAATAGGTAAAATTGCTATTTGTTTTTTTTACATTCAAATTGTAATGGTTTATAAGTTTGTTCGTTTGCTGTAATATTATTGGTATATCGATTTTCACGATTCTGAACAACTAAAAAAGTGTGTGATTGAGGTACTTTATACTATTGTCAATTTTTAGACTTCGACTGCGGTCGACATCACAATCGCGGAGTGTGACGCCGTCCGCGTCACAGCTCCATTATTCACAGCGGCCGTCAGCCGCTCGACGAGCACTATTGATGGGCTGCTCCCTGGACGGCCCCGACCCGGATCCAAGACCGGTGTCTCCCGTCCAACAGTAAGTATAATATTTCCTTCTATTTAGTGGCCGTCATATAAGCTCTGTTAGTTTGTCATGGTTGAACTGATTTTCATGAATTAGGTACATACATATTATATGGTTTAGGACTTTGTAGATAGGGATTAATAATATAAATCAAGTGATAATATAAATCATACGATAAGTTATTGCCTAGCTTGTAATTTGTATTTTTAAAAGGGCTCCAGTGGTTCGAAAGACACCTGGTGGCAGCCTCCTCCTAACCGGTGCGTCCGTGGGCTGCACAAAAACGCCCGGTGGCCACGTCCGTATTTTGGAACCCCCTAAACCACTATGGTAAGTTATTTCCCAACATTTTTCTTGACATTGGCAGATTCGTGATATAGTTTAGGTTTAAAATATATAAATTTAAAAATAAAATTTGTCTGCAGTGTTAACGCTGTGGAAAGGGTGGAGGCCATGGACCTCTCGGAGGAGGAGGTGGAAGAAGTGATAGATGCCGCACCGTGGCATGTCACCAGGTGGCTGGCGGACCTGCCCCAGGACCAGGACGGAGAGGCTGATCCGAGATGGGAAGATGAGGCGGAGGGGTGTTCCTCCACTAATGTCCCCAAACCAAGTACTTCTGCAGAAGTTGCGGCCGGTAACGCTTCAGGCATTATTAGTATTTGCGCTGCAAATATTAGTAATTCCGAAGGCTTACCGAACGCCACTCCTGATGATGTCCTTCCGTCAACGTCAGGGATGACGGAAACACGCAAACGAAGTGCTAGGATTAGGGTACGCGGAGGTAGTGAACTCGACAGTGAATTCGACGATGAATTCGACGAATCCCCTGTCGACGTCACTAACTTGGCTACATTAGATAGGAACATCCCTAACGACGATGAACTAGAGGAGCCCGTTCGTCAAATCATAGGCGCCATGGAGAGTGTAATGGATGCAGAAGCCGATCGTCTTCCTGGCGTGTCGACTAGTTATGACTGGAATGAAGACTTTGACTTGTTCACGGGTGTTCCTGAAAGTTTTTCAGGTCCTACTCCTGGACCAGTCAAAGACTATGATACGGCCTATGATGCTTTTACTGACATCTGGAGTAAGGACATTATAGATCGTATCGTTCTGGAAACTAATCGATACGCTAAGCAGACGATCGACAAGATGAAAGCTGAAGGCACACTGAAACCATCATCACGTCTGCATAAGTGGACTGACACTGATGCAGACGAGATAATGGTATTATTTGCTGTTTTTATGTACATGGGGATTGATCCACGGACAAATCAATATGAGTATTGGAAGGCAGACGATTACCTGGAGATGCCCAAGTTCAGGCAATTGATGTCTTACAATCGCTATATTTTGCTGAGCAAATTCCTTCATTTCGTAGATAATTCTGATGTGAGTCAGAATTCGCTACCAAATGAAGGAATTCGGCTTTCACCGAAATTAGCGAAACTACAGCCCGTGATCTCGCATCTCAAATACAAATTTGCCTCCCTTTATAATTTGGACCGTTTCATTTCTATCGATGAGTCTCTGACCTTATTCAAGGGCCGTTTGGCCTGGGTCCAAACAATAAGGACAAAGGCTGCGCGTTTTGGAATCAAATCTTACGAGCTCTGCGAGTCACGTTCGGGCTATATGTATGATTTTGAAATTTACACGGGGAAGGATTCTGATCGCAACAACACCGCGGATGCGGATGTTGCACCTAGTGTCGATTTGGCTGGCAAGAGCACTAAAATAGTGCTCACTTTATTGAAAGACCTAAAGAATCAGGGACACTGTGTTACCATGGACAATTTTTATAATTGTCCTGCGTTGGCACGGTATCTCAAGAGCTTGGGATTTGATTGTTTAGGAACATTGCGTCCAAACCGAAGGAACGTGCCCTCCGACGTAGCAAAGATTCCCAAAAATGTGGCTAAGGGTACAATTGTAGCGCGCCATTGTGGTGATGTTTCTGTCCTTGGATGGAAAGACTCCAAGGTGGTGACTATGATCTCTACCTACCACACTGATGAGACCTTTGTTGGGTCAAAGAAGGGCAAGATGCAAGTGAAGCCTAAATGTGTGGGGGATTATAATAAAACAATGGGCGGGGTTGATCTCAAAGATCAAAAGCTTTCAATGTATTTGTTGGAGAGGAAGCGAGGTGTAAAGTGGTATACCAAGATGTTTAAGAGGCTGCTGAACACAAGCATTCACAACGCTCTTATTATGCTCGTAACGTCATTGGCTCGCCGCGATAAACTTCCGATGACACAGCGTGAATTTCGTTACGACCTGGCCAAATCTCTTGTAGACCGTCACCGCCGCAGTCTAACAGAGACCACACCACAAGTGGACGAAATTACGAGGTTGAGGAGGGATATTGTGCATGAACCGATGTACAGTACGGGTCGGAATAGTAGGAAGCGATGCAATGTTTGCTACCGGCAGGGCATCAACAAAATGGTGCATTCCCAATGCGTCACTTGTGGCGAATACTTGTGCTTTGAGAACTGTTGGAAAGAGTGGCATTCTCTAACAAATCTCAAATCAAAAGTATCTGGCCGAAAAAGGTCACGCATTGAGAGCTAGTTTGTTGAGCTTGAATGGACGCTTTACATCATATATTTAAGATTTTTATTATCTGATAATATCTATGGACGCTTCACATATATTTAAGATTTTTATTATATGATCTTTGGTATTACATGGCTTTCGGTTTGTTCTCACTTTTCCTAAACGATTTTCTTTTAATAAATAGGCCAATTGTCAGTGGTATTTTGTCGTAATTACCAGATGGTTACGACAAGGTAACAGTTGGCACTAGGCAGAATTCTTGTTAGTGCTTGGGCGGGGGGATTGGGAGGTATATGTATGTATGTGTGTTTGTATGTCTATGATCAATAATCATATTGATTTGTTCAATCACGTCATGTACATTCTAATAGCCTTTGTGACTTCGGCTGGTATCATCCATTACACTGCTTATTGCACGCCTTAACGGCTAATCGTAGATAAGTACTGACATCTTTTGTAACATCTAATGTAACCTACAATTGCAAAAATAAATGATTTGATTAACTTTTAGAGTAAGTGTACAATATTATGTCAATAGTAACTTTTTTATGAGACAATGCGCCATTTATATATGGCTAATTATCTTATAAGAAAGAAACTAATGACATAATATTATACACTTACTCAAAAAGTTAATCATATCATTTATTTTTGCAATTGTGGGTTACATAAGATGTTACAAAAGATGACAGTACTTATCTACAATTAGCCGTTAATGCGTGCAATAATGATTTGACAAAAATAAATGATTTGATTTGATTAACTTTTAAAGTGTATTATGTCAATATAAATATAAATATTATGTCAATAGTAACTTTCTTGTGAGAATTGTCTCATAAGTAACTTTCTTATGAGACAATTCTCATAAGAAAGTTACTATTGAGTATTGCATGATATTATACAAATATACATTTACTGTAAAAGTTAATCAAATCAAATCATTTATTTTAGTCCCACGGGGATCCATTTTGGGTCCGTTTCTTTTTCTCATCTATATAAATGACTTACCTTATCTAGTTAAGGATAATGATAACAAGATAGTACTTTTTGCTGATGACAGTTCACTTATTTTTACTTATTTTTAAAGTGAAGCGACAACTGTCGAATTATGACGAGGTAAATTGTGCTCTTTCAAAAATAGTTAATTGGTTTAATGTAAATAAATTATTACTTTTAAATTCTAATAAAACAAAATGTTAAGATTTACCTTGCCAAATGTTAAGCAAGTGCAAACCAATTTGCTATTAAATGATGAGAAAATGAATCTTGTGGACACTACTGTGCTTTTAGGAGTAACACTAGATTATAAATATATTATGTATATTGTATACAGCGTTTACATAATACAACATGATTACTAATGTTTTACTTAGAACCAATATGCGAAGTATGAACATATTCAATCTTGTGTTTATCGAAAATTTTACAATTTTCTATTAATCGCTTTTGAACATCTTGTTTGTGTATTATATAGTAATGAAAATGCACTTGATACTATGAACAGTAATTGAATAATAAGTAATAACTCATTTGAATTGTATAATAATGGCAATCAAAGTTGTGATATTTCGTTTGTATTGTTATCTAATTAATACAATAATAACAGATTATTAGAAACATCTATATTAGTAATTCTATTATAGGAATTTTTTTATAAAAATTGAAATACATAGTTTGAGGTTTTTGCATTATATAGCTTCACGTTTTTTTTTTCAAAAAGTGTTGCATAGAATTTATAAGTACTTACTTTGATTTCGACTTGTCACAATATGTACAAAACTTGTTTGTAATTAAATAAAACTATGTTCTCAACTGTCCACTTTTGTTTTATTTTACCTCAATGGGGATAAATGGATAAATACAGTGTGTAACAATAATAAGTGATAATACTTTAGGGTGTGTAGTTGTTCCTTGTAGCGAGTTCAGCGTTGAAAGACGAATATTTTTTTTCACTTTTGTATGGGTAAGGGCTCGAGCGACACGAGTTTCCCCATACAAAAGTGTAAAAAAAAATTTGGTCTTTCAGCGCTGCTACTTTCACGCTAAAGTATTATCACTTATTTTTGCTACACACTGTATACTCGTGTACAGTCAACCGCTAGCCAAGCTACCCTATTCGGACTTTGGACTGAACTACGGAGTACTATTATATATTCTGTGACTGAACTCCGGTTTGTATGCGCATCCATAGTGATGTTATCTCATTTTATACTGGTGGTTTTACATTTACCGTGTGGCCCACCGTACAAAAACCGAGGCTGCATCCTGTATAAGAGTAAATATATTATTATCTCCATTGAGGTTGTAAATTTCAAGACTAAAAATATATAATTCCTGTACTCGTACTATAGGAACATAATATGTATTATGCTCGCAGCACCATTGTAGCAATCGCAGTGCGGTTATTATTATGTTCGCGGCGCAGAATAAATGGCAAGGAACCCCAACTGCCACGTGAGTATATTATTATGCTCGCAACTCGCATCGCGTCGCCATTCTAGCAATGCCGGTGCAGACAATATTATGCTCACGGCGCAGAATAGTGGGCCAGGAACCACAACTGCCACGATAGGCTAGCAAGTTAGCAACCTATCACTATAGCATCAATTTTCTATCTTATAGCCCTCAAATACTTGCTACATGACATGGCATCATGATCCAAACACATAGCACAGGTTCTTCTAGTTTGGGTTTCTTGTCTTCTTCGTTCTTGTGTTAATAGTTTTATAGATATTCAATTGCCTAGTTTTAGTTTATTTCAATTTACTCTTGTGTAAATTTATTAGTGGAGAGAAAAATGAAAGTTTTTTTTGTTGTATATATTATACGGTATACTTAGTTCAATGCTATTTCATCTATTTTTTACAATTTTCAAGGAACTTTTATATCACCTGAATAACATACAATTTTATACTTACATACCCGTAAAAATAAAAATGTGATAGAATAGACCAAGTGTGATTTATTCCTCTAAAAGCATAATATCGATTTATTTACTTGGAAAAGAATATAAAACAGCTATAAACCTGAACTATGATGCTTTGCCTACCCCGTAAGGGATATAGGCATGTTTAGTATTTTTGTATGTAAAAACTTGATATCCAGTATAATATTCGATAATACATAGGAAATTGTACTATAAAAAATAAATCATATTATTTTTTGCTTTGCCTACCCTGTAATGGGTATTGGCGTGATTTTATGTATGTACTTATGTACGTAAAAACTTATATCCAGCTAAAATGTTGGATGATAAATACAAATAATACGATAAAAATGTACATCAAATTATTTTAAATATTTTTTTCCGTGCGAACGGTACCTCAATGACCCGCGCATGCGCGCGCGCCGGCCGGCCGCCGCAATCCGCCGTCGGCACAAGGTCATGGTGTCATGGCCGGCGCGTGATTTGTTGTAATGTAAATATTTAGAGTTTGTGAAATAATTACTGTGATTTAGAGAGGAATAACTTATTTTGTCAATTCTAAAATGTATGTAGTTTATTGTGAAAGTGATTACTTTGTGAATTGTGAAAGATAATTGAGTGAAATTTGTCAAAATCTCCAGCAAGCAGCAAGAAAAATAAGTAACTTATGAAAAAACTTAAACATTTTTTCAAGTAAGTGTTTACTTTATAAGAATATTCTTATTTTATATGGTAGTAAATTTTATGTAGATTACAACGATATATAATTTATGGTGTAATTTATAGGTAATTAACCGTAACTTTACAATTTTCGAACCCCTATTGCAATTTTTTTGCAAATACTGAAAAAAAACGACGTTTAGGTAAATAGGTAATTAGCAGAGGCCATCACTCCACGGGTTAATTTGTTTTGGATAAAATGTAAATTGCAATTGTATAGGCGCTTATCCATTTGAGGCAGACTCAGACCGAGAAGCCTCGACTTTACTTGTCGGTCCCCAGACACACCTTGACAACAATTATGGATTAAAATATTACTTTACTCTTAGGAATGATTTAAACTTAAAGTCAGTAAATGTTATTTCATTACTTTTTAAAGTTTTTTGGCGGGGGTTTTTTTAAATTTCTTAATTTAATTTTATTTAGTAAGTACTTTCTGTGGTAAGTACTCACGTCATTTTCATCTTTCGTAGCACCTTCCACTTCAGATGGCGTTGAAGTCGGGAACACCGGAGTCTGAAACACAAAAATTCTAATATTATAATAAGTTAGGCACCTAAGTATCTAAAACCGATATTCAAAAAATTTTTTTTGGGAATAAAAACTTTTCTCTGAACTCAAAATACTTATGTGTATCTCCATTCCCACCAAAAGCGTGTAACAGACGGAGAAACTTTCGCAGATATTATAAGTATTAGGATATTGTTCCCGAACGTAGTCTATGAATGTCAATGTCATGCGACTTGTCTGTCATCCTTTTGCGCTTGTCTCCCTCGCTTTTGTACGCAACTCTGGTTACAGAATAAAACATATTATATTTCTTCTAATAGTGTTTAATTATTCATATAATTAAGAAACATGGTGTCATAAAAATGGCTGACGAAAATCTGATCCGTCTGCTGGAGCAGCAGACGCAATTGATGCGTACTATGGAGACGCAGATGGAATTGATGCAGCAGCAAATTACTCGGATGTCGGCGCCATCCAGCGACGCCGCCGTCGGATCTACTTTAAAATCCAGCGTAAGCGTGCCCTGGCCCCAGCCTCTTGAAGTGGAAACTGGAGACCCGTACGAGAATATGGAGTTTTTTCGGAACAGATGGGAAAACTACTGTATAGCCACTGGTATGAACAATTGGGGCCCCGAGAAAGACGAAATAAAAGCGGGCATTCTACTAAATGCCATTGGGAACGCAGCTATGAAGAAGTACATGGATTTTAACCTGTCAGAGAGAGATAAAAAGAAAGAAAAATCTATATTCATGAAAATGGAAGAAGAAATCATAAAGAAGACTAATATTATTCACTCCCGTTATGTTTTCAATATTAGAGGCCAGAACACGGACGAAACTTTTGATGATTTTTTGCTCAGTTTAAGAAAGTTAATAAAACCTTGCCATTATCCCGACACTATCAAGGAAGAAATGCTGCGGGACCGGATCGTAGTAGGTATTAGAGACAGCAAAGTCATGTCAGAACTGCTGCGGAATGAGAACCTCACCTTAGATGTTGCTGTTAACATATGCCGTTCAGCGGAAAGGGCATCGGCTCATGTGACAGACTTGCAGAAGGTTAATGAGGTTAACAAGATATCAAAACATGTGAAAAAGGAAGCTACAGAAGGACCTAAAAAATGCAAGTTCTGCGGTAATATGCATGTGTTTAAGAAGAAAGTTTGTCCAGCTTGGGGTACCCGATGTGAAGGCTGTGGAGGTCGTAACCATTTCAAATCTGTATGTAAGAAGAAAGGTGTTTCGTTGAAGGAAATAGAAGTAAAAGAGGATTCATCGGATGACAGCGTGTACATTTCAGAGGTCCGAGCAAATAAAGTATCTGGTCATATGGAAGCCCCTTTGTTATTTAAAAAGGGTAATGAATGGCATAAAATTTATTGTACTTTAGATACCGGGGCACAAGTTTGTGTCATGGGAGCCGAGCAGTATAAAAAAATAACTGGCAAAAATAATCTTTCTTCTCTTGCTCCACCCACTCAGAAGTTGAAATGTTTTAATGGCTCTCCTATATCAATTTATGGTGTTGCTATATTTACCTGTA
Source organism: Plebejus argus (assembly GCA_905404155.3). NCBI lineage: Eukaryota > Metazoa > Arthropoda > Insecta > Lepidoptera > Lycaenidae > Plebejus > Plebejus argus. Next base: position 1,917,740 of record FR989941.1, on the reverse strand, counting down.
AAAGAAAGAACATAAACTTTAAAATTAAATTCCATATTGTTGATGTTAAGCATGAGCCATTACTTTCAGAAAAAGCCTGTGTTGCCCTAGGTTTCATTAAGTACTGCGACACTATTTCATCTCACCATAATACTGACATAAATAAGATTTTGGAAAGTTATGCAGATGTATTTGAAGGTTACGGCAGTCTTCCTGGCGAAGTTTCTTTGGAAATTGATGAAACTGTTCCTCCCCGCATACAACCGGCTCGTCGTGTTCCAATCTGTCTTCGAGAGAAATTGAAAGTGGAGTTGGAGAAGTTGGAAAAAGATGGCATCATTGTGAAAGAAAAACAGCACACGGATTGGGTAAATAATATTTTGATTGTTAATAGAAATGAGAAGTTTAGAATTTGTCTTGACCCTATACCATTGAATAAGGCGCTGAAACGACCCCATTTTCAATTTAATACCCTGGATGAAATGTTACCTGAGCTGAAAAATGCTAAGATATTCAGTACTGTCGATGCAAAAAAAGGTTTCTGGCAATGTAAACTAAATGAAAGTAGTAGCAAATTAACTACATTCTGGACCCCTTTTGGCCGTTTCAGGTGGAAGAGGTTACCCTTTGGCCTCAGTGTTTCACCCGAGATATTCCAACAACAACTCACAAGTCTTCTGAAGGACCTGAAAGGTATTGAAATCATAGCAGATGATATCCTAATATATGGAGTGGGAGATACCATTGAGGAGGCTACGGTAGACCATAATAAAAATTTTGAGAAATTGTTGCAACGATTACGTAAAATTAACTGTAAATTAAATAGAGAAAAAGTTAAGTTGCTTCATAAGTCGGTTAAATTTTATGGCCATGTACTTACCGATGAAGGTCTAAAAGTAGATGAAACCAAAGTAGATGCCATAGTTAATATGCCTGCACCAAAAAATGGAAAAGATGTGCTTAGGTTTCTCGGCATGGTGGGCTACCTCAGCAAGTTCATTAATAATCTAAGTTTCCATGCACATAAACTGAGAAATTTGACTAAAAGAGATACAGATTTTGTTTGGACAGCTGAAGAAGAAAAAGAGTTTCAAGCTTTGAAGAATCTTATTAGTAACTTACCTACCTTGCAATATTTTGATGTAAACAAAGAAGTAACTATAGAATGTGATGCCAGTGAGTTTGGACTTGGTGCGGCTATGTATCAGGATAACAAGATAATTTCTTTTGCATCTAGATGTTTAACCTCTACAGAAAAAAGATATGCGCAGATAGAAAAAGAGATGTTGGCGGTAGTTTTTGCATGTACCAGATTTAATCAATATATTGCAGGAAGCTCAAGGACTATCGTTAAAACTGATCACCGACCGCTCATAAATATTGTTAACAAGCCACTGGTAGACGCTCCAAAACGTCTGCAAATGATGTTGTTAACACTCCAAAAATACAATGTCCATCTGGTGTTTATTCAAGGTAAAGACAATCAAGTTGCAGATACTTTATCAAGAGCTCCTATCACGTCAGAGATAGATAAGAATTATGAGCTGGAAACTAAGTTGAGAGAAAGAAAAGTATTCAAAATTATAGCTAACATATCCAAGATTAAGTATTTAAAAATTTCAGATCAGTTATTGGAAAAAATTAAAGAAGAAACATTGAAGGATGATACTTTGTTAAAGTTAATAGAATATATAAAGTATGGATTTCCTAAATACATCTCTGCACTACCAGAGTCTCTGAAAATATTTAATGGGATTAGTCACGAATTATCTACTTCTGATGGCTTGATATTTCGAAATGATCAAGTAGTTATTCCGAAATCATTACAAAGTGAAATGTTACATAAACTACATGTATCTCACAATGGAGTATCAAGTACACTTCGTCTGGCTAGAACTAACATTTACTGGCCAAACATGTCGGCAGACATAAAGGATTTTATTCAGAAATGTTTAATATGTGCAGCTCATTCACCAAGTTTACAGAAATTACCTCTGGTGTGTCATGATGTTCCTCTATATCCTTTTCAATATATTTCTATGGATGTTTTCTCAGTTGGCGATCTGCGATATTTAGTATCTGTTGACCACTTCTCAGATTTTTTTGAATTAGACAGCCTAACTTCACTTACTGCCAGAGAAATTGTACAATTATGCAAGAAAAATTTCTCAAGACATGGTATTCCTCAAAGAATCTGTACGGACAATGCTACAAATTTTGTTAATGAACAATTTAGGTCTTTCACACAGGCATGGGGAATAGAACATGTGACATCTTCGCCTCATCACCCAGAGTCTAATGGCAAGGCTGAAGCAGCTGTGAAAATAGCAAAGAAATTAGTGGTTCAGAGCCTTCAAACTAAAAAAGATTTGTGGTATAGTCTACTTCATTTAAGAAATGTTCCAATAGAAATGGATAATACCAGCCCAGCACAGAAACTGTTTTCTAGGCGTACACGTACCGGTCTACCTTGCACACTACAGCACCTCAAGCCTCAAGTTATCCCTCAGGTTGCAGAGAATATTAAAAAAAGAAAAGAGAATATAAAGAGAAATGTAGATAAACATTGTAGACAACCAGCCCTTTTAACTATTGGCCAGAGAGTGATCACTCAGCTACATCCTGAAGTTAATAAAAAGTGGAGCTTTGGAGTTATTACCAAAGTTATTAATGATAGATCTTATATAGTCACAGTTGATGGGAAAGAGTATAGAAGAAACAGAGTGCACATTAAACCTTTCGCAGGGAATCAGTGTCCTGAAAGTAAAACAACTAATGTACCAGTTACCGAGCAACCACCTCCTGACCCCCCTGTACATAGTGATGCTGCTGGATTTCATCTGTACACACCATGTCAGCCTTCGGAGCCCTGTATCAATGAAAATGTTCACGAACAGCTTTCAGAAGAGCCACCTCACAGAAGCAGAAGTGTTCGTACTAGAACTAAACCTAGTTATTTAAGTGATTACGTATGTTAAGCTTATTTTTGTAAAGAAAGGGAGATGTTCCCGAACGTAGTCTATGAATGTCAATGTCATGCGACTTGTCTGTCATCCTTTTGCGCTTGTCTCCCTCGCTTTTGTACGCAACTCTGGTTACAGAATAAAACATATTATATTTCTTCTAATAGTGTTTAATTATTCATATAATTAAGAAACAGATATTAAAGTATCTACGTATAGATATGGGTTTACTTACTGGGTGTGGTTTTTGGAATCCGGCTTTCCCGAACGGTGGTTCTAGCAGAACCTAAAAATTTCAATTAAATTACTAATTATGGAATTATAATAGCCTATTAACTATTAATCGATGCTTAACCTAAATTGTTACTGTTTTGAGTGCGAGTTTTTCTCACTACTCGCCGAAAAGAAGGTGGCCAAAATGGACCCTGTTTGCCCCTGTAGCTATTTTTTATTGCTTACAATTTTATTTAAGATTTTCATCCATATTTTAGTATTAATATAAATCGCAGCCCCACTGCCCGCTGATTTCGAGACTGAAGCCTAACTTTTAGAGAAGTATGTTTATTTTAAGTAAGTAGGTAAGTAAGCTTTTTTTAAAAAAACTTTTATTATCAGGTCATTTTATTCCTATTTTACTATTGGTTGTCTGAAAGAAAACACTATTTTGGACGTCATTTTCATAATTTTGTATTTTTAGTTGTAAGTATTTCTTTTGTTTTTATTGTTATTAAGTAGGTACTTAAGCATGTGTTTCTTATGTTTTTGTTTGTGTGCAAATAAAGAATTGATTATTATTAATAATAAGTCACTGGTACTGCAGTACCTGTCTGTTGTCAAACCCCACGCTGGCTCTCTGCGGCTGATGCACGTGGTAGAACATGAACTGACTGAAGTTACACTGCTGCAGCACGGCGTCCGGGAATAGCTGGGGCAGCTCGCAGCATTTTGTATTGAAGTACTGGAAATATAACAACAGCTTGAGTGATTGTTTAAGTAAAGCTTAAGTTGCACCGCTCGGCGATTATGGTTACATTTTTCAGTCTCTTTGGTGGAGTGAATCTACAAAACGACGAGGCGACTGATACACATAAATAATACACAATACACATAGTTAATATAATATTATTAGGCCCACTTGCGCCAATCTGGGTTAAAGTTAACTCTGAGTTAAACATCATGTCATCTCTATCATTGACTTGGTGAGTGACAGATATGACATGATGTTTAACTCAGAGTTAACTTTAACCCAGATTGGCGCAAGTGGGCCTTATACTTTTTTTTTTAATCTATTTTTTAATGGGGGTTTTTGTCAATAAGACATGTCAACCCCATCGTATCCGCCTTAATGAAATTTACTCATCAACTTCCAATAGTAAATTGTAAATAGCCAAAGCTGCACTAGACCTAGGCATGTGTAAACAACTCAGAATCCATCGCACATCGAAAAGATTTATATTAAATTGGTTGATGAATAAATTTCTTTTACTTCTATTCTTGACACATTCCATCAAAACATGCCAGACATCAGGCCTTATACTTATAATAAGCCATCTCTAGATATTATGTGGAAAGACCTAAGGGTCCTAAGTCCTAGCTCTATGTCTAGGATTATCTAAGGCCCGTATAAATAGTCAGTAGGTACTCAAGATGCATCTCGGTCTCAAGACACGGTTCAGGCTCTGTGATTGGTTGGCTGTCAAAAATTGGACCAATCACAGAGCCGAACCGCGTCTTGAGACCGGGTCGCATCTTAAGTACTTACTGACTATTTATACGGGCCTAGGTTAGGTAGAGTTAGTACTAATTACATTTAATTTTTTATCTATTTCTTTGATTTATACACTAGAAAACAACGTTTGCTAGGTTTTAGGGCCTTTCCACATGACGTATTTTTTGCGCACTGACCGCGTTTCTGATGCGCTCGTCGCCTGCGCGTTTTCATCGCGTTTTGGCAGATATAAATTTTAAAACGTGTCGGCTTCCTTCCGTTTGGTGAGCGTTCAACTTGCGTGTGTATCGATACAAACGAGCGTAAAAGACGTCGTGTGGAAGGGCCCTTAGTCTTTACAAACATGAGTAAACTCATGTTTAAGTTTAAGAAATGGTAGAATAGGTAGGTAGCTACTAGCTGCACTTACATTCGTCAAGAACCATGTTGGTCGGCGTTCAATCGGAAGATTTTCTTCAAGATTGATGTAGCGACTGAAAACAAAATAATACATAGGTAATATTATAGTTGAGATCTAAGGCAATAAGTCGCGAGTCAGCATATTTTAAAAGATAATGTAAAATATGCATGTGCTTTACGACAGGACTATAGCTACTTTCTGCAGTTGGTTCGTGCTATCTACGCCAGTCGCCACCGCTTATACATAGTGATAGCTGATTTTGTGCGCATTTTGGAAGCCCCCTTATTAGCTACGCCACTGTACCTCTGCGAGAACATGTAGGAGAAGGCGGCGACTGACGACAGTGGCGTACACCCGTCCGCCTGCACCCAGCTCTCTGATGGGCAATTCTGAAAACATCAATCAAATAATATCATCATTAATATTATATCTATCTATGTAGATTAGGTCAGTGTTTTTCAACCTTTTTTAATATGCGACCCCCGGGCCCCGGTATGAAATATTTCGTGTTATGGAATCATTCAATGAATGTGCTAGTCATACATGATTCAATCGAATCGCAGATTGAACTAAGTGACTGCGACATTAATTATACAAGCTTCTCTGTATACCTTAATTTAACGTCCTACTTTTACCCTGAGGGATCCGTAAATTACATGGGATTATTAGTGGAAGGGGGTTGAGCCAAATCTCATTTAGAGCAGAGGTTTGGTTTTGATTACAAAATCTCAAAAACGTCTCCAAAAAGTAAAGAATCTTGTCACATCTCACCTGTATTAGCTGATCGACCGTACAATGCAGCAGCGCCTGCCCTGGGCAGGTATTAGTATACTTCCTAGTACGGTTCCCGTAACAGACGTCTAGGGCTGCATCCAGGGTATCACTCCAGGGTGCCGGCAGTAACGCCCTGATGGTGGCAGCATACCGGTCGCGAGAGGGCAGGGAGTCGGTCAGATTGAGGTGCAGGTTGAGGCAGTTCCATGTGTGGCACTGGAGGAATAAGAGAGTTTATGTGTTTACCTCTGCAGGTTTAGCATAACAACATTAGAAACAGGAAAGAATAGGCATACTGACAGATTTTTGTCACAAAATAGTGGATTTCCTTTGTCTAGCTGTCACTTTGTCTATTCTTCCTTAGAAAGAAACCGCTTGCTTCTATGGTGACCATGCTAAGCCTACTGGCAAAATATTCTTCTTTCTTGGTACTTTGTTGGCTTCAACAAAGTAGCAACAAAGTGATTCCTGGGCAGTTGACGGACTTACGTCATGTGATGGTCTGATTATGTCAATTCAATGTTAGCTGTGATCGGTCGGATGGGTTTGACTTGGTTCTGTTTTTAATAGCTCTATATTAATAATAATTAATAATAATAATTTATAATAATAATTTATTTATTGTGAACAATACATACATCTGCTACAAAATATTTTACAGGTAAGTACATTAAATTATTTTAAAATTACAGACGTTTTACTGCCGAGTTTCTTTGATGTCTGCAATAGGCTGAGCCTGTCCTGCAGATCACCAAAATAGTATCTTAATTAAAAATAAAAACAAAAGTTATAATTGAGTGATTAAAGTTACTAAAATTATATTATAATAATTTTTAATGGCTCATAAAATCTAATTTTAATAATTTGCGGGCCAACCTACAAATCTAACACAAAATAATCAAAATAACATTCAGCAAACAACAAAGCAATCTTCTAGTACCATCAGGCATCAGTCAATTATTTTAACAAATATTTTGTTCAAATACAACAATAACATATTATTAAGTAGGCCTAATTTAATGACCTCGTACCTAACAGCATAGCCATGTTATCCCACAAACCTGTCGAACTAAGTTTTATATGTATTAACGTATAAGGAAAAAATAAATATCACGTATAAGGAAGCTAATTAAAATATGCCTTGTGTCTTAGACAATATAGTAGTACGGTAATAAACAATAAGTAGTTAGATGCGAAGTAACGATTTTGTAGCGTCAGATCGCAACATCACATAAACTGTAGCTTCTGTACATAGGTTTATGTTCTGTACCTATAGCTAAAAATCGCAACTATCTTCAAATATCACAAAGTAAATGTTCTCGCGATTTTACAAGTGAAAACATAATAGGAAATATTTACGGAAATCACCCAAGAAATATACATGTTGCCACTACCGTGCCTACCTATTTGGTACTACCTCAGGTACTACTAATATAATATATTCTGTGCCTACCTGTAACTTTAAGGCTCCTACACAAAACTGCGAATTCGCATCGCATCGCAAATATGAAATATCTGCGACAAAACTCATACTAAAAATGACATTACGATGCGAATTTGCAGTAATATGTGTGCGAGCCCTTCAGTTAAAAGGAATTGATGATTTTTTTTCCCGATAAAAATTAAGTAAGTAAGAGAAAAACTTACTAGTCTCGAGTTACCCAGGTAAGACCTTCCGAAGCCGGCCTGGGCGGTCACCTAGACACGGAAACACATATTTAGATTTTAGAGTAAGGAAGTATACCAGGAAATACATAAAAGTATCCACTAGTCAGCACAAAAAGTTTATCTATCGGTCAACTTACCACAAAAAGACAACTGTTTTGCTAATTAGCGTTTCTTGTTTATCTATTACTTTGTAGTAATCAGAAGGTTCGTTCTCTCTTTCTCTTATAAAATATCCATCTTGTCGCCATTATGACTTCATTTCAGATGGCTGTGCAGATTTGGGTTACAATTTTACCCGGGTTAAAAAACCATGTCCTCTCTTTCGCTCTTCCTCTTTACGAGTTTACGAAAGAGATAACACGATATTTAGACCTGGGTTAACTTAATCCCATATCTGTACAAGTTACCCAATACCCATACGTACAAAGTAAAGTCGCCTTCGGCCTTGACAAAAACACTTGATTACAATAATTAGGTACTTACTTACTATTTAAGTACCGGACAAGAATTTAAGTAGAGCTATTAAATTACCAAAATACTACATTTTAACGCCTATGCGTAAATTGTTAAAACTAATGCGTATTAACCAAAAATAAAACATAAAAGACATTATGATTTATGTACTACATATAACATAATGCATTATAAATATTAAGTTTATATTATTACGCATGTTTAAGTACAACTTTTTCACTTAATAACAACTTATCCAAAAAAAAACATTCTAGAATAAACAAGAATACTTACGGTATTCACAAGCAAATACAACCACAAAACACGCATTGTCTTGACGGCATTAAGACAAACACTGATAGCGAGGGGTCAACACAGTCTATTCTACACTGGATGTTGAGGACAGCGGCCTCGCACCCGAAAGACACAATAGTGAGTGCATACGAACTTGATAATAGTGAAATATGTGAGTGAAAACAAGTGTTTTTAGAAATAAACTTTAGAAGTGAATTGTGATAAATCTGTGGCTCCCTAAGAGGTAAAAAGTTGTTATTTTATTAAAATAGTATGTTAGCTAATAGGAACCGGAAAATATGTAGTGAAAATTAGAGAAACTTGGAAAATATTCGCAAAAATGTGTGTGTAAATTATGTAGATTGCCTTCACTCTTAACTTTGTATGGTTATAACTTTGTTATATGTAAGTGTAAATACGTAGAATAAGTTATGTATTGTAAAATGATAAATAAAGAATTTCCCAAAATGCGTTTTAATTACCTTGGCTCACGGCAAATAGGGAAAATTGAGGAAAATAGCACCTTCCGATAGCGAAAGTGAGACGGAAGATTAGGCGAATCGGGGGTGCTCTCTCTACGGCATTGCCGTGAGCCGGGTAGGCAAGATGCGTTTTGGGGAAAATGTTCTCCTCAAACTTGGTGTTTAATTTACGCCCCCGCTCTGCAAGATAACTCGGTAGAAGCTTGGAATCTTCGAGTCCGATCCGAGCCAGCGACAAAACCTATGGGCGAATACTGTCCGTAACAGTGAACCGTGGTCCTTCGAGCCGGATTTGAAGACGTCGATACATTGAAGATTTTCAAGAGCCAGCCGGACTTAGAAAAATTTACTGAAGGCGACACATTGAAGATTTTCAAGAGCCAGCCGGACTTAGAAAAATTTACTGAAGGCGACACATTGAAGAATTTCAAGAGCCAACTGGACTTAGAAAATTTTGGAAGACTGGACTCGAAGAAGATTGGACTCGAAGATACAAGTCAATACCGCTGGAAGGGAAGCAAGGATTCACAGATTTCTCGTCACGAAACCTACTGAAGATCCTTGAAGATAGAAGAATCAAGATAGAAGTTTCAAGATTCAACATAGAAGATTCAATATAGAAGAATCAAGATAGAAGTTTCAAGATTCAACATAGAAGATTCAATATAGAAGAATCAATATAGAAGTTTCAAGATTCAACATAGAAGATTCAATATAGAAGATAGAAGATTCAATACAGAAGTTTCAAGATTCAACACAGAAGATTCAAGATTGAAGACTGAAGATGGTCATCACGAGAAGTCAGAGCGGGGCCGAGGAGAACCAGCCGCCGAGGATATTTTCGGATCCGCCCAGGTCGCCGTCTGCAGCCGCAACCAGCCAGCCGCCGACCGAGGGGAGGGCGGATCTGCTTCAAACTGTGTTGAAACCGAGGCCGGGCACCAGCAAGACACCCGCGCCATCGGGAGTACCTGTGGCCAGGAAGAAGGCTATGTCAATAAGGTCGCGTCGATCGACAGCAAGTGTCGTCGCGCGCATGCAATATGAGGCGGAAGAGAAACTCGCCGCACTCCGTAAGAAGGAACTGCAGATCGAAGCAGAACTTATCAAGAAGAAGCTCGTCGCTGATGTCGCCGCCGCCGAGGAAGCCAGCAGCCCCGACGATGACGAGCCTTCAGAACAGGTGGAGCAACGGGTCCGAGCCTGGCTAAGCGAACAAGGTCCAGACAACGAAGAGGAACGGGTCGTGCCAGAGGAAGAAGGGGACGCGCCGAAGCCAGAAGACCTACCGCCAGCGGGAGAGAGACGCGAGCCGCAGAGATTGAGGTTCGAGCGGCCGACACAAAGCCGTCGTCGCTCACCTACACCTCCTGCAGCCGGGATCAACGGGGTGGAGCAGCTTGCCGACACCCTAGACAAGCTGTTGAACCAACGACAGCCGCGCCATCAAACGGAGTTGCCCATATTCACGGGTTCTCCTTCGGAGTGGCTGCCGTTCAAAGCAGCCATGGAAGACACCACCGCATTCTACAAGCTCAAGCCGATCGAGAACCTGGCGCGCCTGAGAAGCTGTCTTCGGGGGGAGGCTAGAGAAGCAGTAGCGCCGTTGCTGAGCGTCGCAACACCGCCCGAACAGATCATGAAGACTTTGGAGCAATGCTTCGGCCGGCCCGAGGTGATGGTCGACCGCATGATGGAAGATTTGAAGAAGCTCCCGAGGCTCGGAGGCTCGGCGGCAGAGCTCAACCACTTCGCGGTGAAGATTCAGAACATGGTGGCCATCCTGAAGAAGTTGAAGCACGGGTACCTCTTCAACCCGTTGCTGGTGAGAGACATCCTGGAGAAGCTCAGCCCGTACGAGAAGAGCAAGTGGTACGACTACGCAGAAGAGACATCGCGCTACCGGAACGAGCCCGACGTCGTCCTTCTCTCTGAATTCCTAATGAGAGAAGCGGACAGAGCACTGCGCTACGGATTCACCACGGCTCCGGCTTCAAGAAAAGAAACATCGCGTCCACCTCCCACCAAGAACGAAGTGAGAACGAGAAGACCAGTCTTCGCGATAGCAGAAGAGGACCGAGGCACACCGAGCCACGGCCAGCCAAAGAAAAGGCGCGAAGAACCAACGAAGTGTCCGATATGCACCGACCGCCACGCTCTGTTTCGCTGCGCTGCTTTCAAGGAACTGAGTGTGCAAAAGAGATGGGACGCAGTCAAGCAAGAAGGGCTGTGTTTCCTGTGCCTATCGAGCCGACACAGAAGATACAACTGCAGAGCGAAGCAGTGCGGTATCCAGGGATGCAGGCGGCCTCACCACCCACTACTACACGAGGAGAGGTCCGGCGGCGCTCCACCGATCGAGGACGCCGTAATCACCGCATCGGTTGCCTCCGACCGCGCGGTGAAGCTAAAGATGAGAAGAATTCAAGTTGTTGGGCCACGGGGCGAAGCCGACATCTTCGCGCTGTTCGATGAGGGCTCGACGGTGACTCTGCTGGATGAAGACGTCGCTGAGGCTATCGGCGCTGACGGTCCACCGAAGATGCTGCGCATGCACGGGATCAACGCCGAGAGAAGGGAAGAGAGAAGCCGCCTCGTACAACTGGGCGTACGAGGTCGCGACGGTACAAGACACGACATCACCGCGAGAACTGTGAACGGGTTGAATCTCTTAACTCAATCCGTTCCGGAATCCCTTCTGCAACTCGCTCACCTGCGCGATCTCAAGAACGAAGAGATTTGCTACGAGAACGAGAAACCCCAACTTCTCATCGGCACGGACAATTGGCAGCTCATCGTGTCCCGGGAGCTGAGAATCGGGAAGAGGAACCAGCCTGCAGCCTCTAAGACGAAGCTTGGATGGGTGATACATGGCAGCATCCCCAAGCGCATCATACGGCAGGACGAGAACGAAAACATCCTGCATATATCTACAGTGGAAACCAGAAACGATCGTCTGGAAGAGATGGTGAAGAAACACTTCGACATAGACGCTTTGGGAATAGCGGCTAAGGCGAGGCTGAGCAACGAGGAACAGCGAGCCATCGACCTGTTTGGCAGAACGGCCAAGAGAACGGAAGACGGTCGATTCGAAGTGGGACTCCTGTGGCGCAAGGATGGCGTCAAGCTGCCCCTCAGCTACAACAACGCGCTGAGGAGGCTCAAGAACTTAGAACGCAAGCTCGACAGAAACCCCCAAGATGCGGTGCAGTACCATGGGCAGATGGAGAACCTCATACGCAAAGGATATGCGGAGAAATGCGACGGGACGGAGGCCGGAAGCGAGAACACCTGGTACCTGCCGCACTTCCCGGTGAAGAACCCAAACAAACCGGGCAAGCTGCGCTTGGTTTTCGACGCGGCGGCCAGAACGAACGGCGTGAGCCTCAACGATCACTTACTGGAGGGGCCCGATCTACTGACATCCCTGCCCAGGATATTGTTCCGGTTCAGGGAGGAAGCCGTGGCCGTGAAAGCAGACATAGAAGAGATGTTCCTGCGCGTGAAGATCAGAAAAGAAGACCAACCGGCGCAGATGTTCCTGTGGAGGGAGGGCCGAGAGGAGCCGCCCTCTAAGTACAAGATGGTGGTCATGATATTCGGGGCATCGTGTTCACCGTACCTGGCACACTCGGTACGGAATCGAAATGCAGAAGAACACGCAGAATCGTGCCCAGAAGCCTATCGCGCCATCACCGAAGCTCACTACATGGACGATTATGTGGACAGCTATCCAGACCATGAGAAGGCCAAGCAGGTCGCAGAACAAGTGGACCGGGTGCACAAGATGGGCGGATTCCACTTGCGGGGATGGACGAGCAACGACCGACGAGCGCTGACGGGGCTACCGGTGGACCGTCTGGCTGACGATGTGGCGCAGCCTCTCACCAAGAACGAGCAGAAGACCCTGGGAATACTGTGGGATCCTCGGGGGGACAAGCTGAAATTTAACACCTCTCTATCAAGAGTCCCTAAAGAGGTCCGAGAGCTGCAGCGCGCGCCTACCAAGAGAGAAGCCCTTAGCACGGTGATGAGTATCTACGATCCGCTGGGGCTACTGAGCTGCTACACCATCACCGCCAAAGTTATCCTGCAAGGTCTGTGGCGTCAGAAGCTGGACTGGGACGAGCCGCTGCCGGCGGAGTCGGCCGAAGACTTCACTCAATGGCTGAGAGACATGGAGCACATCAGCCACCTCGAGCTACCCCGGAGCTACAACGGGGGGAGCCCCACGAGAAACCGGCAGCTGCACGTGTTCTGTGACGCGAGCAAAGACGCGTACGCGGCGGCCGTCTACTGGAGGCTGGAGCAAGAAGATGGAGAAATCCGAGTGATGCTGGCAGCGGCCAAGGCTAAGGTGGCGCCCCTGAAGACACAGACGATACCACGACTGGAGCTACAAGCCGCTCTGGTTGGGGCAAGGCTTGGGAACGCCGTCGCAGAGGAACACAGATGGAAGACAGATGCGGTCTTCTACTGGACCGACGCCCAGGTGGTTCTGTGGTGGATACAGAACGGAAGCAGGAAATACACACCATACGTCGCACACCGATTGGGAGAGATCGCCGAGCTGACATCCGTGCATCAGTGGAGGTGGGTGAGCACGAAGAATAATATCGCCGACATGGCCACCCGAACGGGCTATGTCGTCAAGAGCGAAGAGGATCCTTGGTTCAAGGGACCAGACTTCCTACGCAGGCCCGTGAACGAGTGGCCCGCGGAGTGTCCCGTCCCAACTGAAGACCAAGAGGAGCACGTCGCCTTCCAGACCACGGAGGCGAGCGGAATGGACTGTCTACCAGACGTGAGTCGCTTTTCTAAATACGAGCGCCTCGTGAGATGCACGGCGATGGTGCTACTGTTCGTCGAGAAGTGTCGTGATCGTCGCGCCAGTCTCGACGTGCGGCACCTGGAGAAGGCGGAGCAGCTTTGGTACCGAAAATCACAGCACGACAGCTTCGCACAGGAAATAGAGAGGATGAAAAACGGAGGGACGGTGCCAAGATGGAGCTCCTTGTACCGACTCAACCCGGTGTACAAGGACGGCCTGCTCACGCTGGACGGGAGGATCGGAGCAGCGCAGGTGCCAGAAGACATGAAGAACCCAGTTGTCCTGGATGGAGGACACCCGTTCACGAGGCTGCTGGTGGCCAGGGAGCACGCCAGAGCCGGACATGGGAGCCGCGAGAGAGTAGTGAACGATCTAAGACAGAAATTCTGGATCCTGAAGCTGCGGCCGACGGTGCGGAGCATCATCTACAACTGCGCCTTCTGTCGGATGAGGAGGGCGCGCCCGAGAATCCCGCAGCTTGGAGACCTGCCGCCGGAGCGCCTGGGGGCGTTCCAGAGACCATTTTCCTACTGTGGTCTCGATTGCTTCGGCCCAATGATCGTCACCATCGGCCGGCGCCACGAGAAGAGATGGGGAGCGCTGTTCACCTGTTTGACGACGCGAGCGGTCCACCTGGAACTGGTGTCCTCGCTGTCGACCGATTCTGCATTGATGGCGCTGAGAAGAATGGCCGCACGGCGGGGATGGCCGGCGGTCATGTACAGTGATAATGGGACGAACTTCAGAGGCGCGGACGTCGAGCTGCGGCAAGCGTACGCCGAGTGGGCGCCGGCAATGACCGAGCTGGGCCTCACACACCGCATGAAATGGAAGTTCACTCCGCCAGGGGCGCCGAGCCAAGGGGGCGCCTGGGAGAGGCTGGTGAGGTCGGTGAAAACCGCGCTACTCACTACACTGAACGAGAAAGCACCGAAGGAAGAGGTGCTCCAGACCCTGATGACCGAAGCGGAGTACTCCGTGAACGCTCGACCGCTCGTTCACGTTTCCGTGGACCCCGACGACCCAGAGGCGATCACACCTAACCATTTCCTCATAGGGTCGTCCACCGGACAACCATACGTCGGGCCGTGCGAGCCGGCCGACAAGAAGACATGGAGGGTCGCGCAGGCCTTGGCGGACGAGTTCTGGCGGCGGTGGGTGCGAGAGTATCTCCCGACGCTCACGCCCCGCTGCGGAGCCCCGAGGAGCGGCCGCAATCTGGCCCCCGGGGACCTGGTGATCGTCGTGGACCCCGCGCTGCCGCGCAATACATGGCCGCGCGGAGTCGTACACCGTGTCTACCCAGGCCCGGACGGACGAGTGCGTTGCGCGGACGTGCGCACTCGTAGTGGAGTGTTCCGCCGGCCAACATCAAAGCTGGCGGTAATCGAGTCGCCGCCGGAGGAGCAGACGGCGCCGGACCAGCAGACGGCGCCGGAGGAGGAGCAGACTGCACCCGGGGGGCAGCCAGCGGCGGGCCTAGTCGGCTCGCAGTCGCCGGAACGAGTCGCGGCGAGCTCAGACAGCTCGCGCTCAGCGGGGCAGCCAGCGGCGGGCCTAGTCGGCTCGCAGTCGCCGGAACGAGTCGCGGCGAGCTCAGACAGCTCGCGCTCAGCAGGGCAGCCAGCGGCGGGCCAGGTCGGCTCGCAGTCGCCGGAACGAGTCGCGGCGAGCTCAGACAGCTCGCGCTCAGCAGGGCAGCCAGCGGCGGGCCTAGTCGGCTCGCAGTCGCCGGAACGAGTCGCGGCGAGCTCAGACAGCTCGCGCTCAGCAGGGCAGCCAGCGGCGGGCCTAGTCGGCTCGCAGTCGCCGGGACGAGTCGCGGCGAGCTCAGACAGCTCGCGCTCAGCCGGGCAGCCGACAGCGAGATCAGCCAGCCTGCAGTCGACCGTGGACACAGCGAGCCCGCAGTCACCGGAGAAGGCTGCGTAGACCCTGGCTACTGCGCCGGGGGGAGGATGTTGAGGACAGCGGCCTCGCACCCGAAAGACACAATAGTGAGTGCATACGAACTTGATAATAGTGAAATATGTGAGTGAAAACAAGTGTTTTTAGAAATAAACTTTAGAAGTGAATTGTGATAAATCTGTGGCTCCCTAAGAGGTAAAAAGTTGTTATTTTATTAAAATAGTATGTTAGCTAATAGGAACCGGAAAATATGTAGTGAAAATTAGAGAAACTTGGAAAATATTCGCAAAAATGTGTGTGTAAATTATGTAGATTGCCTTCACTCTTAACTTTGTATGGTTATAACTTTGTTATATGTAAGTGTAAATACGTAGAATAAGTTATGTATTGTAAAATGATAAATAAAGAATTTCCCAAAATGCGTTTTAATTACCTTGGCTCACGGCAAATAGGGAAAATTGAGGAAAATAGCACCTTCCGATAGCGAAAGTGAGACGGAAGATTAGGCGAATCGGGGGTGCTCTCTCTACGGCATTGCCGTGAGCCGGGTAGGCAAGATGCGTTTTGGGGAAAATGTTCTCCTCAAACTTGGTGTTTAATTTACGCCCCCGCTCTGCAAGATAACTCGGTAGAAGCTTGGAATCTTCGAGTCCGATCCGAGCCAGCGACAAAACCTATGGGCGAATACTGTCCGTAACACTGGACGAGATAAGATGGGTCACTTTATGACCTTACTCCTTAGATATTGGAACTTGCAATTACTTAATTCAAATACTTATTAGTTATTACTCTGCCAATCCACTTTTTAGGTTTCCGTAGCCAAAATGGCAAAAAACGGAGCCCTCATAGATTCGTTATGTATGTCTGTCTGTCTGTCTGTCCGTCCGTATGTCACAGCCACTTTTCTCCGAAACTATTAGAGCTATACTATTGAAACTTGGTAAGTAGATGTAGTCTGTGAACCGCATCTTTTTTGATGCAAAAATGGAAAAATTATTAAAAATTTTAGGGGTCCCATAGGTACAACTGAAACAAAAAAAATTTTTTTTCATCTAACCTATGCGTGTGGGGTATCTATGGATAAGTCTCCAAAAATCATATTGAGGTTTCTTATATAATTTTTTTCTAACCTGAATAGTTTGCGAGAGAGACTTTTCCAAAATGGTAAAATGTGTGTCCCCCCCCCCTCTAATTTCTAAAGTAGGGACATGATAATTCTAAAAGAAATATATGATGTAGATTACTATAAAAACTACCAACGAAAATTGGTTTGAACGAGATCTAAACAGTAGTTTTTTTATTTTCATTTAATCGACTGAAATATAAAAATAAATCAAAAACCTTTTAATTTCATTAAAATAAACCTTATTGCTGCTGCGGAACCCTTCATGGGCGAGTCCAACTCGCACTTGGCCGCTTTTTTAAAGTAACATTTCAGACAAGGAAAAAAAATATTTTTTTCCTTGTCTATGTTACTTTAAAAAGTTAACTTTAAGTTTTAACATCAGTTATCTGGTAGGTAGGTATAATGTCGTAAATGCTTTTATTAGAAAGGGGGATTTCGTTACCTGTTTTTATTGAAATGGTTTTAATTCACTCTATAGTGTAATGACCGCACTGTATCATCCATGTATTATTAATGAATATAAAATAACCACAATATAATAATTATTTAATCACTCTGTGATAAAATTCGTCAATCAAGTTTTCGCGTATCGTTTAGATATTTAATTTTATCATGCGTTTTTTTAGCATTTTCATAATATTGCTATTTGCTAGACAAAAATTATTACCCCCATGTAGGTACAATTTTTAGGGTTCCGTAGCCAAAATGGCAAAAAAGGAACCCTTATAGATTCGTCATGTCTGTCTGTCTGTCTGTCTGTCTGTCCGTCCGTCCGTATGTCACAGCCACTTTTCTCCGAAACTATTAGAGCTATACTATTGAAACTTGGTAAGCAGATGTAGTCTGTAAACCGCATTAAGATTTTGATGCAAAAATGGAAAAAATATTAAAAATTTTAGGGGTCCCCATAGGTACAACTGAAACAATTTTTTTTTTTTCATCTAACCTATGCGTGTGGGGTATCTATGGATAGGTCTCCAAAAATCATATTGAGGTTTCTCATATCATTTTTTTCTAACCTGAATAGTTTGCGAGAGAGACTCTTCCAAAGTAGAAAAATGTGTGTCCCCCCCCCCCTCTAATTTCTAAAGTAGAGGCATGATGATTCTAAAAAAAAATATATGATGTAGATTACTATAAAAACTACCAACGAAAAT
Organism: Plebejus argus; assembly: GCA_905404155.3. Classification (NCBI taxonomy): domain Eukaryota; kingdom Metazoa; phylum Arthropoda; class Insecta; order Lepidoptera; family Lycaenidae; genus Plebejus; species Plebejus argus. Next base: position 1,899,976 of record FR989941.1, on the reverse strand, counting down.
TGGTTTGAACGAGATCTAGCCAGTAGTTTTTTTATACGTCATAAATAGTAAAGTACAACTGAAACAAAAAAATTTTTTTTTCATCTAACCTATGCGTGTGGGGTATCTATGGATAGGTCTCCAAAAATCATATTGAGGTTTCTCATATCATTTTTTTCTAACCTGAATAGTTTGCGAGAGAGACTCTTCCAAAGTGGAAAAATGTGTGTCCCCCCCCCCTCTAATTTCTAAAGTAGAGGCATGATAATTCTAAAAAAAATATATGATGTAGATTACTATAAAAACTACCAACGAAAATTGGTTTGAACGAGATCTAGCCAGTAGTTTTTTTTTTATACGTCATAAATAGTAAACCATAATCTAAATTTCATTAAATCGACTGAAATATAAAAATAAATCAAAAATATTTTAATTTCATAAAAATAAACCTTATTGCTGCTGCGGAACCCTCCATGGGCGAGTCCAACTCGCACTTGGCCGCTTTTTAAAATATACGTGACTGTGAAATGGCGGCATAATATTATACAGTATACAAAAATAAGTGATAATACTTTAGGGTGTGTACGTGTTCGTAGAGAGTTCACTGTGAAAGTAGCAGCACTGAAAGACGAATTTTTTTTTCACTTTTGCATCCAGGGCAAGGGCCCGAGCGTCACGAGTCTCCCCATACAAAAGTTTAAAAAAAGTTTGGTCTTTCAGCGCTGCTACTTTCACAGTGAACTCTCTACAAGGAACACGTACACACCCTAATTAGTATTATCACTTATTTTTGTTACACCCTGTATAACATTTTATACCCTTCTTGTTGTTACACAACGTTGACTAAACCATTATTCAATTTAAAACAACCGATATATATTAACACCTTGAACGATGTATCACTTCAAACAAATCTATAGTCGAAACCACCGGTTTGGACTATAGTCCAAATCTAATCTATAGTGTATTAGACATCTATAGTGTCTATAGACACTATAGATTTATTTTCAGTTTCATAACCCAATTCGATCCGATTCTAAAAAAATCCAGAACATTTCATAGCCCATTTCTAATAAAAATATTTACACAGCAAATAACTATAGATCTTCTTGTCTTTGTCTGGTATATTGAAAACGTTACATGACCCAAAGACTGACATGTTGCGTATATATTTTTATAATATCTAAAAGCCGAGCTTTGTGAGGGCTCGCGTCGTCACACCTTGACTGACTGATGATATAACACATCTAAAAAACTTACATATAAATAAAAATTACTATGATAATTATAGCACTAATAATAGGCGTGATAGTTTTTATCGTAAAGACTAAAGTGTACCACAAAATGTAAAGATTGTGGGATATACTAGGGCTCGCATCGCTCGCCCTGATTAATAGGGTGTCTACTTAATTTCTAAAGTATGAAATAATGCGATGCTTGTCATTAAAATCTTTAGTTTTAACTTGAGTCTTGGCTCTTAAGTTTAGTTCGCTTATATGTATCCCATAAGGTATGAATAAAACACAATAATTTCTAACATAATTTATTGAAAATCGATAAATTATTGGTAAGATACACTACAAGCGGTGATCTATCTAACCCCCCACAGTTACAACTCGACAACGGACTTATGACAAAATGTATACATAATAGTGGCCCTAAAACACCTAGACCAGGGCCCAGGGGTTCCCTAAGTGTGCGCCGCGGCGCCCTGGTGCGCCATGGAAAGTAAAGTAGATCCTCCATAGATTATCCGAGACCACAAATAGCTAGCTACATAATACAAAATTTGTTATTGCGCCGTTGGCTGAAGAAGATTGGGAACCCCTGACCCAGACTATACTTTTTAACTATGTTCTGACTTCTGAGCCACGAGACGAGTCAACTTCATGTTACTGTATAATATTGGGTCTGTCCGTTCAGCAGTCATAACAGTGGTTCCAAATGATAACCTATCTAGCGACTTCTTGCCATTCCAAAATTTTCATTTTTGCCCATTTTCCATTTGTGCCTCGTCTCTTGGTTTGAACAAAAGTTTGGGGTTAATAACAAAAAGTTTTATATAAGCCAATAGTAGCCAATAATTAATAGATTCATTTCACTAATTTACCTATTAGAATAGATTAAACATGATGTTTTCTCTGTCATTCTTCAATTAATGAAAGGTACAGCATGATATTTTCTCAATTTACAGTGACAAGCATTGGTGAAATAATGACTAATTATAAGCATAATAAAAATAGATGTAAGCTATGTTTGTGTAAGGCAACAAAAGAGATCGACAAGGCTTTTTATGAATGTGAGCGGGGGCGCTACACGTAAAGGAGAACTGTCAAAAATGACGTTGATGATGGCGGCGTTAGTTCCTTTTTTCGCCACGTTCATTTAAAACCTTGTCGATCTGTATTCATTTTATTGCGTATAAGGCTCGTGAGGTATACAATTACTTTACCTAGAATAATTTAGAACATTTATGCGGCAAGTTTTTGTATAATTGGCAGTATAAAAAGAGGAATTTACAATTGGGGCACACAGAAATACACAATATTTTTCTCTATTGGATTATATATTTGAAGTATTATTATTAAGTACAGAATATACAAACTAATATTATACTGTAATTATCAAAATTTTATTTAAAAATCTAAGTATGCTGTAACCAAAGTGTTTACAAGTAATAAAAGTGCAAAACAGATGATATTTTATTTTCATCTTTTATTGTGGAAAATGCTGAATTAATGTAGAAAACATTAATCCGTCGATCATGGAGTTCTTGGAAATCTATTGTCTATCCCAGCCCACTTGGACCATTTGGGGGTTAATAGTTTAACACCCAAATTACAAATAAATGAACTTAGAAAAAAATTTGCTACTTACAGACTTTATCACGATTTCATATTATGTTTTATTTATTCATTGTTTTTTATTGTGGAAACTTGATAGAAGTTGTTTGCAATTTGTACGTGCTAAAGCAAATTCTGCAAAACTGTAATTTTTTTCACCGATAAAAAGTAGCCATGTCCTTTCCCATTATCTACTGCAGTAGATCTGTGCCAAATTTTATCTAAGTTGAAAGCAGTTTTAGAGTATATTTGGAATAAACAATCAAATCTTTCCTTGAGTATTCTACTAGTATGCTTATTTTTCAAAGACTCCTTAGTGAATTACCAATACCAGAGTTTAACAGTTATTTACTATTATGAGCCGATTTTAAATACTAAAAAATATTTAAACACAATTTTTTTTTAGTATTTAAATATTTTGTAAAAAAAATTGTTCAGGACCCTAGGTAATTACTATCTTAAGCTGAAAAATAACTCAAACATGTTAAATATTTTCGTATGAAAAATGATTTTGGTATTAAGAATGTATGAAAATTTCGAGGGTACCCCGGCCTCTTAATAAGTATCGTGTAGTAGGCAAAATATACTTTGTATGTTTAAGAAATGAAAATCATAAGATTTCGAAAATACTCATCTGTACGGCATTTAGTACGTTTGTATGTCTGTCCATCAAGCTGTAACTGCTAAACGTCGGAAGGCGCAAGACTCCTGCATATTCTGTGTCACGCCGAGTTGCGATCACAATTATTATTATAATTTTACCTGGAATCAAATAGAAAAATTAAATTTTACATCAAATTTTAAGGGCCGGGACTCAATTATCTAGAATCTAGATTCTAGAGCATCCTTTCCCAAAGTGGGCGATATCGTCCCCTTGTGGGCGCCGAAAGTCTAAAGGGGGCGGTGTGGGACCCAGAGAAAAAATGGGGGCGAAAAAAAATTACAAATCACCCCCCATTAAGCCTCTGGAGAACAGTGCAGAGGCTTCGGGGGTGATTTGTAATTTCATTTGATCTGGATGTATTTTAAATTGACACAATTGGGCGCACTAAAACATATTTTTTTCTCAAAGCGGGCAATAGACAAAATAAGTTTGGGAACCCCTGATCTAGAGGAACATACAGACAATTTACTATCATAGTAGAGATTCCTTATTATCATTGGAAGGAACAATTTTTATAGCAAGAAACTGGCATCTGGCAAATGTGGGATAAAAAACTTTGATAGCCCGATGCAGAATTGTCCATTACAAGCTGGAGTCCTTACCTAAATAAGCTAAGCTTCATCACAGGAAGGCTCCAAAGCCAAACGCGCGCTTGATGCTCTCGAAGTAGTAGCGTCGCCAATTCTCCCGAGTCTGGTCTACATCCGATGCCGGTACCAGATCCTGTTTGATTGTCACTAGCGTGTGATCCTCCTGGAATGTTGATTGAATGATTAATTGATATTGTGTGTATTAAACATCTGTAATTTTTTCAAAGCTGGAGTTTTGAATGCATTTGCTTTTGGAATCAAAGTGCTATTAGCAAAACTATTATTTTTCTTTCACAGATGTCTTAGTCAAAGCAAAATAACCCAAATAATACAATATAAAACCATAACAATATTGTAATTAAAAGACGATAATGATAAGGTTAACCACAAAATGTGATATAAAATTGTAAGTAATAATAAAAGTAGCTAAAAACCTAAGCACGAAAGGCACAAAAAAGAATAAAAATTAGGTGATAATTTTTGTATTATCTGAATAATTATGGTCTTACAGACAATAATTATATTATAGTAATAGAAAATAAGAAAAATAAATATAAATATTACCTTCTCGTCAATATTGAAGGTAACTTCTGAGAAGTGCTGATCGGGCCATTGTTTGTATCGCCAGTACTGTACTATTTTCTTGCCTGGAACCAGCTCTCTGAATTCTCCGCTAATATTGCCACCAAATAGGGAGAATTTTCCCCCCTTTTCTGCCTCCATTTTAACATGTCCCTGTGTGAAGGCCGTCACCATTTCTATTCGAGTCATAGCGTCGTAAAACTCTTGGGCCCTACACTGGAATTTTTCCGACAGCTCGAGGCTTTTCGTATCGAGTTTACAACCTATTTGTTTCTTTTCTGAGGACACTATGGGTTCCATGTTGATTTTTTTGTTGAAACCACTGGTTATTGTGGATACGTTGTCCGCTTTTATGGGTGCTTCACCCTTCTTTGGCAGGATAAGGCCTTTGGAGAACTCCTCTTTGAGACTTCGGATGTACTCCTGGAGTTGTTTCCGTATTTCAGTCTTGCCGACATTGTGCATGAACGCCTTGGCTCTATGTGCTTCCTCACCGCTACCTTTGATTGTTACTGTTATCTGAAATTTTAATAAAAAGAATTGTTAAGAAAATTACTGACTAGTTATCTATAAAACTGTTGTCTATAAAAGTGTTTTTATGTGTATACATAATATAATTCATAAGTTTAGAACACAGCTTTAGGTAATAAAAATGTACAATCTTGAAACCACAATGTTAATGATGTTTAAAATATTGTATACTTATTACTTCATAGGCCGCATTATTATTAATTTGCAGAAATGTGTGCACCACTGGTTAGGCCAAAAATCTAATTGAGTAACAAGCAATATGTGATAATAAGCAATACTAGATAGAACAACTGTTTAAAATATAAAAAGACCTGCAATACAAAGGCCCTAAGAATATGTTATGGTAATTAGAAGTTTTAATGCAGGCTTATTCCACCTTACTAAATTTAGACGTCTAAATTGATAACAGTAACTAGATTTATTCAAGTGAAATAGCATTTAAAAAGTTAGGCTCCTAATTAGCTAACTAAATCGGAAGAAGTTTGGCTTCTGATTGGTGGAATCAGAAGCTTGGTTGGTGGAAGCTTCTGATTAGTCTTCTTTTTAAACAACAAAACACTGACTTTTAACCGAACATTTTATGTATGATTTTCTATTAAATGTATACTCACATCAACTTCACTGACGTCGTTTTCCTCAGACAGGTTGGGAATGTGCACCTCACCCTTGACTTTGTCTGCTGAGCCGGCCAGCAAACCCTCCCACTTCAGCTTAATATCCCACTCGTAGAAGAAAATCAGCTTCCCTTTCCTGTTATTAGCCGTCGCCTCTCCCTCTATCTTCTCTACCTCCGTGATCTTACAGTCTATACCGTTTTGGGCTATATTTAAGTTATTCAACAGTTCTTTCAAGCGGTCTTTTGACCATGGCCCGGCGTTTTTCTCTGTCCAGTGCCAGTTGTTGACGTTCGTAGCATCCGGCCTCTCCTCCACGATCCATCGTGGATCACCTTCGCCCCATTTAGCCATGACAAACTATGCACGAGGTTATTCTAGACAGCTGTCTTACAATACGACTCGCGTCTTAGCCGTAGCTAACACGATTCTCCGATGAATTACACTATAACAAATGCAAACACAGTGGGAGTTTCACACAGAAATCACCACGAAATCACTTTAGCTTGTTCAATAAATCGACCGCAGCAAATTATTCACCGTTTTCGAGATTTTCGAGAAAAATCGTAGGACATGAGCAAAGCAGCAACAAATGACATTGACAGATCTCGTTTGACAATGACAGAGCATTGCTATTTGCTGACAGTAAAAATGTTGACCGCAACAAAACAAAAAATTCCCAAAATGCACGTAGTACCTAGGTAAATGCAATAATTATTATGAATAATTATCAGAAAGATAATATTATTATTGCCCATCGTTTTTGTGTCTCATAAGATAATAAATATATTATGTTTCAAACATTCTAAATACTCTAGCAATGTTAACTGAATATAAATGAAGTTAATTAGGTAAATTAGTTCACACTTCACAGTAAGGCGTCTCCCAGACAGACGCGGGCAGCGGTGGCGGTGGCGGCGCTGCGGGCAGTCAGTTGTTTGTACTGCCACCGCCACCGCGTGTGTCTGTGTCGTTCCTAAAACTCTCAAGTCATCCAACTGACCGCCGCGCGCCGCGGGCCGCCGCCACCGCCACCGCTGCCCGCGTCTGTCTGGGAGACGCCTTAAAGCATGGGCGTAGCGAGGATTCTATATAGGGGGGGGCCATAGGTCTTGGGGGGGGGGTAGATTAAGAAAATCCTAAACTTCGAATTCACGATATTTAACATAATATAATATTATAACAATAGTATTGAAGGTGAAGTAAAAATTAAAAACAAAATATGAGCGAGCGAACTGGGATTGCTCACCCCGCAACTCTCTCCGCTCCACGTTTAGGTATGACACTGGTCGGGGGCATGCGCGCGCGCCTTTTTAAATTCTCAGATGTAATGTGTGCGTTAACGCTTTGGAGTTTAAGGTTGGATTTGCTATGTTCGGTTTTGATACTTACTTCGTTTCGATGCGCTTCGACTCTGCGCTAATATAAATTGACCCTTAGCGACTGATCGCTCTTCTAGGGGGGGGCAGCTGCCCCCCCCTGCCCGTACCTCGCTACGCCCATGCCTTAAAGAATATTTTTTATGGAAATAGTAGGAAAAAAATCTTTTAAAAATTATACAGGGTGCAATTAAACCTTCCTGCCAAATTTTTTCCAGGGCTTAGAAATTAGAAGAATCCATTTAACCAAAAAAAAAATTAATTGTTATTTTTTTAATGAAAAAATTGAAAGGGCGTAGCGACAAAATGGTTTTTGTCGCGTAATTTAAAAACCATAAATACATTTCATATAAGCTATGGACAAATTAAAGTGTATACTAGAACCAATTTATGTACAAATTTTGGAAGCTTATATCACTCTCCTCTGTTGGCAAAATAGGAATCCCTTTTTTTACAGAGGTGTTTTTGATTGATTATTATGTGTTATAAAAGTTGACCAATCGTGTTATGCTATGGGTAATTCTGAATACTGACAGTGAACTTTAATTTCTTAGCTTTAGTCATTGCTGAGAAAAATGGACATCGCTACAGCCAAATTATCAAGGCGTCACCTTAACCCATCAAGCCCCGTAAGGACACCGGTTACCGAGACAACCGTAGAATACAATAGGATTTCCGAGAATCCCCGATCGAAGGATAGTGTTTTTTAGGATACCTAACTTTCGGAAGCTATTTCTCAACATTTCAGTACTGAGGTCTGAGTGATTATAATTTATAAAAGAAAAAATACATTTATTTTAATTTTTATTAAGGATCAATGTATCAAAATTTGGCAGGAAGGTTTAATTGCACCCTGTATAACGCAAAAAGTTATGTAAATCATAAATGGAATAATAATATTATTATAAGTAATTTAATACAAATAAGGAGGACTTCTTGGGCTTAAATAGGAATATTTAAGATATATAACATATGGCCCAACGAAGGCTTTTGTATTATTTAAACTTGTTAACTCATTGCTATCTGCAGCAGGGCAATCGCGCTAATTAATAAAAAATACAAAAATAACTTGTTTTGGGCTTTGGCATTCTTATTCGTCAGTTGTATAATATTATTACTCTTATTTCAGGGAAAACGCTTTAAATGGGCAACACTTCAAAATATGTTTCCCGTATGTTCTAGAAACCCATTGTAGCTAGCGTAAAAATGTGCAAACGTCATTCAAAAGGTTATTGCCAATGTTGCGACGAGGTAAAAAGTATGTAAAAACCACAGACATAATATGTAAAAACTTACTGAAAACCACAGTATAGCAATATAATATCCCTACAGTAACGAAACGCCTTTGATGTCGCACGATGCCGCCACCGGTGTAAGTACCAATCAGATATGCCAGGGTTGCCACTTGCCACGAAACGGGAAATAAAATAAAAATAAAATATTGTGCTTGTAATTAATCAGCGTGTTATATTTACATAATATTATGTCGTACTGCCAGATATTTACGTGAAACTTTATTTTTAGATGATTTGAGTTCTTTACTAGATGATGCGCGCAACTCCGTTGTGCCAAAACTCGTTAATCGCACGGGAACCGTACATTTTTCCAGGACAAAAAGTATCCTTTGTCCTTTCCCGGGACTCAAAGTATCTCCATGCCAAATTTCAGCAAAATCGGTTCAGCGGTTTGGGCGTGAAGAGGTAACAGACAGACAGACAGACAGACACACTTTCGCATTTATAATATTAGTAATAGTAATTACTAATTAGTATGGATTTAAAAATTTTATTAACCTATCAAGCCCCTTAAGCTCACCGGTGAGCAAGATACAATAGAATAACAATAGATTTCCAAGAATCCACGATCGAAGGATTAAAATAATGAAGACGCATTCGGATATATAAAATATCCAACAATATTTAATCATATTATAACAATTGGTAGGTACGGTAGGCCACACGTCAGGTGTAACAGAAGCACTTCAAAACTCGCTCTTATTACTTGCGCGGTAAGGGCGGTCCAAATGTCATAATGTTACACTTGATGTGTGGCCCTGTGTACCTAGCTCGGTAGGTACTAATTAGTATGTAACAGGGTATTTGTCAGTTTTTTTATTTTTATTCTATATTGTTTCTCTCCTTGTTACACTTCTTACAACGTAAACAATAAAACAGAAATGCAAATTGCAAATAAATTCCACCAAGGCCAACACAATATTAGTGTGAACTGTGAGTCGATATTATATTTTATGACAATTTAAATCCTTTTTGTTTTTTGAATCAGATTTACATATTCTGTACACTGAACACTTATTATATCCCATTGTTTATAAGATAAGTTATCGTTTTACAACACAAAATTCGTAGACAACGCGCCAACGTCACACCTGCGCGCAAATTCGTACAAACTCCGCGAGTTTGACGGCGCGGGCCCGCGCCGCCCGCTTCCCCGCGGATACCCCTCCGTTGCTCTGCGCAAGTACATTCGTTTCACTACTGTAGGGATATATATTGCTATACTGTGCTGAAAACCTTGTTTTCATCACAGGTTTTGATCAATATTATATTATTTATAATAAATTTATAATAATATTATGGTAGTAATGCATAAAAATTAAACCTAATAATTTAAACAAGATTTTATTTATAAAAACTTAGATAGGTAGTTTACAAAAATTAATATTAGTTTTAGAACTAAATCATAGATGTCGCTTTAACCTTAAGTTTTCACAATTGCCGCTAGATGGGGCACAACGTGTTATGTATATGCACTGATCTCTATTATACAAGTACGCGTACATACTTGTATAGAGATCAGTGTGTATATGTTACGCTCAAAGACCGAAAACGCTCAGTGAGCGAAAAAATGGCTCACAAGTCACAACGCGTTATGGTCATAGTGAAACGGCCACGACGCAATCACAGAAATACCACATAGCGAATTTCGTGTCGTGGCTGATGTGCTATTCGACCACAACGCGTTGTGGTAATCGTTGTGGTAATAAAAAAAATTGAAACCGGAGTGCTCGTGTGCGCAATACACAAGAGCACTCCGGTTTCAATGAAATCAGGCCAGTTAAGCAGGAGTAATTTTATAGCGCCCAAGTGTGTGCGCAATACACAAGAGCACTCTGGTTTCAATGAAACTAGACTAGTTACGCAAGAGTAATTTTATAGTGCCCAAGTGTGTGCGCAATACACAAGAGCACGTTACGCAGGAGTAATTTTAAAGTGCCCAAGTGCGTGCGCAATACACAAGAGCACTCTGGTTAAATGAAACCAGGCCAGGTACGCATGAGTTATTTTATAGTACCCAAGTGTGTGCGCAATACACGAGCACTGGTTGTTACGCAGGAGTAATTTTAAAGTGCCCAAGTGTGTGCGCAATACAGAAGAGCACTCTGGTTTTCATGAAACCAGGCCAGTTAAGCAGGAGTAATTTTATAGTGCCCAAGTGTGTGCGCAATACACAAGAGCACTCTGGTTTCAATGAAACTAGACCATTTACGCAGGAGTAATTTTATAGTGCCCAAGTGCGTGCGCAATACACAAGAGCACTCTGGTTTTAATGAAACCAGGCCAGTTAAGCAGGAGGGCCAGTTAACACGACCTGGTTTCAGAACGCGTCGTGGCCGTTTTCATTAGGGCCACAACACGAATTCGCGTCGTGGCTGTTTATAAAATATGCTCAGAACGCGTCATGGCTTTACTCGATTACCACAACGCGTTGTGGTCGAATAGCACGTCAGCCACGACACGAATTTCGCTTTGTGGTATTTCTGTGATTACCAGAACGCGTCGTGGCCGTTTTCACTAGGCCCTAGTGAAAACTCGTGGACTCGTGGCCGTTTCACTATTACCACAACGCGTTGTGAGCCATTTTTTCGCTCACTGAGCGTTTTCGATCTTTGAGCGTAACATATTATATAAGATTCTTGGTGTCTAACACGAAAAAATCGAAAATGCTCTAATCGTAGGTTTTGTTTCAATGTTGCAGTCATATAAGAGTCTTTAAAATATTATAATAATAATTAGATAGGTTCCAAGGTTGTCAAGAAACCGCTGTAAGCGGTAAGACCGCCCGTTTGTACAATATATTCCTATACCTACCTATTGTCTTATTTTAAATTGTAATTTAGTTTAAGTTGTACATGGTTGTACAAATAAAGAATTTTCTATCTATCTATCTATACTCTTGAATCCCACCAAAACATTCCATGTAAATATTGCCGAGATGACCACATAAGGTTTACCCTGTGAAAAAGATATGAGATCTCATGTGGAGCCAAGCTTCTGAATCTACGTAGCCTAACTCTACTGACCCTAAGTATATTTCAGTAAATATGTATGGCTCAGCTGTTTTGCTACCGTCGCGGAGGTGATACGAATATTTAGTTTCTGATCTGCAGTTAGTAACGAACAGCCGAGCCATACATATTTACTGAAATATATAATTTGTTTAACTTAGGGTGAGTTGGAAGAAGACAAATATATCTGTGAAAACCGTATGCAAATCGGATCAGTAGGTAGTTTTCGTGTTAAAGAAGAAACCACCTCGCCTTGGTGACGCCCACTATCGTAATATTTTAATTTCGCCATAATTTCAAACCAAACGTCCAATTTTAATCATTCAAAGACCAAATATTATCTACATAAATTGTACTTAGTGATGAAATAATAATTTATTTTGATAAGGATTAATAGCTTAAGTAAAATAATGTAGTTTAAATGTAGTCCAAAAAAAATCAAGATTTTTAAATAAAAAAATGGTTATTGTGCCTCACTCGACATAGATAGGTATAGTGTGTCGCGGACTTTTTTATAGATATTTATAAGATCTACAATTACTTAGAACATTTTATGGTTCTATCTTTTATAGTTTAGGCAGCGTACGCAAAATAAGTAACTTTTCTGGTTGATTTTTTACACCTTGCGTCTGAAAAACCCAAATATCTTACGGAACCCTATTTTTTTCGAAAGTAAAATTTAGCCTATATTCAGCAGAAATAATGTAAGATTCCAATGGTAAAAGAATTTTTCAAATCGGTCCAGTAGTTTCGGAGCCTATTCAGGACAAACAAACAAACAAACATACACACAAACAAACAAAAAATCAAATCTTTCCTCTTTATAATAGTAGTGTAGATTTGCTACAACGGAAACCAATTCTATGAAGGTTCAAAAAAACGGCGAAACACTTTGAGAAAAGGTAGGTAGTGCCCTTGCGCTTCGCTTGGCTCATCTCGGCGGATGCACTACCGTGCACCCAGATATAAAATTAAAATAATAATGATGTAAGAATTGACGTCATGTTAAAATAAATCGCTATTCACGATACGCTTATACAATAACACAACAAGACGTGTTATAATATTAATAAGTTCCATAGACTGCTACTGTATGTACCAACTACCAACCATCTAAAAAGAAAACGAAAAAAAAAACAGAGCTTCGAAACCTTTTTTTCACTGTTCGTTTTAATTTTTTTTGCACTATATAAATATAATATAATATTATGATTTAAAGTACCTACAAAACGTAACCGAATTGTGTTGCTAAATATATTTTATATTTCGAATGTGAATTATACATTTCGTGCATGAGTATGCTTGGAATGTACTTACGATAAAATTTGCATAATATATTTTATAACCCGAAAGTAGCGTCCACTTACAAATCTAGATTGAAAAATATCAATGGTTTTAAAACTTGTTATCTGAGTGAGGGAGATATCGAGTATTTCGTAACTGGTAACCAGTCTGAGCTGCGCCCGAGGCTCGAGAACTAGTGACACTTTGTATTCCATCTAAAATAAGTACAATGAATCCTCTGCGCCGTGTTGGCACCAAGGTTTGTAGTTTTTTTAATTGGTTCTAAATTGATCAAGTGCATTTGAAAATAGAACGTAAAAATAGAAATGCAAGACCCGCGTCTGTGCTATTCTGCAAATAAAAATGTTGAGTACTTACGTGATTTTTAACATTATAAAATATGTTTCTACGTTAAATTCAAATACATACATGTTATATCTATATATAATTGTTTATTTGCTTTTGTAATAAATTATAAAATATTAAAATTAATCATTTGAGTTAGCGGTTTTTCCGGTACATAATATTTTTTTTGCAAATACTATTTTTTGTACGGTGCATACCCAGGTAGGGCCCCCCCCCCTATTGGAAAAAAAATATAAATTTTCCTGGCAAGTGGGAATTAAAAACCGTTACCTACTCAGCGAAAAATGAAGTGTGGAAACAAAAATATAACTTTTCAGTCAGATAAAATAAAAGTCAATTTTGATGATTTTTTGTTTCAATATACTTACACACCTAACATATTTTATGTTATAAAAGACTGCTGACTTATTATTACTGCACTAGTAGCAAAGGACCCTTTTGTATGGTGTCAATTATAATCAATTTCTTCTCACAAACGCTAAATTGTCTGAGTACCTCAAGGAGCTTTTGATCAGAGGATACTCAACATCTTGTTTATGTACCATTATCTGAGATTGAGTATTTTATAATAATTCTTGATAATATATTTGATGTACTTACTTACCAAATCAAATGGAGCTTAGGAAGCAATATGAAACTAACTCTTCATTATTATCCCCTGAACCTTCTCATCGAAATTCGAATCATAAATAATCATATTATATTACAGGTGTTGGAGCAATGGAGGGCACCTGTTACTGTCGCCACCAAGGCAAAGTACAGCACTGAAACTCCACGACCACTGACTATGCTGACTGACGATGAACTGGCAATGAAGGAAACGAGTAAGTTTTGTGTTAATAAAAATTATTTTAAGTAGCGACACAGAATATAAACAATTAGTCCGAAATGGCAATTTGAATATAATCATTAATCACACTTAAATCTTTCTAATAAAAAAAGTACTTAAACATTAAAGCATGTAGTTATATGTATTTATTTTTCGATATAAATTTGGTTGGTTTATGAGAAATTACAACAAGTGCCAAAAGATACTCAGCTTCAAGATTTGAGTCGAATTAACGAGAATTTTGCAACCTTTATGAGCCTGTTAACGGTTATCACAAGCCTTAACCTTAACTCGCGTGATACGGGCTACGGCTCAAGGCCAACTCGCCGGCTCATTTATAAAAGGTTATTATCATTATGATTGTCAGTCCAAAGAGTTGTTTCCGTTTGAATTTTTTATTAGGATTTTATTGTTTGCTCAGATATACCTACCTATCGATTTTGTTTCATTGATTCTACTAGCTTCTTCTTTCCTGTGCGTTTAAATATTTTTAAACACACAAAACAAAGTACACTCTGCTAAAATGATTTACCAAAATCAAAAAACACTGTAGTCGTTGAAATTATTTACATTAGGTACCATACATATGGGTGGGAGGATAAACATAAATTATGATGTTTTGTGTCCCCCCGCCCCCGGTCATATCAGTTGTTTGTTGCTCTTATCGAAAGCAAACTTAGTATCATATAAGCAAACATATTCAAATACGTATTATTTATCACAAGATATTATGTTTATCAGTCAAATTTCGTGTTTGCCGGTATTATTACAAGTACTTTATGACAAGAGAGATAATATTGTCTTTGTGATAATACTAATAATACAAAAAGTTATAAAATTTCAGAAGTTAACATAGAAAACAGGACATGATGTCTAAATTAGGAATCAAATTAAAAAAAAATCCATCTTAGTAATGCCTTAATAGAGCTAATAAATACCTACACTAGAGCAAATAAATAAAGTAACAAACTGACTTAAAAAGCTTTAAAAACATTATTAATTGTGTCTTAATAAAGTTCTAATGCCTAGGCCGGCCTAGCAGCATCCACTAGTGAGTTAAGTAACTCATGAGGACCTAATTTTTATTTCATCTCCGAAACGATAACAAAAATTTTGTTCTTTGCTCAACGTTCGAGTCAGAGATAAACTTTGTTTTGTTGAAAGTCATATTGTAATATTTGATGATGATTACGTATGATATTATGTTATCTCTCCGATAATGTCATAATGTTATGAGTGTTTATTAACTACCTATAAGCACTTGGTAACAAGAAAAATATATTAATAATCAATTCACGACCTTGACCTTTCACACCCTTTTTCACAAAAAGGTTGCGAACCTCTGGATATATTTATAAACGAAAAAATATTATGACAGCGATAATAATTTTTAATTTTTTTATTAAACAAAATGGGTACTTCCAAGGGAAACCACAAGATTCTGAAATTACCAATACCTACGGAATTTGATATGATCTAACTAGGTACCTACATAATTATATTTTGTTTAGGTTAGCACTAAAAATTTCATAATATAGGTACTTAGGTAAGTAATAATAAAATATGAAATGTTTTCGATAAGACGTGAATTCAAATTATGTACCAAATAAAATTACTTTTAATTATATTATTATTGACTTCAATTACTTAGTTATTGGATGTTAAAATAATAAAAATATAATAATATAGAATAATGTTATTAAATATATTTTTAAAAGCCTATACTATACTATTAAGTATTAATTAATATATTATAATATTATATTTTATTAAGTGATCGTATTGTGTTGCAGTAAGAAAACTAGCCACTGATCAAATCGCGCCTTTGGTCAGGAAAATGGACGACGAACACAAAATAGACGACGGGATCAGACAGATGCTCTTCGACAATGGTGTAAGTTTTAATTATAAATCATTATAATAGGTAATATTTTATCCAACAAAGTGCAAAAATTCAAATTTAAATTCATACGCAGTTGCTGATTTGAACTTTTAATTTTTTTTTTTTTTTATAATTCGTCCGTCGGGACAGGCAAAGGGAGCGTTGCCCATACAGCCATTTCTATGCTTTCTCCATTCAATGAATGATAGTGAAGGCCGAAGCCAATTCTTTTATAATAACCATCTGAAATAGAGTTTTCATCAGGCCGAAGCCAATTCTTTGATATCAATAATATGAAATAAGTTTTTTCTTCAGGCCGAAGCCATTTCTCATGTTTTGATAGTATTTTACTGTCCCTTCTTCAATTTGACATAAATTGTCGTCATTGGTCATTGTTTGTATCTGTGTTGTTTGTCTTCATTGTGTTGACGTGGTCTTGACTCTTGACAGATGCCTAACCTAAAAAGTCTGCTAGTAAACAGTTCAAAGTTATGTACAATAAACAATATTTTATTACTAAAACTAAGAAAAACGAGATGAAAAGCAAATATAAAATAAAAGAGAATTATTTACAACCACAAAGTACTTATATATATTTAGGAAATTTACAACACATAACCGTTACAGAGAACTATCTCTGTGTTACTATATACAATCTCAAGATATAATATAGGTAATGACTGGTGAGTATTTATATTTTATTTATATATCACCAATAGTAGAAAGGACGTACTCATATATTGGCTTATAACAATCGGGTGTTTTCAGAAGCTGCTGAAGGGAGTGCGGGATGGCTTCAGCAGTTTTAAAGATATCCATCAAGTGATTAATAAAAATAAATCTTTGAAGAGTAAAACTATTACAAGTAAAGAAAATGTGATCCAAGGTTTGTTCAGAATGATTACAGTAATTACAAATGGGTGAAGACAATATATTCAATCTGTGAAGATGAGCATTAAATCGACAGTGACCAAGTCTAAGACGGCAAATAGTAGAATAAAATTTCCTATCATGAAATGAAACACCTTTAGTAAACCATGGGACTGACAACTCCTGTTTAATATTAGAATACCATTTTCCTTTGGTTTCCATGGTCTGTTTCCAAAAATTTGTAAATTCGATTTTAAAGGTTTCTTTTATTTTGACTAAAACATCAGATTCTGGAAGGCATATGTTTTTAATACAATGCTCCTGAGAACAAGTGGTTATAGCTCTTGCTAGAAAATCAGCCTGTTCATTTCCCTTAACACCAATATGTGACGGTGACCAGACTAAAACTATAATTTTTTTGTTTAATGTTGTTAATTTTGTATATTTTTCTCTAATATCATAGATTATATAGTTAGTTGTAGCACAAAATTTGGGGTTATTTAAGTTTTGAAGAACGCTAAGACTATCAGACACTATAATCCATTTATCATAAACTTGAGTTTCGATATACTCTAATGCAGACAGAACTGCTAAACACTCAGCAGTAAAAATACTTGTTAAATTTGGAAGCCTAATACCATATCCTTTCTTATCCTGTTTAATATATATGGCTGCTGATACCGCCTCAGAAGTCTTTGAACCATCAGTATAGACTTGTTGATAACCAACTAGGTTACTTAGTGAAAGGTAGACATCTTCTTTGCACTTCAGAGAATTATCAATTACAATTTTTAGTGGAAAATATTTAGAGCTAAATGTGCTCATATAGCAAGGCCATAAGTCACTTTCATGTAAGTTATAGTCTTGCTTTATTTTTACAATTTCAGGTAGGTAATGTGATAAAATAGAGGAAGAAGAAATACTCTGCAATTTTACAAGAAGAGGATGATTTTTTATGGATGAAATTCTCAACAAAAACCTGTATGTTAAATATTTAAAGCGAATTTTCAAAGGAGGGATGTTACATTCAACCTGCATTGATATTATGGGTGTGGAACACATAGCACCAAGCACAATCCGTAAGCACCTATTTTGAACTTTATCTAGTCTATCAACAAAATGTGGAATAGAAGCAAAGCATACATAACCATATTCAAAATGGCTTCTTACAATAGCCTTGTAAAGAATTAATAAAATTTTTGGATCAGCTCCCCAATATGTGCCTGCTAAAGACTTTAATATATTGCAAGCCTTTAAAGCCCTGTTTGCTAAGTAATCAATATATTTATTAAATTTGAAGGAGTTCTGAAAAATCACACCTAAGAATCTAACAGTATTGTCAACTGCTAACTTACTATCTCCATATTGTAGGACAATGTTTGTTGTTTTGCTAGGTTTTTTTGAAAAAACTAAAACTTTGCTTTTTTCAGAGCTGATGTCCAAGCCCAGATCATCATAATAGGCCTTAAGGCCAAGGAGAGCAACTCTGAGATTTTCAATAGCTGCAGACAAGTTGTCTGCAGTACAATATATAGTTAAGTCATCTACAAACTGTAGGTTAGTAATGTTTTGACCTAAGACAATATTTAACTTATATATATACAAAATAAATAGTAAAGGACTGAGAATTCCACCTTGACTTATTCCTTTGTAGGAGTACCTTGGACCAATCAGTTTATTTTCAAATTTCACAAATAATTTACGACCACTAAGAAAATGATACACCCAATTTACCAATTTTTCAGGTAATTGTAAAGAAGTTAAAATATTTGAAAGTTTTTCCAAATTGACATTATTATATGCGCCAACGACATCAAAGAAAATACCAACCAATATTGAATTACAAGACAGAGCATTGTGAATGTCCAAACAAAAATGAGTCAAGCTCTCTCTAGCCGAACGGCCACGCCGAAAACCGAACTGATTACTAGGTAAAATATGATTTCTTTCTATAAAAAATTCCAATCGCTGTTTAATTAGCTGTTCAAATATTTTGCCAACACAAGAACTTAAAGTTATAGGTCTATATGAATCTGCAACATTTATATCCTTTCCGGGTTTTAATATTGGAACGAGACAATCTGTTTTCCACTGTTCAGGAATCATGGAATGACACCACAATGAATTTAATAGATTAAGAAACAACTTCATATTATTGGTGTCTAACAATTTAAACATTTTGTAAGATAAACAATCTAGACCACAAGCAGAATCTTTACGAGATTTTATGGCTGCTTTCAGCTCTTCAAGTGTAAAACTCTCTACTAAAAAAGAATTTGAAGATGTTGTCACATTGGAATTACTGTTCTTATAATTATTTGGTACTGTATCTGGAGTATATTTATTTAAAAACTGTAATATCCATTCGCTATCAATGAAACTACTTCTAGGTGTATAACTTCGATTGAATTTTTTAATTTTCATCCAAATTTGGCTCATAGGAGTTAATCTACTAACAGATTTACAAAAATTTTCCCAAGAAAGTCTTCGCTCTTGTTTCAATATGCGTTTTTTATGTGCCTGAAGACGCTTAAATTCAACAAAAGTTTCAATACAAGAATTAGCTTTAAACCGCGCATAGGCTTGACGACAATCATGTACAGCCTTGGAACATTTTTCATTCCACCATACTAATGGAATTTTAACTTTTTTTTTACTGTTACTACAGGCAGAACTTTGAGAAACAGAATTAGCAGTTGGGGTGCAGAACTTAGGCTTATTCAAACCGTTGACAAATGTGCCACATTTATCAACAGTTTGAATTATAAGCGCACAGAATCTATTATAACTGTCGATTAAATCGCATGTTTCAATTTGAAAATTTTTTAGTTTCTGATTAACAGTTTTTTCATACAAATCCCAATTTACTGTTTTCAGATTCGTGTGAAGAGGAAAACTTTCAAATGTCTGTGACAAGTTACTATGAGAAGAGAATGATGGAGAAAGATTCAATGTTGTCAGAGTTGGTAAATGATAACTACCTAATGAGTCCGAAGAAACTTGCCATTCACAAAATAACGCTAACGACGCCGAAACAAAAGTCAGATCTAGTGCATTTGGCTTCCATCTATGCGACCCTACAGTGGTTGGACGTCCATCATTCAAGAGAACCAAATCATTTTCATCAGCGACATCTACAATATCTCTCCCTCGCGCGTCAACTTTGCCGCAACCCCATAAAGTATGATGCGCGTTAAAGTCTCCAGCAAAAATTATCGGTTTCGGAATAGTCTGTATTAAATCATTAAATTTTTTCTTATTAAATTCAGGAGTACAGCTTCCTGGGCTGTAAAAACTTACAATCGAAATTTGTTTCTGAAAAATTTGAATCTGAACAACAATATTTTGTAAAGAATCATCATAAAATGTATTAATTTTGTTATAGACTATAGTGTTATGAATTAATATGGCTACTCCATTGTGATTATTACCACAGTCATTTCTCACAATAGAGTATCCTTTCATGTTAAATGTGATATGTGGTTTGAGCCACGTTTCACTAATTATACAAATGTGGATGGAATTATCTAATAGAAATTTTTGTAGTTCATATTTGTTACTTGGCAAGCTTTGACTGTTCCATTGCATAATATTTACTTGGGCAGAGAATGTGAAAGATTATTATTTTTTTCTTTTATAGTTTCTTTTATTGTTTCTGAAAGAAGCTGTGAGTTTATGCTTGCATTTTGAGTCTTGTTCAGAGTAATAGCTTTAATTAAACATTCTGTGAGTAACGTAAGTGCGTTTTTATTTGAGAGAAGTACATTTAATAAGTCTTTACTATTTGTGTTTTCATTTAGTGAAGGGAAGTTTTGTAATTTATTATTAAAAAGGTCTGCATATGATGTAGTTGTATACTTTTTTTTATTTTCTTCTATTTTCATTTTTTTAACTCTACATTCTCCAGATATAGATAAATGGCTACCTTTGCAATGTACGCAAACAGCTTTATCTGGGCTTTGGGTACAATTTTTATAATTGTGAGCCTCGGCACAGATCGAGCAACGCTCTGCATTCTTACAAAACTTTGCTAAATGTCCGTATCTTAAACATTTATAACACTGTTTCACTGGTGGAATATATGTCGTAACAGGAAATCGCCACATATTTATTAAAACATATTCAGGCAATGATGTAGAGCACGAAAAAGTAATTGCCACTGATTGTGTTGGTTGCAGCACAAAGCTGTTGTTAACCTTAGCTTTTCTCATTAATCTACGTACACATATTACCCTTTTTGTACTACTCGAAATTGCTTTATAAATTTTTTGATTGGACATTTCGGTCGGTACGGAGTTGATGACACCAGTCAACTCCGTACTACCAGCTGGAATGGTTGCTTTTAAATTTTGGTCTCGTAAAAAAGTAGTATTTTCAAGAAATGCGTTAGCTAAGTTCGGCCGATTAAAATAGACTCCAACTTTGAATTTATTAATTTTTTTCAAAAACGATATTCCCTTAATTGATTGTTGGAAAATACGACTTAAACCCATGAGGTCGCGAGTACCTATAGGAGTTTCACCTGTGCTTTCTACAAAAACTACAAATTCAAAACCAGCTGCGCTGTCCTCTGGATAGCGTCGGCTGTAATCATTGACTCTATAAGGAGCATATTTGTTAGATTCCTCTGTGGGCTCAGACTGCTCAGAGCTACTCGACTCAGCCTGATCATCCACCGGACTAGACGATATTAGTCTCTTCTTCTTCCGTTTGGACGGCCGCTGAGACATCGCGGCGCGCCTGGTCCCGTGAAGGGACTTTTATATAATTAAAAAACTTACCAGCAGTACGAAGAAATAATTATATACAATTAAAAAATATATACAATACGACCAATATTCTACAATTATACAACTTTTTACAATAAAAATCAAATTAAATTTTCAGTGCTGAAAAAATTTTCAACTTTTCCCGCCACTCCCGAAAATCGAAATCTTTGAACTTTTAATTTTTTATTCGCCGGAAAAAAATCGGCGCCAAGTTTGACGTTTTGTTTTTTTTACGAAACTTTCTGAACAACTAAAGACATTCTTACATATTCCATTTCAGTTAATGGGTATAGAGACTCCGGCTGAATACAGCGGTTCCGGCTGTGGTTTCCTGACCATGATGTTGGTGGTAGAAGAACTGTCGCGGGTGGACCCATCAGTAGCTGCTTATGTGGATATCCACAACACTCTAGTCAACTCCCTCTTCATGAAAGTAGGAACAGAAGAACAGAAGAAGAAATATCTGACGAAGTTGTGCACAGAATACGTAAGAAGGCTTAGCTTTATTTTAGTCTATTTTGTAGGTTGTTAGTGCAGAATTGATTAAAAAACTAAGTATATCGCACTACGCATCTACGTCAGACTAAAGTCTAACTTAACGACTATAAGTATAATGTATTACTCGTAGTTGTAATAAGTTACCTGCTAGAAGTCAGTCATAGCTCATAATATCCATACCATACCCAATTCCTATTATGTTATTATATAGGTACAGTATCTTAGTTAGATACATAGGTACTTTTAGCGGGTTCTTTGGGTTGGATGGAGTATAGGAAATCAGTGGTGGCCTTACTTATTGCGAGGCCCAGGGCGGAAGGTCTGTGCGAGGCCCTTTGTCTTATGAAAAAATCCCTTGCGAGGCCGTTGCAAGAGCGAGGCCCCGAGCGGTTGCCCTGTTCGCCACACCTGATAGTATATAAACAAGAGACGTTACGTAACCATGAGCATCATTCCAGGCAGGCAGCTTCTGTCTGACGGAACCCACGTCGGGCTCCGACGCTTTCTCCCTCAAGACGGTGGCCAAGAAGGACGGCAACCACTACGTCATCAACGGCTCCAAGATGTGGATCTCCAACTCGGACGTCGCTGGCGTCTTTCTGGTCATGGCTAATGCTGACCCATCCAAGGTAAAACTGACGTACTTCAGTTTAAATCCTTTATAGTGTTGACTACAATCATCTACAATCTACATCTTAAATGTAGGTACATAGTTATGTAGACTAAAGGTCTATAGCTATGTCCACATTGTGCCCTTTCATCTTCAATTTTCATAATCTTTTGACATTCGAAATGTCAAAAGATTATGAAAATTGATGATGAAAGGGCACAATGTGGACATAGCGGCTAATATAAAAAATACCCCCACAACGGTGTCGGTGACGTTTCCCGTTTTTTTAAACGAGGCCAGTTACGCAAAAGTAATTCTAGTGTCCTTGTGTGTGCGCAGTACACAAGAACACTCTATTTTTTGCTCTCTTATGGCATAACCCAGTGGCATGGACGACCGACACGACTGGCGACTGGCGAGAGATCAGGCGACCGATTTTTTTATGTCCATAATATACCGACGCACTATTCAAGCATTATAACTTGAATAGTGCGTCGAATAGGCTCATTGCCTTTATGTTAATGAAGTTGCATTTAATTTTATGCCTCAGACTAATCTGTTATCCATAGCGTCAAGCCCCTACGCCTGTAGAATAATAATAAGCAATATTGCGTCATAATGATAAGTGATAACAAATGGGTCAATACTGCCTTATCAGAGCAAACAAGTCATCATAACATTTTGTTAATTAAACATTAATCTCACAAGTAGATACATACGTCTGAATATCTCGAAACGTCATAAAAGTTGCATATCAATTATTGTTGTATCACGTATGGCTAGAAAAATCTTCAAGGTCTATGTATATACCTACCTAGATACCTACTTGGTAGGTAGGTGGGTACTACCTATACATAGTCAACAACATTCTTCCGCGTTTGCCTATCACGGAATATGCACTAAAGATGTGTTTATTTTCTTTAACCAGCGTTTGAATACCTTTAACTCTCCGCAGGGTTTCAAAGAGACCAAAGACCTTTTAACTTTCCTCTCGTTTCTCTCATCAGTGCTAATGCCTTGGATTACTCCTCAGGGCTACAAAGGCATTACCACTTTCATCGTTGAGCGCGACACTCCGGGTCTAAGCGTGGCCAAACCGGAGAACAAACTGGGTATCCGAGCCTCGGGCACTTGCATGGTTCACTTCGACAACGTGAGGGTACCCGAAGAGAATATACTGGGAGAATATGGACATGGGTAAGTTTTAAGTTCTTTCTATAGGCCCTTGCGACTATGCCATAATCAGGATTATGGTCAGCCCTAGAATGGGTATTTGTAGCATAACGACTTGCAGATTCTGTGAGAATACTCATCCACAGAGGAAATTTGTGGTACCAACCCCAACCATATCATTCAATTTATGAGCAGCATTGGGTTGGAGACGGTACTCTAGTGCGAAGGAGTCACAATAGATCCTTATGAGTTATGGGTCGCAGTGACGTCAGGGCTACGACGACCAGCCTTTTAAAAAAATGGTCAGCACTCAGCCCTGAATTTATGTACAGGCAGTATAGGCTATGGTCTGTGGGCGGCAGCGTCGACCTATGGCGTTCTAGGATGGCGGAGAGTTCGTACATAGAGGCGACAAAATTAAAATGGCCTATACTCATAAAAGCCCTGGTTATGCTGCAGGTGGTAAAAAATTGTGGCAAAGCTATGATTCTGAATCGCGTTATCGAAGTTTTTAGTTTTCTCTGTATTTCTGCTATAGGTAAACTAAGAAAGTGCTTTGGTCTGACCAAGCATACCAACTCGTTGGGGCTTCCACAAATAACCACAAAACCATAATGCCTTCTCTTTTTTAAACAAACCACGGAAGACAAAGTTAACATTGATATTAATTTACCCAAGATTACACCAGCAATGCATAATTATGTGATGCATACACATTACACGTCATAACGGCTTAAGGGCCCGGGTTACCCTCGAAATTTTCATACATTCTTAATACCAAAATCATTTTCTCATGCGAAAATATTTAACATGTTTGAGTTATTTTTCAGCTTAAGATAGTAATTACCTAGGGTCCTGAACAAATTTTTTTTACAAAATATTTAAATACTAAAAAAAAAAAATTTGTGTTTAAATATTTTTTAGTAAATTTACTACTAAATATTTAAACACCAAAAAATAGACAAAAACACTAAAAAATATATAAATAAATAGTAAATTTACTACAAAATATTTAAATAATAAAAAATATTTTTTAAAGTTTAAATATTTTGTAGTAAATTTACTATTTATTTATATATTTTTTAGTGTTTTTGTCTATTTTTTGGTGTTTAAATATTTAGTAGTAAACTTACTAAAAAACATTTAAACACAAAAAATTTTTTTTTAGTATTTAAATATTTTGTAAAAAAAATTTGTTCAGGACCCTAGGTAATTACTATCTTAAGCTGAAAAATAACTCAAACATGTTAAATATTTTCGTATGAGAAAATGATTTTGGTATTAAGAATGTATGAAAATTTCGAGGGTAACCCGGGCCCTTAAAGATATCGCGGTAACATAAGTTCTACACAACTGGCTTTAAGACCAAGATCTTAAAACTTTCTCTCTTTCTCCCCACAGCTACAAATACGCAGCGGGTTTCCTGAACGAGGGTCGTATCGGTATCGCGGCGCAGATGGTAGGCCTCTGCCAGGGCTGCATGGACGCTACCGTCCCCTACACCCTCGAGAGGAAGCAGTTCGGCAACAAAATTTATGCTTACCAGGTAACTGACACATGCTTCGGTAGGAAAGGGCCTGTCGGATAAAGCCAGCTCCACGCGACGCAAAACGTCACAAGGTACTATCGAAATTTGAACGTGAAATGTCGCAGCAGCAGCGTAGTCCAGCCTTGTGCGGTCTCGCCTTAAGGGCCCGGGGTACCCGCGAAATTTTCATACATTCTTAATACCAAAATCATTTTCTCATACGAAAATATTTAACATGTTTGAGTTATTTTTCAGCTTAAGATAGTAATTACCTAGGGTCCTGAACAATTTTTTTTACAAAATATTTAAATACTTACTAAAAAAAAATTGTGTTTAAATATTTTTTAGTAAATTTACTACTAAATATTTAAACATCAAAAAATAGACAAACACTCAAAAATACATAAATAAATAGTAAATTTACTACAAAATATTTAAATAATAAAAAATATTTTTTAAAGTTTAAACACAATTTTTTTTAGTATTTAAATATTTTGTAAAAAAAATTGTTCAGGACCCTAGGTAATTAATATCGCTGAAAAATAACTCAAACATGTTAAATATTTTCGTATGAGAAAATGATTTTGGTATTAAGAATGTATGAAAATTTCGAGGGTACCCCGGCCTCTTAAATACCACGACCGCACTGAACAGCTTACTAGATAACTGGGTATCCAACAGTTTTGTCACATGTTTGAGTACTATTGGGCTTTTTGGATAAAACGGTCTCACAGGACCTACGCTTACCAGTGACCTTGCTAGTTAAATTTCGACGCTGTTTTGTCACACCTTCAGTATGAATGGGCCAACCCAGATAAAATGGTGTTTATCTAGACCAGGCGGCAGGTCATAAAGAATTAGCATGTTATAAATAGATAACATCGTTTAAGTACCTACGTTGTGTTTCAGCAAATAAGTGTAGTTACCTGGGTTCAGAATCCCAAGGGTTAGGGCAAGGCGCTTGCATTCCTGATAGGTATTATATCCCCATTATATAATATACTAGGATATGAAGTACAAAACACCAGAGAAATTACATGGTCACTCATATGGTGCTGCTTTGTCCTTGGGCGGCGGCAACCGGTTACCAATTAAGTACCATCATCTCTGGGAATTTCCTGTTCTGTTTGACAACATTTATTTCCCCCAGGGCATCAGCTACCAGATCGCTCACCTGCAAACGCAGCTGGAAGCCGCCCGCCTGCTCATGTACAACGCGGCCCGGCTCAAGGAGCACGGCATGCCGTTTGTCAAGGAGGCGGCCATGGCGAAATATTACGCGTCAGGTATGAAAATTACAGTGCTGATTAATTTTCAATTAAATACAAATAAAATAATAATAATTGAAAGTCAACCTAATTGATGTGTTATCTGCAAGGAATAAGCGGCTATTAATATTAATCAGGCAGCAGGTCGCCTGTATCAGATTTTTTGGGATTTCACAGAATCGAACATTCGCTTATTACTTAAGTATATAAAAGGATGTACATTGTACACGTAGTCAACACATTAGCGACGAGTTCAAATTCTGAACTACAAAGCGATGCTGGGCACTTCGATCATGCAACGAAACTTGCAGCATCTAGAGAAAACATCTCTAATCCTGTTTTCTTTTTCAGAAATCGCACAGACCCTAACATCAAAATGCATAGACTTCATGGGCGGTGTTGGATTCACAAGAGATTTCCCCCAAGAGAAATTCTTCCGGGACGCTAAGATCGGTACCATCTATGAGGGTACTAGCAACATGCAGTTACAGACCATTGCCAAACTCATCGAAAAAGAGTATACACAATAAGCTAAAATGTATTATATTTGTTGATATAAAATATTTTTACCTGTTTATTTGCTTTTTATTATTATCAAGTAAAAAGGGAATAGTTTATAATAAAAAAGCGGCCAAGTGCGAGTTGGACTCGCCCATGGAGGGTTCCGCTGTCCGCAGCAGCAATAAGGTTTATTTTTATGAAATTAAAATATTTTTGATTTATTTTTATATTTCAGTCGATTTAATGAAATTTAGATTAAGGTTTACTATTTATGACGTATAAAAAAAACTACTGGCTAGATCTCGTTCAAACCAATTTTCGTTGGTAGTTTTTATAGTAATCTACATCATATATTTTTTTAGAATTATCATGCCTCTACTTTAGAAATTAGAGGGGGGGACACACATTTTTCCACTTTGGAAGAGTCTCTCTCGCAAACTATTCAGGTTAGGAAAAAATGATATGAGAAACCTCAATATCATTTTTGGAGACCTATCCATAGATACCCCACACGCATAGGTTAGATGAAAAAAAAATTTTTTTGTTTTAGTTGTACTTTACTATTTATGACGTATAAAAAAAACTACTGGCTAGATCTCGTTCAAACCAATTTTCGTTGGTAGTTTTTATAGTAATCTACATCATATATTTTTTTTTAAATTATCATGCCTCTACTTTAGAAATTAGAGGGGGGGGACACACATTTTTCCACTTTGGAAGAGTCTCTCTCGCAAACTATTCAGGTTAAAAAAAAATGATATGAGAAACCTCAATATGATTTTTGGAGACCTATCCATAAATACCCCACACGCATAGGTTAGATGAAAAAAAAAATTTTTTGTTTCAGTTGTACCTATGGGGACCCCTAAAATTTTAAATATTTTTTCCATTTTTGCATCAAAATCTTAATGCGGTTTACAGACTACATCTGCTTACCAAGTTTCAATAGTATAGCTCTAATAGTTTCGGAGAAAAGTGGCTGTGACATACGGACGGACGGACAGACAGACAGACAGACATGACGAATCTATAAGGGTTCCTTTTTTGCCATTTTGGCTACGGAACCCTAAAAATGATAGAATTTTATAATAATTGACAACATTTTATTTTTAAACTTTTATATTTACTATTTAAATCTACATCTTTGTACATTTAATAAACCAGAAAAATTATCACATACTAAAAAAACAGTGAAGATTGAGCCTTACCTAATCGAAAACAGCGGCTGGTAAGTATAATCAGTTATTTTCGAGACTATTATAATATCAGCTTGACTAATAAGACCAAAGGTTCATGGGTGTGACATTGCTTTGTAAAATAATCATGATGGTATGACATAGTTTGGTCTGGCCTCCATGTGTAGAGTAGAGCTCCGTCTTCACTTTTTCTCTTGCGATCCTATGATATCTATTTAGGATCATGCGGCAACTTAAATCCAACCAAGTTTGCTGTGTCCTTAACGCTTCGCTCACCCTGTCCCTTATACTCAGTATTTATTTCCTTGTATTTTCTTGTATTGTACAAATAATCTTTGTAAGCCTTAGCTCGGTAATGCATTTCGTCTGCCGCTTTGCATAGCTGTTGGTCAGTGGTTTGGTATTTTCTGTACTGATCCAGGATGTATTTCACAGTATCATTTTCTGTCAATTTCGGTGTGCTACTCTGCCTTCTTATTTCAGATAACAGCTGTCTTAAAGTAACCAAACCTGGTTTTGTAGTAATCGATGCCATATTGACTTTCCTTGAAAAAATCAAACTGTCAATTTTTCAACCATTAAAGATGTTATAAACTCTTCGGCGTTTTCATAAGTAGGTTTGTCTCGTTTAACCCAAAAGTCTGATGGCAAAGAATCTAGTTTTTCTTTAGTAAAATAGTGAATAGATGTGTCGTTAAATATGTCTTTGTGAACAAAACTGTTTTCTAGATTTATTTCTGTTGTGTATAATGATATTTTGTATATGTATGGTACAATATCTTTTATCAGACGACTAGGTTGATTTTCAATAAGGGATGTAAAACTATTGCAAATGAGAATACAGTTATGTAAGTTAGATCCCCAGTTGCTCCAAAGAAAGTTATTTGTTAGTTGTTTCGGGCAGTGAGGAAGATACACAATTGTAACACCTTCTTTACAAATTATGTAACTTCCTTCATTATTTTCTTCAATAACATTGATGTTTATTGATTTCAGCAATGCACACTCGCTGGTAGAAAATATAGGATCGTGTACACTGACTTTTTCAAGTTTTAAAGCCTCTTTTATGCACAATAATAATGCAAGTTGGTATTGAGAAATTAAGCACTCTCCTACATGACCAAGTCCAAAACAAACTATTTCTACAACTTCTTTATGTTTTAAAATACTACTTACAGATTTATTTACGTCTGTAGAGTATGTAGAATTGCGTAAATCTTCAACGCACGACAGAATTCGCCTGTAATAAAAAAATTATATTGAAACATAACATAACCTAAAAAGTAAATTTTCGAATTCAATCGCTTTATTACCTGCGAGCTTTAGGTATATCTATTTCAATATTTTCTTTTACAAATGTGATATCTTTTTGGGGTAATTTCTTCGCTTTGCCCTTTTTAAAACGTGAAATTATCTGAAAACCATCACTATCGAAGGTAGGTTTTGACATTTTATTACAAA
Organism: Plebejus argus; assembly: GCA_905404155.3. NCBI lineage: Eukaryota > Metazoa > Arthropoda > Insecta > Lepidoptera > Lycaenidae > Plebejus > Plebejus argus. The sequence goes on along the minus strand of FR989941.1, from coordinate 1,870,253 downwards.
ATTTTGACGTCTGTCAATCTGTCATTTGCCTGTCAAACGATTTTTTTTTCTTATTATGGCACTTCGACTATAAAACCATGGCCAATGTCAAGTAATGGCGGGAAAACAATATTCTTGTAATTTTCAGCGTCGTTTTTAGGGTTCCGTACCCAAAGGGTAAAAACGGGACCCTATTACTAAGACTTCGTTGTCTGTCCGTCTGTCTGTCTGTCTGTCTGCTGTCGCCAGGCTGTATCTCAAGAATCACTATAGCTAGACTTCTGAAATTTTCACAGATTGTGTATATCTGTTGCCGCTATAGCAACAAATACTAAAAACAAAATACATATAGTCCGACAAGGCTTTATATGAATGTGTCAATGATGTTAAAAGGCGCTGCTGGTAAAGGAGAACTGTCAAACACATGTCAAAAATGACGTTTTTGTATGATAGAAGCGTTTAGTTCCTTTTCTCGCCACGTTCATGTAGAGCCTTGTCGAACTATAATATTAAAATATTAATATTTATTTTTTCGGCCTTTTTTGCTCGACATCAATAATGGCAAAAGATAGGCACTTGAAATTTTCACAAAGGCCATATATGTATGTATACTTTAATAATTAATAATAATATTTAAATAAAATAAAAATTTAAGGGGGGCTCCCTTAAAAAAAACACAATTTTTGGCCTATTTTTGCTCTATAACGGTACGGAACCCTTCGTGCGCGAGTCCAACTCGCACTTGACCGATTTTATTCTATTTCGTCAGGTCCAAAGTCTAGTCAAAGTCTAAGTAAAAGTCAATACAGTCAAAGGGTCAAGTCGGTCGTTTCAGTAAAGTGGTAGACGCTTTACTGAAACTTCCGATGGAGTTTTGGAGGGAACACAAAATAGCACGTTTCTGAATTTTGTATCACTTTCCTACACTTGTGCACGATAACGAATGGTTAATATTCTACGAATATTACATATTAAAAACCCAGTTAACACAATTTTAGGAAAGTACTTAAGGACGCTATTACAAATATCAGCGATTTTCCGGTACCCTATTAAAGAATTAGGAGTCAAACTGCGAGGATATTTTGGTTTCAAATGAAAGATAATATATTCATCTCCACGACTGTACCATAAAAATTCCACAGCCGCATACAAAATTTTCACATAAAATACGTTTTAACCATCACAATAATCGCAAAATATGAAAAAAATGGGGTCTGATTAGGTACCTTAATATCTAAATACACTGAACTGAGGAAAATAAATATACAAAAAAATTGTTGCTTATTTAGTCCTCTATAAAGTCCGCTAAAAATTTTATATAAAAATAAACAACTTTTCCAGTTATAAGAAAAATAATAAAATTTCTCAAATTTTTTCATACATTTTCGCCATATCAAAAAACGCGGCGAGCGTCGTAACCGCCACTGTACAAGGCGCGCTAATATGAATCTTATTTTAATGTTATTAACGTCGATATTCGTACTGACAGACATCCGACCTGCAAATTGCATTCTTAATACAAAAACACAACACCACTCTTTCACATTCCCGGGAAAACCCCAAACTATTTTTTTTTGTTTTATGTACAGCCTTAATTTTTTATAAAAAAGGGGGCAAACGAGCAAACGGGTCACCTGAATATGGAAAGCAACTTCCATCGTCTATGGACACTCGCAGCAGCAGAAGAGCTGCAGGTGCGTTGCCGGCCTTTTACGAGGGAATAGGGTAATACGGTAGGGGAGGGTAGAGAAGGAAATAAGGGAGGGTAGGGAAGGGAAAAAGGGTAGGGGATTGGGCCCTTGGATTTGGTTTGATATTCTGACGTCCGACCGGATCGCCATGCCAGTCGCCAGACCACGCGACTGGCACGGCGGCTCTGGACTTCTGGAGTCTAGACTCTAGAGTCTAGCCTATAATAGAGAACGTGAAGGAACTAATTATAGGTGATCCGATAGGTCTCAATCCGGCTATTTGAATTGTGCTCAATTACGATTGTCGGCGTTTGTGGGTGACCAGACAACTAATGAAGAACATAACACATTGAGGAGTTTTTAAGTTAGAGTGTTGTTAGGCAGTTCCGGTATGTAGGTCACTTGCTAACTTATAGGCTGGAGGATGACGCTGACATTGAGCGAAAGCGGCTCTCGCCGTCATTCAGGGCTAGCATGATCGCTCGACGTTTTGCCAATTACAGTAGGGACGTTATGACCACACCTTTCAAGGCGTAGGTATTGCATATGCATACGTACTACACTGTACACAGGCTGTCAGCTTTGGATGACGTTCAAACAAAAGTCGATGAGCCGTAGAGTTCAGTATACCTAATCTATGCATATCGAACCATACCTACTAATATTATTATAAAATATGCGAAAGTGTGTTTTTCTCTCTAACATTAACGTACCTGGTAACTGTACGTACATTTTCCCACAACAAAAACCATCCCATGTCCTTTTCCGGGACTCAAAGTATCTACATACCAAATTTCATCAAAATCGGTTCAGCAATTTAAGCCTGAAGAGGTAATAGACGGGCATTTTCATTTAAAATGGCACATGTTTGTTATAACTGCCCCCAAAAACTAAAAATGGAATTTATACTTTTTCAGGACGTAATATAACGGGAAATATTATGAATTTTATCATTTAGGGAAAAAATCCATAAAATAATGTATATTTATTTAGAAATCAGCTTTAAAATCAGGAGACTGGTCATTTTTTTGTCTTGATAGTAACAAACTTCGAAATCCAATAAAAAATTAAGACTACAGCAAAATAAAATTAAACAGTCTGGGATTGCTTTCAAAGTGTCTATGTATTCAAAATAATAGGGTTTCCTTGGCTATTCATTAATCTAATATTATTAAAATTCAATAAATAGGTCTGTTGCGTAACAAAATGTCTTAGATCAGGTTTTATTTTTCGTCTATTTTTTTCAACTGATATAATTTTGATAAAGTTTGAATAGAAATTGAATTCCTATATGTTACTCTTTTTGAGGATATGATCAAGTACTAGTAATTCAAATTTATCAATTTATTATTAATTAAGTTTGTGAAAAATAAATCGAGACTGTTACTAAACTGACTCGCGTCGTTACACAATGGACTTTTTAGGGATAATGTTCACTATCACCAGTCTCGAAAATAATGACACAGGAACTGAAGAAAATATATTTATTTATATTTGTATACAATCATTTATATTTAACGAACATAATAATATTATGTTTGTGACAGATTTCTTTTTTTCTTCTTCCTCGGTTATTTCAGATACCTTTTTTCTTTTAGCTTTTAACCAAGCCAATAGTTATGTCTTACTTCTTCTGCCTTTTCTGGGTTGTTCTTTAGTTTATTTCGGTACCTCTGAGCTCTGTCAGCAGATGTAAACGGCATTGTTACCTGTCAAATAATAATATTAATCAAATTTAAACGTTTTCCCATTAATTTAAATTGAAGCTACATAGCAAAGAGAAAAGTACTCACAATTCCCTACTCAGAATTTGCAGATTTACGCATATTATGATAGGTATGTTCGAAAAACCAGGCGTAGGTTAGAGATAGGGGTAGAGGCAGGGGTAGGCGTGGGGATAGAGACAGGAACAGGTGTAGGGGTAGATGTAGGTAGGCGTAAAGTAGGATAGGGGTATTGTTAGGTTTGATAGTGAACACCTAGCTTTACTTGTCCGTTGCGTAACGTTTTTGTCCGCACCATTATAACGGTGACTAAACGGACGTGACGCCAGTGGTTCATTTCCGAAACAAAGTTAAATTATCCGAAGAATATAACAAGATATCTTAAAACTAATACAAATATGTTTACATTATACATGAAAGCACATATTGCACAATAACAAAACACGACCAAGATAATAAATTTAAAGTAAATCGTGCTACTTACCAGACAAAATTTCGTAGTTCGATTTTCGGCTCAACAAACGTGCGCTCGCTATCCTTCACTTGTCGCAACTGAAGTCAAAATAGCTGTTCAGTCAACGACATTTCTACATTAGGGTTGTAATAATAACAATACTTCCCAAATAAATAGGCGATATCGTAAAAAAAATAGCGTTACTATCCCAGACTGTCCGTAAAGTTCAAATGTTAGGGACAAGCTTCTATTTGATTTATTTAATAATTTTACTATAAAACAAGTATTAAGTATAGTCTTTTACGTAATAACCGTCTATTTTGCAACCAAATTCAACCGTCTGCACCGTTAACAGTTGTTTTAATACAAGCAATAAAACGATTCAAAGTTAGGCAAACCGTATCGGGACAGCATAAAAATTGTACTTTCTGAATCTTTAAATGGCAATAAAATAATCAATTTTTATACAAATTGTATACTTTGAATCTAATTCATAATTACATTCTACATACTTTTGGGGAAATTCGTTGTATACTAAAGAATATGCAGTTAAATACTTATTTAGGTGCTTTATTTCTTCGGGACAAGCGAAAAACAGCACGCGCCACTTAAAGTGAAAATGCCCAGACACACTTTCGTATCTATCATAATATTAGAATGAACTATTATAATTTATAAGTATTATAACTATCCAGGAGGGAGCCTACGCCAGCCTGCCATGATTGTGGCGCTGCGGAGGACAAGGCCCAGCACACCCTCGAGGTGTGCGATCGATGGGCCGTGCAGCGCCGTGATCTCATGGCGGTGCTTGGGCGGGACCTCTCGCTCTCCAGCATGGTTCGCTGCATGCTTGAGAGCGATGAGGCCTGGCAGGCGGCGGTCTCTTTCTGCGAAACCATCCTTTCGCAAAAAGAGGCCGCGGAGCGGCGTAGGACTGGAGTGCGGAGACGTCGCTATGCGAACCTCCAATAACTTCCGTCCCACGGGGCTTCGGGTCAGGATGGGAACCTGCCCGGCTTAGCTAGTCCCGGCACCGAGAGGAACGCTTTAGTTTGCCTAAGCGTTCCCTAACTTTGGTGGAAGTCCGGTCCCTATTGAGCTAGACCGGCCGATCGTGGAGGGAGTCCCGTGTTAGATAGATGGGGTACATCCCTCCTTTATACGGCTGAAGGCAAACCGCAGGTGGTTTTAGTGAATATGAGTCTCACATACCCGCGGGGTGCTGAGGCACATACCCAACCCGGGGGACCCATGAGGGTTTCCCCTGCGCATCAAAAAAAAAAGTATTATAACTATACAAGTAGGTTTCGTTACACAACAAGTTTGGGAACCCCTGGAGTACCTATTTGCTACCAGCTACCGACAAATAAAACGATAATAGCCGGTACATTGAGCGTTATTGAAGTCTTTGTGTTTCATTGTCGAGTTCCCACACAAAATAGAGGCCTTGGTCAAGTATTTAGGTTAGGAAAATTGTCATTGCAGGGCAAATGATGCGGCGCATAGCCAATGTATTGTCCGATATTATACTGCCAATAAAAAAAGTTTATTCGGAGCACGCGTCTGTATTGGTTCCAACATACCGTAGCACAAATAAGGCAACAATCGAACGACATTATTGCTAGGGCAAGTTTAGTCACAGGACGTTTTCGACCGTGTCGAAACGCGCCAAAACGCGAGTGTTGCCAGTTAAAATAATAGTGAGAAAAGTGGGGAAAATTCTTAAAAAATATAAATTTTTAGGACGTTATTAAAAATGTAATAATGTGTAATGTTAAATACAAGTTGTTAAATTAACAATTGGTTTAAACTGTAATTATTAATAACTCTCTAGTACATAAGTATCTACTTTTGTCATTAAATAAACTATAATTGCTACCTTCTAAAAGTTCTAAAACCAATAATTACGTAGTAAGTGCCTCGCGCTTTTCATAGGTAATTAGAAAACTGTAGTTTGCAATAATTTAGTTTATATCTAACCGTGGTCGTATGCAGTGAGATAAATCGTAAGCGTGACTTTAAACAGTGCAATCGATAATTTTGTGATAAAATATATCTAACGTAAAATAACCACCTCTTTCTATAAGAAGTCGGTTAAAAATGGATCGGTATATAGTGAGTCGTCACTCGAAGCGTCGGAAGAGCAATGATGGAATGCTGGCGCGATGGAGGAAGAACTACGTCTCTCATCTGCTGATGAAACATATGTGGATACGAAGAGGCTTTGATCTCAATGTAAGTTATTACTTATTATTCTAACCTCAATATATTTTTAGGTGTGACTTCTACGTTAGTAGTAACTTCTAAGTTTCAGATTCTTCACAAACTGAAGATCTTCTCTGAAGAGAATTAGGGTGTCAAGATAACCATTATGAGTCGTGAGGCTCGTAACTCATGATGGTTAACTGAGACCCTAACAAAATTACTGTTGATTGGCATTAAATCCTCATAGTAATAATAATAAGCCCGCAGGGCAGCTTGTGGCGAGCTGTTGGATAGTAGCCACCCCACGTACACGAGTGCTCCCAGGGAAGCCCCTGTTCTCCATCTCCGGCTTGCCTTCACCGGCCGGTTGGAGTGAACACTGACGGAGAATCAGACCCTACCTTGTGGAGGAGTGGAGTCGTGAGAGCTTCGGCTCGGAGGGAGGATGTGAAGTGTAAGTGGTGAGTGGGCGAAAGTCCAGCGAAACCTCTCCTTCCTCAAACCGCCCTGTCAATGTTGCCACGGTCTTGGTGCACCTTGCGCGCGGCCATTTTGAGGGTCCCATTCAAAGAGTTGGCGAGTTACCGTCTGCCAACTTTATGATACATGTTAGTTGTTACAACGTTGTATCGGCAGAAGCCACAATATTCCTTCCATAGTCACAGTTACCAGTCCACTAGCACCTCACCCCCATAGCCCGATATCATTTTAATTCTATTCCCTGCAATAGTCCTACACTGAACTGGCTTTCCTTGGTCGTACTCCTATAGTGCAGAAAGGGAGAGTCACCAGCCGGTTTCACATTACATCTAGATTAAAACTGTGTACCTAACGACTAACGGGCCAGCTACGTGTTGGCTTCGGCCTCACGCATGCCATCCAAAGGTCCTAAAGGGATTTAATTGCCCGTGAGCTAGGAGTGCTTTACACAAACATAATAATATCTAATATTTAATAATTTCCTTGCTCTTGTGACTCCAACTTCAATTCAAATGACAACATTCTCGTCTTGGCAAATCGTTTTTATCGTGGGAGATTCGGGGTACGAAAAATTGCAACTTGCTCACCATCATTTTGACGACCTCTGTGGCTCAGTGGATAGCACGTTGGTAGCTTAAGCCGGAGGTCGCGGGTTCGAATCCCGCCGACGGAACAAAAAGTTTTCAAAGTTCCTGGGTCATGGATGTGTATTAAATATATTTATCATATAATAAAAATCTTAAATATATGTATAGTATAAAAATTATTAAATATATTTCCGTTGTCTGGTACCTGTAACACAAGTCCTTCAGGTACTTAGCACAGGGCCAGATTGACGTGGTGTGAAGCTTCCATAGATATTATTATTATTATTATATTATCATAATATGCATTAGAGCAACTTTCGCTGATGATAATGAATAATTTTCTTTTATTGTAAGGATACTAGGTATTGCACATTTTTTCTTACATAACGAACAAGGTTGTCCTTATTTTAATTGTACCTAAGTGTTTAACATGTCTTAATTTTATTTTAGAAATATTTTCGAGATAAACAATCGTTAAAACGAGTACCTATAATATTAAGTAACTGTCTAAAATTACACACCAACATTAAAATCTGTGTCAAACGTACGAAATTCTCAATTTTAATTATTTCAAGGTAATTATGGCATAATGAATTTCTCGTTGTTTTTATCTCAAGTTTAAATCTGTAAGTTGTAACTAACACCTTGTAATAAAGAGTTAAGTGTTGTGTTAATTATTATTTATTAATGCAGAAATTATTGTAAGTTACTGTCACATTTAAATTTGAAAATGGAATTGCGAATTTTACGGAATTTTTAAACCAGCAACACTGAATTAAATTTCACCAATGAAGAGTCCCGAAAACACATACCTATTCACAGTCGCCGACTTTTTTTGCTGAAAACTTCTCTGAAAAAAGGAATACGACACGACGACGTGACTGAAAAGAATAAACTAAGTACACATCTTTTTTAGGGTTCCGTATTTTCTACCAGGATTTGGTAAACCACTAAATAAACTCGCTTTTCATTGGACTCGACCTTCTGAAATGGAATTCCTAGAAAATTATGTCCCTATGCCCTAATAAAGAGTAGAATACGAAATTATTTGGGTGCACTTTCACTTTGCAACGAGGACGAAATTTAAAATCAATAGTGTATTGAAATACACCGGTGAACTAGCAGCAGACTACGAATACTAAATTCGGAGTCTACTATAGATTGTGTGACCAGTGGCGACAGAGGCGGCGTAAGGCCGGTGTGGGCGACCGCCCACGGCCTCGTGGTCCTAAAGGCCAAAGGGGCCTAGCGCGGCGCGCCCCTTGGACAGCGCGTTTTTTATCCCAGCGGATTTACGAGTATCAAATAGATCTTTCAACAAAATCCGTCTTCTTGCATCATCCATCAGGGGGCCTCGCAAAATATACTAATATTGCCCACATAAAATTTAGGTCTTGCGCCGACACTAAGTGGCGACATGGTGGCATTTGAATTGTGATAGCTTCCACTTTGGCCCCTGATGATATGAATTGCCACCTGAAGCAGCTCTGGATTTACGTATAGGCAGTATAGTCTATGGCCTATACTATGGGCGGCAGCGTCTTAGGGCGTCCTAGGGAGGGCGGCATCGTTCGTACATGGGGGCGGCAAAATTAAAGAGTCCTATACCTTCTCATAAAAAATTTAAACCTGGCTCTGCCACCAAGATTGCTAAGCTGTCTATAGGAAATCATGGACGAATAAGCCCACAGAAATAAATCAAGATAGAACGGCGACGCGCGTGTGTTATAACTTATAAGGAATCGCTCGTGTCAATTTTTGCTTTGCTTTTAGTTCGAACAAATAACCCCGTGGAAAGAAAATATACCTACCTCCTTTTGACCGATTCACTTTCGTACTTCTGTTTTTACAATTAGACACTGCACAATAAGGCATTTTTGCACAACCGTTCTGGTGTAATCAAGTCGAGATGTGCGCGCTGACTGAATGAACGTTCAATGAATCTTGCAAACTTGTGCAAGATTGAAACACGCGTACTCCACCCGCTTAGCCGTTCTATCTTGATTTATTTCTGTGAATAAGCCCCTCTACTCGTTCGTAACAGCTTGTATTGGTCCTTCTTGATTCATGGGCCAGTGTAAAAACTAAACAGGTTGCATAAAATAATTATTTAGATCCTCCGGGCATACTATTCTTTCAAAACTAGTTGTGTCATGTAAATCCAGCTAGCAGCCCCAGTTTTGTAAATAGGCCGTAGCAAAGGCTGCGGTCTAGGGGCAGCATCCATAGGGGACCGACAGATTTGCACTGCCAATTAGGAATTCTTAAAATTACTTTTAGGAAGTCTTTACAATACTTTTCTGTCTCAAGAAAGTTTGCGGAACACTTATGTTGATATCGCCATAAGCAATTATGAATCTGTATTATGGAGAAAGTTGTTTAGAAAATATGTACTCTATCATATCATGGGTTGGCTACTTTATGTTCTTCTAATCACGCCATTTGTCAATAAACTATTATGTCATACATACTACTAATTGGACTGTTCTTCTGACGAAATATCTTTGATGGCACGAAAACTAAAATTTGGGCTATTCTTGCGGGCGTACGTTATGTATTTTGACACGAAAGTGGCTTCAAAAGGATAATCTGCAATGTTTTCACGCTAGACGTCAGCACCAGCACAGACAGTAAACAAAACGTTTTGTTCGACGTTTGACGTTTCTGTCAATATTCTGATATGACGAGTGCTACATGTCAGATTTTAGTCGGATTATTTACTGTATGTGCTAGTAGCGCTCTCTGCTTCGATATTTGTGTAATATTTCCTACTAGATGACTCCGTTGCTTCGTTAATCTCACGGGAAACGTGCGTTTTTCCAGTCTAAAAAGAATCCTATGTCCTTTCCCGGGACTCAAAGTAGCTTTATACATATAGTCTATAGCAAATTTTAGCAAAATAGGTTCAGCACTTTGGGCGTGAAAAGGTAACATACAGACAGACAGAAAGATTTTCGAATTTATAATATTAGTATGGATTCTCTTACCTCGTACCTCGGTCTTCGGTTCTTAGACACTGCGACCTCGGAGAAAACCGGCATGAAATATCGCTGACGGCTGGTGGACGGCTGTGTTTTTTCTATTGAGTTAATACTGAATACAGATAGCCCAAGGTTAGGCACACAATAACACTTTGTAATGAACTGTTGCGTCGTCAAAAAAATAATGGCCCCACGTTGGGCGCCAGTCTAATACAGTACAATCTTTATTGAGCCACAAAATAAGTTGGAAACATAAAGTTTTTACACACAATATGAAAACAAATTTCGGTTTCGTTTGACAGCTCGAGATTGTTGCTCTATTCCGCTAGGTATATTAACTTTATGTCAACACCACAGAACCCTTTGTACCCGAGTCCGGCTCGCTCTTAGCCAGCTTTCCGACCGTGTGTGGCGGCTATAACAACATTTATTTGAATTTCGAACGCGTATGTATTGTTTAACTATCATTGACCTACCAGCTGCTGCTGACCAAACAAGGAGGTGTTATGACAGATCGTTCGTTACTTATTACCCCTGACAGAATCTTAATGCCCTTGATATAAGGATCACTTTTGTATAATGGTACATTGAAAAAATAAACGTGGCATGTACATTGTACAGTGTGCACTGCATATTGAATGCTCATAATAATAATATGTGACATTATTCTAAACACGGACCAATGCACATTTACCTAATACACCTAAATAAGAGCTATGTTAGATAATGGACTTCTAAAGTAGAAAGTTTGGTAAACCGTAAACATAAATTGTTAGTTTTTAGGGTTCCGTACCAAAAGGGTAAAAACGGGACCCTATTACTAAGACTTCGTTGTCTGTCCGTCTGTCCGTCTGTCTGCAGTCTGTCTGTCTGTCTCCAGGCTGTAACTCAAGAACGGTAATAGCTAGAGATTTGATATTTTCACAGATTATGTATATCCGTTGCCGCTATATAACAACAAATACTAAAAATAAAATATAATGAATATTTAAGGGGGGCTCCCATACAACAAACGTGATTTTTTTGGCCTTTTTTGCTGTATAGGTACTTGAATTTTTCACAAAATCCTTAGTTATATGTGTACTTTAATATTTAATAACATGAAAATAAAATAAAAAAATAAGGGGGGCTTCCATACAAAAAACACAATTTATGGCCAAATTTTGCTCTATAATGGTACGGAACCCTTCGTGCGCGTTTCCGACTCGCACTTGGCCGATTATTTTTAAACATAACCCCAAAAATTTTTCAAGAAATATCCGCAAAGCATACTGTTACTGAAATATTATAATATTGTCTGCAATAATTACGTTATGCTGAAAATCGTTTATCCCATGGGATAAACGATTTTCAGCATAACGTTATCGTTAATCGTTTATCAAAAAAAATCGGCCAAGTGCGAGTCGGACTCGCGCACGTTGGGTTCCGTACCGCGAAAGTAGGCAAAAATTGTGGTTTTTTTTTGTATGGGAAATATTTATTTAATTTTTATTTTATTATCCATTATTATTTAAGCACACATAATATAATTAAGGATTTTGTGAAAATTTCGAGTGCCTATTTGTTACCATTACTAATTAAAGCCAAGAAAATCACATATTTTGTTGTATGGGAGCCCCCCTTAATTTTTTATTTTATTTAATTTATTTTTATAGCGGCAACAGAAATACACAATCTGTGAAAATTTCAGAAGTCTAACTATAGCGGTTTTTGAGATACAACCTGGAGACAGACAGACGGACAGACAACGAAGTCTCAGTAATAGGGTCCCATTTTTACCCTTTGGGTACGGAATCCTAAAAAAGGTAATAATATGTAGAGTATAGACGAAATGACAGACTTTCGTTTTTATTAGTATGAATTTTCTTAGTCAAACTTTGCGGTAAATAAGATTGAACTAATTTCAAATATTTTGTACCTAATAAGTGATTGTTGGTAGAGTCAGCAAAAATAATGGCCGATACCTAATATCCTTTAGCCTTTCTAATTGAGGTTATAATTTTAGTCTTCTCTATTATTACAACAAGAAAATCAATTTTACTTGCTTTATTTACCCGAAACTACCTTTTTTTGGTCTCAGATATAGAGAAAACGTCAACACAATAAGTATTTATATGAGCTAAATATGCTATGTACGCTAACCGTAGGATACTATAATATATTATATACGTGAGTAAACCTCTTGAGATCTGTAAAAAAAAATATTTTCCATACTTACGGAGGAAACGAAGTTTTTTCTTACCTTATTATGTCACAAGTTTTTCCTATTTACCATACTAGCAAACGGTTGGTTTTCACTTCATTATACAAAAACACGAACAAGTAAAAGTGTAAAGACCTGGCTAGGACGGCTAGGTCGATAACTTCCTATACGTTAGTAGTTAGTATACTTTCAATACATTCCAATCTAAAGGCTCAGTATGGGCTATAATGCTACCAAGTTGAATGTCAAGCTTAACAGGTACATAATAAAGAATATATTCTACAACAGCTATAGATAACACCCGCAACTCCGTCGCCCAAAATTCGTTTATCGTGCGGGAACCGTCAAATTTTCCGAGATGAATCCTATGTCCTTTCCTAGGATTCAAAGTATCGTCCTACCAAATTTCAGCTAAATAGAGTTAGCGGATTGGACGTAAAGAGGAAACAGATAGACAGACACACTTTTTGCATTTATAATTTTAGTATGGATGTATCTGCAGTCATCACCAAAGTCACCTCTTCTAAACCGACGGAATTATTCTTACCATCAGGCGATCATGAATCGCTCATTTAAAAAAAATCTTCTCATAGTTCCACGTAAGCAACGTTTAACCTTTATGACAATCGCATTACGTGTATGTTTGCACACGTAATACTCGTAAACTTTTGTGAGGTCACTAGAAAGCGTTATGCAAGTATCGTCTCTTTGACCGGAACTAAATCTTCGATATATTTCCGTACTATATTGATTGTATATTCCGTATACTTAATATACATAATATCATAATAAATGTTCTATTAACCTGCTTTTGTAATTAAAAGTTATGAAATATGATTGATTTCAAATTATCCTTTCGGTAATTTTCCATAATAATCAGTTCGACAATAATATTTTTTGTGAAGAAGTGGACTTATGCTATATGGACTCGGTAATTGTTATTGTAGCTTGCTGCTAGATTTTCATTGTAGAGTTGAAGAAAACTATGTTATAGATTTGCATACTACCTTTATAATTTAGCTAAGTGTAAGAAGTCAAAGTCCAATTAGCTAATATTTTCCAATGTTAGTACTACTTACTCTTGTGCTCTTTCGATACAAAACTCACTGTAGGCCCTTCAGTTATAATCTCTAACACTTCGATAGCGCGATTTAGGATTGTGTGCTTCAAAAATAATACAATTGTCACCGATTGTACTTATTGATAAGATTCAGACTGGATCGATATCGTAATAATGATTTTTTTTAATAAGGGGGCAAACGAGTAAACGGGTCATTTGATGGAAAGCAACTACCGTCGCCCAGTGCCGTAAATAGCCTTTTTTGCGCCCTGTGCGAGCTTCTATAAGTGCACCCTTGTTTTTTAACCGACTTCCAAGTTCCAAATAAGAGGAGGTTATAATTATGTATGTTCGGCTGTATTTTTTTTTGAATTGGGAAACATCTCTGGGGCGTAGCGGGAACTCATCGGGAGCAAATCGAAAAAATAAGAGTGCCTGGTCTGGCCATTCTTGCACCCCCCCAGAGTCTACGCCCTGTGCCTGGGCACCGGTGGTACCGCCCTAATTACGGCACTGCCGTCGCCCATGGACACTCGCAACATTAGAAGAACTGCAGGTGCGTTGCCGGCCTTTAAAGAGGGAATACGTTCTCTTCTCGAATGTTTGCAGGTCGTATTGGTCCGAAAATAGACCGTACTGCTGGTGACAGGTCGTTCCAGAGTTTTACAGTGCGCGGCAGAAATGTTACGCGAATGCACGGTGGAAGACTGCCACTCATCAAGGTGATGAGGATGGTATATTTGGATTTCAAATATAAGTATTATTAGCTAGTATATGTAGCGCGGCGCCTCTGTTAAAATTTAAGATGTAGGTATCTTGCGTATAATAAGACAATTTATCCACCTACACATAGCTAAGCAGTAATACAATAGATCGTAGCATCATTAAGCTCAGTGTCACAATACAAATGTATACAGTAGAACAAATACAACGATAAGGTTACTCCTTTATCGTTTACATGAAAATGTCAAAATGACCCTAAACAAGACTGAAGTCTCTATTGTTTTTGGTCTAAATCATAATTTAATGAAGTAGACATGGAATATCAAGGAATATTGAGGCTTTTTGTGTTTTTAATACTTTGTAAATTAAGCCGTATCCTAACTTCTAACACTTCTAACCAAACTAGTAGGTACAAAACAGACAAGGTTTAGATTCGCGTTCGTAAATACTGCACTTTTCGTCTCAAAGTTATCTGAAATCGCGCTCATGTGTGCGGGCGTGATTTTTGCGGTCTAATATAAAGTTGTTTACTGTATGTACTTATACTGTATCATTATCACGGATCCCACACTCTCAAGTCAAGGCTCTATCGGCGCTCACTTGTTACTTCATAATTATTTGCACCCGAAAATATCCTCATTTCATCATCATCATTATCATTATCATCACTCATCATCATCGTTATAAATTTTATTTTATTTATTAGGAGCTACCTGGCACAGCGGATAGCAATTGCCATCCAACGTGGCAATGCTGTCAGCTTGCTGGGCACTCTGCCAAGTGGGGACGACCTGGGGAAGTTTTTCTTTTTATAGTTTTTTAAGTTTGTAAAATATTTACTTATGTATATTTTTAGATGTTAGATTTTAGATTTCTAGTAAATATTATTATATTATTATGTTACATTCATGTGTAAACGTTTGTGTTAATTATACTAATAAGATTCTGAACTTCATTCATAAGAATTAAGTTCAGAGTTAATTTTATTTATTTAATGATTTATAATTGTGCATAAGAAACATTTACAAAAGAATAGTTAACACAGTAAGACAACACAAAGAATCTGCTTGTTTCTAATAGAAATCTCTTCCAGCAGCCCTACGGAGAGAAATTGGATTGGGACAACAGATAGGACGTGCACAATCAATGTTATGGTTTAATAAATCAAATTATATAATCATAGGCGACGCCCACAAGTTCTCCATTGCACCAAAATTTGTTTATCGCTCGGGAGCCATACATTTTCCGGGATAAAAATGTCCTATATCCGTTTCCAAGACTCAAAGTAATCTCCGTAGGATATAAGCTTAATCGGTAGGATATAATATAAGCTTAATCTTATTATAAGCTTAATAAATTATTATAAGCTTAATTTAGTGGTTTGAACGTGAAGAGATAACAGACCTACACACTTTCGCATTTATAATATAAGTATGGATGGGCACATAAATTCATACAACTTACAAGCATCATGAAAATTAAGTCAGTATAGTATTTAGGCACTACATCGGAAAAAGAAAGCTCTACAGATACATATACTCAATCAAGTATGTTCTACAATCCAAAATAAAATTAGCGCCAAAAGAAATGAATTAATTATTCAGGCTTCAAATTATGCATGGTAAATAGAACAGTAATGTGATGTAGCAACAACATACAGAGCATAGCAATTGCAGAATTGCCCAATCCACCATGGGGATTTAATACGCTTAGCCAATGATTGCTCCTTAGGATCTAGGACCTAAATATTAATTCACATTTACCTACGGAATTTTGATTAAACTCTAAGGCCTACGAAACTTTTTTTTAAATTTCTATACAAAAGACTTCAACGCTCATTTCGGAGAATTTAAAAAAAAGGCGCGTGGCGTCGAACCATTTTCAATGTTTAAATTGTGTTCGAATTTCCTCTGTAGCTTTTTTATTTAGAAGTCTACTTAGACAATCGCAAACAGCCAACAGCTTTTAGGTCAGCTTATTATTTTAGTCTTTCAAGGTGAGCTACTTATCACCTGTTCACTATTTACCATATTATTTACCAAATACATATTTATTTATTTACCAAAAGTATATTATATACTTTTGACCATTTTGCCTATGTTTTAATTAAGAATTAATGGTATACGATAGTCGATACAGTTAATTTTCTCTCGCGTTTTTTTATTGGTAAATAATAAATATTATATTTGTCTATATAATATTCATTATAGCTTCAACGTTTAAACATCATTAGATAAAGTTAAATTATGTTAATAATCTCTGAATGTTATATTAGCTATTAGTTAATTTTATGTCCATAGTTAAATCTACCAGAAACAGATAATTTAATTGATCGCACAGCAAGCAGAGTTCAAAGACAGTTTTATGGAGCTAATAAAGTCAATAGATAAATATAGTATGTTGATAAAATCTTATATCCCCTGGGCCCTAGGTGTATTGCACTATACGAGCCAAATGGTAATCAATGTTCGTTTTGCAATTGATTTAAAGCCAACATGCACTCTAATGCGTCGTATTAAGGTTCAATATCAACATTCGATCGCACATTGCGACAGCCAGTTCTCCGGCAAGTCAACATTTCATACTTATAAACACTATACTTGTTTTGTAGCTTAGTTTACTTGTAAATGTTACAGTGTTTAGTTCCGTACCGTTCGATATTCAATTTGGTTTTGACAAATGGATTTCCCGCCAAAAAAAGTGTCACCGCCAGTGTCAATGTCAGTGTGAAAAAAGTGATTGTTTTTTTTTGCGAGTAGCGCCGTGCTAGGTCGAAGGTGACAATATGCCCCAGATTTTCTTCAAAAAAGTAATGGTGGTGCGAGGCGATGTCGAGGTAAGTTGCTTTCACTAAGGGAAGTTTAGTAATAGATCAAAGGGACGTATTTGGATCGTGGTATGATGCATTCGGTGTTGCACATACTAGAACTAGATATCATAAATAAAGAATAATTATTCAGCATTTTTGATTTATCGTTGGTTTATTATCATTGAAAGACTCCCTTTTCGGAATTGGTATTCTATTAGGTACTCCTTTGAAAATGATATTAAAGAAAACTTATTAATATCACTAGTATTTCGTTTTCTACAATCCTTGCTATTTTATGGTCCTTCAAGTGTCTATTATATATAATGTATTGTAGGATAGTGTTTCATTGTAAGGCAGAAAATGTAGTCTATGTAGATTGTGGTATTTCTTGGCAGATGGTCAGAAGTCTGGACTCTAGACTTAGTTAATTATCTATGCTATTTTCAGGTGAACCAAAATAGGAATACAGTAAATCTAATCACTAAAGAAAAGGGAAAGAAAAGTTATTGAAAATCGAAAATGAAATTGGCGAAAGGAAAATTTCAAGATTTAAAAATATATTGTGATTGCTCCATAATTCTATGAGATTATTTGAGACACAGTTTAAACTTATTTAAGTTTCTTATCAACCATGTTGGGGTTTTGTTAGAAAATTGTACTATAAGTGATAACAAAAGTTGTAGATCTTCTTAGACTTTCCCATTTTAAATTTTTCCATAGGTCTTGTGGATTTGCTGAAAATTAAAACATAATATTTTAGGATAATTTAAGTAGTGACTATGTATAGGTAACGCCTCCGTGGTCTAGTGGTATAAAGCGCGGCTCTTGACTCGGAGGTCGTGGGTTTGATTCCCGCGTTGAAAACATGTTATTTCCAAGTTTGGTTAGGACAATGTAGGCTGATCACCTGATTGTCTGACAAGTAAGATGATCCATGCGTCGGATGGGCATGTAAAAAGTCGGTCCTGCGCCTGATCTCTCGCCGGTCGTGTCGGTCTGCCGTCCCACTGGGTTGTGAGAGTAAAGGAATAGAGAGTGCTCTTGTTTATTGCGCACACACTTGGGCACTATAAAATTACCCCTGCGTAGCTGACCTGGTTTCAATGAAACCGGCCACCGTCACCGAAACCGGTGTGGGAGCTATTATTATTATTATTATTATGTATAGGTAATAATAATTGTCGCCGCAAAATCTGCAATAAGCGAAACGCTGCGAGAAAGAATTTGCTAACAACATGATCTCTTCATATCAGTCCATTTTAAAGATACTATCAAAAACGAAAAAGGCTGCGGATATATTTTTTTGCCTCATAAAAAATGTAGTCATTTTTTATCAGGTATGCAGGTATGTGTCTGACATTAAGCTATAAATAAAACAAATAAAACTACCCACATCCAGTGCATCTTTTATGGTATCAAAAATGCCAAATGTCAGGTTAGGCATTATCATAGGTCAAGGTTGGTGACCAGTCAGCGTGCAGGCTATATTCTATGCACCATCTGTCTTTTGTTGACTGGTTTAAAGGTCACTGCAACAGGTTAAATAAAAGGTTGTCAGGTATTGAACCCAAGAGGTATTGTTTAATGTTTTACGTGGGCGTAAAAATTTTATAATAAATACTCACAGAAGTTTATTATTTACCAATTATACCACGGGTATAAATAATATGCTTACTCTGCTTATACAACGTGAAATTTTAGTGGTTGTTTTCCCGCAGCAGAACTATTTACCTATAGTAGTACTATCGAACCATGCATGTTATTTTTTGAAAATAAAAAATATTTTGTATGACGTACCTACTACATTGGAAACTTTATGCCGATAGGCGCGAGTTACTATGGACCCGACCGTTTTTTTTTTTTGATTTGAACAAAAAAAACTTTACAAATCTATTGTACTACTAAGATAGAATCATTTTACTGCGGGAAAACAACCATTAAAATTTCACACTGTATACTTACTTACCTAATAAATACTTATAATTTAGTAACTTTTTTCCCTCTTACCAATAAAAACATGCGTTCAACGTGTGAATAGTTACACAGGAGTTTTTAAGTTACACACACGTTACACAGAGTTTATACATGGTCTATACATAGAAATTTGTATGGAAATGACAGCTTTATTAAATAAATTAGATTTTGAAACTTGATTAGATAAGTTTGTCTCTTGAATGTAAAGTTCGACAGTTTGTACAATGCACATACGAGCTTTCACATCTACACCGACGATATATTAATTATTATAACAAAATTAATAGTATAGTCAGGTGTTTAGCTGCTCTTGTATGCAAGCGTGTCACTACTAACAACTATTTATTGGTAACAGTAGGTAATATTCATTGCAAGAATGAAGTAGTGATTTGTTGCTTCCGACCTAACGCAATTTATTACT
The DNA here is from genome assembly GCA_905404155.3 of Plebejus argus. Lineage (NCBI taxonomy): Eukaryota > Metazoa > Arthropoda > Insecta > Lepidoptera > Lycaenidae > Plebejus > Plebejus argus. The sequence goes on along the minus strand of FR989941.1, from coordinate 1,850,962 downwards.
TACTAGTCATAAATTACCACTTTTTGCAACAAACTGATATATTTTTTCCATTATATAAGTATGTTTTGTGGTGGAATAGTTATCTTGAATGATATAATCTCAACTTCTTAATAGTTCAACGTCTTATACAATATACAGGAACTGTTGTATCTAATATTATATTTTGATGTTTGTTGTATGATAATTGATAGTGCAAAATTATACTAGGCATAAGAATACATAACATAAACTTTGTATAATAGAAATTACAGTAATATTATCTTAAAGATAACAAAAAAACTTGTTTTAAACTCATTCGCCAAAACAAAATCACTTACCTACCCAAATATACGGTGATATAAAATAATAATATTATCAGACACATTTCTTTATAACGCAGAACGCTTTTCAGTAATAAAAAATATATGCAGTTAGTAATATTGTATAGTGTAGTTAATTGTAGTAGTACTAATGAAGAACTGAGATTTGAGAACCCAGAAAACTATCCACCTAACAAAAGATTAAAGAACACGTTCAAAATATAACGCCTTTAAAAATCTAATAGCAAACTATGAAAATCGGAACGTCAGCTGTTTCTGAAGTAGGCACGTATAATAAGTATAGTATTAATAAGTTCAATACATTTATGTAAGTTACAATAGTTTTTCTTTTTAATTTCGAGTATAAATTGAAAAGTGTGTGATAAACTATGGTGATGAATAATAACTTTTTAAGAAGCTTACTTTCTAACGGCATTATGTTTATAATTAAGCTTAAATATTTCTGAAATAGGTACTTACTGCGTACAGAATGGACTCTACACTCTACACTCTACGCTATCCTTAAATTAACTATCGACAAGGTAAGTTTTTTATCATCTACCAAACCTTGAATCAAATCTTGAACTTAGCGACAAATTATCTTAAATCTAATTAGGTAATGTTTATTGATCTGTTTTATTTCCTTTATTACATCCTTTTCCTAATATTTAGGAAGTTTAGGAAGTTCTGAAGGTGTTTATCAGGGCCATGGGATGTATCAGATTGTAATTGTTCAAAAACCGACTGTTAAAAAAACGAATGAATATTACTCAGGTTAGTATGAAAAAGTTCTCACGCACACGACTTAGTTAAAGAATAAAGAATATAGAGTTCTGGCAAGACTATGAAGTGTATTTAAAATGTTTAATGTTTACAATATGAATTATAGCGTTTTGAATATTATGGTAAAAATAATTTTCTAATAGACAATAGTATAAAATTCTCGTGTGACGTGCGCGAACTCCTCCGAAACGGCTCAACCGATTTTAACCCTTAATGAAATTTTGTAATGTACATTAGGTAAATAGACCTGAGAATAGGTCTTTATCTACTTTTTATATTGATACTAGAAATAATTTATACATCAGAAGAGCTGCAGGTGAGTTGCCGGCCTTTTAAGAGGGAATACGCTCTCTTGATGATTGTGAATCTGAATCCAGTTGTGAATTGTGTCCTGCCGTATTAGCCTGGAAGATCAGATAATTTATCATTTATATTATGGAAAAATTATAAAAAAGAAAATTGTGAAGTGTTGTTGTTGTAAAATAAACAGATGCATGCACCACGGATGTTTTGAAACCATTTCCACATTTTCGTCCGTCATCTACAAGTATAAAACCTACAGGATATAAAGTCGAATGTAAAAGGCGAAGTTTTAACAAGGCTATCAAGTGAACTGCCCTAGATATAGCAATTTATATCTGAGACAATTTAAATTGCGTTTAAGTTAAATATAGTATTAAATTCAGTTAACTGTTAGTATAATAGTACTAATATTATGAATCTGAAAGCTTAAGAACATTTTTGTTACTATTTCACTTAAAAACCAAACTACTTGTCAGGAATTTTGGTATTGTGGTTAGAGGACGAAGCCTCAGTTCAAAGTTACTAGTCGGCTGGCCAATAATAGACGAACATCTGCAGCGATTACAAAAGTGTACTGTATAGGGGCATATTCGTTTAGGATTGCCCAAGAAATTTAAAAAAGCTGTCAGCGTTTTTTAAGCTTCTTGGGATTACCCATTATTGACTTTGATAGTGCATGCTACAGACAGCTTAACAATCATGATTATTCAACATGACCCAGAGAGTAGGGTCTAAACTTTAGATTCTGGAGCAGCCTTTCCTAAAGTGGGCGATAGCGCCCTCTTCTGGGCGCTCAAGGTCTAAAGGGGGGCAGTAAGGGACCCAGAAAAAAATGTGGGCGTTGTATAAAGGCTTGGGGGGGGGGATTTATTTCATCTGGATGCATTTTAAATTGAAACAATGAGGCTAAATCATTTAGCGAATCTTATTTTGTCTACATATCTTTTCTCAAAATGTAGACAAAATAAGTTTGAGAACCCCTGCTCTAGAGTCATTGCGGCTCTACCAACAACCATCCACTTAAAAACACTAAAATTAAATTACATTAATGGATGAAGTGAAAGTTTTGTGATAAATCTCATAATGGATCTTCTTTGTCAGCTGCTTGGCTAATTGCTTGACATACCACGCGATTATCAACCTTATACACTATACAATAAGAGCGAGGTAAAGTTGAAAGGTTACTAGAAAACTCTTACGCAACCATGTCTAAGTTAATACGATTTAATTTTTACGGACGATGACCAGAGTCATCTGAGCTCTGTTTACATGAAAATATTATGTTAATAAAGATCTCAACGGACTGGCATTTCGTTTTGAACATGATTTTGTGTCTTGACTCTACAATAGCTGCGTTGACAATGACAGCGGCCGGATCCGGCCGCTTGGGGATTGAGAGGATTACTCTCGACATAGGTCAAAGAATTATTTATTAAGCTTGATAGTTAAAACCTACCTTTAATATTTTGATCACAACATAAATATTTCTTAAAACAGTGTTGTTCTTCGGCGGAACTTCTGATCCCTTCTCATAAAATCATTGAAATTTAAGACAGCAATACAATATAACAGCAATTGTTATAGATATTCAATAAAGCAAAGAAATATACTTTATTGTTTGTTCATAATGTTATTTGGTTCCTATAAATACATATTTAAATTTTCCATAGAACTTGGCACTCATTTAGATCTCCATTCTTTTTACGGCGAAGTCCATAGACAAGCATAATGTTTGTATTGAACTTGGCTCTTCTTTACATATTTTATGTTTTTGATGGGATAAAAAAAATACTGAAATCCAAAGAAATTTTGTTTTTATCATATCAATATGTTAAAATTATTAAAATATGATCGCTAAAAGCAGGTTTATAGAAACTTCTAGGGACAGTTTTCAGTACTAACTAGTTTTGGCAACCTTCCAAATGATTCCTTGAAGGGTTTGAACCTATAAGACCTTGGATGACGTCCAAAATAACGGTGCCACTTCGATGCAACTGTCTTCGGAAACCGCTACCGGCAGAGCTCGAGTAGGATGACCATGATTTGGATATCTTTATGTACAGTCCTGATGAATTTGCCTAAATAAAAAGTTACTAATTATAATATAATGAGTTTAATATATTTTAATGACATTTAAATATTATGTATTGCAAGATTTCATTATTTTTATTTAACATAAATTTTAAAATTAGAATATTTTAGCAGACATTATCAGCATAATATACCAAGTATTGTGGCAATAATGAATAAAGGCCACACTTATGATACTTTGAGTACCCAAAATAACATAGGGAAGTATTTATCCCAGAAAATCATCCCTGCAAGACAAGCAGATTTTAGCGCAACGAAGTAAAAGTCTAGTAACTAGAGACATGAATCGTAATATTTCATAATTTTATGGATGTAGGCATTTTTAATTGTGGCAATCCACGGCCTTGGTTTATTTCCTTTACTTTGTATGAACAAAGTGAGTAATATATTGTCAACTCCGTGGAAAAATGAAAGGAATGTACAATTCAGTCAATAGTGGCCTTCGGCGGCGACCTAGAATATAATTTGCACATTAACAGTTCTATATGTAACCGGATTCGGTACCGTTGTATTGTGTATTTGAAGTTTGAACCCTAGAATCTAGATTTGATTGTAGTATATTGGTAATTGGAGAATCGTTGCTGATTTTGTAGACCACGCGGTTTCACACTTAAACTATTTATAATAATAATAATAATAAATTTTATTTTCAGGCTACATTTGACCCAATTGTTAGTAACACTTGATATTCTTAAAAGCTAATGTTAGTATTTAAAAAAAAAATATGATTTATATAATGATTTAAATTTAGGTTGTTTAGATTTAACAAAATAGTCGCTAACAGCTAGCATAATATTATGCAGTTAACAACTATTTTGCTAATCCATGTGACACAGCTCCACATCGATTAACATAAGGACAGTCCAGCCGTTCTGCAAACATCCTCAGTATGCTGTTGGTACTACCCCTCACCCGTCGCACCAAGGACGCGCATCTTTTTCGCATGGTTGCATAAAAGCAGTCTACACGTGCCTCAGCGAACATCCTTGATGCGCTGCAGCGCCAAGGCAGCCCCAACAACACCCTGAACGCGTTGTTGAATTGGACACGAAGAGCGCTATACGATTTCTGAGTGTAATTGGCCCACAGGCTACTCGTATAAAAGGAGGTGCAATAAGCCCTGAATAAGGTCACTTTGACATTCAGTGAGCTGCGCGCAAACCGACGAGCGAGCATGTTTGCCCTCACCGATAGCGCTCTCCGTTCCCTTTCAACGTCGCAGTCATCCTTAAGGTCAGGTGTCAAGTAGTGTCCCAAGTATTTAAATTTATAAACCCTTTCTAGGAGGCTTTTGTTGATATAGACAGATGGGACACTGGGTGGACACCTGCCCCCCATTCCAAAGACCATGACCTGGCTCTTTTTTACATTATATATCAGGCCATGAGAATTTGCATATGACTCACAGATGGAAATCAGCTTTCTTATGCCACATACAGATGCGCTAAGTAACACCATGTCGTCTGCGTAGCTGATGTTATTTACGCAGACCCCGTCTATATGACAGCCGACCCTGGTGCCACTGAGCTCACGTATCAAATCATTGACGTAGATGTTGAACAGGGTTGGTGACGTCAGCCCACCCTGTCTCATGCCACATTCGAGACCATAGGCGCGCGACATGACGCGCTGCCATCGCACACTGTTGACTTGATTGTGATACCAATATTTTAAGATGTTTATAAGTTCTATTGGTAGACCATAGTTATGGAGCTTTTGCCATAAGATATTATAACAAACGAGGTCAAAAGCTCGGGAAAGGTCAAGGAAGCAGGCGATGACAGGTGTTCCTCTCTTTACATAATAAGAGACAGTGCTTTTAAGGCACAGCACAGCGCTTTCAGTCGATAAACCCGATTTAAAACCAAATTGGTTATCATGATGCTTCACATAAGCGTTTAACTGTGCATTCAAAACACTATCAAATATTTTTGAGATGACAGTCGCTAGCGAAATGGGCCTGTAATTATTTTTATCACTAATGTCACCAGTTTTACATTTAACTACAGGTACCACTGTCGTTCTCATCATGTCACTCGGCATATAGCTATGACTCATACAGAAATTAAATAATAAATACAGAACTCGCGGTAAATGCGGGCCAGCAAACTGCAAGTGCTCGATACTGAGACCGTCATGACCAGGTGATTTGCCTCTTGTCATAGACCTTACAATATTATAGATATTACTTATTTTTATTTTGATCATCCTGGTCATATCGGTTTCAGCATCCAGCACACAGTCTGAGCTTCCTAGCGGAGATTTAACAGAAAAATGGTCTACAAACGCGTTCGCAATTTGTTCGTGGCTAGTTAACCCTCCGATGCTCACTGGGACTCCCGGCTTTGGCTGCAACTTATTTGTTTGCTTCCAAAAGGAACGAAAGTCGTTTCTTTTATGATGTGATGCCAAAATATCCATTTTTATTTGATCGGCGTGGTTTTGACACCATCTTAAGCGCGATTTAAAGATTCTTCTAGCATCACTCATTTCTTGATAATAATAGCCAGACGAAGGTTTCCCTTGGGCTACCCACTGAGAAAACTTCTGCCGAGCTTCTCTGTGAGCATCAGATACATATTTATTCCATCCAGGCACTGCTCGTTTTACTAATTTCTTATTTGCATAACTTATCACGGCAGCTTCTTTCAAAATAATTACAATTTTATTATAGAACTTATCTTTATGGTGGGTTTGTAAGATTTTATGGTGGGTTTGTAAGATTTTTAACAGAAGTTTATGTATTCAATAGTTATATTATTTATAATATTTAATAATGATTGGCTGACGTCAAACTCTAAAGTCTAAACCAATCAACAAGCTATTAAAAAGATGAACTTGACTCAAAACATGTCAAAAACTTTCTATTAATAGTGGCTTAATACTTATGGTTATCCCGTTTTTAGGGTTCCGTAGTTAAGGTGACGCCATGTCGAAGTAAAAAACCATGTTGGATGTGTTTGAGATTGCTTGTTGTCTATGCGAGGCTGGCCCGGCCTCTCATAGAAAACAAGCAATGGAACAGCAAAAAATTGAAAGGGCGTAGCGACAAAATGGTTTTTGTCGCGTAATTTAAAAACCATAAATAAATTTCATATAAGCTATGGACAAATTAAAGTGTATACTAGAACCAATTTATGTACAAATTTTGGAAGCTTATATCACTCTCCTCTGTTGGCAAAATAGGAATCCCTTTTTTTACAGAGGTCTTTTTGATTGAATATTCTGTGTTATAAAAGTTGACCAATCGTGTTATGCTATGGGTAATTCAAAGACAAAGACATGATGAATACCTGACAGTGAACTTTAATTTCTTAGCTTTAGTCATTGCTGAGAAAAATGGACATCGCTACAGCCAAATTATCAAGGCGTCACCTTAATTTTTATTATTACTTATAACAACACATAATATTATTATGGTTATTCATTAATTATTATATTAATAATATGGTAACTGATTTAATTATAAAAGCATTGTCAATAAACAGCTAACACATTTACAATTATATTTTCCTGGTGACTATTACTTACAAACTTACAAATATGAATCATAATCATTAGTATTGAGCAGAATCATCAATAGCTAAATCTAAAAACTGTATTTTAAAAAGATAAAACCGACATCAAAATTGTATGTAATTGAGAATTAAAACTCCCTATCGCCAAAACTACTGAACCGATTTTGATGAAACTTGCACTATTCACTAAGTTGAACAATACCTAGTATAACAAAAAAAGAATTACTGAAATCGGAATGGTAATTCCAGAGATATGCGAACACAAATTGTTCAGACGATGATGTAGACTAATATATGCGAAAATTGGGCTGTTCTGGAAATATTACATACATACGCGTCGAATTGATAACCTCCTGTTTTTGAAGTCGGTTAAGTAAAAATAAATGGCAATATGGCGAAACAGGTTCATCTTGACAGCTATGGCTAAGCCACATTATCCCTTAGGTTACCGACCTTAATGCCCATAAGAAATCTGTGCATTTCCGAGCCCTATGTGCAATATACAGCCATGAATTTACCTTATTAGTTTGTGTTCGCGCGCCACCGGAGCGCGACGTTTTGCCTGCTCGTCGGCCATTTAAAAAAAGTTTAAACGTCATTTATACGCCCCCAAAACCGCGTCCGGGTGCATCTGTAAACTGTAAAGTAAAAGTTTCGTAACGGTCGTTGGTGTTGCGTTTTCAAAGGATTTATATCGCATGAAAATCGCTTTGTTTTGTATGAAACGGTAAGGACATGGTTATTTCCTAGTAGGCATATTTATTTTAAGTCCACAATCAAGATTAAGATTAGATCAAAATGCATATTGTGTAAGTACACTGTAATAAAATTAATAATTTATAACCACAAAATCATCACGTTTGTCAAGTTTAAAATATATTGTATATTTAATAAGTTTGTTAAAACATTTTTTAAAGTAATGCAAGATCACTGGTAAATTTTATACTATCTCTTCTATCTTTCTAAATCTATCTCAATCCTAGCAACATTTTACAAGTCATCCACATTTCATCAAATCAGATACAAAGACTGATCGAGAAAGGACTTGGAGATAAATCTGCAATGGAGACCGCAGACCGCATCGAAACGAGTTTTTTGTTATTTCGGTCATGCCCTGAGCCCTATAGCCTTGAGACCTAAAAGCTGAATGGCCAACTTTAAACAATGTTCCCTGACCTATAATGACCCTAAGCATGCCCTTCAGTAAATTAAGCTGGTACCTACTTACCTTATTTTTAAAGTTCATGGTACTTATAAAACTTATTGGAAACAGCCTGGTCTGGTTTATAGGATATGTACTAAATGATATCAGTGGTTAAGAAGATAATTTAGACAACGATTTACAGAAACTGAAAGATAAAAAAAAACATAAGACCAACATAAAATAATCATCCTCAAATACCACATGTCATTGCTCACCCCACAACATGATAACAATGATTATAATGGTGATAATGATGGTAATGAGTAATGACAATAATAAACGTATTAAAGTTTATTTACAGCAACATCGACGACGATGATTATGATAGAAATAACGTCGACGACGATGATGATAAAAGCAATATAGAAACAATCAGATTAGGTATTAATTATTGCTTTGTTTAGTATTCACAACATGAATTCACACAAATTATCCGAATGAGTGAGCACAAAAACGAACAATCGACACATACAATATATACATACAACACATACGTCTTTGTTCTGTTAAAGACTAACTACATATTAATGAACTAATTACTTTAAAAATAATATAACAAAATAATAAATTAATAAATAGTTTTAATTAAATTGAACAAAATAACACAAGGAAAATGGTCAGATGCCTACGTAATACTTCTTGAACTAATTTAGCTTATCGTAATTTCATGTTCCAACTTAAGGGCCCGGGTTACCCTCGAAATTTTCATACATTCTTAATACCAAAATCATTTTCTCATGCGAAAATATTTAACATGTTTGAGTTATTTTTCAGCTTAAGATAGTAATTACCTAGGTTAAGCTTTCCAAACCTACCGCAAGATTTATGGGGAGCGGGGGTGGGGGGGAGTGGGGGGGAGAGGTTAACACCCCCCCGTACCAAATTCACACTGAGGAACCCCCCACTTTTGGAGCTACTCACCTTTGAAATTTTCGGAATATTGATGCTACATCATATTCTATTCTCGACAATTTATAGTGTTTCTTCGGAAAAATGCCTGTTGCTAGGCTGTTGTGAGTGGAGAACTAAAATTTCAATTTATTTAACAATGTAAATCAAGGTTTTTTGATAAAAATTAAAAGTAAAAATTAATTACAAAATTCACTACTTAAAAACTACTGTCTCCTTCGTCTTCTTTTTCTTATTATGGCACTACTTTGACGTTTTGTTTTTTTTATGACAATTAAGCCTTCGGCTTAGGAATTGTACTCTAGAAGTTCAACCTCAGATCTTCAGATCCATCATCAGTTATACCTAGAGACCAATGACCCTCAATATGGCACAACTAGCTTCAATTATTATCAGTTGACGGAGCCCCGCTACGCGGGGCTCCTATTTCTGGGTGTTGTGGTCTAAGTTCTAACATAACCTAACCTACTTATGGACTTTCTGGATTGTGTTTGTTTTTGTTTTAGCGGGGGGCTGCGCCCCCCGAGCCCCCCTTTGGGGGGCTGCGCCCCCCCGTCCCCCCCCCTTCGGTATCCGTGGTTAAGTGGGCCTTCTGTTATGTCTTTTCATTTATAATGAAATGAAATAAAAATGATGCACTGCGGCGCCGGCAGCGGAGACACTCCCTAGTGAGTAAGTAATGTTTTGTTTTTTTATGACAATTAAGCCTTCGGCTTAGGAATTGTACTCTAGAAGTTCAACCTCAGATCTTCAGATCCATCATCAGTTATACCTAGAGACCAATAACCCTCAATATGGCACAACTAGCTTCAATTATCAGTTGACGGAGCCCCGCTACGCGGGGCTCCTATTTCTGGGTGTTGTGGTCTAAGTTCTAACATAACCTAACCTACTTATGGACTTTCTGGATTGTGTTTGTTTTTGTTTTAGCGGGGGGCTGCGCCCCCCGAGCCCCCCTTTGGGGGGGCTGCGCCCCCCCCGTCCCCCCCTTCGGTATCCGTGGTTAAGTGGGCCTTCTGTTATGTCTTTTCAAAAATGTCAAGTGGCAAATAATCCCAGGTAAATAAAAAAAACAAGAAGAAGAAGAAGAAGCGAAATATTTAATAAGCCAAACCTTGAACAAAGAGAGTTGAATTTTGATAATTTTTCCTAATTTTTATCAAGAACCTTGAATGATATAGTTTTGGAATGATAAAATAATCGTCCTCCACTCACCACAGCCTTAGGATGCCTTGAAAACAATAAGTCAGTAAGTAAGTAACACGCAAACACCAGAAAACATGACCTTATCTCAAGATGACGAAAATTTCAAATGTGAATTTCTCCAATGGGGAGGGGGGGTTTTCCGGGGGTGGAAGTGACACGAGGAAGTTTTTCTCATCCAAAACATCCTCTCTCAATCCATGTGACCATCAAAAAATTGGGGTAGGTTTGGAAAGCTTAGCCATTACCTAGGGTCGTGAACAAATTTTTTTTACAAAATATTTAAATACCTACTAAAAAAAAATTTTGTGTTTAAATATTTTTTAGTAAATTTACTACTAAATATTTAAACACTAAAAAATAGACAAAAACACTAAAAAATATATAAATAAATAGTAAATTTGCTACAAAATATTTAAATAATAAAAAATATTTTTTAAAGTTTAAATATTTTGTAGCATATTTACTATTTATTTATATATTTTTTAGTGTTTTTGTCTATTTTTTGGTGTTTAAATATTTAGTAGTAAATTTACAAAAAAATATTTGAACATAAAAAAATTTTTTTTAGTATTTAAATATTTTGTAAAAAAAATTTGTTCAGGACCCTAGGTAATTACTATCTTAAGCTGAAAAATAACTCAAACATGTTAAATATTTTCGTATGAGAAAATGATTTTGGTATTAAGAATGTATGAAAATTTTGAGGGTAACCCGGGCCCTTAAGTATGCGTAGTTAATAAATAATAATTATTATTATAATTCATTGTTTTCTTTTAATGGTACGTAGAGTATAGTTCAGAATGTACGTTTATAACATTATTTAGTATATTAATAACTTTAATAATACTACAACAATTAAAACAAAATTTTGATCTGGTTTCTAACCAAAATAAACTCCCGTACTTATCAGCAGGAGATAAAATTAAATTAAGATGAGGGAGCATACTCAAAATACATTTGGTATTCAAATTTCATGCTTTAAGCTTCGTAGCTTTATATACAAACCGAGTTTTTTTAAGTTTTAAGAAAATGCTTAAAACAGCTAATGTATCTAAACAAAATTTCTTAATAATTATTTAACACTACGATTGCATAAAATAAGAAAATCTAGTAAGCTCGGACGTACAAAAATATAACGGCGCAAAATTTTTGTCCGCCAAAATCCGTCAAAATCCGAATAATGTGGTTACACGTGCAATTTTACACTATGTAGGCGAAATTTTTATTTTGTGCTCACATATTTTTAAAATGTAAGTCAAATTATAAAAATATTAATTTATCTATTACAAGTCCTGACTTATTGACTGACTGACTGATTCATCATTGCAGAGCAAAAACTGTTAAAGTTACAGCCACGAAATTTGGTGAGCAGGGTTGTTTTATTAAGTAGACACCCACTAAGGAAGGAATTTTGGAAATTTTAACCCGAAGGGGGTGAAATAGGGGTTGAAAGTTTGTATGAAAGTCCGTCATTTCTTAATTTAAAAACTTGAAACTTTATTTTTGGGCTACTGAATAAAAATAAATAAATGAGTATTTAAGCGTTTTTGGAAATTCTACCCCCAAGGGGGTGAAATTGGGGTTGAAAGTTTGGATGAAAGACCGTCACTTTTTGAGTTAGAAACATGAAACTTTGTTTTTGGGCTACTGATTAAAAATGAATAAATACGTGTTTAAGCGTTTTTGGAAATTCTACCCCCAAGGGGGTGAAATTGGGGTTGAAAGTGTGAATGAAAGTCCGTCATTTCTTAAGTTAGAAACATGAAACTTTATTATTTGGTTACTGATTAAAATTAAATGGAAGTGTATTTGAGCGTTTTTGGAAATTCTACCCCCAAGGGGGTGAAATTGGGGTTGACAGTTTGTATGAAACTTTGTCAATTTCAAACCGATCGGTCTGAGACTTTGCATGCATTTAAAGCTACTATGACGTAAGCATCTCCTAAAAAAGGATTTAAAAAATTCCACCCCTAAGGGGGTAAAATAGGGGATGAAATTTTGCATGAAACTTTTGTCAAATTTAAACTGATCGGGCTGAGACTGTGTATGCAATATGCATAAAGATACTATGACGTAGGCATCCCCTCAGAAAGGAATTTAATAAATTCCATTCCTAAGGGGATGAAATAGGGGATGAAAGTTTTTAGAAATTTTCTTTGACTTTCGACTGATTGAACTGAAATTATTAAATATTGTAGCCTAAACTAAACATATAATTTTCGAGTGTCATTTGATTAATATGTGCCTACTTGGCTGCGGGTCCCGTTTTTACCCTTGGGACCTTAAAAGGAGAAAATTATCCATCTCCGTTATTATATTATGCTAACGCGGACGAAGTCGCGGGAAACAGCTAGTTATATATAAAAATATTAATTTAAGCCTGAATTTTAAATGTTTGCGTAAATCTAATTAAATAAGAAATTAACAAAATATTGTAACATTGTGTCTACTTGGATTATGGATGATGTAAATATGTGTACCCAAACTGCCCAGTAACAGGTAATATAAATTTTATTATTATCCTTACTATTATAAATAAAAATGCTTATGAGTTATTTATGAGTTATTGTGTCTGTCTGACCGTAAAAGGACATAACCTAAGTTTCATCCCGGAAAAATGTATGTTTTCCGCGCGATAATTTAATTTCAGCGCATAAATAAAGTTGCGAGCATGGAGCTAAAATTTTCTCTGTGGTTGCGAGCTTCATCTAGTACATTGATTTCCAAGGTGGACCCCCAAGGGTCCACGGGAGCCCGACAGGGGTCTACGCTTGCGTGGAAAAAAATGGGGGTCCACGAGTCGTTAACGGGGGTCTATTAAAATAAGTGACCCGACTTGACTTCTATGAATATAGGTAGACAATATTAGCAGATTAAATAATACATATAACAGAGCGAGAAGATTTGAAGACGTGAGTGGAAGAATAAGGTAAGTAACATTTCGTAACATACGGACAATAACACATTTTTTCCCTAATTATTTCAATAAAACATGTAACTTATCTACATCATAACCTAGCTAATATATCTGGCTACACATACAATCCATAGTTTTTCTATTTCAAATAACTTTTCCGGCCCTAAAGCCTCCATTTAAGCAAAAAAACGGGAAGTTTTTTCATGTTACTTACCTTATTCTTCCACTCACGTCTTGATTTGCTGTTCCGAAGTGTAAGCCTATTGGTACTCTGGATGAGGGGGGGGGGGGTTAGCTGCGGGGGTCCACCGGAACCAGCAAAATGTTTAAGTGGTCTATGACAAAAAAAATGTTTGGGAACCTCTGATCTAGTATAATATTTTAATTGCGCAAGTATAATAGTTTTTCTGTCTAATAGATTTTAACGCATAAACCGCTGAACAAATTTTAATGTAGAGATACTTTTAATACCTGGACAAATGGCAAAAACTAGGGAAAAATTTAAGGTTCCAATGATCAATTTCAGAAATTAATTTAGAAATAGCCGTTACGTGTGATTGAAAACTATATACAGTTAACTCTTAACTGAAGTTTAACTGCAAATCCATAACTCCATGACAGTTACTTAGACCTTTTTTACTCGGTGCGCCGGAGGTTTACCGACTAAAACCCCCCATGCCCTCCCTCCAGCCGTAGGATACGGGCACTCTGTTGGCGAACTCCGCGTCCTCACGGTGCATGAGTCATGACAGTTACTTAGACCTAGTGAAGGTTTTCCTAACATTAGTTTCTCATTACTTTTTATTAGTCAGCTGACAGCTTTCCAGTATTTCTTGATACCTCTGCTGCTGCTGCTGCTGTTGCATATATGCCACATTCAGGTGAGAGGTCAAAATATATTGGCTTGCTAGTACAGAGTGACTGATACAGAACCTCCTTGCCAATGTTACTTGAAGCACTATTATATATTCTGTGCTTGAAGTCTCGACAGTCGACACATCTCACGAGCAATTAGTATGAGCAGGGAGCTCAGTCTATATTGGCTCACCAGTATTTGAGATGTACGTGTAAGCAAGTAAATATTGTAATACTGTGCAATTAGTATGCGATGACAATTGGCAGGTCATCGTCATAATATATTGTTGGTTAATTAATATTTACAAGCATACAAACGAACCGGTATAATTTGAGCTGCCTACGTAAGCGATTAGTATCTATACATATAATAAAATCGTAGGAAAGTCAATTCTGTACATTGAATATTTTTGAAAAATAATACTTGGGACGTGATCTACAATCGATATGGAAGCCAAAAATATAGTTTTTAGAATTTTTGTCTGTTTGTCTGTTTGTCGGTTTGTCTGTTTGTCTGTATGTATGTCCGGGATAAACTCAGAAAGTACTGAATGGATTTACTTCAAATTTTGCACGAATATTATATAGAGGTCGGGTCAACACATAGGCTATATATTATGACGATATCACCTAGGGCGGGGAGAGGGGCTCAAGTTTCAATATTTTTAGTTTTTTGCTCATATCGCTAAAACGGTGCGTTGTAGAGAAAAAATGTCCTGTACGTAACGAAAGCCCATAAAATTTCCTACAAATTTCTCCTTCACACTTTGTATCTATCTTCACTCCTTGCCATGCTATGAGCTTTTGTCTATCTTTTCTATACAAATTTCGAGTGTCGTTTGATTAACATGCTGGGAGCTTTGGCATCGGTCTTTTCTTGGGGGGGGGCTTCGCCCACCCCAAACCCCCCCCCCCACCTCCCCAAATTTTGCTTCAAACAAAGCGGTGTTGCGGCGTTATACATATTTTTTAAGAACAAAGTTAAAAACTAAGCTACACATACGGTTTTCCAGTGTCGTTTGTTTTGGGGGGGCTGCGCCCCCCCAAACCCCCCCCCTTATTCCTCATGAAACTTTTGTTCATAATTAAAAGGTATCGTGGAGTTTGTATTGCGTCTTAATTATCCTTTGTAGGAACAAAGTCATCTATACATATAATAAAATCGTAGGAAAGTCAATTCTGTACATTGAATATTTTTGAAAAATAATACTTGGGACGTGATCTACAATCGATATGGAAGCCAAAAATATAGTTTTTAGAATTTTTGTCTGTTTGTCTGATTGTCTGTTTGTCTGTATGTATGTCCGGGATAAACTCAGAAAGTACTGAATGGATTTACTTCAAATTTTGCACGAATATTATATAGAGGTCGGGTCAACACATAGGCTATATATTATGACGATATCACCTAGGGCGGGGGGAGGGGCTCAAGTTTCAATATTTTTAGTATTTTGCTCATATCGCTAAAACGGTGCGTTGTAGAGAAAAAATGTCCCGTACGTAACGAAAGCCCATAAAATTTCCTACAAATTTCTCCTTCACACTTTGTATCTATCTTCACTCCTTGCCATCCTATGAGCTTTTGTCTATCTTTTCTTTACAAATTTCGAGTGTCGTTTGATTAACATGCTGGGAGCTTTGGCATCGGTCTTTTCTTGGGGGGGGGGCTCCGCCCCCCCAAACCCCCCCCCCCAAATTTTGCTTCAAACAAAGCGGTGTTGCGGCGTTTTACAGCTTTTTTAAGAACAACGTTAAAAACTAAACTACACATACGGTTTTCCAGTGTCGTTTGTTTTATTCCTCATGAAACTTTTGTTCATAATTAAAAGGTATCGTGGAGTTTGTATTGCGTCTTAATTATCCTTTGTAGGAACAAACTAAGTCATCTATACATATCTATACATCTATACATATAATAAAATCGTAGGAAAGTCAATTCTATACATTGAATATTTTTGAAAAATAATACTTGGGACGTGATCTACTATACTAACGCGGACGAAGTCGCGGGCAACAGCTAGTGTGATAATAGATCAGTGTATGATGGTTTACGTTTTCATATACAAACGGATGCAATATAACGGTGGAAATGCTGTTATGATTGACATACATTCACTTATCTTGTAAACTAATTAGATTACTTCCTCTATAAACTCGGATTAAGAATCTAAAGATAGGAAAGGTAAGAATTGAACCGATATTTTAGAACGCACCTATAACTCCTCTAGCTGTAGCGTGCTCGATAGCCCACCATGGATCAGGTGATTTGTTTGCTCATTTGTTCTTTATTCCATCAAAAATAATGTGAAATTTAAGGGTCCGTCCACCTTAAATGAGACGTAACGATGAACGGCGCTATGATAGTAAAGCGATACAAAATTGAAACTTCAAAACGCGTGACGCCTAATTTTTTACCGACTTCCAAAAAGGGGAGAGGTATCCCTTTATTGCATCGTTGCATCGCGACGCATTTCGTTTTGTAATGAGCTGATAGTAAGGTATTAGATGCTTTTTAAGTCCAATTTATTACTCTATGGTCCAATTAAAAATATAAATGACGTATACAATAAAATTCTTGGTCTCGTGGGTTAGGTTACTAAAGAGCAACCTTGCTGAATCTTTTGTTACTATTAAACCACAATGGGTTTACCTTGAACCACGTTTGGTAATCACGTAGGTTTTTATTAATTAAAAGGGTGATAAAACTAATGGGTCGATCCTTGAAGGATTAATGAGTGCCATAATCATAGAATTAATTGTTACGTGACCTCTACAATATGTTGGATGGACCAATATTATTATGAGAGATCACGAATGAGGAGGCATATAGAATTCGCTATCTTGGTTATCCATCATATTCCAACGTGGAGAGGACGCTTGATTGATTTTTCTGTCATGACTCATGTGCGGTCATAATACATAATATTAAATACATATAATATTCCCTACGTTCCACTTGGCGTTGAAAACGATCAAAACGCTAAAAATAGGAGGCATTTTCAGCGTTTTGATCGTTTTCAACGCCAGGTGGAACGCGGGGATTATTATGTCTTTTTGTATGGTTGAAACATTTACACGAAGTAAAGCTATTTAGCAATCTGTGGTTACAGTAAAGTAGAAGGCAATCTGTTGCTACTGCTGGCGATTTCTTGGAATCTATCAGCTAACTTCTTACAAGAACACATCAAAAACTTTATAACGTATTTCGTAAAGGTAATAAATATAAAATGGATATATTAAAATGGATTTCAAATAATGTAGGTAAGTTTATGAAGTTTTGTCGCGGTTGTCACTATGCTCTATATTATGGTTTTACAGGAATACAAATGTAAGGGCTTTCATCTTTAGTATTAAGTACTATCATGTTTAAATAAAGAACGAGTTTGACAGATAGAGGACTAAAATTCTAAATTTGAAACCACCGAACTACTTTCTAATTTCTATCGTAGCATGGTGTAATACATTTGCATATCAGTTCACCATAGGTAATTTGATGGTGTTTACATATTCATGGAAATGGAGGCCGAATGTCGTAATTTATCCTTTCACGCTTCAGGTATTGTTGGTTGGGGTTCTGTGAAGAAATTTCAAATGTTATAATATTTAAGCTAATGTTGTATAAAAAGCGAAACTGTAATGAGTAAAGCTGTAATAAGATGAAAGAAAGGAGCTTCTTCATACATTAATTAGCACAATTTCTTAATAGTCTCTATCAAATTAAGAAATAACCCAAAAATCGCTGATAATAAACGATGTGATTAGAAGGTAGTTGAAAAAACAACATGTTTCACCACTTCCTGATAAGTGCCGATAATCCACCACTTATCTTGACAGATGAAGTATGGAGAATCTGTCAAAAAAGTTGTGTATAGCCTATTCGGCACTTTATCAGGAAGTGGTGAAACAGGCCCTAAAAATTGTCAAACAATTACAACTTAGTTACTTACAAATATTAAATTAATTATAATTATTATTATTTTCGTATTTGTGCAATAAAGTGGCTTAAATATTCTCATTTCGTTGCATAATGTTTTAAAAAGTTATTTGACACTGGCAACAGCAGTAGCTGTCATTTCATTATAAAACCTATTGAAAATTCGAATCCTCTTCGCGGGATCTTCTGCCGATGGATTCCATTTTCAAAACGGTGAAAGGCACGCGTCAAGGGCAGGAAACTCTATTTTAGGCGCTTTGAAAAGCACTTAGGAACAAATACAGTTAATTAAGAAGCTGTCTTCCTCAGAAATAGACTGAAGAATCTTGTTTACACGCACGCGGTGAAATTAACCTTATATCCGGTCGATAAGAGTTAATTTAGAATGGGGAGTTAAGGCGATATAGTGAAAATAAATTATATCGCAAGGGGCGGAGCTTATGCTCGTAGGCGACCCCGCGCGGAGAGCTTCCCCCGCGCAAAAACATCGCGCGCTTGCAGCTAGCGCGACCGTAATTTTCATTTTTAGAACAAGGGTCATTGACCTATGGAGTCGCAGTTTTATTAATAATTATTAGTAATTATTTTATATAAGGAATTACAATAATTGTAGAATATGATTGACGTAGTTAATTTATTGGCATAAGTATTCTAAGTTTTCTACATAATTGTTTTACTCAGCTCCTAATATCAACTTTTGACCGTTGGAAGAGTGTGTATGGAATTGCAGGCGGTATTTGGGTCTGCGGGGCTAAAATGGTCGCTTTGTTGAATCATGATATGGATCATATTAATATGATTCATTTTTTTAAAAATCGCATAATATGCAAGTCTGTCTGCAATTATTATTGCAGGCAGAGTTGCTTATGAATTATTAATTTCTGTATTTTTGTACTGATTTGACATTTGTCAGTTTGACAGTTTTTACAATTCATTTGCTGAATTGATTGAGAGGAATTGCTAAATGTGACCATTTTAGCCCCGCTGGTCTTATTATGCCAGGCTGTTGAGTGATGAAGAAAACCACAAAACTCCCTAAGAGGCCGGGTGCCATCGAAATTCTCATACATACGTAATAGCAAAATCATTTTCTCATACGAAAATATTTAACATAAGTATTTGATTTATTTTTCAGCTTAAAATAGTAATTACAGGTTCCTGCACAAAAATTTACTACAAAATATTTAAACACTAAAAAATAGAGTAAAACACCAAAAAATGTAATATAATTAAATCAAAGCGCACGGCCGTGCGCGGCCAAGTTCCAACAGGCCGCGCGCTCGCCGTGCACTATTTACACGAACCGCTTCGACGCACTTTTGACCCCCTTGTAGCTCAGTGCCTATTGCGAGTGCAAAGATAAAATTATACCTACGTAATTATAATATACTAGTACTTAAGCAGTATACCAAATTTCATCGAAATAGGTTCAGTAGATCTAGAAATATGTCTCTGTAAAAATAGCTAATTTTGGCACTCACTCATTCACTCACTCACTCACTCACTCACTCTCTCACTCACTCACTCACTGACCGGTAATCAAAACCTCTAGGCCACTTCCGTTATGAAATTTGGCACACAGGTCGTGTGTTATATGTAGATTAACAAAAAATTAGGAAATTTTAGAAATCGGTCAAGCGTGAGTTGGTTCATCTATGAACTTTAGAGGCTACTTCCAAATATCCTAGCGTTATGAAATTTGGCACACAGGTCAAATTTAAATTCATTTATTTCATACCATATTACATGATCAGATTAGTTTCTACTTTGGGTCCTACACTAGGCGTAGCCTGTCTTGCAGGTCCCCAATATTTACTTACTTAATATTATTATGGTATTAGGTCGTATGTTATATATAATGTAGATATATATATAACATACGACCTAATACCATAATAATATTAGATTAGATTAGATATTAGAAAACAAAAAAATAAGAAATTTTAGAAATCGGTCAAGCGTGAGTCGGCTCATCTATGAACTTTAGAGGCCACTTCCAATTGTCCTAGAGTTACGAAATTTGGCACACAGGTCATATCTTATATGTCATGTAGATTAACAAAATATTAAGAAATTTTAAAAATCTGTCAAGCGTGAGTCGGCTCATATACGAACTTTAGAGGCCACTTCCAATTGTCCTAGAGTTATGAAATTTGGCACACAGGTCGTGTGTTATAATATATAGAGTAACAAAAAAATTAAGAAATTTAAGAAATCGGTCAAGCGTGAGTCGGCTTATCAACGAACTTTAGAGGCTACTTGCAAAATATGCCTTAGCGTTATGAAATTTGGCACACAGGTCGTGTGTTATATTATGTATAATATTAAGAAATTTAAGAAATCAGTTAAGCGTGAGTCGGCTCGTCTACGAACTTTACTCTTTACTTAAAAATTTGTCTTCTATTGATAGTTTAACAAATACCACTAGTGGCATCTATCGAAAGTATTGTATAAACAATAACTCAAAGTATTGTATAAACAAAAACTTTTTGTGCTACGCCCGATATAAATCGGGCGTAGCACAAAAAGAAAACATAGGTATGATTTCTTGAAAAAAAGTATTGAAATCCCACCAAAAACATACCTGTTAAAATAGGGCCTAGTTCCTATAGGCTAACTTTTGGTCTAAAAAAAGAGTTGAAATCTAAACCAATGCCCAGTTCAGACTTCAGATGCACTTCATCAACAGCCTGATCCATAATACTTCTAAATTTGAACTTGGCAGGTTTTTGTGATAGACGTAACACTGAAGGTAACACTTGATTAATTATGTAATTAGATAATATTTATAAAATTTAATTAACCTGCCAAGTTCAAATTAGAAGTATTATGGATCAGACTGTTGATGAAGATGATTATGATCGATGAAGTGCATCTGAAGTGGGCATTGGTTTAGATTTATACCCTCTTACTAATAAAAACTTCTTAAACATGCGTTCAACGTGTGAATAGTTAAACAGGAGTTTTTAAGTTATACACACGTTACACAGAGACACGTTACACGTTCTCTGTATAGACCATGTATAGATACATGGTCTATACAGAGAAATTTGTATGGAAATGACAGCATCGTTATACAGGCCTTATGTCAAAAAATGATTATTAGTAGAAAAAATCTTATGCACCCTCTATACACGCTGTGTAACTTTTTATTAGTAAGAGGGATAATGTATAGACGTTATAATATACTAATGTAAAATGTATAGACGTGATATAATATATATCTAAAAACTAGCTGTTGCCCGCGACTTCACTGACCGGTAATCGAAACCTCTAGGCCACTTCCGTTATGAAATTTGGCACACAGGTCGTGTGTTATAATATGTAGATTAACAAAAAATTAGGAAATTTTAGAAATCGGTCAAGCGGGAGTCGGTTCATCTACGAACTTTAGAGGCTACTTCCAAATATCCTAGCGTTATGAAATTTGGCACACAGGTCGTGTGTTATAATATATGTCGCAGTGTTCTGGTTCAATCTGTGATTCGATTGAATGACTAGCGTATTCATTGAATGACACCGTTCTATTGAATGACTGAAGGACAACTAGTCAAGACGCTGACTGTAACGTTTAACGTCTTGACTAAACGTCATCATAGTGAAGGTTTTGGAATTGGTTTAGATTTTATAATGTATAGACGTTATAATTTATTAATGTAAAATGTATAGACGTGATATAATATATATCTAAAAACTAGCTGTTGCCCGCGACTTCGTCCGCGTTAGCATAGTTAGATCACGTCCCAAATATTATTTTTCAAAAATATTCAATGTACAGAATTTACTTTCCTACGATTTTATTCAGTAACCCAAATCCTATTAAAGCGAACACCTTCATCATAGAAGCTCAAATCTTTAATAATTTGAGTTCAATCAGTCGAAAATCTAAGAAAATTTCTAACAACTTTCATCCCGTATTTCATCCCCTTAGGGGTAGAATTTATTAAATTCCTTTCTGAGGGGATGCCTACGTCATAGTATCTTTATGCATACACAGTCTCAGCCCGATCGGTTTAAAATTGAGAAAGTTTCATACAAACTGTCAACCCCAATTTCACCCTCTTGGGGGTAGAATTTCCAAAGACGCCTAAATATATATCCATTCAATTTTAATTAGTAACCCAAAAATAAAGTTTCATGTTTCTAACTCAAGAAATGACGGACTTTCATCCCCAATTTCACCCCCTTGGGGGTAGAATTTCCAAAAACGCTTATATACGTATTCATTCGTTTTTATTCAGTAACCCAAAAATAAAGTTTCATGTTTCTAACTTCAGAAATATCAAATAACGGACTTTCATACAAACTTTCAACTCCTATTTCACCCCCTTCGGGTTAAAATTTCCTAAATTCCTTCCTTAGTGGGTGTCTACTAATTAGCACAACCCTGCTAATCAAATTTCGTGGCTGTAACTTTAACAGTTTTTGCTCTGCGATGATGAATCAGTCAATCAGTCAGTCAGTCAGGACTTGTAATTTTATATGTATAGATTTGAGAAATCAATCAACGACTCGACATTGAAAATAACAGCATTTGATTTGATGGTTGTGTTTAATTTTACAATTCTTATGTAAACAGTATATATTTAATAAGCTATACGGTGTGCATTACACATGACAATATTTTATACCCCCCCCCCCCCCTCTCCTCCTCCCACCCTCATCGTATTCTCATTGTATCACTGGTACATAAGAATTTTTATCTATAATTCGTAGATGAGCCGACTCCCGCTTGACTGATTTCTTAAATTTTTAAATTTTTTTTTAAATCTACATATACCACACGACCTGTGTGCCAAATTTCATAACGCTAGGATAAGGACAATTGGAAGTGGCATCTTAAGTTTGTAGATGAATCGACTCACGCTTGACCAATTTCTTAAATTTCGCAATTTTTTGTTAATCCACACATAACACTCGACCTGCGGGCCAAATTTCATAACGCTAGGACAATTGGAAGTTTCTTCTATAGTTCGTAGATGAGCCGACTCACGCTTCACCGATTTCTTAAATTTCTTAATTTTTGTTAATCTACTTATAACACACGACCTGTGTGCCAAATTTCATAATGCTAGGACAATTGAAAGTGGCCTTTTAATTTCGTAGATGAACCGACTCACGCTTGACCAATTTCTTAAATTTCTAAAATTTCTGAATATTTTGGTAATCTAAATATAACACCCGACCTGTGTGCCAAATTTCATAACGCTAGGACAGTTGGAAGTGGCCTAGAGGTTTTGATTACCGGTCAGTGAGTGAGTGAGTGAGTGAGTGAATGAGTGAGTGAGTGAGTGAGTCAGTGCCAAAATTAGCTATTTTTACAGGCAGATATCTCAGGATCTACCGAAGCTATATCTATGACATTTGGTATACTGCTTATGTGCCTGTATATAATTACGTAGGTATAATTTTATCTTTACACTCGCAATAGGCACTGAGCTACAAGGGGGTCAAAAGTGCGTCGAAACGGTTCGTGTAAATAGTGCACGGCAAGCGTGCGGCCTGCTGGAACTTGGCCGCGCACGGCCGTGCGCTTTGATATTCACATTTATTGCATTTGCATTAGTAGGAAACAATGTAGCGTAGATTGTATTATGAGAATAATAATTTCTGAGAATAAAAATATGAGAATAAAAATTCTTACGTGTCCGCAACACCTAAAGAAATATTATTATCAAGATCCAAGTCAAATACCGACTCCTCTGGTGGTCCCTTGGATATTATGGTGGTGGTTCCTTGGATATTATGTCGGCGTCAGTCGTAGATTTGTTTTATCTTATAAAAGCGATAAAATAAATATCAATATGTGTATGAATATTGAATATATATCTTATATTCACATTCATTGCATTAGTAGAACACAAAGTAACGTAGATTGTATAATGATAATAATAATAGATAGGTTCTCACGTGTCCGCATGATCTATATAATACTACTATAGAATTATCCAGATCTAAGTCAAGTAGCGACTCCACAGATCTTTGTTCTTTGGATGTGTGGTCAGTAGTAAATTTATATTTTCCACAAAAATAATAAAATAATCATAATAAAGCCATTTTACAAATAATAAAATAACCTCCCTTATCAATCAATAGAATAGGTAAGTACACACGACGGCACATCAGACTAATCACGAACTAACTCTTCATAGCGTTCTTTCTTTTCCAGTTTGATAAAAAAAAAAACCATACAGCTGAACGTATAACCTCCTCGTTTTTGGAAGTCGGTTAAAATGATAATAAAAAGCCTTCACTCTAATACTAACTACTAATTAGTAATAATGCACTATTTATGATTAACTTAAAATAATTAATTAACTATACACACTCATTAAAAGTATTATTATTTACAACTATAACATACAAATTATCGCGGTAACGCCTGGCTAAAACTGACATAGGTCCATCCTCGATGAAAGCTGTATTAGCACTGAGTCTGCAAGAGAGCGGCTTCGCAATTAAACTTAATTTGTATGACTATAGAGTCGTGATTACGCTGCGGCCAGAAGCTATCGGCTCGCTCGGAAATTTCGACGTAAGCGACAAAACGTAAATGATCTATAATAAAATAACTAGGAGCATTTAAGCAAAACTGCTTTTGTACGAATTTGAGTTGCAAAGTTGTCTATTAATTAGACTAATTTCCAACAATACATCTATTTTCGTTTAAAAGTAATCTTCAAATTTCGTATTTTTAAGAGGTAATTTCGAAAATTAAATGTATCGAGGCAAAATACATTAATCGTGTTTCTAGGTCTGCTCAAACCTAGATAAAGCTATGAAGATATGTATATCTCATTACCAGATTTGTAACATTTCTGAGGGTCCTATAGTATTACGTCAAAAAGGACAGTTTTTACCATTATATCGCCTTAAGATAAATGAGTACTCGAAATAACCAATCTAATTTTGTCCCTTTAAGGATTCCAAATTTAAATAAGTCCTTGGTTGGTATT
Source organism: Plebejus argus (assembly GCA_905404155.3). Classification (NCBI taxonomy): domain Eukaryota; kingdom Metazoa; phylum Arthropoda; class Insecta; order Lepidoptera; family Lycaenidae; genus Plebejus; species Plebejus argus. The sequence goes on along the minus strand of FR989941.1, from coordinate 1,825,987 downwards.
CTCTGTGGTTGATGAAAATATGTGTAAAACTTCAGGAAATTGTATTTCCTTTTTCAAAATTACCTTTTTAATTAATTTTTCAGTGACATTTTTGTACATTTACTAAAATGTATTTTAATTTTTATTAATTGATTTCTATGAAAATTGCTTTCTTCAACATTTCTTTGTTTTAATTTTTACTGAATAAAGTAACTTAGTTTTAAACTAAATTATTTATATTCCATCACATATTACGACTGTTAAATAATTTCAATGAGCCAAGTTTGAACAACATGTTTTTGCTTCTGTGGAAAGGATCGCTGTAATAGATCCTTTAGAGATTAGTGTTGTTTTGAAAGAAAACAGAGCGGAAAGCTGCGGTAATTATATCTATGTCTACACAGCTGTATGTCTGTTCATCTCATGACTAACTGAACTTGAACTTAGAGCAGTTAAAAATAACATACGAGTTTCGAATATTCATAATATTAATATCTATGAGGAAAGAAAACAGAAAATCGTTGTTACCCGACTTCTCGAAGAGGAGTTATGTTCTTAAAGGATTTAGTACTTAAAATGTACCACGTAGATACTTATAGGCAGATCGTGGACCTGCGTCATTATAGTGTTACATCAATTCAATGTTAATCGTGTTCTTTTCGCCAAATTACGTAGGTCCGGTAGAAATTTACCTATGAATTTATTTAGTGCCTACAAGTTAGTAATTTATTAAACTTTTTACCGACTTCAAAAAAAGGAGGTAATACTGTTTGTTGTTGACTTACGGAACAGAAGCTAATTATGAAAATCTGAAGCTAGCTAGACAAGTTTAAGCTCGGACTGGTTTACAGTTAGAAGCTTTTAGTTTATTGAAACAAACTGGTTTACTACCAACCAAAAAACTAGCCAAAGTATCAAGTTAAATGCGACTTTATGTTGGCAATGATGGACCGAAGGCATATTCTTCTATAGATTACCGATTTACTAAGATTGACGGAGATTGGGCATGCTAGACAGTTCGTAATCATGATTATCGATTAGTGCCCAAAGTGATCTAAAATGTAAATAACTCTTGCGCCAATCTTGGTAATGGTAACTGTAATCGGTTAATAAAATATAATATAATTATGTTATTTCTAAAAATGTTCCATAACATAAAAGAAATAACATTTTAACACAATATACTGTTACGAATGCGGACACGTAATGTCATCTAGCGGCAACCAGGCGAAACCATCACAGACAGCGTAAATCCCCTATTCAATACCAGATGCCGCTACTTGCATGTTTTTGTTTATTTGCGCGTACACTCTGGAATTTTCCCACGATTGTTTACATGTTGTGGAATGTTCTAGTACGGTCTAGAGTTCGCCCCGACCCGTATAAATGCGCAGCTAGACGGGCCGGCCAGTCAGTCTTCGAATGTTTTCGAGTGAGCGATAATCAAAGCGACTTCGGAAGTGAGAAACAAGTGACTTAGTGAGTGAACCAGTGATAGTGCTTAGTGTTTGAACTTAGTGCATAGTGTTTGGACCTAGTGCTTAGTGTTTAGACATAGTGATCTAGTGTGTGTAAGTGTAGTGTAAGTGTTAAGTGTAGTGTAAATAAAAGTCTTCAAGAGAGTCACCAGGTCTTTTTCTCCGAATCATCGAACCTTAGCACGTAACAACTGGTGTCGGAAGTGAGGTTTGGAGATGCCATTGACTCCGAGAGAGGACTTCAAGGGGAGTATCAGGACAAGGGCACAGCGAGCTGCTGCCATTGACTCCGAGAGAGGAGTTCAAGGGGAGCGTGAGGACACCGGCGCAATGCCATTGACTCCGGGAGAGGACTTCGAGGGAAGCGTCAGGACAAGGGCGCAACCGGCTGCGGAGGCCACACCCACTGGGGACCAAGCTCCGCCCACTGCGGGGCAGGACCCACCCGCTGGCCCCGCCCACCAGGCTCCGCCCACTGACCACGCCCATCAGGCCCCGCCCATTTTGGGTGTGGCCACGCCCACTGGCTCCGCCCACCAGGCCACGCCCACTCAGGCCACGCCCACTGGCCCCGCCCACTGGGCCCCGCCTGCTCAGGCCCCGTCGACTAGCTCCATCCATCCTGCCACGCCCGTAGCTTCTACAGCACCTCAAGTGGCTCTTCAATTAGAAAGTTTAATTGGGTTAATTCCGGCTTTACAAAAGTCACAAGAGTCACATGATCGCAAGCTCGGCGCTTTGCAAGAGGCACAAGACCGCAAACTCGGCGCTTTGCAAGAGTCACAAGACCGCAAGCTCGGCGCTATGCAAGAGTCACAAGAGCAACAAAAGGATCTTCAAGAAAAGGCGCTTCTGGCGATAAAGGATGTCAGTGACACGGTGTTAAAGCTTCGCAAAGATGTGGACATAATGGACGAACGAGTTACCGGGTTGGGATTGGATATGGAAAATGTGAAAACCAACATCACCGAGCTACAGAAGAAAGTAGTGCGCCTGGAAACCACAGGAGTCGCGACGTCTAGTGGAACTACCGGAGCAGTGGTACAAGGGCCAAAAGTCAAAGTGCCGCCGTACGACGGTACTACTTCTTGGAACGCTTATCGTCAGCAATTCCAGACGGTTGCTACTGCCAACGGATGGACTGAAGACCAATGCCTGACCGCTCTCACTGTTGCGCTCAGAGGGCAAGCTTTGTCGGTCCTAGAAGCACATACAGGAAATGGGTTCCAAGATCTGATGGAGGCGCTTGAATCCAGATACGGGGAGCGACACCTGGAGCACGTATTCCGTGCCCAACTTCGTGACAGAGTCCAACGCTCAGGGGAGGGACTACAACAATGGGCGTTGGAGATTGAAAAACTGGTCAAGAAGGCACATCCAGGAGCAGACTCCAAGATGGTTGACTCGAACATTATTCAAGCCTTTGTCGACGGAATCAGGGACCTGGAAGTCAGAGCTGCAGTAAGGCTACGTCACCACACCTCGCTAAAGGAAGCGTTGGCGCATGCTCTAGAGGTCGAGGCTGTCCGGCGTGACATACGGCAGACCTATAAAATCCGCGAGGTCTCGGAGGAAGTCAAGGAGGTCAAGGCTCCTACGAAGAGAAGTTTTGGAGCCATGTGCTACAAGTGCGGCGAGAGGGGCCATCTTCAGCTCAACTGCCCGCAGAAGGAGACTCAGATGGCAAGAATGAAAAGACTCGAGGAACGCATTGAACAAATAGAGGAGCTGAAGAAGCAAGGGGCATCGTCCCCCGCCCGGGAGCAGGGAAACGAATAAAAGCCAGGACTAAGGGGCGAGTGCTGGCTGACGCGGAGGAAGCCCCAATAACTGTTGTCTCCCAAGCAAGCAGCGGGAATAGTCTTGTGATTCAGGGGACTATTAACAGGATGGATTGCAAAATGACTCTAGACACAGGAGCCTCTAGAACGATAGTGAACCCAAATCTGGTAAAGGCCGCAAGGAGACATAAGAGGAGAATTAACTGTCGGCTTCTTACTGCCTCCGGTCAGCCAATACCCGTCCTGGGAGAAATGTCAGTTATGATTAATGTAGGGGGGTCCTCATACCCTCATGACGTTATCGTGGCTGAAATAATGGATGATTGCATCTTGGGCTTGGATTTCATGAAGAAGCACAACTGCAGGATTAATGTCGCTGACGGAGTTTTCCAGTGTGGCGAAGAAGAAATTTTCATCCTTGGAGGCGCCTGCGGGAAAGTCGCATGTGTAAAGGAAGTCATTATACCTGGACGAGCGGAAGCCCGGGTGCTGGTGAAACTACCGCCAGCTGGAAAGAATAAGTGTAACAGATGCGTGTTGATCGAAGACACACCCACCAAGACATCAGCACGAAAACTAATGACGGCAAGAACCCTTGTTAGAGGAAGCAGTCACGCTGTGGTCCGGGTCTTGAATCTTGGTGAACGCGAGATCCGCTTGAACAAAGGTGACGTCATTGGAAAGTGCGAGGAAGTTGTCTGGATGAGAAAGTGCAGTTCGACGACAGACGCAGACCTAGCAAACAGCAGCAACAATGGATTAGTGACTGAGCTACTCGATGACTGCAAGAGTAATCTGACTTATTCGCAGAGCATGAAAGCTAAGAAGTTTTTACAGCGCCACGCGAATATCTTCTCCAGTCAGGAAGGTGACCTTGGAAGAACGTCGATGGTTCAGCACAGGATAGATACCGGAAACGAGAACCCGATTCGTCAACGAGCAAGACGGATACCAATTGCAAAGGAGAAGGAAGTGGAAGGCCTTTTGGAGGACATGAGAAGGCATAAAATTATTGAACCGTCTGCAAGTCCGTGGTGCTCACCTGTGGTATTAGTGAAGAAGAAAGATGGCAGCACAAGATTTTGTGTGGACTACAGACGTCTCAACGATGTCACTAAGAAGGACAGCTACCCATTACCTCGGATCGACGACACTCTGGATACCTTGAGTGGCATGAAATGGTTTTCGACCCTGGACCTGAAATCTGGATACTGGCAGGTGGAAATTCATCCAAAAGACAAGGAGAAGACAGCTTTTTCCACCGGTAAAGGTTTATGGCAGTTTAACGTCATGCCCTTTGGATTGTGCAACGCACCTGCCACATTTGAGCGACTCATGGAGTGTGTACTGGCAGGCTTAGTTGGGGAGGCTTGCTTAGTCTACTTGGACGACGTCATCATTGTTGGCCGCGACTTCGAGGACCATTTGCGAAACTTAGAACGAGTTTTCGCCAAAATAGAGGGGGCCAAGTTAAAGTTGAATCCGAAAAAGTGTCGTTTATTCAGGAGTAAGGTCAATTATCTCGGCCATGTTATCTCCAGTGATGGAATCCAGACGGACCCGGAGAAACTGGAAGCAGTTCAAAATTGGCCAACCCCTAAGAACAAAACCGAAGTGCGAGCATTTCTCGGCCTATGCTCCTACTACAGGCGTTTTGTTAAGGGATTCTCGGAGATAGCCAAGCCATTACACCGGCTGACAGAAGATAAACGACAGTTCATCTGGGACGAGACTACTGAAGATTCTTTTCAGAAACTGAAGAAACATCTGTGTGAAACACCAATCCTGGGGTATCCACAACCTGAAGGTCAGTTTATAGTCGACACGGACGCAAGCAACACGGCCATTGGAGGGGTGTTATCTCAAAAACAGGGTGAAAGAGAAGTTGTGATTGCGTATTTCAGCAAATCTTTATCCAAGCCAGAGAGAAACTACTGTGTGACAAGAAGAGAACTCTTGGCTGTTGTAAAGACGCTACAACATTTCAGCAAATACCTCATCGGCAGACAGTTTTTACTGCGAACTGATCACGCAGCCTTGAAGTGGCTACTGCAATTCAAGAACCCAGAAGGTCAAGTAGCACGATGGATTGAGCAGCTCCAGGAGTACGACTTCAAGACCGAACACCGCAGCGGAAAGTCGCATGGGAACGCCGACGCACTCTCACGAAGGCCGTGTTCAGAAGACTGCAAACATTGTGTTAAGCAGGAATCTAATGAAGTGACAATAAAGTTAACGAGAACAAGTCCTTTGGGCCCATGGGAGAATGATGCTATGAGAGAGGCTCAAGAAACAGATGACGACCTTCGGCACATCATCACATGGAAGAAACGGGGTGATGTAAAACCAATCTGGAGTGAGGTTGCACCCACGGGCGCTGTCACTAAGGCGTACTGGGCGCAATGGGAGAGTCTGGTACTTCAAAACGGAATACTCTACCGGAAATGGGAGAAGACTAACGGCAGAGAGTTCCATCTTCAGATAGTTGTCCCAAGAGCGAGAGTACCAGATATTCTCCGTGAAATGCACGATGGCGTATCAGGAGGTCATCTAGGTGTCAAGAGGACGTTAACAAAAGTGCGGGAACGATTCTACTGGTTGCATTGTCGAGATGACGTGCAGGATTGGTGCCGCAAATGTACTACTTGCGCTGCAGTGAAGGGACCACAAACCAGGAGCCGTGGGAACCTGCGGTTGTATAACGTTGGCGCACCGTGGGAACGAATTGCAGTTGATGTAGCTGGGCCATTTCCTGTAACGGAGTCGGGAAACAAGTATTTCATGGTCGTCATGGACTACTTCACCAAGTGGCCTGAAGTGTTCGCCATACCAAACCAAGAAGCTACGACAGTTGCTTCTAAGCTTGTGGAAGAAGTGATATCTCGCTTTGGTGTGCCTCTGGAAATCCATTCTGATCAGGGCAGGAATTTCGAATCGCAGGTCTTCCAGGAAGTGTGCAGAATCTTGGGAATGCATAAAACGAGGACCACCGCGTACCATCCACAGTCTGATGGAATGGTTGAGAGATTTAACCAGACCCTTGAGAGGCATTTGGCGAAATTGGTAGATGACAAACAAAAGGATTGGGACAAGTACATACCGCTCTTCCTTCTGTCGTACCGTACCGCCGAGCATGAGAGCATAAAGGCTACCCCGGCATATGTCAATTACGGTAGAGAATTACGAGTACCAGTAGACCTCTTGACAGGAGGGTCACCGGAGGAACCAAAGACCGTACAAGACTATGTCTGCGATTTGAGGGAAAAGATGCGCTATATACACGCCATGGTTCGGGAGAATGGGTTACATTCAAGTGAGAACATGAAGACCAGATACGACCGGAAATCGAACACGAGCGGCTTCGAAGAAGGGACACTGGTGTGGCTGCATAACCCAACTCGTCGAAAAGGGAAATCTCCAAAGTTGCAGACCAAGTGGGACGGCCCATACAAAGTGGTTACCCGATTGAATGATGTGACTTATAGGATTCAAAAGCAACCAAGAGGGACATTCAAAGTGGTACACATAGACCGTCTGGCGCGTTACCATGGCAGTAACAATGATGCTCGGGACGAGCATCTCTAAGAGGGGAGTAGTGTTACGAATGCGGACACGTAGTGTCATCTAGCGGCAACCAGGCGAAACCATCACAGACAGCGTAAATCCCCTATTCAATACCAGATGCCGCTACTTGCATGTTTTTGTTTATTTGCGCGTACACTCTGGAATTTTCCCACGATTGTTTACATGTTGTGGAATGTTCTAGTACGGTCTAGAGTTCGCCCCGACCCGTATAAATGCGCAGCTAGACGGGCCGGCCAGTCAGTCTTCGAATGTTTTCGAGTGAGCGATAATCAAAGCGACTTCGGAAGTGAGAAACAAGTGACTTAGTGAGTGAACCAGTGATAGTGCTTAGTGTTTGAACTTAGTGCATAGTGTTTGGACCTAGTGCTTAGTGTTTAGACATAGTGATCTAGTGTGTGTAAGTGTAGTGTAAGTGTTAAGTGTAGTGTAAATAAAAGTCTTCAAGAGAGTCACCAGGTCTTTTTCTCCGAATCATCGAACCTTAGCACGTAACAATACTAAGTATAAGGATTCCCCTAACGGCCGTTCCCAATATTTGATCTATCTCTTACTTGAGATAGGAATAGCTCACATTAGACATTAGCTCCATATATTTTATGTCAATTCTATATCAGCTGCGATCGGTTGTATGTCAAACTAGAGATAGTAGTAGCCGTTCCCTATATTGAATATAGGGAACGGCCATAAATAGGCATCTAATTGTCAGATAGAAAACATTCATAACTAAGTAGAAATATTGAAGTGTCCAAATCATACAACTCAAAAATTTACTGTCGAATGATGAAGTAACCAAAAATAGGTCAAACTACTCCAACCCGAAACCCGTGTATCCGTGTCGAAGGAGTGTGGTTACGCGGCCAACCGTAACGCTCCCACGGCGCATTCCTTGACGTCAGCAGCTGGGAGCTTCCTGTATCGATCCTCTCCCTCTTTCCCTCTCGGCAAGCTCTGATGTTGTCCCTCTCTTTTTGCAAGATGTGACTGTGCAAAACTATCTTGTGAAATAGGTAGAGGACCGTAGAGCATAATGGGTAAGATTCCATCTTTTCGGACGAAGCTTTAAGCCATTTACTCTCTCTTGTTGGAAGGCGTGAATGGGCACGCATTCCTTGACGTCAGTAACTGGGACTACTTCATGCCTTGATCTTCACTCTCTTTCCCTCTGAAATATAATATGATTATGTCGCTCTTTTTTGCAAGATCTGAATCCATCCCTGTTCTCTGCGTTGTTGGAACGCTCAACGGGAGTACATTCCTTGACATCAGTAGCTGGGAGATTCCTGTATCGATCCTCTCTCTCTTTCCCTCTCGACAAGCTCTGATGTTGTCCCTCTCTTTTTGCAAGATCTGACTCTGTCTCTATCTTTGGGAAGCTATTTTGTGAAATAGGTAGAGAACCGTAGAGCATAATGGGTGAGATTCCATCTTTTCGAAAGGACGAAGCTTTAAGCCATTTACTCTCTCTTGTTGGAAGGCGTGAATGGGCACGCATTCCTTGACGCCAGTTGCTGGGAGCTTCCTGTGTCGATCCTCTCTCTCTTTCCTTCTGCAAGATATGACTCTGTCCTTCTCTTTGCAAAATGAGAGTATTTACCGGGAAAAGACTGTTTAATATCTCAAACAATTTCCAGATGATTCCCAAACATTCCATCACGATTCACGAATAATTTTGATCTATTCCCAAAACCTCTTTCCATGGACTCATTACTCTCCCAGCCCACCTGCTGAACGACTTTTTAATTGAGTTACCACATCCGGTGAGAATTAGACAGGTCAGTGAACTCGCACTGTCCGAACTCCGATGGTCCGCACATTTCGTACAGATGTGGTATAAATTATAAGAGGGAGCGACATAATATGAAAAATATTAAATGATGCTATGTTGTGACTTGTGATCGGTAATAATATTTTTTGGAATAGCTTCTGTCGACATTAACTTAAGTTGCAAGTAGAAACATGATTAACATAAAAAATCACAAGATGAAAGTTGATTTACCCATTAAAAAATAAAGTTAAAGTTTGAAATACTAATGATATAGAATTACCTATATGTCGGGATTCGGGAACTGTCATATCATCTAACTGAAGTTATGCCAACATACACTAATAATAATAAATAGGAGTAATTTGTTATTTGTAAGATCATCAAGGAAATTAGACAAAAACTGATGATAGATAATAATATTTAGGAAATAAATTAATATCTTTACTAGTTGCTTTTAAGGCTACGCAATACGCATATACTTACGAGCCGTTCATTTTTTTTAGAAGTCTGTAATCCAACGCTCCACTTTCGAATTTAAACAGGTATATGTAGTATTTTTATACATTTAAACTTTTAACTAGACATTTTTTTATTGCAAACATTTGATCGCTACATTCTACAACTTGTACCACACTGTTTAGATGTTGTGTCTGGACAACTCACGAGGTGAACTTCCAAACTAGTTACGAAACCCGTACTATATAATTATATACTACATAGTATAATATTATACTCTCCCACCGTCATATGCTTTATTTTAACTGAGTTTTAGATTATACCGTGTGAATTAACTAAGTTTTTGTTGGAGTATAAGCTAAGAAGTTTTGAGCTTTTTATAAATTCTCTTAGCCAGATTAATAAGAGTCGAAATCATCATTATAATAAATTATTAGATGCCTCTTAAATTTACTTTTTTTTTCTTTTTCAGGTAAGTCAGCCATTCAAAGTACGGTCTACCCCAGACATCTCCAAACAAGATGAAACCGAGGTATTCGTAGTATGCAAACAAATTCCTTGATAAAACTATCATAATATATATTGTAATTTACTGTAAGCCTTTGGGCTTCGGCACAAAATATATTATCATTTCTGCACCTCGGGTAGCTATAAAATTTCCGGCTGATCCATATTCCAAGCTAATATATTGCAAATTTTGATAAAATGGAGATCTTTCGATTCGAGGGTAAGGACAGGAAACTTACATTCAGCAGTATGTACGGTTCCCACATAACAAACTAATTGCTACGCAACTAAATTACAGATCGCATCTAGTATTATAATAATTTTCTATTTTACATACTCAATTAATTATCATATTACACAACATAAAGTTCAAACACCGATATAATGACAATATTATTCATAGAACCACTATTATTGATACCTTGTAAGTCATCATAATATTATGTAATCTCTCTCTAAGAGTGAGGTCAGTCAGTAAGGTCAGAGAGCTTTTTTTCAACTTTCATAAGCATTATGTAAACTTTTATTTTTAGTATTTCGGCTGTACTGCTTTAAATTTATTAACCGACTTCAAAAAAAGGAGGTTATCAATTCGACGCGTATGTATGTAATATTTCCAGAACTGCCCAGTTTTTGTATATGTTAATCTATAACAGCTTCTGAACAAATGTGCCAAATTTCAAAAGTGTATGTATGTATGTATGTATGTATAAATGTATGTATGTTTTTATGTTTGTTCGCGCATATCTCTGAAACTACAAGGTGATTCTTTTTCTATTGTACTAGGTATTGTTCAACTTAGGGAATAGTGCAAGTTTCATCAAAATCGGTTCAGTAGTTTTGGAGATAGGGAGTTTTAATTCTCAATTACGTACAATTTTGAAGTCGGTTTTATCTTTTTAAAATACAGTTATTCCTACTAAATGACAATTGAGTATCATTTCCCGATAAAATATCTGTATGGCTGAATTATAGACAGTTGCTGTCTTTCAGCCAAGTCTATATTACCCAAAGGTAATTGGACGGTCAGACAGACACACATTCGCATTTATATATTAGTATGGATTTTGTGTGAGTGACTAGCTTCTTAGTTTGGGGCCATAAGACCATAAGACCTATCACATTGACAAATTACTACTCACTGATACAGAGAGTTAAGTGAGTTTTGGTGAAAGTTAATATTTGCTAGACGAAGTACGCGTATTGTTAGTGTCATATTCACCTAGATGTGTTGTACCTAGATTCAGCTTTAAAATACAATTTTATATTGTGCTCATCGGAAAACAGCGTTGCGATAAAATCACAATACAAGCTAAGTGGGGAACAAAAGAACATTCTCTTTTACCAAGTACCATCTAAGACAAAAGTGTATTTATTTTTGACACTTTATTAAATAAAAAAATAATCTAAGATTTTAATAGTCTAGATAAAACAGCTTTCAGTGCTGTAATGACATTTTGCACAATTCGTTTGAAGACTTCTTATTTTGTCTATGCGCAATAATATAGTAATATACGAAGCCGTAAAGCTACTGACGTATTTTTTTTAATAACTAATGAGACAATCATACATTTATTACAGTGTCGAAGGTCAATAGTTCCATGTGCATCTAGTATTATAACATCGTGGGCACCATAAGGAACTTACCACATCTGTATCATACATTGAGTAACTATGGGTATTGTTGGCTTTCTTTTTCTTGGAATTTTGTGCAAAGTAGAAAATTATTCTCATCATTATGACTTTGCAAAAATGCCAATAGTAGAGCTGCAGTCTTGGAGAAGACCGGCATGGAATAATGTTACGTAGAGCTGTAACAATCGAGCATGAATCATGATCGATACTAATATTATAAACCCGGCAGTGTATCTGTCGGTCTGTCTGTTGCGTCCGTATGTGCAAATCGACATCAGTATTCAATCAGGTAAACCGTTCACCCATACAACGTTGATGATGATATTGGTCCCTTGATTGTGTTTTATGATTAGCCATTCATTTCATTGACTGTTACATTGACATACTAAGGTAGTCTAGACTCTAGACGTGCACTAATTAGTCTGATTATTAATTTAACTATGGTATAGAATGTAAAAGTTAAAGTCGACTAAACAAACAATTTAGAAGAAAGGGAACTTTGCTACGCACTTGCGTCTGCATTCAGAGACATTAACGATTACTAAACTATAATTTAATGAACAGTTTGACAGAAAATGAATAGATCTCATATCGTCTTCCTAAAATTAAATTTAAAAATTATCTAATAAAAGTTTCTGAGTTCAGACGTTTGACTAAACTTGTGAAAATGAAAAGTTTTGATAATTTTCTCTGTCTTCTATAACTGTTTCATTTTATCTGTTCCATAGAATATAAAATACAGCTTTGATCCTATACGGATCCAATCGACCATCAATATACAAATTGTTTTTACGCTAGAGGCTAGAGGCACAAAGAGGTAGGCAGGCAGACAGTAAACAAAAAAGTTTCATTCGACGTTTGACAACGTCTGTACTGACTGCACTGTCTAGTGGGTGTCCTTTATCTGTGGTCTAGTGTCTACTGTTTCTTCAATTTTTTCCCAATTTCCAATTTCAAAACTAATTCCATAACTTTGATTTAACCTACACTTACAAGTTACATATAAGACAATGCCCCATATTCTCTTTAAACCATATCCAGCGAGCCCACAGCCATTAATTACTGATTGTACGGCACCCAATTACGCTGTGTGTATGTTTTTGTTCGGCTTTCTCCGTACATTGTTACCGAGATGAACGATTAACTGCCGTTTTGACGAATGGCTGTGCAGTGTGCACGTGATAGTCTTATCATTTGAAAACTCGATTAAATACGTCTCACATGGTTGATTTTTAGGGTTCCGTAGTCAACAAGGAACCCTTATAGTTTCGGTCTGTCCGTCCGTCTGTCTGACTGTCCGCAGTTTTGCTTAGAGACTATAGGACCTACAAAGCTGTAATTTGGCATGAATATACATATTAATAATGTCTACAAAATGGTACATAAAATGTTTAAAAAAATTTTTTTTATGGTACCTCCCCTACACATCAAGTGGGGTTGACTTTTTTTTTTCGCGCCCACCCCATCGTGTGGGGTGTCATGGATAGGTTTTTAAAAATATTATGAGTATTCATAGATCATTTTCCGGTTTAGGGATCCATTTGTGAAATATTAAGTTTTAAAGTGTAAAAAATCGTTAGAGTCCAGTGTCCCCCCCTTCTACCAGCTAAACGGTTGCTTCTGGAAATGTGAAAAAATTCACGGGAGTAGGAAATATGCTGAATTTAAAAGGAAAACTATCACGACTAAGTTGACTTCATAAGTTATTGAGTAATAGTCGATCAACTAAAAAAAATGTATTCGGCGAAGTATAAAGGAACTTTTCGTTCAAATTCCTTTGAGATGATGTTGTTAGTAGTGTAAAACATGTTATAAATGTACATTCGTTGACCATACAAAAATTTTCAAAAACTGGCGGTGCTACGGAACCCTACATTGCGCGTGGCCCGACACGCACTTGGCCGGTTTTTTATTAATTATTTTAACGTATTTAATTCATAGATATTAATTATAGCAAGCGGCTTAGCCAGTACAAAAATATAATTTTATAGGAGAAAAGAGAGAGAATACAATTTGGGCTCTATATTTTATTATATGTATAGGTAAGAACTAAGAACTCTGCAGGAACTAAGAATATATTTTCTAGACGTCAGTAAGAAGTCTTTTTGAAATAATATCTAGAGGGGTAGTGTAGCTGATAATTGATAACTGATAAGAATTGCAATTTTGTTATCGAGAATCAAGATTGAAGACATATGTTCACATGACAGTAATCCCAGGGCAAACTTAACTCTCATATGCGTTTAACAAAGAATAAAAAACCTCATGTGAAAGCACGTCATCAGTCATTATTATCATTAATTAGTTCAGCAGACATGTCTGTCTGGTAATGACTTCCCTGGAAATGAATCAGATGATGTTTTCGATCAATGAATCAGTTTTGATATTCTGCCAACTTACGCATAGGCGCCACGGTAGTTTGAAAGTTGTTTCTGGGAATACTCCAAATCCTGAATACTCGTCTTTCATAGATCATTGCGATAATACTCTACCCTGATTTTCACCTTTTAAGTTTCTTTTCACTCAGTAGACACGAATTCTACCACCTTTTTGCGTTGGGGGAATGCGTTTACGTATCCTCGGGGCCTGGGGAGGACCACCGCGGTATGTGGGACTCCCCGGGGCGGATGGAGACACACCCGGGACTACCCACTAAAACCCCTAACGGTGTTCCATGTACTACGGGAAGCGCGTGATACACGACCGCAGCCCCACCACCTCTGCTTCTTCAGGCTCAACTCGTAGACCTCTAGTATCTAAACCTTCAAGGGCTTTGTAATACGAAGGTGTAGTCTGCTAAAAGTGCTTGGTTTTGTGCATTGTGATTGATTCGTCTTGGCTGAGGTACTGTCGTGCTCCCAGGTTATATCAACGAGAAGCAACATCCTTAATCTTTATGTAATCAGGGCAGTGACAAATTACAGCTCGAATTAGATTTAACTAGATTGCCTAAGCTAAAAGTGTTATCGTCATCATCTCTATAATATTTAAAGGCACAATTTTAATATTAATTTGTTGTTTTAAATGTATGACAAACAATTTCAACGTGAAAAACATGCATTATCAAGAATGGGACGTACCTGCAGGGTTTAACAACTTGCGTAGATCTGGGTTAAGGTTAACTCTAAGTTAAACATGATGTCATATCTGTCACTCACTATTGAAGAGTGATAGAGATGACATGATGTTTGACTCTAACTTTTACCCAGATCTACGCAAGTGCCCCTAAGAGGAGTTGTGAATGTAATTTACTCCTTCAACTTAATTTACAACTCCATTAAACGATCGTTTGTCATACTTGTATTGTTATTACTATTATGTTACAGACCTAAACTCGTTCTAAATCTAGCATCTAACGTGAATACCTCGTAATAGGACACCTAGAACCTTGGAAAATCCCTGTCACCGAAGTATCGTATTGCGTCCTCAAATCAACAATATTACTATATTGTGTTACTTTAATTGTTAACCTTTGTTGGCAAACTTGACTAGGAAATGTGATCACCATAGGACGCACGGTTGGCGGATTTTAGGAAGGTGTTTGAATTGTCACTGGCCTTGATTTGAGCGTGGTACACGTGGATTGGATAATGGATATAAAAGTTAACAAAGCTCTGCTGTTAATTTAACTGTCGAATAATTCGTCCAAACTACAAACAAATTAAGACAAACATTTGGTCGAGTTTCAATTTCGCTGTTCGCCAGTTTTTAGCACTTAGTTTAACTTTGCATTAAACAAAGTTATGTCACGTTTATTACCCAAAAAACTTATTAATTTCTATTATGAATATACTTGGAGTCTCAGCCCAGGAAAAGACATTTTTTATTCATCTAGTTTTATATAAATAGGAAGTCAAAAGAGTTATGTGCAGGTGCGTTGTAGAGTATTCCTGTATATCAAGTTCTACGTTTTCCGAGTGCAAACCATTGAATAGCGAACCTGTTTGTAGTTTGCCCTCCGTTTACCTCTTTACTGCTGTATATAGGAAGCAGCTAAAGGAACATAAGAGCCAGACATACATTGTAGCGATTCTATGAAGTCTATCGAAGTAGCCAAAGTATCAGAAATAGTATCAGAATCAAAGTATCAGAAAAGTATAGGGCTTTTTAAGAAGGTAACGGTTGGCGAAATCCAACATTTGAGGGCAATATTGTATATCAGGGCATAGTGAAGAATGTTAATTTACTATTATTGGAACTAAAACTTTTCAACGGCTGATCCATTTGGTCATCTTATCTAATTTTAACAATTGTTTGTTGCCAATTTTCTCTGAAACGGCTGAACCGATTTTCATTAAATTGTCCGTCCGAGAAAATTTTGAAAATACCGTCAAAACTATTATTTATTGTACTTATAAAAAAGTTTTTTTTAAATCCCTCAGATTTCTCGCGTTCTTTA
This sequence comes from Plebejus argus, assembly GCA_905404155.3. Lineage (NCBI taxonomy): Eukaryota > Metazoa > Arthropoda > Insecta > Lepidoptera > Lycaenidae > Plebejus > Plebejus argus. The sequence goes on along the minus strand of FR989941.1, from coordinate 1,810,402 downwards.
TCTATTGTAACTTTACGTCACGTTCACGACAAAAACACGTCAATATAATTCACCTTGCATAATCCACTCGATCGGCTTCGGATAATACAACAAAGTGTTGTTTTTGTTGTCACCGACAAGGTCGGAAGTGTTGTGACCGTCGACAAAAACTAAACTAGATTGGGCGTTTTGTGAATCCGGGCATAACTTTTTATGGTGACATGGAGTTTAACCTTCGGCTCGAACTTGTCCACATGTAACGCACTTGGAGTCCAGTTGTGCAGATGACAAATGTCCGCAACCCTTTTATCATGCGGGAACCGACATAGAAATACTTTGAGTCCCGGGAAAAGACAAAGGATGGTTTAATAAGAGCAAAATGTACGGTTACCGTGCGGTGTAAGAATTTAAACGAAGCGGGTATCATTAATTTAATCTATATGCTATACTAATACTTAAATGAGAAAGTCTGTCTGTCTGTCTCTCGCTTAAACCGCTAATTCTCATGAAATCTTGATTCTCATGAAAAAAGGTTAAAGGCAAAGGTTAAAGGCAGAATCGTTTTTGTCAGTGCAGATATTATACCTGCTTTTCGAGGGGATCGAATGAAGTTGCGGGCACAATCTAGTCATGAAATAAATAGGGCATAATAATAGTCCCACTTGTGTTTATTTTCATAGCCTTATGTAGGCGTGGTGTAAAAATGTTAGTGGGTCACGGGTTCGAACACCGACTGTTTGTGTATAACGGAAAATCGCCAAGTGGAAAATGTTTACTTTCTATTTTTATTCGTAATAGCTGTGTACAGCTACTGTACTTTTATTATCATCTGGTTCCATATTGTTATGATTAGGTATAAATAATTGAGATCGACGCCGAAATAAAATTCGGTTTAAACGTCAGCGTTTAGTACGTTTGGAGGACTGAAATGCTCACCTGGACATAATACCTTTGATGTTATTAAAGATTTTTTAATTTTTTCTAAGTTATTACGGTTTAAGCGTGAAGATGTAACAGACAGACAGACACATTTTTAACCGACTTCAAAAAAAGGAGGTTATCAATTCGACGCGTATGTATGTAATATTTCCAGAACTGTCCAGTTTTTGTATATGTTAGTCTTTAACAGCTTCTGAACAAATATGCCAAATTTCAAGTGTATGTATGTATGTATGTATGTATGTTTTTATGTTTGTTCACGCATATCTCCGGAACTACAAGTCCGATTTGAGTAATTCTTTTTTTGTTGTACTAGGCATTGTTCAACTTAGGGAACAGTGCAAGTTTCATCAAAATCGGTTCAGTAGTTTTTGAGATAGGGAGTTTTAACTCTCAATAATACGTACAAATTTGAAGTCGGTTTTATCTTTTTAAAATACAGTTATTATCACATTTATAATATTAGTTTGGATAGAACTATGTCATAATATGTGCAACTTTGTTCACGGGAAAAGACTATCGCAAACATTTTTCGCGATGAAATGTCCCCGTGCCCTTACCCAGGCGTGCAGGCCTCAAAGTATCACCAATAACACCATACCTTTCATCTCAGTCGGTTCATAAGCGTGGAGAACAGAATATAACACTTAACAGACGAACTGCCGAGTGCCGCCAGCAGTATTTCCGGACCTATACGACATGCAAACCTTCAAGAAGAGAGCGTATTCCCTCTTAAAAGGCCGGCAACGCACCTGCAGCTCTTCTGATGTTGCGAGTGTCCATGATCGACGGTAGTTGCTTTCAATTAGGTGACCCGTTAACTCGTTTACAAGTGGTATTTTATTAAAAAGACGTTCGTACTAGCATAGAGTAATAAATAGGAATACGAAATAATAGTATGAATGCAACGACATCAAATAATGTTATTCTTGCATCGTTTATCATTTCCATAGCATTCAGAGAGGCATTGCATTACCAACATGACTTGGTCAATCTCTAGTGATGTAGGAAGTGACCAGTAACCACGATACCAATGAACCGATCAATTACGGGTCAATTTGTCCCTTCCCAGCCCTGAGCCCTGCGCAACAATAAATTACACAATTTAACGTCAATGGCCGTCTGCTATGTTAATCGGAATTGATCTTAGATAATGGACGCTATACTCTATAGGAGCGAGGGTCGAAAATTCTTCTTTAATTTTAGGTTAGAAGTACATGATTAGAAGAGTATTTTGACGTGTTGAATGGATTGCACCAGAGGCGTACTTTAAAGTTAAAGTTAAGGTTATCGTCTAATATGGCGTCCATAATGGACTTTTACTAGGGATTTGACAATTCATTTGACTTTTCGATATGGTTAAAGTTAAAGTAGGTTGGTGCAACTCACTCTTAGGCTGCGTTTCCACCAGAGATGTGTTGTGAGGAATGATGTGTCCAACAGAATCGCTGCGCTGAGCGAGGTCACGTCAATGAAGCGATTCTATTGGTTCTCAAAAACACATTCCTCGCAACACATCTCTGGTGGAAACGCAGCCTTATACATGGTTTTTGAGGAGTTTGGCTGTAGGTGGGCTGTAGTTTATCTATTCAATAGCGTTGTTACTTGGTTTTAATGTTAGGAGTTAGAACGTAACTTGGTTATAAGCCAATCTCCAGATTCTAGTCAAATTTCGGTAATCAGAACTGCCAAACTCCAGATTCTAGTCAAATTTCGGTAATCAGAACTGCCAATCTCCAGGTTCTAGTCCAATTTCGGTAATCAGAACTGCCAATCTCCAGATTCTAGTCAAATTTCGGTTATCAGAACTGCCAATCTCCAGGTTCTAGTCCAATTTCGGTAATCAGAAGTCAGAACTTAGTTTTCGCTATTTACTTATAATTGCGGGTTGAAAGTGACTGACGATAATATTGATTTTAGGTTGAATACCTACATAATATAGTAAGGATGCTCCAACCGGAGCCAAAATGTTGTATGCGGCTATAGAATTTTTATGGTACAGTCGTGGAGATAAATATATTAATTATCTTTCATTTGAAACCAAAATATCCTCGCAGTTTGACTCCTAATTCTTTAAAATGGTACTGGAAAATCGCTGATATTTGTAATAGCGTCCTTAAGAATGTAAAAAAAAACTTGTCTCTAACAAAGATCTTAAATATTATGATTAAAATAATAAATGTACAAAAACAGCAAATGTGCAAAACACACATTAAACATAATATTTTATCACTCTCTCTAATTAATTAATTATTTATATTAAATTATATAGTTTAACATTACCAATTAAAATACGTGTCATACATTATTTATGAATTATGATGTTTCTCTAGCAAAAAAACTTGATAAATATTCGCGTTTCCGTATAATTTAATATACAAAACATTAATTAAGATATTCGGAAAAAATTGCTAGTCGAAATGCCTTACAAAATTTGAAAAAAAAAAAACAAAAAGAAAAGTAACTTGAAATCTTGAATTTCGACTTTTCTGACGGTCATTTCCGGTCAACTGTCAGAATTGCAGTGTTGCCGCGCTAAGAGAAAGTTTCCCCAAAATTACACTGCAAGCACGTGGTTTTATTCCACTTTAAATGTGATTTACGGAGTAATAAATGTATAAATCACAGCCTGAGCGGCTTAACGGTCTGACCTACATGCATCGTGCAAAACCAATTCAAAAGCGCTAATGATCTGCTAATGTTACCCAATAAAAAGAGGGTAATGTGTTTAGTATGTATTGGCTCTAATTTTGAGATGCTTCTTTAAAATTATCCTCATGTTAAAAACTTTAACATCATTTACCATAATACAATTTGCCATAATACAAGTTTTTACTTAGTATGGGATTAGACGACGTGATGTACGCTACCTTGCTTTTATACTATTGTATATTATTGAATGATTAATAAAGAATTTGAATTTGAATTTAACATTCACCCTATATAATGTATAGTGTACCTATATTGTATACTGAGCTGTCAATTTCATGACATCTTAATACTGATTAGTGATTGATAATAATAAGGATTAATAATCTTTACTGATTGAAATGAAATGAAATGAAATGAAATCTTTTTTTATTTAAAATAGGTATCATGATACACTTTTTGAACGTCAGAAGTCTACGTTGCCTACCACCGGTTCGGGAACTAACCCTGCGAGAAGAACCGGCGTAAGAAACTCGCAGGGGGCCCACTTTTTTACCAAAAAAAGTGAGAAAAAAATTAATCTTTTAAAATAAAATTTACAATGTCGTACTTAACTTAAAAATTATACAATGTCAACATAATTGTAAGTCATTCACTAATGTAGAAGTAGCCTTGTAAGAAGCCATCCTACTCCCAAGATGTGCCATCGTTTATGAAATCATTGACCTTATAATAGGCTTCGGCACACAAACGTTCTTTGACTACTTTTTTAAATTTATTAATGGAAAGATTTTGAACGTTTTCAGGGATTTTATTGTAAAGGCGTATACATTGACCCTTAAAAGACTTACTGACCTTACTAAGTCTGATCACCGGCAAATCTAGCTTGTGCTTGTTTCTGGTATTCCTATACGATTGTATAACATAGCATATTTTATAATCACAAGATATTTTATTAGAAGGTACGGTTTGGATGCTTGCTTCTTTTCATATTCTACTTTGTAAATATGTACATATTATGTACACCCTAAAAAACAGCAGTGCATGGCTAATAATTCCACTAAAACTTAGCCTGCTTTTTCAGCAACGTAATTATTGTAGTTATACTTCGTCGGTGAAAAAAAACAAACAAAAAACGCGCTGACTCAGCGTCTGGCAAATATTAAATTTCATCGTGCATTTGTACAGCTTTCGTTAAATCTGACACCGTTTAATGTGATAATATTTAGATTTTACTTTCAATACCGCGTCACTCCTTTTAAAGCGTAGACACTGCACAGTACACACAAGTCACAAACAGAAATCAATGAGACGACATTAATGATTTATGTTTACAAGATAATTATTGCGATATAATTTTCCCCGCTTACATATTATCAGAAAAATGGATCTTTTTGTGCGTAAAGAATCGCAAACGTAATTGTGTACAAAATTAATGTACAGCATGACTGGTGAGACAATACCGATACTTAAGGAGAGTATTCAGTACTCGATTCTCATTATAAATATGTAATAAAATTTGGTACTTAATTTTTGACCAAATTTCCCGTTAAACAAATGAATCATGGACACTTAGTAAATTACTACGCGTCCGGCCGCTCCCGCGCCGCCGCGCTACCCCTCCCGCGCGCGGTGTCCATGCGTTGGGTAAATAATTATTTTAATTTTAAGCTACATTTACTCAGTGATCAATTTATATTATTTTTTTATATTATTTTTTTCAACTAATATAATAGCCAAATATCACGTCGTCGAGTATTGAACATGTCTCACCAGTCATGCTGTATAGTAACAAAAATAAAGTGTTAAGTAATTCGCTGTTTTGTTAGTAGTAAACGTTTAATTGGTATCTAACGGGCTAGTTGATGCAATTAGTATCTACGATCTTTATGTAGCAGTTAACACTAACAGACTATTGTTCGTTCAAACATGTGCAACATCCTTTTGCGATGATGGATACGACTAGAGAACACAACAGTTTGGAAGTTGGTTAAAATGTGCGTGTCACTCCCATATTTTGCCGTTTGGTGTAAAAAAAACTATGAGTGTGCGGGAAAAAGTAAAATGAAACAACTTAGCAGCAGCATGTTACATACATATTATTATTACATATACATTTTTCTCTACTCTCGATATATGAGTTAAATATTTTACCAATACCAAAACAAATTCATGATGCTGCTAAAAATCTACTTGAAATAGTATAGTATGTAGGGTATAGAGTAGATTAATGTCGTTTATAACTTTCACATAACATCATTTGATCTGTCACTTTGCATGAAATCATTATTTCTGAACCGCATTTATCCTTATTATCAGTTCCATTATAACTTATCTTTTTATGCACCATTATAAACGCTTAATCATCAATTTATAAACGATTTGTAAAAGTAACAGTAATTTATAAGCTTTTGAAACAATAACGGTCCATAGAACGTGACTTGTATGCGAGATTTGATCACAGTCAAGATCTCAGTCTAACTGATGCTAAGTAATTAACTAATTACACCATATAGGGAAAATAAATGAGAATTGTCAGCCAAAACTAGGTATTCTTAATTCGAAAATAATATTTCTGGACCTTCCGTTTTGTTTTCAAATGTTGCACTCACAAAAAAAATTACACTAATTTACTTTTTTTGACTGCTCTGAATATAAAATTATGGATTGTTATCAGTTTACACCCTCTGTTTATTTAGGATCTAACGTCACCACTGCATTAGTGCTTAAAACTTAACATTTGTAATAATTTCGTTGAGTATACATACTTACCTAAAATCTAAATACAATCTCCTAATTTAAATTCTACAATCCTATTTTAAGGTCAAAAAACTGATTTACTAAGTACTAGAATTTATACTGAACTGTCGTATTTCATCATTAACATTTTACGGTGCATAAACATAAAACAAACAGCAAAATTAAAACACGTTTGCAACACATGTTTTTATTTAAAAAATTATTATTCATCTTTATTCATAGGGGTCGAAACAACAAAAAAGGTCTAAAAATCACAAAACATACTGAGCCCAACTGTATTCCACAATTGAAGCCATTCATAAATGAGAAGGAAAGAGACAGCGTTATTTAAAGCCTGGAAGTGCTAGAAGGAGAAAGAAAATTGCATTCCGCGGCTACAACATCGCTATGCGCTCGCGCAGGCAGTATTAGTGTTGCTATGTATTGGTATAATAGGGAAATTGTAGCATTTTTTTATTTCTTTTAGAATTGAAAAAAGCGAAAAAAATAATTATGTTTCAACTTTGATAACATTGACTCTTATTTTGTTAGTAATGCAAAAAATTATAAAATCATTAGCATTTTGTAACCCTTTTTTAAAAGGCTGTATTATGTTATTAACTTAAAACAATATTTGCACACTTACCTTGAAAATAAAGTGAAGAACAATATGATACATTATAATATCTAGGTAATCTGTCTCTAAAAATTATAATATCTAGGTATAGGTAAAAATTATAATATCTAGATTCTAGGTATCTAGGTAATCTGCAGATTCCCTGATTCCACCCGTTAAAGTATGAAAATTTTTCATAGAAAAGCTTATATTTGCACTTTGCCTAGATAGTTTGCATTCTCTTCCTTAGTAAAAATTCTAAAAACTTTAACTTAGATTATCTACCTAAAACTGTTGTTGTTTTGATTGGTTTATTTTTCTTGTTGATTCGATCTGTTATATTATGTATTTTATTTATAGTGGAGTAATATATTTTATTTTGTATTGTAGTGTTAAAAGTTTGGCTTGCATGAAGTTTGCTATTTAGTTTATATTTTCGGTATTCGGTATTTTATACGTCGGTAAGGATCATTTAATATCAATCATGTGGATAACTTTTATTGACCTATTAGTTGTGTATACCGTGTTATTTAAACGTTTTATGGCCGTTCCCTATATTCAATCTATCTCTAGTTTGACATACAACCGATCGCAGCTGACATAGAATTGACATAAAATATATGGAGCTAATGTCTAATGTGAGCTATTCCTATCTCAAGTAAGAGATAGATCAAATATTGGGAACGGCCGTAAGACTATAAGGTTGTTGTTATCTCAATAAAAAAAATATATATGATTTTCATGGAATGTATGAATGAATAATTATAATTAATGGTAAGTTGTATTTAGACGCTGGCAACACTAGCATCTCGTTCGCCTCTCACCGGAAACCGGCCATCACTCGAGCGTCGACGTTCAAACGTGGAACGCGTTTTGCCGCCGTTTTGTAAATATCTCGTGACACAAAATAAACGAAAAAAAAACATCGGTGACATCATAATATTAACCGACCGAACCGAAACCGCGAGTGCTGTGTTTGTGGTGTGAAGTGACGTACCGAGTTTGCTTTCACTGGACTGAAAGTTATAATATTCGGAGAGCTTCGAAAGGATTTGAAATGCGAACGGCGAAAAGGTAGCTGTCCCCAAGTTTGCTTAAAAATTTCATGCCCATTGCGTAAGAAATAAAAAAAAGTATACAATTATGTATGTTGATATGAGAAATGGAGAAAACGAAAACTCGAACTCGAACACGAAAGACTCATGTATAAAAATAAATATTTTATGTAAATTAAAGGTACATAAATAATTATATTTATTTAACAGCAAAAATATAGGAATATTGCAAAACAATATTTCATAAAATAAAAACAGTTAATCACAGCAATAACAAAGTTGCCAAACTTTCAAATTTTACACAAATTTTGGGAAATTTTCATTTTTTTTTCTATTTTAAAAACTTCTAAATATTGTATTCTATTGTAAATTTTTAATAATATTACACAAAGTGGCTAAATTACTTTCTAACAGGTAACGAATAATTTTTAAATTAAATAAGAATAGGTCAAAGTTCAATAATTATTAGAGATTAATGATTATGTTTAGGGATTTAGGTCATCGATTTTTATTGGCTAAAGATAGATCTTAAGCCGACTGAGCTAAATTTCTCTCATATCTAAGGTTCATAAATAAATGTGCTAGTTTTCACTTCTGTTAAATGTCTCTACCTCATTTCATAGATCAATTATTATGATGATTTTTTATTTAATGAAATCTTTACTGTGGTAAAATCGTGGCAGTGAAAAGGGCTAGAGAATAGAGATAAAAAATACTTTAAGCTCTACAATTTATTGGAAAAAAAATAGTTGCACTCTAATATTAAACCTACGATTAACTACACAATATTATGGACATTAGAAAAATCATTTCCACAAAAATATTATGTAGCGAATAGCAATAATATAATATGAAACCGATCTACTTAATTTAATCGACTCTGCCCGCGTCGTCACAAGTTGTTTTCTTTAAGAAAAACATCACGCTACTACGTAAATCTTGACCATAAAAATCAAACTACTTACTGCGTGAAAGGACATCTACCATACTTTGACAAATAACGATTTCAACAAGGTGAATTTCCTATGAAAACATATTGTTTTAAGATAAAAAATATGTCTCTATTATCTTATATCTTATCTATTTGCTCTCACGATGTCCCGTTATCTACATTTCACAGCTATCGATATTATCAGACACGTTCGTCGACAGGTTATTCCGAAATAGAATAGTCGGATTACTAAATATAAGGAGCGTGTCTTTCTTTCTGTCATGTATGTCTATCTGTCTTACGGTCTTACCTTATTACGCTTAAACTTATGATGAAATTTGGTATGGACTATGGAGATACTTTGCGTCGCGAAAAAGATGATGTCCTGTGCGATAGATAATTTCAATAACCTTTTTTCCCGCAAGGCGAAGGAAAACTACATTTTACCCCAGAAAAATAAACAGTTTTCGTAAAATTAACTTGCGAACAGTTTCACTGTAAACATCTATATTCTATATAAATAAGAAAGAACCGTAACTGAAAAGAACAGTAAATATTCATATAACCCACAACCATACACTTTCAGTTTCCAATGTATGAATTATGTATGTATGTATGAAATCACCACTAACTCACGAGATCATTATGATCGCTACTAGCACGTTTTTGCAGTATTTATACGTGTGACCATCAGATCATGTAAGAGTTATACTATGGTACAGTACAAAGAGCAAAACAACGGATAATCTGTGTGTTTGTCATCAGAATCATGAGTGTATGTACTATCAGAGAAGTTGATTCCTAGGCAGATAGGGGACCTACGTAGTTTGGTCGCGTTACGTCAAACCCAGCCTGCAGAATGCAGATCACAATTAACTTTGAATTGACATGATCCGACCAAATGACGTTGGTCTGTCAACTGCCTAGGAATCAATTTCTTGGATGGTACATGTCAAGCTTATTTTTGTTGTTTGCACTAGTGGTTCACCACAAACTTAACGCTACCCGTCTGGTATTGAAGTCAAACACAACTTTTAAATATTAAAGGCATGCTAGAAAGGAACCTAAAGTCTGACTCTAACGCTGTATTTGCTTTGTAGAATGGAAATAACAGCATGTTTATAATAACTAAACTGTTGAATAAAGTATTCGAATTTCGAACTTAGTATGCTAGATTTCTAAGGTTTTTGGTTATTGTCAAAACGTCAACCAATCAACAACAATGTTGAAAAGATAAACTCCTGTTAATAATAATGGTTTAATTAATGTGTTTAATGGTCTAAACTTAACTGGTCATTGAACCACTTATAGAGGGAAGACACTCCTATCCTTTCCGTCAATGAAGCAATTATTATTGTAAAGTATAATGGCTGCATTATATTGCTTAAGTGTTAAACGATAAATAACTTAATCATGCAATATATAAACACGATCATATTTTGATACAACAAAAAAAAGGGCTAAGTCCTCCATGGTTTACATGAAATAAAGAAGAGAAAACATACATATTTTAATTAAGACATTAAAACAATCTACTACGTAATAAGTATAAAATTCTCGTGACACAGACCACAGTGTTTGTGCGCGAATTCCTCGAAAAAATGAAATTTGTGTACATAATATTCGTCAGGCCTGAGAATAGGTTTTTATCCACTTTTTATTTTGAGACCAGAAATAATTTAAATGGCAAAACAACGTTTGCCGAGTCAGCTAGTATTATAATAATATAGCATCTGCAATCGCCAAACACTGAAGGAGCTCATAAGAATGACACTCTATTATCGTAATATCTTTTAATCAACAAAAGTTTTATCAAAATCGTTTCAGATGTGCCCCTCAAACTTCAAACTCTAACAAAAATGCATTCTTACCACAGATTCTTACTAATTGGGTAGTACTAATTGGCCCCAATTATTAAACCCCATGCTGGGAAGTGATCCAGGCATATTATATAGCAGAAAGTGGCATACGCATGATGCAGATAGCATAACGAGCTTAATAAATTACTTGTGAGAACGCCACACTGATAAACGCTCTCTTATGCGTAGATGTTCAATACTAGATACTACATTTGCTTAAAGTTATCAATGTATAATATTATGTACTAGATGACGCCAAAATTAGTTTATCGCGCGGGAACCGTACATTTTTTCAGGATGAAAAATATCCTGTGCCTTTTCCGGGACTCAAACGATTTCTATACCAATCAGCAAAATCGGTTCTCTGGTTTGGGCGTGAAGAGGTAACAGACAGAATACAGACAGAAAGACACACAGGATTATGATTTATGACGCGTGTTCTTGACATTATAACGTAAATTACAATTGTTTCTATCAATCTTTTTTACCCATTGATACCTGATTTGAACTTGCGCATATACATATTGTAATGACTGGTTTACTGTAGATAAGTAGAACTTAACAAAATTTTAACTTAATTTTAAGTTGTTAATTGCATGTAAACACAAAATTTAGTAGCAAGTAAAAATTTTGTAAGTACTAAACAAGATGACAATTAGAATTTAGTTACTACTTATCTACTTAATACGTGTAAACCAGCCCTAATACATGCAAAAAATGCCAAAAGCGTTCTCTACTTTTAAAATCATTACTTACTTGTACGTTGTCTTCGCCAATATTATAACTAGTAAATTCGGCGATGGAAAGTAGCGCAAAATCGTCTGCTCTATAATTTTCGTTTACTCCACATGTCAAATTAGCGATAAAAATGTAGTACACGCGATGATGAATTAATATAAACCGGTCATAATATTATAAAACTATTGTTAAAACCTACATACAGTAGAAACGCGTAAAAAAGTTGTGTGATATTATTAAAATAAAGTTAGAGATTTACCTACTATTTTGTTTATTCCATAGAAAAAATAGCATCGAAGCTACCATTGAATTAAGACAAAATTTTTCCAAGTAAATAATAAATCCAAACTTATGTATATATTATATATATTTATTTATATATGTACTTATAATATATTAAATGCGAGTTTGTCTGTCTGTCTGTCTGTTTGTTACCTCTTCACGCCTAAACCGATGAAACGATTTCGCTGAAATTTAGTATGGACTTTGAGTTGAAACAATAAAAAAATTTACGGTTCCCGCGCGATAAACGTGTTTAGTCGCACAGTAGCGGCCGTCATCTAGTAAATTAATAAAATTATATCTTGTAAAGTACATAATTAATATAATAAAATTAGCGCATCTTCACTAACACACATCAAAGCTACCACTTGTTTTTTTAATAGTGAGAACTGTAACATGTGGCTCGTCAGTGTTGAATGTTCGTCTCTCTCAACTCACTCAATACTTCCTGACCTTATTCATAGAACACGTCGCTTCTTCGTTTACCGGAAACCGTACATTTTGTGTAACAAACATCCTAAATGTTTTTTCTTGGGACTCAAAGTATCGTCACCTAATTTAAAAATTAGGTTCTAGATGACCCGGTAAACTTCGTATCATCAGTAATCAGTCAAATCGGTTCAGCCGTTCTCGGGTTTTAGCAAGACTAACCAAATTTTCTTTTTAATACTTATAGAAGATTTATCTGTAAAATTTCATCAAATTCGAATCAGCGTTACAATAGTAAAATCTTTTAAGTTTTTGAGCCTTATATTATAACAGTTATTGCATTATTGTTAAATATATTAATAAAACATGGAAGTAATACTAAAGTATTCTTTTTCTCCTTCTTCCATGATTAATTCGTAAAGCAGAGTTCTAGTTTTATGAATGAACTATTTATAGGGGAGTGAGTGACCGGAGAGTAAATATAGTTCACTTTATTGTCTTCCGCCCTTCGATTTGAGTATTGGTTTATGTTTCGAAGAATATTAAGTTCTCCGTTCTCCATAACTGTTCGGTGTAGTCATAAAGTTATTATGATCGTCGTAAACGGTAATAAGTTTAAAAAAATTGTGGAAATCGGGGACTGCCGTGATAAAGCGATTACATAGCATTTTTTATCAACTTATGCAATTATAATTCGCATATTATGTAGTCGCACGCACACAAACACCGTGCTGAAGTCTAACAAAGCCGGTCGTAGTGGAGGTGTTAGGTTTTTTCGTTACCTAGCATTGACACCTAGCATTTGTTAAAATCGGACCAGTAGTTACGAGGGCACATAGAGTGCGAACATCAATACCCTTCTTTTTCCCGTAGTCGGGTAAAAATTGTGAAGCTATGGGTTCAATTCATTTTGATCTAAAGAAAGTTCAGTATGGGTGGAGTACTATTATAATATTATATTCTGTGGTATGGGTGGCTATTGGCTATAAATTATAATGCTATCAATTTAAGAGGGATCGCGGGTACAGTAAAATTTGAACGAAGAAACTATTGCCATCACGCTTCACCCTGCGCTGGCACGTGTATTGTCATAGAGACAGATACAGTAAATCGAGGTTACGTATTCCTCTGATTCCTCCTTCAAAATAGAGCCTATCTAATTATATAATTTTTTAATAATTTCAGAAAGGATGAATCTATGCCTCTACGTTTTTATTTTACCTAAAAGATCTTTCAAATTCGTTTTATGGTCGGTTGATTGGCGGGGTACGGAACATTCATTTTTTGCGATTTTTGAATGGTCATATTTTTTTTATTTATTAGTAAATTAAAAAAAATCGGACGTACAGGCATAGCTTTCACAGATCCCAATACTGTATAAAAAAATCATTTGTCTAGTCGCATTATCCAGGGAGGAAATTGAGGAATACGTTTGTATGGAAAAAAAGTGTTTGCGTATGCTCTTAAATGTCACGTACATGTACCTACTACACAATAAAGAAGTACGTAGAGTTATTTTTTTAAAGCAAAATTAAATAAAATCGGATTATTTCCATTGAATTTACACATTAATATAGGACTATCAATGCGTCTGTATGTACATATCTATACTAATCATGAATAAACATGTGCACTTGATATACAAACAATTATAGTCCATTCAGAGTTTAATTGCCTCGGAGTTATACGAAAATGATCCATTATATCATTGGAATAAAGGTCACATGAACGGAGTATCTGGGTCGTAGATTATGGTCTGAACCAATATTTACAACTGCCGATAGCTGCCATTAATAAATTCAATACTTCGATTTAAAATTAAAATGGATCGCAATTATTATGAGCCTGGATTTTTTTATTTTAATCCATTATATCCATACTAATATTATAAATGCGAGAGTGTGTCTGTCTGTCTGTTATCTCTTCACGCCCGAACCGCTGAACCGATTTTGCTGAAATTTGGCATGGAGATACTTTGAGCCCCGGGAAAGGACATAGGATACTTTTCATCCCGGAAAAATAAACGATTCCCGCGCGATAAACGAGTTTTAGCGCAACGGATTTGCGGGCGTTATCTATTTTAAACATATAAAGGTGTCTTTACACCAAAATTTTAACGGAGTGCGACTTGGCTTGTGTTTAAAAGCAATACAAAGAAATTTCGGCAATAGCCCTTATATGTGTTAATAACAAACTCTACATTTCACTCTTTTCTCTACTTCTAAAACCTACATAAGCCTAGGGTTGCTATCCGTCCGGGTTTCCCCGGATTTGTTCTAGTTTAGAGGGCATCCGGGGAGCGTCCGGGGAAGGTTTCATATTTTGTAGACCAAGTTTTAAAAAATAAAAAAATTTGGGCCGCCCGCGAGACACGCACTATGCTCGCACACCACGATCATGTCATTTTCAACTGTTTGTAATTACATTGAATAATAATAATATGTTCAAAAGATCTTGTTGATATGTCCGGCTCTCGGACTCCAAAATCCGGGGTTTTCACGCGTCTTGTCCTGTTTTCCAAATTTTAGAGATGGCAACCCTACATAAGCCCAAACAAAATGAAATGAAATAGTCAGGGTGCTCTAGAACAAAATTTTTTGTGATTACTAACAAGCTAATTTTTTGAGTAGGTACATTTTGATAAGACGAACAACATTTTTATTTTCAAAAAATCTCGAAAGTGGTAGCTAACAGAGATAGTTGGTTAGGGTTCCGTTTTAGGATTCTGTAATCAACAAAACTTGTTTGATTACTGTACCCTAAAACGGGACCCTAACCAGCTGATTTTTCGTATATTGGTAGATTAATAGTTATATTATTTAAGAGTAACCTTGACCTACAAATAAAACAATCCATATTTTAGGACCATGAAGTCAAAGTATGAAATCCTTTCTATCTCTGTTAGCTACCACTTTCGAGATTTTTCGAAAATAAAAATGTTGTTCGTCTTATCAAAATGTGTAAAACTCACAAAAAATTAGCTTGTTAGTAATCACAAAAAAGTCGTCGAGGATTGGTGCCGAAGGGTCAAGCTATCAGTAAATGCTGACAAGACGGTCTTGATACCTTTCACCAAAAAGAGGAAGTTAGAGGGTCTAAGACCTCCAACACTCTTCGGGAAAACTTAAGTTTGCGAGTGAAGTCAAATACTTAGGAGTAATCTTAGACAAAGGACTCACTTGGAATAAGCACATCGAGTATGTTACGAAAAAGGCTAGATGTGCTCTGGGTTCCTGTTGGAAGCTTGTCAGCTCTAAATGGGGTATTCGGCCGAAGGCAATGCTATGGCTATATACAGCCGTAGTGAGGCCGATTACCACATATGGCTGCGTAGTGTGGCATAAAAAGGCTGAACAAGTAAACTGTAACAAAAGTCTAAACAGTGTACAGAGACTGGCATGTCTAATAATCACGGGGGCACTCTCGTCGACACCCACCGCTTCCCTCGAGGCTCTGATCAACCTAACTCCGCTTCCACTGCTTGTTCAGATGGAGGCCAAAAAGGTGGCTCTCAGGGCCAGGACGGCGGGCAGGACGAATTGGGTATCCACCCCATTTCGACAGCTAGAACAGTCTCTCTGCGAATCACCTGTCATGGCCATGCCATCAGATGCCATGATTAAGGTGTATAGCTTTTCGAAGCAATACCAGGTATTTATACCTTCCAGGGAGGACTGGGAAAGAGAAATCCCAATCGACGTCCGCCCTAGCGATATAGTTTGGTTCACGGATGGATCAAGGAAAGACAACCGTGCGGGAGCCGGATTCTACGGAGGCAGGCCACCAAAAGGCAAATTCGCCTGTTTGGGTGAGTTTGCAACCGTGTTTCAGGCTGAAATCTTCGCTATTCTCGGTTGCTTACTAGAAAGCCTGGAGATGGCCCTAGTCAATAAAAATGTTTTTATCTTTTCCGACAGTCAAGCTGCACTTAAAGCACTGACTGCCGCAGAAGTTTCCTCTAAATTAGTTCTGGAATGCATTGAGACGTTAAACATGCTGGGCAGGAACAACAACATCCGCCTAGTATGGGTCCCGGGCCACAGTAACGTCCCCGGCAATGAAACCGCTGACGAACTGGCTAGGCTTGGGGCCGAGAGTCTCATATATGGCCCGGAACCAGTCTGTCGTATACCTCCCAGTACCACAAAGCAAGTGCTCAAGGAATGGGGTCACAGTCTAAGCAGGAAGCAATGGGCTGAGACCCCTGGCCTTGAACACTCCAAGGCACTAATCCCTGGCTTCAACAAGAAACTATCAGAATTAGTGCTCACCTTGGGTAGGAACCAATTAAGAATTCTTACCAGAAGCCTAACTGGGCACTGCAAGCTCAACAAACACCTAAACAGAATGGGTATTTGTAGTATAACGACTTGCAGATTCTGTGAGGAGGAGGATGAGACACCTATTCACCTTCTCCTCAACTGTCCTGCTCTACTACAGAGCAGAAACAGGCATCTTGGTCGCCACGAATACTCATCCACAGAGGAAATTCGTGACACCAACCCCAATCACATCGTTCAATTTATGAGCAGTATTGGGCTGGGGATGATACTCTAATGCGAAGGAGTCACAATAGATCCTTATGGGTCGCAGTGACGTCAGGGCTACAGCGACCTGCCTTCTTAAAAAAAAAAAAAAAAAAAAAAAAAAAAAAAATCACAAAAAAATTTGTTCTAGAGCACCCGTACTAAAAGGAATAGAGTTCTCATAAATCATAATACATTTTCAAAGAGACTGTACATCTTATTTTTGTAATTTTTTACATATTGGTGACAAGAAAATGTGTGTAGGTAGGAGAAAATCTTTATTCTCTACTAATATTAAAAATGGGAAAAATATGTTTGTCAGTCTGACTGTTTCTACCTCTTCACGCTTTTGAAGCGCAGAAGCACAGTTGTAGCGAGTTTTATGAAAGTTGCTTTTGCGTCTCGCAAGTATTTAGCTAGTTGACGACCTCTGTGGCTCAGTTGGTGGGCTGTTGGTAGCTCAAGCCGGGGGTCGCGGGTTCGAATCCCGCCGATGGAACAAAAAGTTTTCAAGAGTTCCTAGGTCATGGATGTGTATTAGATATGTGTATCATAATATAATAAAAATCTTAAATATATGTATAGTATAAAAGTATTAAATATTCCGTTGTCTGGTACCCGTAACACAAGTCCTTCTGGTACTTAGCACGGGGCCAGACTGACGTGGTGTGAAGCGTCCATAGCTGATAATTGATATAGACAGTTTTATCTTACAAAAATTTGCTATTCCTTTGCAAAAGAATTTGAGCGCACTGCGCAACGAAGTGACGAGACTACTCAGTGTCAGTACTCTGAACAAATAATTATTTATTCTTATAATAACTTTATTTTCGGTAAACAAACACTTATGCGCATGCGCATTTAGTACAGCCAATGAACAATAACAGAGTCACGTAACACATTATCTACACCGTATACGTGATGTTTCCGACGAAACGTAATCGTTATATGAATCAAACATACAGCGAAATTATTTCTAATGTCTTTGTCAATAGTAAAGAATAAAGATATGCGATAAGTTCTGCATTTTAAAAAGATAAAACCGACTTCAAAATTGTACGTAATTGAGAATTAAAACATCTATTTCCAAAACTACTGAACCGATTTTGATGAAACTTGCAGTATTCCCTAAGTTGAACAATACCTAGTACAATAAGAAAAGAATCACTTAAATCGGACTTGTAGTTCCAGAGATATGCGTGCACGAACATAAAAAACTAACGCTACGCTAACGCTAACGCTACAAAATGTATGGGATTTGACATTAGTATTCGCTAGCGAAGCGATGACTTATGTCAAATCCCATACATTTTGTAACGTTAGAGTTAGCGTAGCGTTAGCGTGGCGTTAGTCGTTTGCCACTTGTCTATGGGGGCTGGAAAGATTACATACATACGCGTCGAATCGATAACCTCCTTTTTTTGAAGTCGGTTAATAAATAGGTAGATAGGTACACTAGTAAAACTAATTTGCGATATACAGGGTTTAATCAAAACAAAGTGATAATACTTTAGGGTGTATATGGGTCCCTTGTAAAGAATTCACTGTGAAAGTAGCAGCGCTAAAAGAGTAACATCTTTTTAAACTTTTGTATTTAATTTACAACGCTGCTGAGGCGCTCGCCCATATAATTTATAAAAAATGCTCTTTCAGCTGCGAGCTGCTACTTCTGTAGCGAACTCTATAATATTATAATGGACATCCTACGCACCCTAAAGTATTATTACTTTGTTTCCTAACACCCTGTAGAGAATATTACAGTATCATGTAGAATACGCGGTGAGTGAGTGAGAATAGCAAAAAGTTTAACAACAGTTAGCTAAATTAATTCGTCTCAAAATAATAGGTAGAGTTTTTGTTACTGGAAGATGTGTGTCAGCTCTAAAACATTTGAACGAGCAATAACTTTGTATTTCTCTTGAATTAAATGGTCAAGTTTAATAAGACTTTATTGTGTGGTTAATATTAAATCACTTTTTATTTTTTAATGTTATAAAATATTTTAGAACTAATAATAAGAGCAAGTTAGAATTTAAGAACAAGAAGAGACGCAGAATAGAAGCTTGGTACATTTATGATCTTTTGTCAGTAGTTTTTAATGGTAATTGGTACGTCAAAACCTTTGTTAAACTAGTCAGTAATTAGAGTTAACATAACCGTGAAGGTATAAAGCTATAAAGTTAACTATAAAAGTTGCACGTAACTGTTACAGAGGTAATTTCATTTAACAATTGATGGGAATTGTGTAATGGTTCCGTAACGGCTCGAACTTATTAATATCTACACTCTACAGCAGCGGTCGGCAACACGCGGCCCGCGGGCCGCATGCGGCCCGCGAACGTCTTACCGTGAATGTTTTGTGAATAAGTTATGTGTATCAAAAACAATGTTTTCTAATACTGCCAGTAGTTATCGCCACTTAAGTACGTAGGCTGTTTCTGCCATTTTTAATAAAAACTTATTTCCTTTTAATATATTGTGTAGGTAATAGGTATATTGAGCTTCTAGGGTTAAAACGAGTATGAGGTCTGCGGCCCGCCTTTAGTTTGTTTTGCCAACTTGTGGCCCTTGCGTGCCAAAAGGTTGCCGACCGCTGCTCTACAGCATCCACAGGCCACGTTGCTTTTTTGCGTTGCGTTGCGTTGTTACGACGCAGCATACCTAGATGATATTTCATATAACATCGTTTTGCCTAACGTTGTTGTATTATCGCGCGATAAATGTAAATTTTTTCCGCAACGCATTTATTTTGTCCTTTACAGTCCATCGGTGTAACTATCTTCTTCCAAAATTTCATTTTAGAAAGCAGTTCAGCCGTTTAAATGCGAAAAGGAAACATAGAGACAGAAATAATTTCGCGTTTATAATATTAAGTAAGGATAGTAAGAGTGGTTGAGTCTACATGGATGCGACTCATGTCGTCAACCGCGGTGTTTTGACGGAACGACGGACAGATACTTGTACTATTATCTATTCTGTGGGACAGATTAAATATTGGGTGTATGAGGCGTCTTACTATCACCTTGTATTATGTCGTCGTGCTGCACGACTACAACATACACTTACAATGCGTTATTCAGAAGACGCAACGAACCGCAAAGCACCGAAGCATTGTGGCCTCGCGCTTCCACTTTAGTTACAACCGTTACAAAATATATGTCACGAGAAATCTCGCGATTTGTCACATAACAACTAATGACATTATAAATACAATATAGGAAATAGAAAAGTTTGAACAATTGATCACGCATGTAAGTTTTTACTTATAAAAAAGCGAATATAAATACTGTACAACGAATTCCATAAAATACGTTGAAAAAGTGACAACGTTTTTCAAATAAAAATTTGATAAAGCTGTGGAGTAAATGTAGAGCCAATTTAAGCCATACCTACTTCAGATAAATTATATATTTTGCTTACAGATATATTTTTCATAATATTTCACTGTACAATTTATTTCATCCACAAACCATGTAGCAATGAGGTTACACTATATTATGACACAAATGTAATATATTTAATGAAATTGTCTATTCAACATGCGGTCGTGAAGGTTTGTTTATACATTTACTAACCACTTGCGATTTGCAAAGTGCGATTTAGCAACGCTATGAGCAAATGTGATGAGCAAACTTTAGTTTTTTTTTGTGGAATTCGCTTAAATAATGAAATTTACTATGCGATTGTTTTGTTCTTGCTCTAACTAAATAAGTAAGTAAAGATAGGTAGGTATTAATTGTTTAATTACAAGACGTTTCTTCGTATTAAAATATCTGGGAAACCTTTCATTTTTGCTTCTTAAATAATAATTATTATTCTATGTTCTTGCCTAGCACACAAAGTATTCTTTCAGATAAGTGCAGTGGCCCAAATGTACATAATACATAACATACATAAACACACATTCCCATAAATTATTTCATTATATTATGTATTATGTATAAATATGTATTAATTTCGCTTATTATGATTGGTTCAAGGAAAAGTAATTTTCTATCTCTATTACATTTGATATGTCCAAACAAAACTATAATTCTTGTTTTAAATATTACAGTCTACCAAACCGCAGGTGTATGATGTATGAACCTGTGACATTTAGACGACCTTGGTGTTCACAAGTTTATGCCTCAAGTCAGGTCTCTATTTGGAGTTATAGCGATATATCTGACTCCCACGGTAAAGTAGGTATTAGGAGATAGAGAAATAAAAGTCTTTATAGTATGCTAATTATTGCTAGTTACAGCAATAAATAAAACTTTTTTCTTAGGACTTAGATCATTACCTATTGCACTACTGAACTATAAGAATTACTGATAAGGTTTACATTTTACAACATATATAATTATACATATTAATAATATTTAAAATATTAGCTTAATCTCTTCGTGTATATTTCGAAATTATCCAAAACGTTATTTATTGTACAAAAATTATTAAAGCTTAATAAAATATTAACTCTAGGTCTTGATGTCAAAAATTTTACAAATCGAATTTTTATAAAAAATAATATGTTGTAGTAGTTAGGCTTTAGATTATAATAAAAGAGGCTATTTTTTAACCCACAAAGGCAGTGTTCTTTTGCCATAACCTAGTCATCAAGTTACTGTAACGACTAGGTTTTGTCAAAAGCTAGGTTACAAACATTAAAACTAAGGAGCCATTACGGTTACTAAAAAATAACAACCTTGGTATAATGATACGGTGCTTAGCGATAAATCATTTTAATGGTCTGCGCTTGTTTTGGATATATAATTTAAAAATGATTGTGTCTACTGTAGGTCTAAAGTCATCACATCTTTATGTTAAGAAAGTCTTCTAATTTGATGATTGTGTGGCGCACGCGCACGTTAAACTAGCAACTTGGCAAGCAATATCTACACGTCATTTAAAAATTTTAGAATGGCCAACACAAAAGGGTTTATTTCTACGGTAGAAATGACAAAGTGACAGTCAAAAAGTCCTTAAAATCTATCAGCTTTTGACATCTGTTAGTTAGTGACAGACAACTAAAAGTCAGTTAGTCCTAAAAATCTGCCAGTGTTTCTATTCTTTCTCATTGTGACTGTGGCAATAGGGTTGCAGACTACTTCTACTTTTGCACTGATTCTGTATACTTATCTCTTTCATAGCTATGCTACCCTTCCTCTGGAATCAGACTCTACGCTGAATCAAACCTTTAATCTCTCTTATTCCATCTATTTCTTGCTATCATCTTTTTCCTCGTAACTCGACTTCTTTCTCTTTTCTCCCAACCTTTTACTAGCATTTCTACTCCATTTCATTTCCTCTCTCATCCAAGTTCAAATCTAATTTCCATAATAGGCTACTTGACCTATATTCAATTTCATTGAACAAATGCATATTTCTAGTAGAACTTGGCGTAGGAAACCGTATTTCACCCTTATCATTAAATAAAAGCTTATGATTGATAAATAAAGTCGATTTGAAAATATGATTTTATGAAAATATGATTTGTACTGAAATAATAAAATATTAGTATAATTCGTGAAAATTAATGATTAAGAAGCGATTAGCATGAAGAAAAAAATTAGGTCAAGTAGCCTATTCGTTATGGAATGTCATTGTAACCCGAACTCCTAACCGGAAATGTTGAACAATGTACATTGTCCACTCTCAATGACGTGAGTAATATTGAACATGTGTTCATAACTATCGATTGTTTTCGGTTGTTATGGAAAGTGCACCATTTTCTTTTCATTTGATGCCATTGAAATGGAATTCATATAATTTTCCATTAATTTTTGCAAGTGAAAACTTCTTTAGCGGCATTGAGCACTTTTGTGGGACGGGTAAAAACTGTGAAACAGGAAACTCGCGTCAGGTCACGTGTGCTGATCGAAAAACGATCGTTTTTTTTCGATTGTCGATATTTTTTAATCGATTGTAAGGGTTTCGATTAATTTGAAAAATCGATTTTTTAAAAATCTATTTTTATAAAAAATGGGTTAATAATCAAGTTTTCACTTCTGCCGGCACTCCCGGAGTGCAACCCGTCTTTTTTTTTTCTTTATGACATGGATTTTTTAGGCTTTTAAATAACGAGATGGTCTTTGAAACTTCGTTTGCACAATGTAATTATTCATTGCGGAAACCGTACATTTTTCGTTATAACTAAATATAGCGTATAATATACGACATATTACGTCCTTTCCCAGGGCCCAAAGTTACCACACTCGGCAAAACACGTTGCATGTCAGCAAACACCACTTTGCATATAAATAATAATATCTTTTCATAATCAAACTCAGGATTAAAGGGTGAAGATGAGAAAATAATGCATTTCCAAGTAAAAGACTTCAACGCGAGCGAAGCCGTGAGTAAAAACTTGTATTTCAAAGTTCAAACATACAATTAAATTAGTACAACTAGTATGTTTTAATCATAATAATATGATAGAACTTAGCAAAAAAAAATTTTTAGTATATAATATCGATGTACTTGTAATTGTATAATATAATTACTATACAAAACATACAACTCTTTTAAACGTTAATTATTATTAATGAAGCTTGCAAAACTTTACAAAACCTACAACTAATATTAATATTGTATGATACTAGCTTGCAAATAACATAATAATTATCATGTAATGTCTAGACTCTATACATTTCCGGAAATAATAATCGATAATGAAAGAATTATCTGGGGGCACGGGAGTGCCCCCGCCAAGATGAGCCAAGCGAAGCGCGCACGGGCACTACCTACCTTTTCTCGAAACGTTTCGCCGTATTTTTGCACCCTCGTAACTTTGGTTTGGATAATGCCAGATAGTTGAAATTTTCAAGATATTATGACATGAGTATAGTAATTAAATGCGCAAAGTTTGAATATTGTTACTATTATACTTTAGATTTTATAGGGGTCCAAAAACCCCACAATAATGGACTGACTCACCGATCATCAAAATTGTTAGGGTACTTCCTGAAGTCATAGAAAGCTGAAATTTGGTATGTGACATACTATTAGTACAGAAACAACAAAAAAATTATCAAACCCAACCTAACCTATCCCATCCCCTTGATATAGAGAGGGGATGTTAGTATGAGATACCCCGTTTCTTGTGCTAGATACAAAATTAAAAATAGAGTATAAAATAATTCTCGTGCCAAAAAAAATACGTATTAGACATGAGAGACCATAGACTCACAGAAAACCGGCGTGAAACAGCGCTCTCACAGAAAACCGGCGTGAAACAGCGCTTGCCCTGTGTTTCGCTTAGTGAGTGAGTTAAGCGGAGGCCCAACTGCACCCTATTACCTAAACCTTATTCCCTTATCCCTGTTCTCTTCTGCTGATTCCCTTAGCCTATTCCTTCATAAAAAGACCGAAAACGCACTTGCAACACTTCTGATGTTAGTGTCTATAGACGACGGTAGAACTTACTTTCCATCAGGTGACCTGTTTGCTCATTTGTCTCCTAATTTTATATAACAGATCCCCTCTTAAAGGCTGGCAAAGCACTTGCAACTTTTCTAATATTGCGAGTGCACATCCTCGTTAATTGCTCCTTAATTTCATAAAAACGTAATAATTTATGTGGTAATTTTTCCATCATTCAAAGAATCATTCCGTACCTCCTTTTAAATAATATTACATCTATTATCTATACCTACTAATATTATAAATGCGAATTGTAAGGTGGTGAAAATGCGTAAAGTTCAAATAAAGTTAGTTC
Source organism: Plebejus argus (assembly GCA_905404155.3). NCBI lineage: Eukaryota > Metazoa > Arthropoda > Insecta > Lepidoptera > Lycaenidae > Plebejus > Plebejus argus. The sequence goes on along the minus strand of FR989941.1, from coordinate 1,785,964 downwards.
CAAAAATTCATAATAGATGGCGCCGCGCCACCGCCGCGCGTCTTCTACATCGCACTATCGCTTACCCAAACGTGTTTCTATAAGAGGTGGTAAGGATGGACAAACTGTTTTCGATTAATTTGATGTTTCACATAATATTTGAAATATATTGTATTAAGAAGAGTTGATGTTCGACTTCGACCCCACTCCCCAGCTGTTAATAACCCCCTATGCAAAAATCTTCTATACATATAATAAAACTGTAGTAATGAAAATTCTGTACAATAAAGATAATATTAAAAAAATACCAAGCGGTGGGTGTCACTACAATATCGCTATAGAAGCCAAAAATGTGGTTAGTTTTTTTGTCTGTCTGTCTGTCTGTATGTTTGTTCCACTATCACACGAAAACTATTGATCCGATTTGAATGCGGTTTTCACAGAATATGTATTTGTCTTCTTCCAACTTAACATCTGGTGATAAAAAAATTCTCCCCACCCCTCAAAGGGGACGAAAAAGGGAGTCAGATTTTGTATCAAACTTTTTTCTTTAACACGAAAACTACTGATCCGATTTGCATACAGTTTTCGCAGATATATTTGTCTTCTTCCAACTCAACATCTGGTGTATAAAAATCCCACCCTCCCATCCAAGGGGACCAAAGAGGGGGTCAGATTTTGTATCAAACTTTTTTCTTGGACTTACTTCATAATATTATTAACTGTGTTTTCTAACTTAACATCTGTTGATAAAAAATTTCCCCCACACCTCTTAGGGGACAAAAGAGGGGGTAATATTTTATATCAACTGATGAAGTAGAAATACTTTAAATGGGAAAACAACGTTTGCTGGGACAGCTAGTTTAAAATATGTAAGAAATGTTTTCTGTCTGTCTGTAAACATTGAAGTTTGAAGTAAGCGTCCCCCGGAAGCACCTGTAGTCTGTCGTATGTCTGTCGTGCAAATGCAATTTGCAGTAATGTAGCAACGAGAACTACTTACCATATTATAATATTATTATATTATAATAGAAGTTGCTTTATGACGGGTACTACCGCGCGCTATTTAAAGCTGAAGTCCACGCGGACGGAGTCGCGGGCTCGCGGGCAACAGCTTGTATATTGTAATTGTATGTTCCTTAAGTATATTATTAATAACTTTACTTTGCAGACTCTAGACCTTAAATCATTTTAAAAATATGTAAGTTCAAAGTATAGTATTCTCGTAGTCTCAGCATTTCTTTGCAAATATTTAATTGTAGGATGTAAACAACATCGGTTAGTTCAAAGAAAAAACCTGTGCCTAAAAGTTAAACGGCTAAAACATAATCACGTCAAACAATAGTGCGATGTAGATACCTAACAGTGAAATCTCTTATTGACTAGAGTACATTTACAAGTATTATGCGATGTAGACGACCAGCAGCGACATCTATTATTTATTAATTATTATCAAATATCAATAGGAAAAAATAAAACCACGTTTGTTGTATGAGAGCCCCGCAAAATATTAAATTTATTTTGTTGAAATACATGATCGATGAAAATTTCAACTCTCCAGCTACTACCGTTCTTGAGATAAGTACTTCCAAGAGACAGATAGACAGACAGACAGACGGGCAGCTGACAGACACTGAAGTCTAGGAATAGGGTTCCATTTTTACCCTCTGGGTACTGAAACCTAAAAGAAATACACCAAAAAAAAGAAAGAAAAAATTAACTAAAAAAATCAACGTAATAAACCAACTTACAAAAAGAAATGAAATCCCACAAAAAACATTTTCATGTAAAAATGTTGCCAAGATGAGAACATAATATTATTATAGTTCGTGGTGTCAAAAAGTAGTGAAATCTCATGTAGAGCCAAGTTTCTAACCTTACATACTTAGCCCTAAATCTAAAAACCTTAATTTTACATCAAAGCGCGGCAAAATATTTGATAATAATATAATGTGTCAGCCGAACGAGAAGAATCTAAAAACTCTACACATTAGTCAAAATCGGTGGCTTGGCCATTTTGTTATTCGGCAGGGCTTTGAACTTAATATACCCTAACTAAAGAAAAATGGCCAGGCTATCGATTTTGACTAATGTGTAGAGTTTTTAGATTCTTCTCGTTCGGCTGACACATTATATTATTATCAAATATTTTGCCGCGCTTTGATGTAAAATTAAGGTTTTTAGATTTAGGGCTAAGTATGTAAGGTTAGAAACTTGGCTCTACATGAGATTTCACTACTTTTTGACACCACGAACTATAATAATATTATGTTCTCATCTTGGCAACATTTTTACATGAAAATGTTTTTTGTGGGATACTGTTTAATATGATAGAGTTTTGACTTTTGAAAGCTTTCGACGCCATATAAATTATCTTTATATTTTTATGAAATTGCAAGTGTCATTTTGTTAATTGGAATGTATAGAATAAATATGTGTGTATTTATAAAACTTTAACATCTTAACTTTAATAAATTGTAGGTTATTTATCAAGAAACAGAATATGACGTTCGTAGAATCTAAAAACACCAAGTTAAAAGTTTTTTGACCTCATCTCCTTCAAAGCCTGTTTTGGTACCTACATCATATGCATTTTTTGTAAAATATTGTCAACACTAAAATATTTTAATGCATTAAACATTATAAATATGAGTTTTTTTTTGTAAAATATTTTCAACACTACAGTATTTTGATTCATTAACATAAATGACAAAGTAGAATTGTATGCAATATATTTCTTGGTCCCCTGGGTAACCTGGGTTGTGGGTGATGATCAAAGGAAGGCCAAGATGTTGCCTTGATTTTGATCTTGGTCTCAACTCATGATGAGTTTAAGTCAAGAGGAGTAATTAAAAAAAAATTCAAAAATCGGACACTGAAGATTGATTTTCAATTGTTTATTAGCTTCTTGCTTTTTAGCTTGTTCAATATTTTAGTTCTTTACTACCACGTGTCCATTATCCTTTATGTAGTATTCAGTGGTTAGTAATAATAATGTAAATAACACAGCTGGTCAGCAGATGTGAAGGGATGACAAATACCTAATTGAAGGTTAAGTTATTCATATTATTCGCAATGATTGCCCCTTTCTATAGCGCCCTATACAAACCTCTCAATCATAGACTGCACTGTATTGGTCATATCAATTGTATGGGTAATCTAGTATGATAAGAAATAATATATTAGTGCTACGGAATGGACCATAGAAGAAAATCGCGTTTTAAAAAACATTCACTTGGGCTGATGGGCCTACAAAATTATGGATATCAGTCGAGCCAAGCCACAAATTTTTGTAATGATTGTCGTGTTTAAAATTAATCTTTATTCTTTTTCAAGAAGCCCCCTCGATTCCTCATGAATCCCATCATCAGATCACCACTTTTGTGAACATGGTACCAAATTCGGATTCAACCCTGTATAACAACAAAAAAATTATGAAAATCGGTCCACAAACGGCGAAGTTATGGTTGAACATACAAAAAAATATATATATACAAACGAACATATAACCTCCTCCTTTTTGGAAGTCGGTTTAAATAATATAATACACCTACCTGGGGCAGATAGATTTTCAACCTAACTAATAACTATTTATGTGTTTGTTCTGTATTCTGAGATGTGACATGATCTAGTATGTAACATATTTTAACATATTTTAAGGTAATAATATCTATTCAAACAAAGAAATTGGAAAGCCACGCTTTGTTTATGGATTTATAAATTATTGTTATATAGATTAACATTATTATGTGTGCTTCCGTGTTTTTATATATCTTACCTACTTTAATATAACAATACATTACATCAATAGCAGATATATTATTGTTAATAGAAAATTTCACACGAAGCTTTAGAAAACTATTGACTCTTGCTATAAGAATTTTTATGTGACTTTGTTTTTTATCGTCTTTAAATTTTTATTACACATAGGCCAGTCGGTCTATCGCTGAAGCTAAACCAATGATTAATATGTTTTTAGTTCTTACGGCTTACCAATAATGGGAAAAGAATAAAGATTACCCCCTTACTAATAAATGCTGTATAAGCTTTGAATAGTTATTCAGTGTTTTGTCTTCTTCAATCCAATTAAAAATGTCACTTGTGTGACAGGAACAAAACACTGTATAACTATTCAAAGCTTATACAACGTTTATTAGTAAGGGCCCTAAATTTTAAGGTATATAATTCGTAGGATGTTGTTTTAATTTTTACGGTGCGGTTTTTTAAAAAGGTTTCAAAACTTTTAATACTCGTGTATGGGTGTCTATAATTACTTTATTGACACCTCACCCACTATTATAGTATAAATCATACTTATAATAATTATTTAAGGTGCAACTACAGGTGCATTACATAATATAATGATTCATATTACTTATAATGACTAACACCGACAAAAGTCATGCGTAGGTCGACACGCGCCTTAAAATTTCGGTGATCTAGAATTAGATGTTTATGGCAACATTGTATGGTTTTATGATAACAGGTTACTGCTTTATGAACCTAATTTTGATGTTGATGCCGTTTAACCTGGGTACTTGGATTTGAAATAAAGCATCGCATTATTACGCCACTATAAGCGATGTTTTTCGTCAAAATGTGAAACTGTATTTTAATTTTTATCTAACAGTATAACTTAATTCGATTTTTCGCGTTTTTATGTCCACCGGTTTTGGTGAACATAGGCAGTTAGATACTTGCCGGTAAAATGTAAGGTTCCCACGCGAACGTTTCCATCTAGTTAAATCCCTCTCTTTGTAATCGAGTAACAAGTTTAACCAACGCGGAAAGTTGTAGGATATTTATAGCGAGAAAATTCCATGTCCACGCCTTGTTTACTGAGAAGAAAAAGTACATAGTCAACGGGAAAGTACGTGAAAAGCGACCTTATCCAGTATTTTTATGAGATACACGGGCGGAGCGAGTTAGGTATGGGTGCATGAGCGAAGCGACTTTTTAATGGATTGGCTCATGAGCGGAGCGATTAGAAGGTAGGTAGAATTAGCGGGAAGCGATTTGAACTTATGATCAATGAAGGCCAAACAAATGAAATCTTGCGCGACTTGATGATGTATGGAAGCTGCATGTAATGAAAATTCGATATCGGGTTTTAAATCTCAGAAAATTATCTTTAAAATATATTACTTTAGGAGGTTATACTAAATAAAAATAACGAATAATACAAGCGATAATGTGATGCTATTAGTGCTTCTATTGTTCTTATATGATGACCTTTGAATTCGTGTTATTGTAATTACACAAACCTTAAACACGCATTTTTGATTTCCTGCTACTGCCCTTATGTATTGTCTGTGAAATAGTGATATTATATTGTTTCCTTATATTAATTCTTCCTAATATTATAATGTAAGTAACTGTAAATGTCTGTATGTTTCACGATAAATTAGTTGAGTAATAAAAAGCGACTAGACCGCTGATCAGAAGATGTTCAGAGTTGATAGATTTTTTATTAGAGACACTTTTAATGGCGGCAAAATTAAAAAATCCCACGAAATATGTGGATATAAGTGCAAACGACATATCCTGTAAAATCTAAGTATTCTAATATTACAATGTGATCGTCAAAAGTAACACTTAATGGTTACTAAAGACAACTCTTTTTTTTTAAACAGTATATAAATGATGTCAAACATTACAATGTTTATAAATGATGTGAAATATTACAATGTAACGCACATTATTCTCACACTAATATCTTTTTAATGTCAAACAAAATCGCTTATCGCTTCTGTCTCAGACCGTGTACACATATGACGCGCCTTATTCGTCTTGAAGCTTTCTCGCTACTCGCTAAGTTTTTTAATCGCTGTCCTATGTGCAATAATATCTTAATTAAATGGAAGAGTGTGCTAGATACCGTATATGTAGGCGATGGTATGTAAGAAAATAATATGTATACGCTACTCTATGTAGAGAAGAAAATTGTGATTTTATTAAACGTTAAAATATCATTGTTCACTAATCACTAGTTAATTAAAATATGATAAGACCAGAAAGATCTTTCCGATATTTAATCAAGAGTCACATAATATTTATATTATATCCTATGTTCTTCTTCGTTATGATAAAATTAGCCTATGCCAATGTGAAAATTAGTCATTAGACAATTAGTTTCGGAGCCTATTTTGTACAAACAAACAAATTCTTCCTCAAGTTTAATTGTCATAATTATTCAGCATAAGGTACGATGGGATTGAAATCGTCTTTTTTGTATAAAAATCCCTTTAAATTAATAATGAAAAAAAATCTTCCTCTTTAAAATTCGTATTGATAGCTACTTAGTAGTATTGCCTTATACGGATTAGTACATTAGTAATCCTTGTAGAGAGAAAGACAGTATTAGTCACTGTCGCCATGGGATTACTGATTCAGACTATTGACTGGATTGCTCACTATCGATATAATATTGTCGCTTGTAACTGGACTTTAACTTATGGTTAAACTTAGTTTAAACTAAAAAAATTAAATACTAAAAAAATTGCAGATGTTAACATCTGCAATTTTTTTAGTATTGCATTTTGAAAAATGCTCTTATAACTCTTTATTTAGGTAAAATTTATTTTAGAGGTCCACATAATATTTTCTAGTGAATAGCAGATCTATGTGCAGGAGTCAGGACCGACTTTTCTATGGCCTTTTAAAGATGGATCATTTTTCTTGTTAGACAATCAGAATTGTCCTAACCCAACATAGAATCTATAATGCAGAAATCGAACCCGCGACCGAAGTCAAAAACATCAAGCTCTAAACTGGCCCACGCGATGGTCCGTTATATTCGAACAAATGTATTTACCTATAATAACTTTATTATTTAAATAGAATTTCTATAGCCCATTTGTGTTATTAATTAATTGAGATACAAATATGCAAAACGGTGATGTAATGTACTAAATGCTGAAAATGGAATCTTGATATTATAATACCGGGCTATGACCTCATGAATAAATATAGAGACATAAAAGTTATATAAATCAGCTTATTTTTAGGGTTCCGCACCCAAAGAGTAAAAACAGGACCCTATTAATAAGACTTCCCTGTCTGTCCGTCTATCCGTCTGAGCGACGACCTCTTTGGCTCAGTGGATAAGCACGTTGCATTGGTAGCTTAAGCCGGGGGTCACGGGTTCGAATCCCGCCGACGGAAGAAAAAGTTTTCAAAGTACCTGGGTCATGGATATGTATTAAATTTGTGTATCATAAAATGAAAATCTTAAATATGTATATGTATAGTAATTAGTACAAAAGTATTAAATATATTTCCGTTGTCTGGGTACCTATAACACAAGTCCTTCAGGTTAGGACTTCGCACGGAGCCAGAGTCCAAACTAACGTAGTGTGAAGCGTCCATAGATATTATATTATTATTATTATATATTATCTCCAGGCTAAACCTCAAGAACCGGAATAAGATTCTGAAATTTACACAGATTGTGTATTTCTGTTGCCACTGTTACGGTTTTCAAAATTTTCTATTTTAAGGATTCTTAAAGTTTGCATAAAGTCTTGCTCATCATTATATCAATGAAAGATTTTTTTCTATAGTTATCTAAGAAACTATTCTGAACATTATTTAACAATTATACTTACATTCCATTGTACTATCTATTGACTTTACCGGTGATAATGACAGTGTAATCAATACATCCTTTACATCTATGTACACACTACACAATACACATGTTCTTGACCGTATTACTAACACCTGAAATCATTGGCACACTTGTACATAATGTACACATAGAGTTCAGTTGCACTCTGGGAGTGCTGGCAGAAGTCAAAACGAACGGCGCGGCGGTAGAAAGAGAGCAGGATATTACTTCCTCTACGAATTTTATTACGAACTTTCAATAATGTTATCAATCGTGTTCTGAACTTCTGACGCGAGTTTAAAACATATTTTTTCTCCAAAAGAAATGGAGGTCATAATTTCTCACTACTACCACAGAATATTAAATAATAATATTAGTTGCTACTACAAGCGTCAAGCAAAATCATACCTACGTGTGTATAAATAATATTATTAGGCAGTGGTAAATAAGTGCCTCATGTATGTGATAGGAAATCTGTGTACCTAGTACCTACATGATTGTAATAATGAATATGACAGAGCCTGTGTTGTTTCTCTGCACGAAAATGTATAAAATTAAAAAGTATATTCTGTTTAATGTAAGTATCTAGAATATAACTGAAGAGAATGAGATAGAGAATAATATAGAGCCGAATGGTATTGCTCGTGATGATGGCAAGAGACTCGACGGTTTAACATTAGTTCCATGGAAAAATGGGAGGTGCTTGGTGTGGGACGCAACATGTTATTTGTGTTGACACACTGGCGGCCTCCTATTTACATGGAACATAGTGATAGCTGGTGCGGCAGCGACCGAAGCGCAAACGCGTAAGCGGCGAAAGTATGTATCCTTATGCCGTGACTACATATTTTTGCCGCTTGCTTTTGAAACGCTAGGCCCTTGGTGGGATGACATGAAAAAGGTTTACAATTTAATATCATCCCGCCTCATAGATCGCACAGGTGACCTGAGGGCTGGGGCGTATTTCGGCCAGCGGTTGAGCCTCGCTTTACAGCGGGGCAATGTCGCCAGCATTTTGGGCACGCTCCTTAAAGGCAGCAGTCTGGATGACAACCTTTTTTTATATTTAAACTGTTTATTATTATTATTTTTTTATTATTATATTACTAGTTTTTATTGTGGTTTAGTGATTATTGTATTAGTTTATAGTTTATTATTAATAAATTATTGTTTACTGAAGATAACATCTTCATTAAGTTTTAATTTTGTAATTTAACACAGCCTTCACTTTCGAGTTTCGGCAAAAGCCTTGGAAGTTTACATACAAATCTTTTACATAATGTTTTATAATAATAAATATGGTTGACAAATACTTAAGCGTTTATAATTTCACTGCTTTCGACTTATGTAACGTATTAAATAATCATAATAAGATTAATTGCATAATTTATTTAAAAGGGGCGTTGGCCGGAAGGACTTGTAATTTGAGCTCAAGCTTAGAATTGTATGGTTTCTTTTTTTCTGCAATTTTACAGACATTAAAGTAGATAATCAACATTTTCTTTTATGTGTGTAAATATAATAAGACTCTTAACGAACGTTGAAACAGCACGTATGGTTTATTTTAGCTACTTCCACAGTATTTTATCTTATGGTTTATTATTATGGGGAAGTGCAGCTGACATCCAGACAATATTTATTCTGCAAAAACGAGCAATACGTGCTATATATCGACTAGGACCCAGGGACTCTTTAAGAGAAAAATTTAAAGAAATAAATATTTTGACAGTTGCATCTCAGTTTATCTTTGACAATATCATGTACATTAGAAATAACATTCACAATTATTATGACAAAAAAGCTGATATTCACCCTTTCAATACCAGAAATAAGAACAGATTAGCTAGTAACTATTCACGGCTTCACAAAGTGCAGAACACATTTGTGGGACTCGGCATACGTATTTATAATAGATTGCCTGCTGAGATTCTAGACTTACCATTAAATAAGTTTAAGGGATGTATCAAAAATCAATTATTTAATAAAGGTTACTACACAACAAATGAATATTTTAATGATATTCAACCATGGAAATGATACAACAATATATTATAATGATGGTAATTGTAATTATTATTTTAACTACTAATTTTGTTTCTACTTGATTTGACATTCTTATGCTTATGACATTCTTGCTAATAATTTAATCTGTCCAGTAATTTTTAATTTTTATTTTGGACATCTATGTAAGTACTTAATTGTTTACTGTAAAATGACATATTATTATAATATAATAGAGTATGACATTAAATTATATTAATAATTATTAAGTATGTATGACTGATTTATATTACAATAATATGGTAAAATATAAATAACTGATAAATTGAATCATGTAATAATTAATTTGTCAATGAGTTTGTAATAATTTAATGAATATATCTGTACTAGAATTTATAATTTATATACTTAACAATAATTTGACGTTCATAAGTGTTACTGTGTGACCTATGTGAATAAATGAATTTGATTTGAATGATTTGAATATATATTGCAGGCTCCCTATAAGCCGCAGGTTCTGTGACCGAACTGGGGGGCTATTACGACCTCTTATATCCAGCCAGTTTCCAGCCAGTTTCCAGCCAATTTACAAGCCGTGTCTATGCAATGGCCTGTAAACTGGCCTGTAAACTGGCTGGATATAAGAGCTCATAATAGCCCCCCTGTGCAGTTTAATCTTAGCTGCCTTTTTTTTTTTTTGATGCGCAGGGGTAACCCATCATGGGTCCCCCGGGTTGGGTATGTGCTCAGCACCCCGGGGGTATGTGAGACTCCTACTCACTAAAACCACCTGCGGTTCGCCTTCAGCCGTATAAAGGAGGGATATCCCGGATCTAACAAACACGGGACTCCCTCCACTAATCTTAGCTGCCTGCTGTAGTCAATAAGCGGCTTAAATTGTCAACAAGTCACCGTGTTGAGTGGGTCGAAAGTTTCTCTTATGTAACTTACAAAATACCGATGACAGGATAGTTTTCACCTTGTACGTTATTGTATGCATTGTATGAAAGTTGTATCATGTATTGTATGAGTTGTATGTAAGGAGCCTCCATAAATTACGCAAGGTGTTTAGGGTGGAGTGAGTCTAGATAAATCTCACCGAATCTTATAAAAACTCATAATTTTATTGAGCACTATTTGGGCGTTTTTATAACGACAACTTTACTGATTTTTAGGGTTCCGTAGCCAAAATGGCAAAAAAGGAACCCTTATAGATTCGTCATGTCTGTCTGTCTGTCTGTCTGTCTGTCTGTCTGTCTGTCTGTCTGTCTGTCTGTCTGTCTGTCCGTCCGTCCGTCCGTCCGTCCGTCCGTCCGTCCGTCCGTCCGTCCGTCCGTCCGTCCGTCCGTCCGTCCGTCCGTCCGTCCGTCCGTCCGTCCGTCCGTCCGTCCGTCCGTCCGTCCGTCCGTCCGTCCGTCCGTCCGTCCGTCCGTCCGTCCGTCCGTCCGTCCGTCCGTCCGTCCGTCCGTCCGTCCGTATGTCACAGCCACTTTTCTCCGAAACTATTAGAGCTATACTATTAAAACTTGGTAACTTGGTAACCTGTAAACCGCATTAAGATTTTGATGCAAAAATGGAAAAAATATTAAAAATTTTAGGGGTCCCCATAGGTACAACTGAAACAAAAAATTTTTTTTTTCATCTAACCTATGCGTGTGGGGTATCTATGGATAGGTCTCTAAAAATCATATTGAGGTTTCTCATATCATTTTTTTTCTAACCTGAATAGTTTGCGAGAGAGACTCTTCCAAAGTGGAAAAATGTGTGTCCCCCCCCCTCTAATTTCTAAAGTAGAGGCATGATAATTCTAAAAAAATATATATGATGTAGATTACTATAAAAACTACCAACGAAAATTGGTTTGAACGAGATCTAGCCAGTAGTTTTTTTTATACGTCATAAATAGTAAAGTACAACTGAAACAAAAAAATTTTTTTTTTCATCTAACCTATGCGTGTGGGGTATCTATGGATAGGTCTCCAAAAATCATATTGAGGTTTCTCATATCATTTTTTTCTAACCTGAATAGTTTGCGAGAGAGACTCTTCCAAAGTGAAAAAATGTGTGTCCCCCCCTCTAATTTCTAAAGTAGAGGCATGATAATTCTAAAAAAAATATATGATGTAGATTACTATAAAAACTACCAACGAAAATTGGTTTGAACGAGATCTAGCCAGTAGTTTTTTTTATACGTCATAAATAGTAAACCTTAATCTAAATTTCATTAAATCGACTGAAATATAAAAATAAATCAAAAATATTTTATATTTCATAAAAATAAACCTTATTGCTGCTGCGGAACCCTCCATGGGCGAGTCCAACTCGCACTTGGCCGCTTTTTATTACCACTGCAAAACTTAAAGTTATTAGTTATCTATTAAAAAATTGTTTTTACATAACAATTTGAGGAGCTATTTGCAATATTATGTTAAATTATTTTTTCAGAATATTATTTTTTTGTAATCTCACGTCAAATTAGATGACGGGAAATCGACACGATATCTTGCCATGGAGAGGGGAGGGCCAAAAAATCGTCAAAAACTCCCGCAATTTATAGACATCCCCGTGTATGAGTTGTTTAAAATGTATAAACGTTGTATGGTGTTGTTTGAATATTGTAGCTTGGAGAAAGTCTGGGGTAACGGTAGCGCGTTTTATGGGAATATAGCCTTTGCAGTTTGCATAGCCTTATAGGCAAGGAGGCCAATGCTATTATAAGCTTATATTGAAATGCAATACTGTAATGACTTTATGTTGACCGGTAGGCTCTTAGACTACGAGTTCATTCTCTAAAGTCTAAAGTCTAACGGCCGTTCCCAATATTTGATCTATCTCTTACTTGAGATAGGAATAGCTCACATTAGACATTAGCTCCATATATTTTATGTCAATTCTATGTCAGCTGCGATCGGTTGTATGTCAAACTAGAGATAGATTGAATATAGGGAACGGCCATAATAGGTTAACAGTTCGTTGAATGTTGATATGATCTTAGATATTACCTAAGATAACACTTTGGGAAGCACTTAGTTAATAAAAAAACGATATGGATAATTTTTTGATCATTTTATTTAGTATTTTATTCGGAATTTCCAAATGACGCATATTATATATTAAAAAATAAGATTATTGAAATGTTTCTAAGAATGTTCAAAGAAGGACAGACGGACGGACGTACGGAACGGAGCTATAAAGATTCCTTGTAATGAATATGAAACTCAAAAAATTAAACTTCTTTATATTCTTTTAAGACTAGTTACCTGAAAGTGATGTCGTTGCAACTTTGTTTACGAAGTAATTCGCACATTTTGCATTGGTAAAATCCGTCCTATGTCATTTCTAGGGACTCAATTGAGACCGGTAGGTATCTCCTAATGGCTAATACCAATTATTTTTTACAAAATCGTTTCAGTGGTTCGATCGTGAAGACTTTTTTTAAGAATTTGCCATTATGATATATTATTAGCAATAGATGTTCCATCTATAAAAGCTTATAAAAGCTCCAGATCGATAAAAATTTATACAATGATAATGATACTTATTGAGATATAATTATTATACAGAGAGGGGTGAAATGAAATTGATATTAAAATCGTCATTCATAATGATCAATACTTTCACAATATGTTAGATCATGTATGTCGGAGTTTTTGTGTTCGGTTAGCACGTATGTTACGTATGCTAATATACATATATTGTGATAAGTTGTGCAAATGTTACATAATATATTGATATATTCAAGAAAGTTTAAGTTTACGGATACTGTTATGTACAATACGTACAATAAGTCACCAATGGTCGTATATCCTCGTTTTGAGGGCACATCTTTAACCATCTCCCCTAGCATTGAGATACTTGCCGTCAACATATCGAGCGAACTCCAGTTCCGATATCATCTAGATTCTAGACTCTAGAGGGTAAGGCCAAGTTAGCCTCGAAGAAGCTTGGTGTTCTTAACAGAGCGAAACAGTACTTCAGTCCGGACCAACGCCTACAACTTTACAAGGCGCAGGTTCGGCCTCACATGGAATATTGTTCTCATATCTCTGGGCAGGGGCACCGAAATATCAACTGCTCCCTCTGGATCGTATCCAACGAAGGGCCGCTCGAATTGTTGACTGCCGTGTCAGTCATGTTTCAAACAGCTTGGACCCCTTGGAATTACGCCGAGATGTAGCTTCACTCTGCATCCTCTATCGGTTGTATCACGGGGAGTGCTCTGAGGAATTGTTTGGAATCATACGGCTGAACCATTTAAGAACCTAGTATGAGCAGCGGAGTAAATTGTACAGGAGAGCGAAAAAACACATTTTCGTTGCAAGTGGTATGATACCACCTGCAACTTTTCGCCATCGTCCCACGCGAAAAACATACCATCCTCATCACCTTGATGAGTGGCAGTCTTCCACCGTGCGTTTGCCGCGCACTGTAAAACTCTGGAATGAACTGTCACCAGCAGTATTTCCGGACCTATACGACCTGCAAACCTTCAAGAAGATAGCGTATTCCCTCTTAAAAGGCCGGCAACGCACCTGCAGCTCTTCGGATGTTGCGAGTGTCTATGGGAAACGGTAGACCCATATTTAATTTAAAAAAAAACTAGAATTGCTAAAACAAGACTTTAGTGCACAAAATTTTATATTAAAATAAGTAAGTAGATATAGTTTTTAGGCAAGCATTTCGATTAAAAAAATTGGCAACAAATAAGTGAAACATCAAAAAATTGCGGAAAAGCTAGTAGCTCTCTCATCTATAATGCACAAATGTTGCTCCAATTTTGTTGTCCCAGGAATAAATTCATCATGGACCTTACCCTGCTTTTTGCGATTAAACTCTCATAATATAGGTTATGTCCTTACCTGTACTCGTATGTTTCCATTACTCAAAGTATATCCATACCAAATTTGAGCATGGAGAAATAACAGACAGAGATGTAGACAAACCGCATTTGAATATTTGTAGGGTTATCGATAGTTATATTATATTATGGATGACCTTATAGCTCGATAAGTCTACACCTCGTCTACACAGAAATAAAGCCATCTCTACTCTACTTGTTACATCTGAAGAAAGAATCGACCAGACCATTAACATATCTTTATTGTCCCAATTTGGTAAAAATTGCTGCAGCTAAATGAAGCGACGAAGCCAATAACAATTTTGCGCAGTCAAATTCCTCAACTTATGTAACGCCAATTAAACTAAACCGTAGAGTTTAACAATTGGTTTACATCACGACAGTTAAACCACAGTTAAACTGAGTTATTGAACTGTGAATTACTGTTATGAACTTGGGTTCAACTATTGTATAGGTATGTTCTTTACGTGACTACGTGTTTGCATCGATACTTTCTAAATTCCTAACTTAAGTATCTAGTGCTAATTTATCTGTTATGCAAATCAAAATGAGAGATTTGCATTACATTTTACATAATAATATATTGTCCTCTAGCATAAATATGTTGCATTTCTCCTTATAAATACTCCTGCATATAATATAATGGTTTGCAATGAGTCTTCAAAATTAATTCAAAACGATTCGTCTTTTGCATCTATTAATATCAGGATTTATACAAAAGTATCTCCTTTACAAATTGTAGAACGACAGTAAGATTTACTTTCGTTCTACAATTCATCATCATTAGGATCTATGCAGTAAGTAATATCTTTGACTTATAGATTTAAAAAATAATTTTTATTTTTCTTCTCTTTCCAGAATGCTAGTTATGTGATAAACCGAAGATACACGAAGAGCAAGATGTCGCCGGTCTGCCACAGCTTCGTGCAGAACGCGTGGAAGAAGGACTTCTGCTCCAACTGCTTCAAAGCCAGAGAAGAGCACGTCAAGCAGGAGAAAACGGTGCCAGACGGCAAGTACATGTCGACACCATTCCAAAACCGAAGCACCTACTTCAAGAAATCCCCCCAAGGAATCCTAAAAGTCTGCCCCAAGAAGAACGGCAAACGAAACGTCAGGTTCCCTGAAGAGGTTTGCAGTGTCATCGGTTATGGAGGCGACGATTGGTCGGATGGAGAAGAATTCGAAGTGTCCGAAGACAACGACGATGACGACATCTTCCCCGACACAGAGGAAGAGAGAGAGCTTCACAAAATAACAAAAACTAACACAGACTTTAACACTGTCAAAGCTAATCTTCTCGGTGAGACGATACCGAAACCTTACACTTCGTTAATGCTAGGTAGAGTACAGACAGATTCTGATGGAAAGAAGAAAACGCTTATGGTTTCGGTAACCCCTTTCGGTTCGGAAAACAAGGGGCCTTCTGTCAAGACCCACACACGGAAACCCGCCGTTATCAACATTGGCGAGCAGCCTTTAGAAGCAACGAACGGTTACAAAACCAATATTATACTCACTAACTACATAAAAGAATCGGAAACGCTTATAACCTCTGAAGGTGGAAAAGCGGACGGTATATTATGTACAGAGAAATCGTTACTCGAAGAAATATCAGAAACATTGCAACAAAACAGAATGGGAGGTAACACAGATCTGAATCTAGTTAACGGTAACAAGAAACCGATGGTCGTTGAAGGCAAAGTAAAAGAAAGTATGCAAGATGATTTCGACAAAAAAGAAACAACTGAAACAAAGAAGAATGGTCTTGTGAGAAAATCACCTTTAATAAAAACCCAGGAGAGACCAAAAGTTAATCTTAGCAGATCTGAATTTAAATTCTGTAAAATCAACATCGAAAATACGAGTATCGATTCTGCAGTAGACACATTAAACTCGACCACAAACAATTCCTTTACCTCAGACGACGAAAGCTTTAGTGGACGAACAGATTCTGATAATGATGATAGTGGTCACTTCTCTGAAATTCATAAAAATGAAGAGACTGTAAAAATAAAAGTTTTCAATGAAACTGATAAAAATATAAAATTATCACCTATCGGACAATCTAGAAAAGTAGATGGTCAATCTTTAAGCGGATATTCCACATTCCAAAGTCCTATTATGGACTTACCTTCTGTTATACCTAAACAATCTGATGCCTTATTCTCTGCCGATACCAGTAGAGAGTTGGCTGGTGAACCAGACGGCAGAGCTGATCCTGATGACGT
Source organism: Plebejus argus (assembly GCA_905404155.3). NCBI lineage: Eukaryota > Metazoa > Arthropoda > Insecta > Lepidoptera > Lycaenidae > Plebejus > Plebejus argus. The sequence goes on along the minus strand of FR989941.1, from coordinate 1,769,286 downwards.
TTCTGAGGCACCGGCGTTACCGAGCAGCCCAGTACCGCCGATGGATCCACGGCCGTCATTCTTACATGGAATAATTACAGACATAATGCCCTCAAAACCCATTCCACCCGAAAAGCCAAAACTGCCGGCGAAACCGGTAATTAAAGCAAAGAAAACGACGCAACAGGTAATGCACACAACAACGAAAGAGGAAGAAATACATTATATGCATGAGCAGAAGAAGACTGAAATGCATGAAGTCCAATCTGAATCGATCTACTACGCTAAACCAGTGCTGACGAAACAGGATAGTGACACATCGTTAAGCAGTTTGTACAAACGAAAAGCCCCTACGCCACCTTTGTCACCAACCGATGAGTATTCTAACAGCTTGTACCAAAGAAACCCAAACACCTTTGCTAAGTCAGATTCGCCGGTAGTAAGAGAAATGGAAAAGCGGGAAAGAGCGGGAATGTCCACCATACCAAAGTCAAAATCCACGGACGATGACACTAGGCAAGACGCTCCTGAACCGGCACCCAGACGAAACATATCCTTGTCCCATGACAATTTACTTTTGGACGAGAAAAGAAAGGGAAAACTAAAATTCTCCATCAAAAAGCTACTCCGCATTGGTTCATCAAAGGACTTAGACAAGAAGGAACTGAGTGTGGCCAACATAACGAAAATGGCAGTCAAGCCCGAGGAAATCTACGACATAACACCCAAGCCCAAACCGCGGCTTGTCATTATTCATCCATTGGACATAAACGGATCCAGCGTGGAGGTTGTGAAATCTAATAGCTGTGAAGTGTCACAGAGTACCCGGAGACTGAGTCACGATGACGTATCGATATACAGTGGAACGAGTTCCACAGAGGAGCCTCAAACCCCCAGAGCAGTGAAACCACCCCCACCCCCAAGACTGTCGAGTGAGGAGAACAAAACCCACCTCGTACCAAAACCTGCGAGGCCACCCCCTCCAAAATCAGTCACCCTGCAGAAGAAACAGAAGCAACAAGCGTGGACTGCAAATCCAAAGCAGGAAGACACTATTTATGCCAATCTGGGTAAGTTAAACAAATAATATACATATTGTAGAGATAAAATGATCAATTAAATAAGTAAAACATTCAAATCGTAGTCTCTAGAATAAAAAATAAGTTGCAAATTAATATATCACAATAATAAACAACCAGTTTATAAAATCAATAAAATGTAACATCCGTACTTATTTACATAACATAAATAACAAAATATTAACAGTAAACAAGATGGAGAAAAGTGAAATTTGGTCACAAAAAGAAAATATAAAGTGGGTTAAATTGCGAAATAGTTACGGTACATCATACTAGTTATTTATGATTACGAACGTGCTTATTAAACGAAACCTTGCATTGAGGTCATAATATTTAAGGTTATTGCGACTAATATACAATATTAAAATAAAGCCGTAAAATTTCATAAATCTGTTTTAAAATTAATTTACACAACGCCAGGTATATAGGCTGCATGCGGCATTTAATTGTCTTCTATCTTCGAAGGCTACGTAGTTTAATTATTTTTAATTAATTGATAACAGTAACGTAGGCAGCGATAAAGCGCGTATAGTTAGAATATTCTAAGTATGGTTTTGTTCTTACGAAACTAACTGTAGGTACATTAGAATTAAATTTATAATATTCAAAGTAAATTCTATTTTTAAATGAATCATCTTGAAAATAGAACACGTTTCATAAACGAAATCGGTCATGTTAGTCAGCTATGATTTCTCTATGACACATTTGTTTTTCCAGGAGAAATTCGGTCAGCGTTAGCGCCAAGAAAACCTGAAAGGACAGCCAGTATGAGGGAACGTGAGACACAGATGGAGCTCCTTAAGCGAAGAACACCTTTAGAGGATGAAAAAGACGAGGATGAACCCCAAGAGTTGGTCCAAGCGACGAATGACACAGTAATAAACAACTACGACGATGTATACAACAATACAAAGTACGACGAAAACTGTGATTCTGCCAAAAACAGCGACAGCGACTATGAGTACGTGCACCACGCTAGATCCAGTTCCCCGGAATGCGACGCCGGAATCAAAGAAAGAGAGGACAAAGACAGGAAAGATACAGCGGAATTCCCGAAGTACAACTTCAGGACATCGCTACCGTACTGTGGAAGCGAGACGGAATCAGAGATCTATTCTCCATACAGCTTCTACAATTCGAGTGACAATATGAGTACAAACGAAGATTACCAGCAGGACATGAAGAATACGACCAACAAATTGAGAATAAGGAAAGGACGAAGCGTGGTTCACAGGAATTTAGAGGATAATTATGGGGCAGTCGTGATAGCGAACCACGAAGCGCTCGCACAGGTTTTGGAACAGGTATTGTACATGAGTTAGTGTAGATTATTAGTAGATAATGGTCCAAAAACTCGTTTTTTCGGTGTTCACATAATCGGTTAAACCTATTTGTTAAAGGCTATTGCACTTCTAGCTAAAGCTATTTGTTATAGCGTACAGAACATGTTTTTAATATGTTATTACGTCGATTTTGCAATAAAACTGTACAAGTCATTGCAAATTTAATTATCCGATATAATCACATCGAATCGAACGATCCTTAAACTAGACATGGTCCGAAGGGGGGGTCACAGGGGACATGACCCCCCCCCCCCCTCCCAAATGTAAGTTCAAATTGAAAAATCTCAAAATCTTGCCAAACAATAAAAAAATTCTAGCTATCCCACAAAAGCGATAAATTTTTTGTGTAGTGAGTAGTGACCCCCTCCAAAATTTAAGGCTGCGACCGCGCCTGCCTTAAACCTATTATATATATTACTTATTATAGAGGCAAATCCGCTTAATAATTCTACAAGCACTGTTACAATCTGCATCATAGGTTTAACTACATACTGAATGGTTACTATACCAGTTGTTAAAGAAAGAGCAAAATAATAATTATAGTGCCAATGTCAAATTTCTGCTATATCTGTTTAGATGTATGCTATATTTTTGAACTTCCCCAAAATGGAGAAGGCTGTTAAGCTGTGGATAATTGGATATAATATTTTAGTTAAAAGTTTTAGCTTTTGATAAATACTTTAACATCATCAAAAATTTCTAGATCCAACAGAGCGCAACCATGCAACCTTCACTCCGCGGTCTTAAAGCGTGCACCAACCTTCGTTGGTCAGACTTCACCGTCCAGAACAAGACCACCGCAGCCGGCAAGAGGTTCTTCTATCCAGCTACCTGGAACTCCAGCCAGGGTCCAGTCCACGTCACCCTGATGCTGTACAAGGAGCAGATGGCTTCGCAGATCGTCTGCCAGTCGGTCCAGCCTCAGACGCTAAGTCTGAACGCCATAACGGAGTTCTGTGATCTGGTACCGTTGACGCAGTTTGGGGAAGAAGGAGAGGATTTGGTTCAAGGTGAGTTTTTGGTCATATTAGTAGGTAAAGATGAGTCCTTTGATAGGTGCTCTTTTACTACAACAATCAATCATTAGGGGAATTTTCGTAAAAAAAGTGTTTTTGTAATATAACCTTTAAGCTTAGGCCAAACCTACGCGACCAACGCGAAAGCGAAGCAGAGCGTCAAGTTGTCAAATGTTGTCAAATGTGTGTTTTGTATTCAAAAAACACATTTGACAACATTTGACAACTTGACGCTCCCGCAGCCCGCTTCGCATTCACGTGGTCGCGTAGGTTTGAACGAAGCATCCTCCGACACAATCACTTACATACAAGTTAAATAACTCTGATCAGATTGAATACTGCTATTACATTAATCTCATTAACTAATAATAATAGTCGTAGCTGTGACAGTTACTACATAATAATTACTACACTATAACGTCGTATGTAGTAACAAGCTATGTACTACTTAGTAGTGTTTCTTAAGCGCTACTCATGTCTAACGCGCTTTGAATACATAGTATGTTGCAACATAATCTAGAGTCTAGACTAGGCCTTGGTATAATGTATGTGTCGCAGTCATCTAGTTCAATCTGCGGTTCGATTGAATGACTAGCGCATTCATTGAATGACTCCATTCAATTGAATGACTCGGCCGAACGTTGATTGAACAATCGTCACTCAACGTTCAACTAGTTAGCGATTTTTAACTAGCCCTTTGAAGAGAGCGGATATGAAATCAGTCAGGTAATTGAATGTATTTATTTTTAACGGAATAGGAAATTATAAGAACAGTATATGATTCTTAGGTAACTAATAGCAATGTATTTATTACTCCGTCTGTCCAATACGATTGGATTTGGTTAGGTTAGATGGCCTTAGCCATCGTGGTTATTTTTGTAAACCACCCAGAAGTAGCCATCGCCTCTTAATTGAAGTCAGTTTCTAGATTAACCTTTTAAAGTATTAAAATCATAGCATTCCATTTAACGACTTCACTATGATGACGTTTAGTCAAGACGTTAAACGTTACAGTCAGAGTCTTGACTAGTTGTCCTTCAGTCATTCAATAGAACGGTGTCATTCAATGAATACGCTAGTCATTCAATCGAATCACAGATTGAACCAGATGACTGCGACATATGCAGTATGACCTATTTTTGCTTGTATGATGTATCGGAATTCACACTTATAAGTTCTAGCTAGTGATGTTATGAAAACAATCCTTAATAGTTCTTTCCCGGTATCCAATTGAAGGTACAGAAACTTAAATAAAAATAAACCTGAATCACAATCGTGGCAGATTTGAACCTGAATTAAAACGTTAAAAATACCGCTATTACCCTGCAATATAGCAGGATAGAGTTTACAATTCAGAGCATAATATAAATACAGTTAGAAGTCTTGACTATAAAAGAAATGGGTATCAGCAATGTCTTACGCTCAACACAAAGACATGTTTTACTTTGAATCACCTGAAATCACGCTAACGCTCGCGACTATTTCGGACCGCCTATAAAGATACAGTCTACACTGCTCTCTTACTCTCTACTTAAAGGTATTAAACATATCTACTTTTCTCATATTTTAACCTGTTGAATTTCTTTTCCAGCAACCGTCGTAGTGTTAGCGCAAGCGCAAGTCGACACCATACAGTCCTACGGCGAAACCCTGTCCGACCACACTGCGGAAACGACCCACGAGGCCATATTCATGATGCTGCAGCTCATCAACGGGTTGAAGTGTCTTCAGGCCCGTGGGGTGGAGGAGATACCGGAGTCCCTGACGTCGTTCATAGTTCTGAAGGACACAACCCCGCCGGTACAAACTGACGAGAGAATGTCTCTTGGGTCACCGAAGACGAATTGTTACGGACGACTGTGTATATTGCAGGGGTAAGTGTTTTTGTTACCTTGGCCAATTTTTGCGTAACCATCGACTCTTTGAACGAATAAGACAAACTTATTTTAGGCGCTATGAATGTAGAACAACATAATGTTAAAAACACTGTCAGTCTTGTAGAGCAAGTCTTCTACAGCTAGTAGAAGACTTGCTCTACAATAGCTTGAGAAGCAAAAAATATGTCACCTTTAGTAGATACATAAATAATATAAATACTTAATAATAAAAAATATACTTAGATACATAATTAGTTAGGTACCTTTACTATATAATACATAAATTTTAAGCCAAGATACATGTATCACAGATGCGCATGCACAGATTACTGTGCTACATGTATCTCGGCCTAAAATTTGAAAATAGTAATTATGAATTATCAGTTCATTGGTTTGAGCTCTGTAGTGAACTAGGTCGTAAGGAAACAGTTGTTACAGGTAAAGTTCAGAATTGATATAGGAAGTAACTGAAATGTCATCAAACCAATGTAAAGTAACAAAGAAAATATCTCTTTGTTACTTTACTAAGTAACAAAGAGAATATATTTCTTTTGTTACTTTTAATTGCAAGGAAATACCAACAGGTTAACGTACTGAAAAAATGTTATGACTATGAGACAAAGAAAAATAAATTTAAGTATATTTTACTTTTGTTTTAAAAACAGGGCCGGTTTTAAAATGCGGCGGTTCAACTATTTAGCCGCATCGTACTACTACATACTGTACTTAAAAATTGTTTATTGTCATCATTGACCACATTCACAAATCACATGTTTGTTCAGCATTATAAATAATTAAATAATAAATACAATTTTTTTTTCAGGATAACTGACGAAATAAACAAATCAGAGGAGCTGAAATCTCTCTGCGCGTGCGCGTTAAAGGCGACGCATACGCTCCTGCCCACAGCGCCCCTGGCGGCGCTTTTACGCAACATCCTGCAGGAAGAACGCGCTATCTCCCTAAATCGTGCTAAATCAGCCCTAGAGTTCATGCTATGGGGTCCTTTGGATGCCGTAGGTGATTCCGAAAGGGAACTATCCCTTCAAAGATGGCTGGACCTAGAAAGGGCTACTGTACTACATGGGTTGGTGAGAACAAGGGTCCAATTGAGTACTTTTGAGTTGTTACATTTGACGTTTTTGGTGAGATCGTCGGCGAAAATCATGGCCGATGCCGCGACCGCGTTGAAAAATGCTAATGTTTTTTGAAGCGTCCCTGATTAGTGTTTCTGAATATTTTTGACAGAAGTTTATCAGTGTAGGGAATAGCGTTGTTCATTGCTTAATGTTGACGTCAACCAATCATAAGCTCTAGTTTATAAAACTGCTGTTAAACACTCGAAACCAGGTATAAATGAGTTATGATTTATGGTCCAAAATGTCTAATTAATGTTTCCAATTTGTAAATTTTGATGCCCATGAATAATAAAATCACTTCACAACACATTTCTTTACGTTATTAAACTAATGATTTTTAATAAATAGTTTGGGTATTGATTTGTATTAACCACTCGGACTTAAGACAGTATAGAATTATTTTTGGTACGACCAAAATTTTAAGATTAGGTACTTACGTAATGTATATTAATATATTATTATAATATTAATTTTATATTGACATTAATGAGAAATGCAGAAAATTGTACAAAAGACATATTTGATATTGCGCACATTTTGTGTTTGTGTTTGAGTTTAATAATTGTAAGTGGCACGAAGACACCATTATATCGAAATACCCGCAAAATTGGCAAAAAATATTTTAAACCAGTTTAGATTAAAGGTATGCAAATATGAAATACTTTACGTCCCTTAAGAACAATATGTTTATCCCGGTAAAATGTATGATTCCCGCGTGATAACCAAATTTCAGCGCAAAAATGTTTCAGGTAACATAATATTATAAATATGCTTTCATGAAATTGATGAAAATAGCATTACAATATCGATATTTAAATATTTTTAGTATTTCTTGTCCATGTTAAGCCGGCGCCAGACATGTGATCAAATACCCAAATACCTACAAAATAATTCGCCAAGTGTGGCACTGACATATTTTGCCTATTTGTGCAAAGTTTGAACAAAAATTTAATTATATTATAAAAAATTAAATGCACTCAAATAAAACAGATTGACGGCGTCCACAAAATCGTCGTCCAATCTGTCAGCCATCTTTGCAATAACTGTGTCGTAAAACATTTGAAAACAAGTCTGGCAGGCATATAATTATTTTGTGATCCTGTTTGCGCACGTCAAAGTTTTCAAAAAGTTCGCTCAAACTTTGAAGCCCATGTCTGGCGCCGGCATTATGAAATCAATTTTTCTCAACTACCCACAATTCATTAAAAAAAAGGTTTTTTTATTCCAAATTTCTTGCCAACGGGTGTACCTATGTGCCAATGTATTTATATCGGTGCCTTACTGTATCATACACTAAATTTAGTATGTAGGTAATTAACCTGTAATTTATATTAATGTTTGTTAAGTTACACGAAAATGTTTCATTATTATATAAGTACGAATATATCAAGTTTTATATGACTTCTGGTTTTATTTTAATCTTTTTAGTAATAATAACATAAGTATGTAGGTATTTCTCTTCTAATAGAAAATCGTTGTCCTAAGCTAATTTTATAAAACATTCGTATTTCTCACTTAAAAAAATAACTACTATTAAGGCTACTTGACACGCCATAGCTTATTTAGTTAATTATTTATTCAATCAAATCAACCTTACGCACCGCAAAACATAGTCCATCTGTGATCTGACATTTCCCTTTTTTAACCTACTTCCAAAAACGAGGTTATGCAAACTGCAAGTCTTGTGACGAATATTGTACACTTCTTCCTTACTAAGTCTTGTAAAAAAAAAAAACATTAAACATCTTCGTAAATCACATAGATATTGTCATCAAATTAAACAGTCCCCTGATAAAATTTGAAAACCGCGCTGGAGGCAAATTTTTTATTGAAACGTGAATGTTTACGTAAAACGTAAACATCGTGAAACGTGAAGTAATAATCAGTGCTTATCGTGTGTACTGTGTAGTTTTGTGAGGTTGAGCCACCCCCATTACAATACTGGTACTAATATAATGGGGGTAGCTCACAAATGAAGGTAGCTCTGAGTCTGCAAATGATTTATAATGAGTGTCGGCCGTTAGATAAAACAGTCCCCTGGTGAGCAATTTTCTTTATTATTATTTAAAATAATCATTTAAATTACATTACAATGTATTTAGTTAATTTTGAATTATTAATGCATTTATTATTCACATGTAAAACCGACAGTCCCCTGTAAAAAGAATTATATTTCATAAAATATATTAATAACGTATTTATAAGTGCTTACCATACAGTAAGTACTTACAAAAATTAACAAAATACGTATAATTTAGGTACGTTCTATAGAAATCTCAAATCAGCATCAACAATAATGCTCTTATTATTATAAGCGTTAGTGCGGTCTAAATAACAAAACATATTAAATTTTACAAACTTTATTGTCTTTTAAGCGTATGTTATAACAATCACGAAACAAATCAATTCCTACAAGCGTCTATTGCATAACAACTAAAAAAGCTTACAGAACCTCTGATTTTAAAGACAGACTACATGTTATCGTAATGCTGTCTACACACCATATTAAAGTTAATATACCTAGCGGAATAGAGAAACAAAGGCCTGAGCAAGCGAGATGTCACTATCAGTAACACTGCGTGGTAAAAAGAGACGTGTGATACATGACAGCAGCACTCTTTTTTTGACGTCCTTCAGCCCGGATCAGCCCCGTTGACAGTTTAATCTCATAAAATTCATGTTCAATGGACTTCAATCATGCTTGTGTAAGTGCGTACACATATTTTTCACACAGATGAAAACCAATTTCGGTTACGTTTGACAGCTCGAGATTGTTGCTCTATTCCGCTAGGTATATTAACTTTATGCTACACACCAAAGCCCTCATTTTGAAACAAGCTTTGTCAAAATTGTTTCAAAATGAGGCCGCTGGCCGCAACCCGGCGTGTTATGCCGCCGCGCCGGGCCGGCGGCTTTGGTGTGTAGACAGCTTTATGCAGAAAAAGATTTGAAGCCGTCACATAGATTTATTATGATTTAATATTTTATATTCGAGTTTTTTTTAGGTTTTTTTCCTGCAAAACGAAAACAGGTAATCAACTGTTTCTAAGTAGTAAGTATAGTTAGTAAACTATGGCATGAAAATGGCTATTGTCTTGAGCAAAATCTTCGTAAATACGGAATGTTGGATGACTAATGTCAAAAATGTCAAAAAATAAACATAAACAAGCTAATAATAAACATAAGTACAAATTTTATCACTCAATTTCTAAATAAACATAACTTGTAATATCTAGTAATACCAATACTGATTAGTTACAAAGAGATAATAATACAAAAAAATACAATTCAAATAATTTGAACTCATTTAACTTTAAATAATAAAATTTATTAATGAGTAGGGCAATTTATAACAAGATCTACATATTAATTACAATAAAAACAATCCAATAAAAAACAAATTTTAACAATAACATAATATTTGATAGTAGAAATAACAAAATAATACTTAAATAATATCATAAGCTTTGTTCTTATAATTTTTAATCTTATAACCTTCTTAAGGCCTACTTGCGCAGATCTGAGTTAAAGTTAACTCTGAGTTAAACATCATGTCATATCTGTCACACACTTTAAAGAGTGATAGAGTCTATGACAATATGATGTTTAACTCAGAGTTAACTTTAACCCAGATCTACGCAAGTCCGTCTAAGCGATGCACTTTAATCAAAAGATCTTGAATATTTATAATATTCAAGATCTTTTGAAAGGGAAACTCGTGACGCTGGGGCGCTCGCCCATTTGTGTGGGTGAGCGCCCCAGCCCAGCGTCACGAGTGAAAAAAAAAATTTGGTCTTTCAGCGCTGCTACTTTCACAGTGAACTCTCTACAAGGAACACATACACACCCTAAACTCTAAAGTATTATCGCTTATTTTTATTACACACTGTATGAAATCTTTTAACTTAAGCTGTAGGTCTAGATAGAAATTAATATGTAAAACTGCTTTTGTGACATTTCAATTCAATTTCAATTTACTTCTATGATATCTGAATACTTAGATATTTAACAAATAATAACTCAAGCATTGTCGGGTAATTTTTAGACCAAAATGACGTTTGCATTGCTACTACATTTCAATATGGCAGTGTAAAGGAACATTTGACTTTCTAATTGATTTTCCTACAGATACTGATTAGCTATGTCCACACTGTGCACTTTCATCTTCAATTTTCATCATCTTTTGACATTCAACTTTCATATTGGCGCATTCAATAATTGAATACGTCAACGTACGCAACGCCAACATTGTCAGCGAAAGTTTTGGATATGGTCAGAGGGCATGCGTCGCGGGTATGCTTCATTTGCTCTGTTGACTGCGCTATGATGCATGCTCTTAATGAACAAAAAAAAGCACAGTGTGGACATAGTTATTAACGATTACTTTTACAACCAACAATTTTATTCTAGCGTGAATAACGTCATCAATCCTTAAATAAAAATGCTTATTTAACTATTTATTCTGACTTTAATAGTAAACACCTTACTAATAAAAATATAAACACAATGATAAGATAATATCCTATAGACCTATACAATGTTTTATTCTTGTCAGATTAGTCTATTCAGACTTCAAGTAACATTTTATTAGTAGAGGGGTTTAAATGATAACAAATTTGTACCTACTCTAAAACATTACTAATGGCTTATTAATTATAGCAATGGCATTTTAATATAATAATTTAGGCCTTTGCAGCCACTGTGGATGATTAATACAGTATTCTCCGAGTGAAGTAACCCAAAGCGGCCTATGTGATGAAACTAAAAGTAAGCGTAAGACCTGTATGTAACTCACATATGCAAAATAAAGAATTTGATTTGAAAAAAAAAAAAAAAAAAAAAACATCCAATACGGTTTAATTATTATATTATACATTATTATGTTTCGCATCAAGTGATTTTTTTATAAAATTATAGTTTGTGCGTTATATGATGATATGGGTGACAGTTCTTATATTCCTTGCTACCTACGGATTTTCTTACAAGAAAACAAAAAAAAAACTAAATGTAATAAATTATATTCCATCTACAAAAACAAATGTTTCCTATAATAATTGTAAATGAATAAAAATGAAAAGTTGCTAAATGCTAACTTATTAATATATAATTATAAATATTAACTGTGAAATAGGAGTATAAAATAATTGTTACGAAAATATTTGAAAATTTTCAGATGCATGAAACGGAACTTAAGCCAATAGAGATTGACACTGTTGAATCGAAATCAAATCGATAAAAAGGGCGGCCATCTTAAATCGCCGGCGCCACTCTGAAACGTCAGTACGAAATCGATTACGAAGTGATTCGATATTTTTAAATTATCGATATTTTTAGGTAACTTCCCTACTATTGTCAATTATTATATTGTGTCACCCATATCATCTTAATGGCCGTTCCCTATATTCAATCTATCTCTAGTTTGACATACAACCGATCGCAGCTGACATAGAATTGACATAAAATATATGGAGCTAATGTCTAATGTGAGCTATTCCTATCTCAAGTAAGAGATAGATCAAATATTGGGAACGGCCGTTAAACGCACAAACTATAATAAGTAAGCTTACAATATAATACCTTATTTTACTAGATAATTGATTCTGGTATTAGGTATACTTATCAGATTTTATTAGTATTCAGAAAAAAAATTGTTTCATTAATTGTAAAAATAGTGCCACTAAACCAAAGATAGTCATCGATTTTATACTAAAACACCACTGCTACCTATCTACAGATCTACATGTCTGTCTGTCCATGTTTATATTTACAGTCCCTTGTTAAAGTAGACATATTGGGGCGGTTTGCCGTTCGTGTTCTTCACGATTTCCTCGTAGTTTTCGCTCTCGTAACGCTTAATAGTGTCGATTGATAGTTTGCTGGAAAACACATTAAAATATTTGAATACTAAATAATATAGTCCGTCGATCGCGGGTTCTAGGAATTGCCATTGTATTCTATTGTTGTCTCGGTCGCATGCGGCCGCTTGGGGCTTGATAGGATAGTCAGTACTATTAGAGAAGTTGATTTCTATGCAGATGGCGGATCTAAGTAATTTCGTCGCGTTAAGTCAAACCCATCCGACCGATCACAATTCGCAGCTAACATTGAATTGACATAAGCCGACCGCATGACGTAGGTCCGTCATGCCTAGGAATCAATTTACTCGATGGTACATAGTCGTTGAGTATTCCTTTGTTAAACTATACAAATGTTAAAAAAAAACTTAAAAACATATTATTAGCAAATATGAAATAATTTTATTATTAACGTTGGCTACTTTAATTATGGAAAGAACTTGTTTTTGAAACGTTTTAAATGTGATTATTTTAAAAATGTTTAGACATTTTGTTAATAAGGTAAAGGTAATAAGAACTTACCATCTCTGCGGGAATATGGCACAGGCAGTGGGCACCATGAATGTTAAGCTGAAAAAAAATGTATTTTAAGTCTCGTCTTAGTATGGACTGACGCTCAACGCGCATCATAATGATTAAAAATTTTTAAAAGCGATTCAAAATTGAGTTGTATGTTTAATTTACTAAGCAGAAAATGATTTCATTGCAAGATTTCTAATTTTGATCTACACAAGGCTATGCAGCGATGGTTATAAGATTAATATCCTGAGCCCTTACATAGTCGTAATAACGTCAAGACATTGGGTTATTAGCAATCACAAGTTCATGTTTCCCAGCTTTTTCAGCCTTCATCATGATCAAGCCGGTATTCCCCGTGTACTCACAACATGCCGACGACGGCGGTCTGTATGCCGACGTGCGCCCACTTCACCCGCTTCATCCACGCGCGCGTCTCCAGCCGCTCCATGATGAACGGCAGCAGCACCATGCCGGGCGCGCACATCGCGATCCTGACCACATCATTTAAAATTAATAATATACAAATCCGCAAAGCGTGAGTTCTTGAGATACAGCCTGGAGGCAGACAGACGGACGGACGGACGGACGGGCGGATGGATGGATGGATGGACGGTCGGACGGGCGGATAAACTCTTTCACAAATCCTTCCAAAGACAATAACAAACCCAACCAAAAAATAGCGAAAGCGGTTCAGCCGTCCTCGAGATAAGCGCCTACCAACACATTAATTCTTTCAAATAAATAATTGTAATAGTACTGTTAATTTTTTATTATAGAAATATTACATTTTTATGTATAGTACTTCACCTGGAAGTGACGACCTGCGAGATCCCCTTGACCGGCGCGAGCTGCGACTTGCCGATCACTTTGCCGTTCTCATCAGTTACCTCCAGACCTGAAAATATAAATCACTTATTAAGTAGTGACGCAATCAGACCCCCTGTCAAAATAGTACTTCCCTTTTAAATAGTGACGCAATCAGTCCCCCTATCAAAATAGTACTTCCCTTTTAAGTAGTGACGCAATCAGTCCCCCTATCAAAATAGTACTTCCCTTTATATAGTGACGCAATCAGTCCCTGTCAAAATAGTACTTCCCTTTCAACGCAATCAAGTTTTTAGATTATTGAAGTAAAACTTTACGCACGCTTGACTTGGGGAGTAAGTTGGCAAATGCGTGACGAGAACGTTACGAAAAGTGTGATCGAGTGAGGCGAACGGAGAGGTGCGCGCACATCTTCTTCTTCTTTCAATATACATAGTACATACAGATGGAGCTCAAGAAGTTTTACTTCAGTTGTGTGGTCTAAAGCACACTCGTCTTTTTTGTTAAGTGTTATTTGATTGAAGCGAGTGGTAACTGGTAACTCACCCAACAGTATTTCGTTCTGTCTCATGAGCGGTATGTTGACCCAGTTGGCGGCCGCCACGGCGACGAAAGGTACGAACCTCTGAAAAGTATAATATAAGACTTACTTACTTGACTTAGAAGCAACAATTACAAGCTGAATATTTTTAAAGTATGTTCTCTTGCATTACAGGCATTTTTAAAGTTACCCAAAATGAGCGTACCCTTATTTAAAATTGACCCTATTTGTATATATTATATTGTATTTGTAAGTATATTGGTAAAATGAAGTTTTTAAGGATTTTCTGGAAATATTATCTACCGCTTAGACCATAAATTCCCAAGCAGCAGCTGGCTGCCGCATAACAATTGAAAATCTATTGTGTCTGCGACACCCACGATGGAGGTGTTAAGGTTAGACTGTACTAGGCAATACGCTGCAGGCACTGCAGCGACCCGACACGACGACAAAAATAAATAAGTAAATTTTAGCAAGTTTCTACATGACGAATTTGAGTAGGTATTAAAACAGTAGCTATTAGCTTCTAGACTTAAGCGGTGACCATTTTATTTTTTCTGAACGGCCATTTTGTTTTCACGAAGCAGCTCTACTTGTGATGTGTCACACAAACAGAATGGATAAAATTGACGCTATATACTACGTTGTTATGGATTACTTACAGCCAATATAGGGTTTTTAGCTCTCTTCTGGACAACGAATTTGAACGTCAACGCCGTCGCCATAGCTGCCGATGTAGCGGAGACATACGCGGCGGCCATTTGCTTTTCGCTAAGAGGGGAGTTTGCGTTCCGGTTGGTGTAGTTGACTAGCGCGTTGAAAGACTGGTTCACCCACTGCCAGAATACCACTGCTGTTGCTGTTCTGAAATTAGAGTTATACATCAATACCTGATTAATTCATTAAGCCCCAAACGGTCGCATGCGACCGCGATAACAATAGATAAGTTGTTTTTCTCACGATCGACGGTTATACCGTCAATGTATACATATAGTGTAGTACAGGGGTTCCCAAACTGTGCGCCATGGAAAGGCAAGAGGTGCGCCGCGAGTCGATCCTCTTTTATTATCCGAAACAACAAATATTATAAAATTAAATTAATAACATTAATTATCTAAGGCAAGTAGATAATTAAATATTTTTTTATTACTATTAACCTGCTTAACTTAACAATAATCATTAAAGGTACGGACTGCGGTATTTATTTATCTTTTTGTAATAGCTAGGTAGAGTAGGGCGTCGTGACAAAATATTTTACGTGTGACTGCGCCGCAGGCTGAACAAGATTGGGAGCCCCTGGTGTAGTAGGTATATAGTGCGATACCTGGTACCAGAGAAGTGGCATATCTTAAGCAATTGTACGCGCTAGCGACACGATAAGTTGCCGATCTTCGGGAGCGTTTGAGTATTCAAGGGAACATCCATAAAGTACCACCGAAGAAATTGATTCCTAAGAGTCCACAGAACAACGTTATTTGGTCGGATCATGTCAATTCAATGTTAATTGTGATATGTCGGCTGGGTTTCACGTAACGCAACCAACCTACGTAGGTGCCCCATCTGCCTAGGAATCAACTTCTCTGATATTACACCACACGACCTTATGGGTGGTCCCTTGATTTTTAGACCCCCCTTGTCACAGATTGGTCGCATTTTTCTCGAGGTAGTTTCGAAGGGGATAGGTCTTATGAAACGTTATTATGAGGACTCAAATATTGTTTAATATTATTTAATAACAATATATTTTAATAAACACTACTGTACTTAGTTAAAACATCTGTTTAACCCTTCAGAGAAGAGAGAAAATACAATGCATCAAACAGGCAAGAGTGGGTGTTTAAAATCATCAAAAATTGTGTTAAATTTGAAAACTCTTCGGTCTTCACTGTTAGCAGTATTTTAGAAGTTGGCACTGTTTTCACTGTTGGCATGGGAGTTTACAAGTTGGCACTATATTACAATTAGGCACAATTAACCCACCTGTACCACTGCAGCATGGCACCCGTGATCAGACATCCTCCAGGCACCTGGAATGACATCCGCCCGAAGACATTCTGCAGCTCCCCGCTGTCAGGATGAAAAGCGGATTCATATAACTGCTTAGCTCGGACGATCTGATCGTGTGTGGTACCCGCTGGTTCTTGGCCATTCCTGGAAAAATACACTTAAGCCTTAAGCTTAGTTTTTTATGTTTTTGATTGTCGCGTTTATCATTTTAAGCCTCGACCAAAAAGAGCTGGGTGTTATAAGTTTGAGGAGTATGTCTGTCTGTGTGCGTGTGTGTCTGTACTATTCCAGGGCCCGGACCGTATTTTTAACCGACTTCCAAAAAGGAGGAGGTTATATGTTCGGCTGTGGATATTTTTTTTTCATGATTGGGATTGGCCGTAGTAACGCAGGCTACAAATTCACGCAAAAATTCGTTTATAAAAAATAATCATTATCCTTATTATAGTAAATTGGCTGTTACAATTCATTAAAATAATATGTATATTTATAGCACCTATTTAGCTATAATAATGTACAGTCGTTAGCTCCAATTATATGTATACAACTACATGCATTAAACATAACTTGTCATCACGCCTAACTGGCTTTGAGACTGATTTTAATGAAATAATAAATAATAAAGTGGTCTCTCCCAAAAAAAATACTCTTGTAAGCCCCCCTGTACTTACACAATTAAGCCTGAAGTAGACTTCAGGCTTAATTGTGTAAGTATGACGTATTTTACGAAAATTCATGGTTAAAGCCAGATTTTATTGTTTTTATTCATGATTCAATTGAGAGTTAAAGAAAAGTTTAATAAACATGGTCTATTGTTTTCTTTTAAATTTCTTTAGCAAGTAGGTAACAAACCTAATGATTCCGTAGCTATTATTTTCTTAATAATTATATTACAGTTCATCAAAACAACCTCGTTAAAGTGTGAAGGTCATGCTGCTTAATTTCAATTGGCTGTATTTATGTAAATATGGCAAGCCCACTAGCCTCAACATTATGGTAATTCCACGGCAGTTCTTCTTGTTCAAACCCGATTCATTTCAATAACCTGTTTTGTTGTATAGTCAATGTGAAACTAGTTATAGGTATTTTGCAATAATCATATTGTTTTTACAGTAATCCAAAATAAACCCATATCTTTGCTACATTAGATAAGCTTTTCTGAGTTCCATTTCAGGATATAAATTCTACTATTTTTGACTGTTGACATCACTAACTGTATACTACATAATATCATGTATGTACATAAAACATTTTATAGAAGTCAAAATAACAGACATAATATTACAACCAAAAACCTACTATACATTCAACTTTTGCGTAGAACAAGAGGAACATTTCCATAACTAAAAAAAATCTAATAATATGTACATACTTGTATTTAAAATACAACTCCTTGGCTTCATAAAGTTCCTTCTCAGGAACAAGAGAGAGTAGAGGATTCGAGATGTAGGCGAAGTGTTTAAATCTCCCAACAAATGTAGCTTGATCCCAGAGGGGCTGAGTGATATCAATTCTTTTTTCTACTGCCATTTTCTGAAAATATAAAAAAGTTTTATAACTTTCATTATGCAAGATAATATTATATATTATAACGCTAAGCATGTAAAATTAAAAAACATAAAACAGGTAGGCTTATAGACACTGAGTCTACAACATTCTGTGAAAAACAGCTTCCAAGTGCTTGTTTTATTATTATCTATTTAATTAATATGATCTACACTGAGCCTAATTCAGTGTTAGATGCACAAGAGTCTACGAGAAAAAATAAGTAGCGAAAAGTGAAATAATACAATACTTAGAAACATTGTTGCATACATTGTAACACCTTATTCCAGTGTTTACCTTTATTTCACTGTAATAAATGCGGAATAATACTATACTGTTCGTTAAGTAATACATTATGTAAGCCGACAAAACTGGTAATAAATCCATACAAACCTCGTTGAAATACCACTTGAAATATAATATTCTAAAGAACCTACACAAACATTTATTTGTCGCCAAATGTATATTTTAAATACGTATGGGATTATAGATTAACGTTTATGCTTGAACTATTTTATGTTAACTCTCAATAATCGATTTAAACTCCGTTTTTTCGAAGCAAATGCGAAAAACGTGCGAAAAACATAAAATTGGAGACCCTGAAAAATTTAAAATGTCAAAACATTGGAAAGCGTCAAAAAATTTCTGACACAAATCCTGACATAAGGCTCAGGGTAGACTACATTCTACAAACACATGATTTTTTCAGATCAAGACAATACATTCCTTACCTATTTATGCTATTAAAATAGTATTTTGTTAGTTTTTTTTATAGATCTTCTTGATTTCTATGAAAATAATCAATTATTTCACGTCAATTGACGATCTGAGATCTGAAAAATATTGTATCCATATCTTTATAACCGAAAACTACAGAGAGTAGAGACCAGTCGACAATGCTCTGTACTCTATGCTTTATTAGAAAGAATATGGCGGCTGTCGTTTTAACAGCCGATATGACGATTCAAAAGAATTCTAAGATTTTAGTGAACGTAGAAGAAGCTCTAGCAGATTTAATAGTCGTGTCCTATCAATCTGAGAACCAGAAATTTCAGGGTGTGCTCCTAGATTCAAACAAAGGGTAAGCAAACTCCACGTTCTCAGGTCACGATTATCGATTATCATTTTGTGTTCCTCTAAAATATCCAATTATTTTGCAGTAATTTACCCTTTGGAGTATACAATCTCCACCCAGCGTTCACGAAGAGTGACCCGTCTAGCACGAAACAAGATGATAAGTTACATTCCGTCAGTCAAAGGTTCTCGTATGAAGATCCAGATTACGATGATAACACGCAGAAATCCAAGAAACAGAGCAAAGCTAAGCCCCAGCCGCGACAAAAGATGACGGTGAGACTTCGCCCCCGTAAAGTTCTGTGTTCCAACTGCCAGGGGATATGCAACGAGAACAATGAAAACGTGGACGTGTCCAAAAAACGCAAGATAGAATCTGACGAGGACCTTTCCAAAGATGGCCCCTCGTCGAAACCCGAAAAGAAGTACCTTGCGGGCGGCACCCTCATACCCAAACTTTCAAGACTGCAATCTAGCGAAATAACGAGTGCCACAAAACGGACAAACCCAAAGTCGAGTGACAAAGTGCGAAGTGTTAAGAGCTCCCCGTCGGATGACGAATCCACGAAAACTAGAGAGCTGGCATTCGTGAGTGTGTCGGACAGTGCGGAATTATGTAATAAAGACGATAAAAGTGAAGATAATAATATGTTTAGTAGCCTATTTTCTAGTGCGAGAACCTTAAAAATTTGTTTCGGTGAAGGGGAGGGCACAGTCGTAAAAATACCTCCCCTGTCTGGTGATTACAATGAGGACTCTGGTGTTTCTTGTGATATGACCAAACCTGTAAAAATAGAATCGAGAGCAGAGAAAAAGGCTTTAAAAAAAGCCAAAAAACAGGCCAAGAAAAACAGCACTCTGGAGAAAACTGTAGGTTTATGGATAGAACAATCTCCAAAACACATAGGCGCTCTCTCCCCCCGAAACAATGTAAGCAACAGCCTCCCAGTAGACTTAACAGATAAAAAACACAAGCACCGGGTGAAACATAAAAAGAAGCACAAAGTTGCAAAAAAGAGTGACGAGAACTCTAGTAAAGAAGAACCCTTAGAATACTTCAGCAGTGTAAAAGATGATTGCTTGAAACAAAAACTGTCGATTAGCTTACGTAGACTCAGTAGTAACTCATATGAACAGCAAAGTGATGAAGAAGATAACGAGAGTGAAACAGTTCCTGATTTTCCACCGAACGCTCCGGAAAGTACAGGTGGAAAGCTGGTGAGGGTGTCTCCAGGAGACATTGTTTGGGGCAAGGTTGTGGGCTTCCCATGGTGGCCTGGACGTGTCCTTAGTGTAACGTCAACTTCTAGAGCTCATGTTGCATGGTATGCCTCGACGACATCCTCTCTCATGCCATGTGATAGTTTGAGCCCATTCCTAGAAGACTATAAGGTGAGCTAGAGCTCTTACTGCTAATTACAGCTAATGTGACCACCTACAATTTTTTTAAATAATATATTACATTAATAGTTATCATAACTAACATTGTTAAAAGTTTTTATATTAACTCATTCAATGCCACCACGATTTTCTAAAAGTTCCCAGCCATGCCGCCCTACTAAAAACGCAAACTATGCAAAGTGTGCTCTCGGCATTGCAGGATGAAATTACATGGCACACAAGGTGTGTTCACTGGCACTGTAAAGAGGTAAAATCATAAAAAGCGTTATTTCGACTTCAAACATGCTTATTCTATTATTATAGTCCTTGAGTTACTGAAGATATATTTTGTTTTCTGAAGTGTTTGTGGTATTGAAAGTTTAATTATGGCAGTAAATAGATTCCGAGGTAAGTATTTATCGTAATTAACCGACTTCAAAAAAAGAAGGTTATCAATTCGACGCGTATGTATGTAATATTTCCAGAACTGCCCAGTTTGTATATGTTAATCTATAACAGCTTCTGAACAAATGTGCCAAATTTCAAAAGTGTATGTATGTATGTATGTATGTTTTTATGTTTGTTCGCGCATATCTCTGAAACTACAAGTCCGATTTAAGTGATTCTTTTTTTATTGTACTAGGTATTGTTCAACTTAGGGAATTGTGCAAGTTTCATCAAAATCGGTTCAGTAGTTTTGGAGATAGGAGTTTTAATTCTCAATTACGTACAATTTTGAAGTCGGTTTTATCTTTTTAAAATACAGTTATTTGATCAGTGACTGTTAACCTTTGGTTACTTATTTATGATTTTTTTAGGCAATACAAAATATGAGCTGATTATAATATAATGTTATTTACATTATAATTACAAAATGAGATGATTATTTTAAAATTTCCATACAGGCTTACCTAATCTTTAAATCGTCAGTGTTTTATATTATGGAAGCTTCTTTGGGGTATGGTTTTTGGCCAATGATGTCTATTATACAAGTACGCTGGATTACTGATACAGACCTGCTTTTTGTGCCTATTTGAAGCGGAATCAGCGCCCCCATTATTCGGGTAGAGAACTAAATTTGACGTAACCACAACCAATAACAACAGTTGTCATCACTAGTATTAGTTCCAAATACTCTCACTACTGCTATCAGCGCTAATATGGCGGCTTTCAAACGTCATTTTTACGTCAGATTTAGTTCTCTACCCGAATAATGAGGGCGCTGATTCAGCTTCAAATAGGCACAAAAAATAGCTGTCATTTCAAAGGCTATCAGCAATCCAGCGTAATTGTAGGTATAGAGATCAGTGTTTTTCGCCAATAACTAAAAAAATATGCGTTGTAGCAAAAAATAATATATGATGAAATAAAAAGCTTATAAAATTTTCTACAATTTTGATTCTATACAGTTTTTCCAATTTCTCATCCTTTTTCGAACTGCACGCTCAAAAGTGACAATAAAAAAAGCTTTATTTTAAATAATGTGTAGGTATTCCTTTCTAATTCTGTTTGCAGCGACAAAATATTGTTTTTAGTAAAGCCTCAGGCGCTGGTAAGTCATATATTGTTCTTGGCGTCAAGATATTACCCTAATTTTTCCACCCTCACTCTTGAGGGGTCAGCTCATTCCCGATAATCATGATGTTTTTTATACGTATAACTAAGCTAAAATTATGTTACTGAACTATGATGAATGTAATTTGCACAGTAGCATAATATTATGCTTTCCGTTCTTAAAACAACGCCGAAACCCCCAAACTTGTAAATATAAAGAGTCAGGAGTTCCGTCAGTACCACCAGTACCTTTGCAACAATGTTATACCTTGATGCAAAATCTTACTTTTTGGTAGTATATGCTTAGTAATCTTAGTATACTTCACATAAAACCAAAATCACCATAATAATATGTTGCCATATAAATTTTGAGGAGTTCCCTCGATTACTCATGGATTCCAGTCACCACTTTTGTGAACATGATACCAAATTCGAGTTAGACCCTATACAACGAAAAAAGAATTTTGAAAATCGGACCACAAACGGCTGAGTAATCGTTGAACACACAAAAAAATAAATTTATACAGCGGAACGTATATCTAACTTCCTTTTTGGAAGTCAGTTAAAAAAATTTTTTTTAACCCACGGTCCCACCATGTGAGAAATCTAATTTCTATACCATGATAATTTGTCGGAACTTGTGTCCGACACATGTCGGAAGCCTGTATAGGCTTAATCTGACACGCTCGAGCTTGTCACGAAATTCCCTCTTCCCCTCTCTAACTATCAAAGATTTTTCGTCATACAATAAAATGTTCAACTTTTCAAGCCAATTCATTTGGTATATTATGTCTTAAAGTGCTACATAAGTGGGTACGAAATGCCCCTCTTTTTTAAAGTAAATTGACCAAAAAATATAGATACCGTGCATATAAAACTGGCGTGTTCGCGGCATTACATAATAATTTTTTTTCGATAACAAAAAAAAATATCTGATCCTGGAACCACTTAAGAATTCATCAGCTTACGGCACAAAGTTTATGCTCTGAGATTTTCGGTAAAAAAAACTGTCTTATCTATTAGATATTGATGAAAAACGGAGAGCACGCCCGGCGTGCTCGCGGCATGGCGATAGAGATTAGTGTGGACACATATGGTGTGTTAAAGGCACTGAATGTGTTAATTACATAATTTTCTAATAAGACTGTTTCTCTTTGTTATGAAGTCACAGTTATGAACCATTCAAGACTAAATATTATTATCTTCAAGTTAGGATAAAAAGCTATATCATACAAACACTATAGCACTAAGTATCTCTCTATAATTGCTGTTGTAAAAAATTTCAGATACGCTTTATTAAGAAGAAACGGGGTCCGTACAAAGAGGCAGTGAAGCAAGCAATGTTGGAGGCTAGGAGAATAGAATCTCATACGGATCCTCTAGCTAGCCCAACTCATCAAAATCTCACAAACGTCTCCCCACGCCCAATCGATGTGTTCTCCTAATTGTGATTGTACAAGGTTATAACTAAACATTGTGATATATTAATTTACCTGCACAAACTTTTGACCATTAGTTGTAAGAATTATAGAAGCTGCAATGGAGTACACAGCTAGCTTTCATTGAACTGATTTTATATAGCGTGCAATAGTTAGTTGTCTTGTGATATCACAATCTTAAACTGTTAATTTTACAAATTTCATTAGTGTCAATTTATACTAGTGCAGAGTCGAAGCTCATCGAAGCGAATTCCCGAAAACTGAATATAGAAAATTCAACCTTAACTCCAGAGCGTAACGCACGTATTACTTCTGATTTTAAAAAGGCGCGCGCATTCTCGCGCATTCGAGAGAATTGCGCGCATCCAGCGATGATTGGTCTCGCAGAAGTAATGTGTGCGATACGCTCTGGAGTGGTTGAATTTGTTATGTACGGTTTTTGGTAATTTGATTTGATGCGCTTCGATTCTGCTCCAGTATAAATTGACCCTTACGTCTTCATCTTCTGCACATTATAGTTGATTTGTTTTTAAAATCCTTTATGGAAAAATCCAAAAAGATTTTTTATGCTCTGATTTAACAAAATTTATTAAAAATGTACAAATATTGTGACTTTGTAGAGGTTACTTCAAGATTTCTTCGATTTCTTCTGATAGGCGATTTCCAACGAAATAAGCTCCATTTGAATAACTTAAATACTTTTCTGTAGACAACTGTTACTATAATATAGGAACATTACATTAGGGTAAATGACTAGTAGATTGGACAGTACCAGTCATTGCACAAAACACAAAAACAGAATATAATTTATTGATGTTGCTTTAAAAACTGCCTGTTTTTAAAGTAAAAGAACGCCAAATTTTAAAGAAAAACAGGTAGTTTTTAAAGCAACCTCAATAAATATAGTGTTTTTGTGCTCTGTCCAATGACTAGTACTGTCCAGTGTCCAATCACTAGTCATGTTTACCCTATGTACTATTATAGCTGTATATTGTTAATTCATTCCTTTGTTATCGGTAAGTTAAAATTATAATAATATTATTATTTTTTTCCATTAGTTTAACTTGGCCGAAGATATTTTTTATTTCCATTGATTTGTTATTTAATATTTTAAGTATTTGGTTAAAACTTGTATTGATGTTTTAGTGTTATATGCTTAACTTGTTTTTTTTAAGTGATAGTTTCCTATTATTATTTTATGCGTAAACGAGTACCTATTTTAACATTACATTTGCATTGTTTCCATATATTTTTTATATAAAGAACAGCAAAACGACTACAATTACTGTGGAATCCCACCAAAAAAAAAGTAGTTTTGTGCCAGTGTCTCGCAGGTAAATTCATGCCAAATATTATGGTTTTATGGTCAAAATTACAATATGGCAGGTAAAATTTGTGAATAATATGTTAGTATGATACTGATAAAAAATGATATTACTATATTGTAGGGCATGTGTTATGTTAAACAAAGAACGACACTATTTTTATAATTCAAGTCTTGATTATGCCCACTGATCTAGATGATACTAAAAAGCTATAGAAATGCAAGCATTATTGCAGTGTATCTCAAAGTGTTCTTCAAATATTTAAGCTCATTAGTGCAAAAAATTGTAGCTGAAGTTTTAAATCTAAATAATACTGATTCCAAAATCAGATCTTCTTCAGAGAATCTTCAGATTTGCCTTGTGAACTGGATATCGAATATTCTTGTAGCCTTGATAAAGAAGATAATACCAACTGGTTGTCCATAATCCTTGTTAAATAAATTAATATGGTGGCTTAATATTATGGTACCACTCCTGTAGGCACATGTAAAAGAAAATTTATGGGGAAATCATCAACAACTCATGCCAAAGGTAAACTTTCTCTGTCTTTGTCGTATTTGGTGTTAATTAAGATAGTGTTAAGATCATAACTTACTTTCAGCTATGTATTGTCACTACAGGAATTGTATTTTTGAAATAAATAGTTATACTATATCTCAGTATGTCTTTGTTTTACTAAATTAAAGTGTTATTGATTAGTGTCTCAGTACAACCTTAATGGCTCTAACTTGCTGGTTAGAGTGTGCTTAAGCCTAATAATATATTCGAAAGATGAGAGTATTATTCATTACGAATCGTAATTATTAATAATGAATAATACTCTCATCTTTCGAATATATTATATCTAGTAGGTCAGTATTATTTCATCTAATAACGTCCATTATCTGTTTTTCAACAGTTTTACAATACCAGTAGTAGGACAGGCCAAAAAACCTTAAATGGCTCGAATTACACCATCAATATTATCACGCAATCGTGATAATATTGATACGTGTAATGCGAGCCATAGAGTTAAAAGGTTATTATGAATGTACAAAAAATACTAAATAGATTGTTGTTTTTAAAATAACACGTTTTAAATAATAACATACACAATGTGTATCATAAAAAATAAAATTACAAACATTAGCATGTTTCTTAATTTTTTCTTTTCATTTGCAAAACCAAGGTGCACGTGATGACTGATGACCATGGCGACAAAAATATGTTTTATCTTGGTTACACCACCACCACCTGATAAAAAATACTTTATTTTTATTGTAACGTGAATGCCCCTCAATATTAATTCCATTATTATTTACGTCGTATACAAACGAAAAACTTTTATTTTTACGATCAAAGTGTACAGTGTCTACTACCGAAAAATTCCAATGACTCGTATTTTACCCATTACCTTGAACCTTCATGATTTTACCCATATTTTACTCTATTTTAGTCACAAAAAGTATTTTTTGTCGATGGTCTTGTCTTTGCTGTACTGTCAATCCATAATCAAACTGAAATTGACAGTTTTATAAGTGTCAAATGTGTCAAACTGAAAAACAATTTCAGTTCGTTAATTTCAATTTTTCGAGATAAATAAAAACAAAATGTTATAAAAAATACGAAACAAATATTGTTAAAAATGAGAAAAACCTACAGATCCAAACGAGGCGCACCGGATGCTCTCGATCATCGCGATGTGATGCTCAATACTGATGCGAAAGCATCCTTATTCGACGCTTTCTACATACAAAATATAAAACAAACTAAAAAAGAATCTTCGGTATGTTCTATGCAGTTCGCAGCTTCAAATAGAGTTCGCAAACGAAAGTATGTAAAGCGGGTTAAAGAAAAGACTCCGCCGCCGATGGAATCTATGTCGCAATCGGCCTACCTGACTCCCGATAAATCCATACACTTGAACAGGGCCCCTGATTTATTTGACCAACTCTTAAACTCGTCCCCATTGGAAACGCAACAAGGAGTTTATAAAGAAGTTAAAGCACACATGCAGTAAGTAAAGTATCTAATAACTAGCTAAAAGCCTTTGTGAGGGCTCGCGTCGTCACACCTGATGATAACAGATCTACATAGAAATAAAAATTACTATGTGAAAGCACAACTCATTAGGTGTAATAGTTTTTCCGTAAAGTGTACCACAAAATGTACCGGTTGTGGATTATACTGATTATGAGAGTACAACTATAACATTTACAATGTCAATGAAACAGATATAGACAAAACAAAGTATAGCTTAAGCACTGTATATTTTTATTATTAAAATAATTATTATAATTTATTTTATTCATTAAATTGATTCTGTTGCAAGTGCTTCATTTATAAGTCTTTACTTTTCTTGTTTAGTTGTCTACAATTTATTCTCCTTTTCTAATTCAGACATTTTATATTCACTATTTATTTTAGAAATATAAAAACTTATGGTGGATTGAAGAAGACTAAGAAAATTAACTGCTGGTCCAGTGATGAAAGCTCAGGTTATTATTTTTAACAATCTACTTTAAAAATACTGTAATGATGTATATATATGTTATGCTCAAAGACCGAAAACGCTCAGTGAGCGAAAAAATGGCTCACAACGCGTTGTGGTCATAGTGAAACGGCCACGACGCGTTCTGGTAATCACAGAAAATAGCGAAATTCGCGTCGTGGCTGACGTGCTATTCGACCACAACGCTTTGTGGTAATCGAGTAAAGCCATGACGCGTTCTGAGCATTTATAAACAGCCACGACGCGAATTCGTGTTGTGGTACTAATGAAAACGGCCACGACGAAGTGCTCTTGTGTATTGCGCACACACTTGGGCACTATAAAATTACTCCTGCGTAACTAGCCTGGTTTCATTGAAACCAGAGTGCTCTTGTGTATTGCGCACACACTTGGGCACTTTAAAAAATTACTCCTGCGTAACGTGCTCTTGTGTATTGCGTACACACTTGGGCACTATAAAATTACTGCTGCGTAACTGGCTTGGTTTCATTGAAACCAGAGTGCTCTTGTGTATTGCGCACACACTTGGGCGCTATAAAATTACTCCTGCGTAACTGGCTTGGTTTCATTGAAACCGGAGTGCTCTTGTGTATTGCGCACACACTTGGGCGCTATAAAATTACTCTTGAGTAACTAACCTGGTTTCAGAACGCGTCGTGGCCGTTTCACTATGACCACAACGCGTTGTGAGCCATTTTTTCGCTCACTGAGCGTTTTCGGTCTTTGAGCGTAACATATATAATATATACATGTACTATCAAGATATACTGATCTATTTTTTCTTATTTTCAGATTCTGACAAAGAAAACAGTATTGTAGATAAAAACACTACTGACATAAAATCCCACAAACTACTTGTAGAAAATAAAAACAGTCCAAAGAAAATAGATGAGTCAATTAATAATATATTCAATAATTTATCTGTATTTAAAGTAGAAAATTGTAGTCCAATTAACTTAGTGCAATCTCCTATTATATGCAAGGTACAAAATAATAGATTTTCAGTACTTAATACCTCCCCACTATGTAGTACACCTTTTAAAGAAAAATATAGAGGAAAATCCATTTATAAATTTTCTTCAATCTCTACTAATTCAGAAAAACATAAATATATTCATAGCATAGTGTTTGAAAATGAAGTAATTAATGAGACTGATAATGATAAAGATAATTTAGAACAAGCGGATACTAGTCCTGAAGTTGCTTTGGCTGATAATAAGAAAGATGAATTGTTAATGATAAGCCATGCCAATGCTGAAGAGCCACAAAATGTATCAAGTGTTTTTGAAATACAAACTGAACATGACAATGATTCACCAAAACATCTGTCTAGTGTTTTTGAAACAACCGAACAAGAACCTTTCCTAGGCTTTCCAGCAAACATGGAAAATCCTGAAGTCAATCCAGTTGAAGAGGCTGAAAGGAAACTATCAATTTTGTGTCATAACACTTGGCCTAGTGAGCCAATTGTAGATTTAAGTTGCAGAGAAGACAATGAAATATCAAGCACTAATGCTACAAGTAACTCAATATCCAACGAATCTTTATATGATACATGCAGCAGTGAAGATTCGGACAATGAACATTCTACTAAACCTATGAGACCAGTTATTTTACTTGAAAAGTTAAGTGACTCCATATTTAACAAATATTACAAACAGATGCCTAATTATAATCTAGAAAGTAGTAATGAAGAAGACAAAACTTCAATAGAAGAAGTTGGAACTGAAGATTCTAATTCAACTGAAAGTGATTATAATAGTCTCGAAGATGAAGTCAGCTTGGGTGAGCCTGTTGAAGAAAATAATGAAACGAAAGAAAGTATTAATGAAAGTATTGAAAATAATGAAATAACTGAAATTGATAATGAGAATAATAATGATTCTAGTAGTAATGAAGATTTACAAGAAACATGTGTCAGTTTTGTCACAACACGGAGAAGAAATAAAGCTACAAATGATTTTACTATTTTGACATTAGATACAACATGCACTTTTAGTTCTAATACCCTCAATAATATTAAAGAAATTGATGAAGAGAATGTGAATTGGGTTAACACAATAAATAAAGATAATGAAGAAAGTAGCCTTATTGAGCAAGATACAGTCATAGAAGCAAGTGACGAAAAGGTAGATTCTATTCTTATTGAAGTAAATGTTCCTAGAAACAGTACAAATAAAATAGATAAACGCAATACAATAACAACACGTAAAAGTGCTAGACTAACTCGAGCTAGTATTAATAATGCTAAACAAGCTAACGAAACAATAGGGAGAAATGAATTTTCGGATATTAATAGTGATGATGGTAAACCTAGTATAGTTCTACAACCAGGTAAAAAGTGGGAGAGATCATTGAGCATCTACCGAAGAATGACTACCATGGCTGATCACTTTGATGAGTCAATACTGGATAGAGAGGATCTGAAAGGCAAAGGAAGGAGATATAGACAGAGTGTAATATGCACAATGGAAATGCAGGGACGCAATGGTAGGTTTCATTTTAATTCTCTTATTTAAATAATATGAGGATTGAGGCCTAAAAGCAGATGATTGTGACTACGTATTTAAAAGAATCTGTGGAAATGTCCTATGGTCAACTGTTGCTATCGATGCTGTAACTAAATGTGCTTTTACAGGACCTCTAAATGAATCGTTCAGCAGTCGAAGAAGTACTTTTACCACAAGACCATGTAGACCTAGCATCAAATTGTTAAAAGTAAGTAAATAGCAAAACAGAGGATCATAAGTTCATAACTGACAACACCTGTGTACAAGTACTACTGTAGCCCTAGCATGGTCACGGTAGAAATACGAAAGTATAGATAAACTGTGGAGATAAACTAAAGGCGCCGTTTCGATTTTTTTTTTCGTTCTGAAAAATTCAATTAAAATGCCACTTTATGACATAGGTCATAGACTATAGTCGATGTCATAAAGTAGTAGTATTTTCACTTCAGTTATCTCCACAGTTTATCTATACTTTCGTATTTCTACTGTGGCCATGATAGGGCTACAGCTACACCTTCTGGAGTAACAGGGCTAGGCTAATGCCGCGGCCGCATATGCGTAGTGCTTCGCGCTAAAACCGGTACTATTGGACGATCTGCGTGTATCGTCCAATAGTATCGTCTCATTGCACGAAGCTTCGGACGATAGACGCAGATGTGGCCGGGTCGTAAGACACCTTCTGGTGTCTAATACACCTTCTGGAGTATCCCAAGGTTGACTGATTAGTGATTACATTTATCATTATCAGTTGGTTGCATTTTTGTATTGAAATAGAATAGTAATTATTAAAATATTTCAGGACGAAGATGTTTCCAGGCTAAGCTTTTGCTCCACAAACGCCCAGGAGGATTTACAAGGTAATTTAAATAGTATTATAATTATATTTTATCATCATAAATTACTTTTATATTGTATGACAGGCATTAAGATAAAGGGACCTATACTAATTATCTTGTTAAATGGAATAGTTACGGCCCGGCCGCACCTGCGTCTATCGTCCGAAGCTTCGTGCTATGAGACGATACTATTGGACGATACACGCAGATCGTCCAATAGTATCGGTTTTAGCGCGAAGCACTACGCATATGCGGCCGCGTCATTACGGCCCGGCCGCATCTGCGTGTATCATCCGAAGCTTCGTGCGACGAGACGATACTATTGGACGATACACGCATATCGTCCAATAGTATCGGCTTTAGCGCGAAACACCACGCATATGCGGCCGCGGCATTAGAGAAATAGTTCTATGTAATATCTACAGTCTACTTGTCTTTGTCTGGTATAAAATTTCTCTTTCTACGAAAAGTTGGAAACTTCTAGTTATACCCTAGAATCTAGATAATCCTTATATGCTGCTATATTATAATATTTTAAAACATATACCCTCTTACTAATAAAAACATCTTAACCATGCGTTCAACGTGTGAATAGTTATACAGGAGTTTTTAAGTTACACACACGTTACTACACGTGCGGCCAAGTGCGAGTTGGACTCGCCCATGAAAAGTTCCGCAGCAGCAATAAGGTTTATTTTTATGAAATTAAAAGGTTTTTGATTTATTTTTATATTTCAGTTGATTTAATGAAATTTAGATTAAGGTTTACCATTTATGACGTATAAAAAAACTACTGGCTAGATCTCGTTCAAACCAATTTTCGTTGGTAGTTTTTATAGTAATCTACATCATATATTTTTTTTAGAATTATCATGCCCCTACTTTAGAAATTAGAGGGGGGGGGACACATTTTACCACTTTGGAAGAGTCTCCCTCGCAAACTATTCAAGTTATTTTTAATACTTTTTCCATTTTTGCATCAAAATCTTAATGCGGTTCACAGACTACATCTACTTACCAAGTTTCAATAGTGTAGCTCTAATAGTTTCGGAGAAAAGCGGCTTTTCATCTAGAAAAAATTTTTTTTTCAGTTGTACCTAAAATTTTTTTAATACTTTTTCCATTTTTGCATCAAAATCTTAATGCGGTTCACAGACTACATCTACTTACCAAGTTTCAATAGTGTAGCTCTAATAGTTTCGGAGAAAAGCGGCTGTGACATACGGACGGACGGACAGACAGACAGACAGACAGACATGACGAATCTAAGGGTTCCTTTTTTGCCATTTTGGCTACGGAACCCTAAAAAGCCCCACAACTTCATACATCAATAATTATCCATTCACGAGTTAAACATCGATATCTTATTCGATTATTATCAATAAAAAAAATTGAAGCTCATTTTAATATTTTCTACGAAATTTATGTAATAGCAAAACAATCAGAAATGAATATTTTAAGTTTTAACAAAATGAGTCATCTATTCCATGAATTATGAGTCATTTTTTACGTAGGCAAGAGTAACAAAGTGCACAGCGTGTTCCATTCTGGCAACACTGCTCGTCAGATCCGTCGCGGAAGCAAGACGCTGTCGTCAGCCATTGTTCACGATTTTTATTTTTTCTTTTTTAGGGAGTTGTTGTAACATTTTCGTTAAATATTACAGTGATAGTGTGCTCGTACTACAAACTTTCGTAGTAATAACATAAATTACTGTGCGAATCTTTGTAATTGACTCGGACAATAGTGACTACCATTCGCTATCCCTAACGGGATAATTGCTTGGTTCTACGCATTTATTCAATAAAGTATCCAAAGCAGAGTGCATGCATCTTTCCCTGCAATACTCAGGTGGGTCCCGTGTTTTCTTGCCTACCTACTTGTACAAAAACCCAGCAAGGGCACGCTACACGTAACATACCTACCTAATTACTCATGGGGAAAGTTAGTCATATACTTCCGAGTACGAACAATCGTTGCGCTGTTCACAGGATTCCTGAACGAAGATTGTGATGATACGGTTATCGAGTTATCTAAACTTTCGATTGCCGACTGCGATCCTGAAGCCACTCTTGTAGATAATCTACATGAGACGTCCCATCGTGTTCTGACCGCGCGCGACATCGTCCTGCGACGCTGCGATCAAACCGACGCTATACCATTCGATGAATGCTACCCAGATTCGTAAGTATAAAATAGCCTATATTCCTCTAACAAAAGATATTGTCAGTATTATAATTATTTCATCATACATGTGTAATTAACAATGTAGGTATTTTCAATTTAGGTTAAGTAAAATATTGTTTTGTTGCTCTGTTTTGATAACACTTGGAGTTTGTTAAACCCTGTCCGGTTGCTGTTTAGTTAATCTAATGATCATTTCACTAGCGAGCAAAATAATGCCTCGTAATGATCATAACAGTGATGTTATTGTACTGATTGTTAAAGAGAAAGTTATGTAATTTAACTGGGGCAATTATGTGCCACTCAGTAGTTGCAGCTGTTCAAGTTATAAGTTTTGTTCCAAATTCAAATTTGAAATAAAAATTATAACCTACATGCTCACTCATTATGAAAGGCATTTCAATATAATATTAATTTAAACAAATATTTTGTTTGCTTAAAATATGTAAGTGGGTTCATAAACTTGCCTTGTGTGGGCTTGTGGTTTAAACTTTGCATGCAAAATATTGTGTAATTTCAATGCCTGTAGAGACACTATTATTATTGTTACCTAAGAGTGTACTATTATGAGCAAAACTGTGTTATTTAAACCTAACTTAATGTTCTATGATTCAAGAAAAATCAATACATTTGCCTAAACAAAGCAAATCATTAGAAATGAATGCTATTTTCTTTATTCAAATTAAGTTTCTTTTTCTGCACTTAGAGAAATGTCAAGAGTGATACATCATTATTTTCTTGGTCATACTTTTAAAATTCCCATTCCAACCTTTTGGCTTCACTTTCACTATAATGGCCTCGTATATCACATTGTTATAAGTGTATTTATGCAAATGATAATGAAAATTTAATAGCAGGGTCAGAAGAAAGTTTTACAAATTGTATGCACTCAAGCATGATAATCTAATGGTTATTTAATGATAGTGTTATGTAATGCAGTAACAAACGAGATATTTTGTACTTGCAGGTTTCTCTTATTTTGGAATGACATTTGGTTTTTGCTCAAGATTTTAAAGTTGAGATTTAAATATTTGTACTATCAGACATAAAGAGACTTTAGAATTAGTCCAAAGCCAGTATACAACCAAGTTACTATATCCATTCAGTAGTTTTAAGTGAAGTATGAATATTGAATAATACACATACTCAACTTTAACCTAAATAATATACATAATACATATTATTCAGCAGCTCCACCTGCATTCATGAGAAATTACATAGGAACCGCACATTTTTCCTCAAAAAAAAAGGAGTAGTCTATGTTGGTCCTCATAGATTACTCTATATCTGTGCCAGCCAACATAAAAACCAGTCTAGTAGTTTGTGAGATCAGCAAGTTCAAAATAACAAACTCCAGCTTTGTGAAATGTACTATCAAAGTAATTGATTCATAGGCGGTTGTGGGACCTATAATTTGGTCGTATTATGTCAAACCTGTCCTACAGATCATAACTAACATTGATTTGATATGAGCCGACCAAATGCCGTAGATCTGTCAACTGCCTATAAAGAAATTTCTTTGATGGTACATATTAGTATAGGTATTATGTAAATCTAACTTCTAAACTCTAAACCAGAGGTCGGCAACCTTTTGGCAGGCAAGGGCCGCAAGGTGGCAAAACAAACTAAAGGCGGGCCGCAGGTATACTCTTATTTACCCTAGAAGCCCAATACCTACTCATAATGAGGGCTTTTCTAGACCACAATTTTAAAAAGTTTCAACCGCTGATGTATGCAGTATGGCACTATCATAGACATAAATATTGGGCACTATTAAAAACTGAAGTGAAGTTAGAGGATTCAGAAAATAAAGTTTTTATTCCAAAATGACACAAACAGCTACGTTTTTAAGTTGCGATAAGTACTGGCAATATTAGGAATCATTGTTTTTACTTTTTGATATTACTTATAAGTTATAACTTATTCTTTAAACATTCACGGGCCGCAAATAAAACGTTCGCGCGCCGCATGCGGCCCGCGGGCCGCGTGTTGCCGACCGCTGCTCTAAACAATAGTATTTTCATCTAGAGCCCTCAAGAATTGCCGGAAGATTGGGGAAGGTGTGTACGGGGAGGTATTCCTTTGGCGAGCACGGGATGGGCAAGCACGAGTGCTGAAGGTGATCCCTGTGGGCGGCAATATCAAGGTCAATGGAGAGCACCAGAAGGACTTTGGCGAGATTATATCGGAGATTGTGATTGCTATGTAAGTGTTTGTTGCTGTGTTGTTGTATTGTAAGCTTAGGTTACGCCGGCGTAAATTCCGCCGCGTATACGCCGCAAATGTCAAACGCATACAAAATACGGACGGAACGCGAGGGATGACACACTATTCCATCGCGTTCCGTCCGTATTTTGTATGCATAGACGGACCGCAAGTTACAGTCGGGGCGGACTGATCTATAGCGGTTATTTGCAACAACCGCTCAAGAACTACTTGAGCGGTCCGTGTATTGCGGATATTATGAATTTAGTATGAAAACTGCAGATCGCTATGCTAGCGCATTTTGCAGTCGGTTTCGACTGAAAGATGCGGTCCGTCTATGGCCGGCCTAAAGATGTGGAGCCGTGCATTGTTTGTTTTTGAGAACCAGTGGAGTCTGCCCAAGTCATTGGCATAACTTTTCATGACAAGTTCTATGCACCACCTCAAATACTAATGTTAATAGATTCATATGAATCTATTACAAATATTGTCTGGTGTGTCATAGGAAGTGTTTTCAAGTTTTTGCAGTTCTGTAACATTTTTTTGTTCAATTGGTTTGGCATCACATAATAGAAATAAAATTCAATCTATATATATCTATAATCTATAGGTTTTATGTTATATGTCTGTAAGTTGCATAATATATGCCTTATAAGACAGACAAGCCAATTACAGTAATCCATACTTCTATGCACACATAATATGTTTCATAAGAAACCTCTTTATTGTAAAGTTGTGTAATAAATTGCTTTATGTTTTCCAGGGAACTGAGTGCTTTACGCACTCCAATAGCTGAAATCGAACAACATATAGATGAGGGGAAGAATATCGAAGCATTGGATTTACATTCTGTAGCTAATGCTACTGATGTTTTTAATAAGGTAAGAATATAATTTAATTAATAAGAATTTAATACTTAATTTAAAAATAATTTAAAAAGAAATTTAAAAAGAATTTAATAAGGTGTAAGGTAAGAATAGATAACCCATAGATGGCCCCAAATTGCAAATAAAAAAAATGTAAGAACAAAATGTATTGCGTGACACTTTTTTTTCATTCAAAACTAGCGCGGCTTCGGCCGCGTAATTTAGGAATTTCATGGAACCTCAAAAAATAGCCTATGTATCTTCGCGTGGTCTATTCATCATAATATTGTGTGCCAAATTTCTTCGCTCTTATATTAGTCTTATATTATATTAGTGTGATATAATAATATTATAGCCTCCTCGATAAATTGGCTATCAAACACTGAAAGAATTTTTCAAACCAGACCTAAGATTAGCGCGTTCAAACAAACTCTTCCGCTTTATATATGATTGGATGTACTGTTGAACGACTCAATATTTAAAATATTTACTACTTTTCTATTCATCTGTGAACCTGTAAAGACAAGATTTATGAGCTCACCATTCTTAGAATATACGATACTTCGTAGCTACAAATCCTGCTTAAACGTAAAGTCTGGTGTAGTGACGGCATAAATATTTTTACAATTTATTTACGTAAATAAATATTAGCTTATTTGTTTACATGACAAAACAGGGGATTTCCCTACTTATACAAAATGAGATATGATGTAATTTACAAGGAAAATGTGGACTTACACAAAGTCCAACTATATTCTGTGTTGCGCGGGCTTTTGCATACCAGCCTAGTTAATATTCTTTCCGGTTAGTAGTTATTTCCAAAATAGTTTCGAGTGAAAAATCGAGTGCTAAGGTTACTATTAACAGTGTATCAAGGCTAACAGTTGGCCAAGCCTTAAATCCTACGTAGTTTCTTTATAGGAATATCACTCGAATAGGTATCTCACCCGATAGGCGATACTGTAAGGTTAACTGTCAAAAAGTACTTTTCGACAGTGATTCAAAGTACTTTTTACAGACAAAAAGTCTGAACAAAGTCTGAACTACTAGCTGCATGCCTATTGCCTAAATTGTTATAACAAACAGCAAGTAAAAAAGGTAATAAAAATATTTTGCGTGAAGAAGCAACAAACACTTACAAACATAGCCTTTATCATATTATTATGAACGATAATATCTCTGAGCATAACGTCTATCGTTGTAAATTATAATTGATAGTAAGTATAGCTACAAAATGGGTCATTGTACTTGAATGAAGTCTGTGCAATTAGTTAAATCACGTGATAAGCAATATGGGCCAGACGTTCGTATCGCACAGTCGTTGTAAGCTTATTTGATAAGATATTCTGACATTTTTATGAGATGCTCTTGGGTATTTCCGTTTAGAGTGGGAGATTTAGATACTAATTAATACATACATTTAGGGTGGGTTGCACCAGAGGCGTAGTTAAAGCTATCGTCAAATATGGCTTCCATAATGGACTTTTAATAGGGATTTGACAGTTCATTTGACTTTTTTTTGACAGACATTCGTTTATCGCGCGGAAACCGTACATTTTTCCTTTACTATGTCCTTTTCCGGGACTCAAACTATCTCCATACCAAATTTTATCAAAATCGGCTATCGATTCCAC
The DNA here is from genome assembly GCA_905404155.3 of Plebejus argus. NCBI lineage: Eukaryota > Metazoa > Arthropoda > Insecta > Lepidoptera > Lycaenidae > Plebejus > Plebejus argus. The sequence goes on along the minus strand of FR989941.1, from coordinate 1,732,063 downwards.
CTTGAAGAGAGACAGATAAACTAGCACTTTCGCATTTAAAATATTACTGGCATTCGTATTTTTAAAAGTAAAAGGTACCAAAAATAGTTATCACATAGCTTAGTAAAGAGATAACGATTTCGTTCCTCATATTTACGTAAGAGCCATGGTATTTTGGCAAATGAATAAAGATAAAAGATCAATCAATGCCCCAGATTGGCCCGAATAAGCCTTACCGTTTTCCACCATGCAATACACGTGTTATGATAATAATTTAAAGAACAGGTTTACTGTTCGCCTATGTCAATAATTACTTGTTTATTGTGTTTCCCGTGTAGATACGTAAAGCGTTGCAAAATGCGTCACTGCGACCTTCGTCACGGCATATGTTATCAGGCTGACTTTGCTCATTTTGAAGGCACTTCCGATAGATAGCCTTGACAATAATAAAAATGCAGCATCTGTCGTATTTGATATTTGTGCTGTTGCCAAAATTTTCAGTCTTTGATGTTCGTACTTTGTTGCCTTCTCTGTTTCGGCAAAAATCAAGCGTGATTTCATTTTGTCGGTTTTCTTTTGGGTGATATGTCCACAAATATGTATTTAAAAGATAATTTGAGTTCAATGAACCTAATTAAACTATCATTATAAAGGCGAAAGTTTTTTAAGCGTGTGTATGTTTGTAACTCCTTGACACAGAAAGTACAGAATGGATTTTGACTAAATTTTGGTAACCCTGGAGTCTGGATCAATATACAGGGTGTAACAAAACTAAGTGATAATATTTTATTATTTATTTACTTATATATGATTTTATTCATTAGCAAAACAGTATAATGACGACCTCTGTGGCTCAGTTGGTGGGCTGTTGGTAGCTTAAGCCGGGGGTCGCGGGTTCGAATCCCGTCGATGGAACAAAAAGTTTTCAAAGTTCAGGGTCATGGATGTGTGTTAAATATGACGTGTATCGTATAATAAAAATCTTAAATATATGTATAGTATAAAAGTATTAAATATATTTCCGTTGTCTGGTACCCGTAACACAAGTCCTTCCGGTACTTACCACGGGGCCAGACTGACGTGGTGTGAAGCGTCCATAGATATTATTTATTATTATTATTATTATTATTATTAGTTAAGGCTCTGGATTAATGCTACTTAATGTGTACTGAAAAACTACCCCACAGGCTTACTAGTTTTATGTCCATTTGCTATATTCAATAATTCTCTCTCTTTTCTCATAAGATTGTGTAATAAAATCCATGCTCATTCAAGGTGATAGCGGTCCGCTGTGTGTACGGCAGCTACCCGTCCCGGCTGTTAGACCTGTGGGATTTGTACGACGAGACCAAGGGCTCGGAGAACGACAACCCGGCCACCCTGCCCGAGGACCAGCAGTACATTGTGCTGGAGCTGGCCAACGCTGGCCAGGATCTGGAGAGCTACCAGTTCGCTAATGCGGAGCAGGCGTACTCTATATTCAAGCAGGTGCGTTGGTAGTTTAATATTTAAATACAAGGTTTTTTTTTCTCCATTTTATCTGCTATCGGCTTTCACTAGCCATAATCAGATGGTGTGTTCATTGGTAGTCACTTTAAATACAAGGTGTAAAAAAACAGTTATAATACTTGATACGTAACTCCCATACTTCAACCGTTTTGAATTTGGTTGCTTTTCGCACACTAAAATATGGACACAACGACACACGCTCAAATTTACGAACCAAAGCCGTTGACATTAATTATTGTCTCTTCTAAATTTACTTACACAAAATTGTATACAGAATACATGCATAAAGTATGCATGTATTCGGGTCACATTTTGTAGACTTGTGGACAAATTTTTGACACAGTTACTCTTCCTTAGTTTTTATTATTCATAGCTTTATGGTATATATGGGTCACTGATATAGAGATAACTTTGAAAGTAGCATTTGTATGGACAAGCGCCCCAGCATCATAAATTTTCCCAAAAGTTAAAAAAAATTTACTCTTTCGGCGCGGCTATTTTCATAGTAAACTTTACGGGACCTATACGTACCCTTAAGTAGTTTTATTCAGTTTTGTTACACCCTGTATAAAGAGCATATTAAAGAAAATTGCTTGTTTTTTGAGATTGATTTATAATCACAATCCCTTTCTAATGATAATACCTTTACAATGTTTAATTTATTCATTGTAAGCTACGAATAATAGAAACTAAGGAAGTGTAACTCCATCAAAAAACATGCTCCAAAATACTTGTCAAAAAAGTGTACCTTAGAATACATTTCAATACATTGCAATATTTAGGTGGCCGTGGCCTTGAGCGGTATAGAGGCTGACGTTACATGACATTTCGAAAGGAATGTTTTCTTACATTCCTTTTTATTATTCGTAGATTGTAAGTAATAAATATTCTTATTAGTAACATAATTACAGTGTTTATAACGTTGCTTTCGTTACTTAATTTTTGTGCAGAGATTGAGTTTTGAGTTACTTTTTTAGGATTCCGTACACAAAGGGTAAAAACGGGACCCTATTACTAAGACTTCGTTATCTGTCCGTCCGTCAGTCCGTCTGTCTGTCTCCAGGCTGTATCTCAAGAACCGCTATAGCTAGAGTTCTGAAATTTTCACCAGATTGTGTATATTGGTTGCCGCTATAACAACAAATACTGAAAACAATATAAAATTAATATTTAAGGGGGGCTCCCATACAACAAACGTGATTTTTTTGGCCTTTTTTGCTCGATATCAATAATGACAACAGGCAGGCAGTTGAAATTTTCACAGAATCCCTTAATTTAATGTGTACTTTAATAATTATTAATAAAATGAAAATAAAATAAAAGTTAAAGTGGGGTTCCCATACAAAAACACAATTTTCAGTCTATTTTTGCTCTACCACAGTACAGAAACCTTCGTGCGCGAGTCCGACTCGCGCTTGACCGATTTTTATTTACTGTTATTTTACTCATAAACGTGCGAAGCATTGCGTTGCGGTGCGGTACGCTGCGTCAGAACGGAATAACGCATTGTATGCTACATAGAAGCGTTATTGAGACGCACGTCAACACTTCAAGACGATGAAAGTGTATCACATCATAATATTATCATTTATCGTCAAAACAACTATGTTTCAATGTAGCATAATAATTATTGTAACATTATAAATGCATAGAACGCACTGCAACGAAGCAATATGGCCTCTTTCTAAGCAGAGGCGGCGTAAGGCGTAGGCGACGTGGTTTTTTTTTTGGGGATTCACGAGTTTTGATGCCTAATTATTCATAAAAAAAGGTTATATAAATAAAAGTTTCAGTATCAAAATTCTTTCTCTCAAGTCTCAACAAATCCGTCCTCTTGCATCATCCATCAGGAGAGCTCGTAAGATATAATATCTTGCCCACATAAAATTTAGGTCTTGCCCCGCCACAAGTAATACCTAACTTCTAATTACTCAATACCCACAAATCAATTGACCGTAATTGAGTAATATGATTTTGATTTGTTATTTGAATAACATAACCAAGTGTTCACGAGTTTTAATCAGTTACATATCAGTTATAATGTTTTTGTTTGTATTTTTTTTTGTGTTAATGATTTTGTTTTTCATTGTGTTATTTTTCAGAGTGTTTGCATGAAGAGTAACAGTCTCGTGGGATGAGTGAGTCTCTAGTTCAAGTGTCGACAGTCTTGACTAGATTCTCACTTATCCTATGAGTTTGTTTTACACGTCTCTTTGGATTTTTTTAGCATGTTTTTTTTTACATTCTTTTTTGGTTAACTTGTAATTAAGTTTAATTACGTATTAAATAATAAGTGCAATATGACGCGACTTATGCTAAAGTTTTAGAGCTTTACTATGTATTATTATAATTTTAGGTTTTCTGGTGTTACAATATTTTGTGCTGAATTTTCATTGTTCAATTATATTTTATTTTCTATATTTTGCTTGTGTAAATTGAGTTTATGTCATAGAACCACAACATTGAGTGCATTTTGAACAAAATATTAATAACTTGCATATAATGTTTTCAGGTGGCATACGGTCTAGCGGTAGCGGAGGAGGCATTCCAGTTTGAGCACAGGGACCTGCACTGGGGCAACGTCCTCATACAGCCCACTGACGAGAAGGTAATATATTTTAACTAGCTGTCCTGGCAAACTTAAATGATGTTATCTTATGGGTCTATTGCCTGAATTAAACGATTATTATTATTATTAAACATTGTTTTGCCATAACCATTACTAAATAAGTATGTCACCATGGCAATGTCTATCGCACTTATCGATATAAAAAATAGATGTTGTCCGATTCTCAACTCTAGCCATAGCTCGCTAAGATTCACGAAAATCGGTCGAGCCGTTTCAGAGGAGTTCAACCACGCACATTGTGACACGAGAATTTTATGTATGTACTAGATTACACGTGCTTATGTATCATATATACTTATTATAATTTGTTACATCCCCAGTACGCGACGTTCATACTCCGCGGTCGCTCGTACAGCGTGGCTCGTCGCGGCGTCGCGGCCACCATCATCGACTACTCGCTGTCGCGCGTGGCGTTGCGCGGCGCGAGGTCCGCCGCCCTGTACCACGATCTGGCGGCCGATGAGGAGCTGTTTAGTGGCAGAGGCGACTACCAGTTTGAGCTGTATCGCCTGATGAGACGGGCGCTAGGGTGAGTACTTGAGTAGCTTTTAGCGAAGTTCCACTAAGAGCCACTCCACACGGCGCGCTGCGTCGTCGCAACGCACACATTACGCACGAAGACGAAGCGGGAGGGGGTGTTGAGGTTAAGATTGCTTCGTAATAACGCTGCGATAACGCAGCGCCCGTGTGGCCGGCTATGCGTCAAACGGCAGCGCTGAGTCGACACAACGCGCCGTGTGGACAGGCTCTAAGCTGCCTCGAGACGAAACTGTCGAAGCGGCATTAGTGCTGCGCGGTCGCTCGTAAGTTTGATCTGAATCGCTTGATGAGGCGCCAGAGTGAGTAGTTCAAACGAGAAAACGGCTCACCTGATGGAAAGCAGCCTCCGTCACCGACTACTGTGTCGCGCGTAGCGTGGCGAACTCTGATACATAAATACTACGCCACTCTTCTACGATAATCCAGTTTTCTATATTAATATGGATAATGGATATTGCGTTTAATAAATATACCTTTACTAAAATAATCTTTTGTTCACAGCAACAACTGGGAGAACTACGAGCCGTACACCAATGTGCTGTGGCTGCACTACACCATCGATAAGATGATCACAGCCCTCCGCTACACACGCACCAATACTAAAGTTCACAAGCACAATATCGCCAAGCTCTCGATACTCAAGGACCAGCTACTAAACTACCGCAGCGCCACAGAATTTGTACTCACACACAACGAATTGTAATGATACGATGGATTATATATGCACATGTAACAAATTAGCCTCCGATCAAAATTATATTGTAAACATATATAACATTAACGACATAATATATGCATTGAAATTCTTTACAAACATAGTGCCTTTCAATAAATTCAAATTTTATGTTGTATGCGATCGTTTTATTTTGGAGACCTCTATTTCTGAAACTAATCTATGGACTGACCTTTCCTTAATAAGCAACGCTTAAATAAAAAAAGTTCCGCTGTTTTTGTCCATCAAGTGACTTCCAACATGCCAGACAGAAACGAGGATTTAGTATTGCACAAAACAGTTACGTCGCAGTCTTAACAAACATACTACTGAACACATTGATAAACAAAAAAGCGGCCAAGTGCGAGTTGGACTCGCCCATGAAGGGTTCCGCAGCAGCAATAAGGTTTATTTTTATGAAATTAAAAGGTTTTTGATTACAAAAGTTAAAAAAAAAATCGTCTTTCAACGCTGCTACCTTGAACTTTACAAGGAACACGTACACAACCTAAAGTGTTATCACTTATTTCTGTTACGGACTGTATATCAATGACTGAATACAAACTGCAAAGGTTTTAAATATTATAACCTATAATTAGGTATATCATATTTAAAATCTTCTTGCACTTTGTGTTCCTAGTAGTTTTTACTTTTTAGGAATTAATTGGAACAAACAAATAAATTGCAAGGAGGTTTTAAAACTAGGAACACATCAATTTCAAGGTTTTAAAACTAGGAACAAAGTACTAGGAGCACATCAATTGCAAGGTTTTAAATATCGAAACGTACTAGGAACACATAAAGTGCAAGAAGGTTTTAAATAAACATAGGGTGTAACAAAACAGTGATAATACCTTAGGGTGTGTATGTGTCTCTTAAATAGAGTTAAAAGTAGTAGCGCTGACAGTAGCTATTTTTTTATCTTTGGGCAAATTTACGCAAGCTTGTGCATACAAATCACAAGCTCCTTCAGCGGTAATACTTTTACAGTGAAGTCTATGAGACACAAACACCCTAATTAGATATAATAATAATTATTTATAGTAAGGGAGACCTGTAGTCGGCGACAGAAACAAAAACCAGTATTATTCGAATGCATTTATTACATACAAGATTGATCATTACAATCATAAGGCATCGACCAGCGATTGACCAGAAAGATTAACAGTAGACAGAATCTAGCAAAAGCTACACATAGGTCGACCTGACTCGACCACACTTAAAAACGCCGTTAAATATTTGAGAACTTATTTTATAACATAGGAGCAAATACTAATTTTTTCCCTTATAATTTGAACAAACCTTGTAACTTACCTATTCCATCATCTAGCTAATATATATCTATCTATTCTATGCATATAGAATCGACATTTTGTTTAAAAACGTTTCCGATTCTAAAGCCTCAACATTTTGAAATTGTTACTTCATCCACTCGCTGTCACACGGTGTGAAAAAACTTGATACTTAACAGTCTGGTGTGACTCACACCAGACTGTTAAGTATCAAGTTTTTTTTAATAAAATAAGGAGGCAAACAAGCAAACGGATCACATTATAGAAAGCAACTACCGTCCATGGACACTCGCAACATTGGAAGAGCTGCCAGGTACGTTGCCGGCCTTTTAGGAGAGAATAGTTCTAATATTCTTGAATGGTTTTCAGGTCGTATTGGTCCGGAAATACTGCTGGTGACAGTAAGTTAGTGTTATTTAATTATTAATTTTTATTCCCGTGGTGCTTCCCCTTCAGTTCTTTGACTTTCGGTCGTTGTAACTTTGTGCTGTCTCCCGCTTTGTATGGGGAGGGAATCTGGAATTCTTCCTACTCCTCCTATTCTTCTTCTGATTAATTTCGTTGAGGGTCCCAAGACAGTTTTAGCATGTCCCTCGGGCTCCCTGAGATCATATCAAAGGGTTTTCGTGGTTGGATACCGCTGTCGATCCTGGCGACACAGGAGATACAGTGGTGGGAATGTGTGGTGGGCCAAAGCCCGTTAAAAAAAAAGTAAGTTAGTGTTAACGTTAGCCTACTAATTATTAAATTCGGCTTCCTTGAACTTATTGCAACTTTTTCTAGGCTACATTTAGTTACATGTAACATTTAAAACGTGACAAATAAAAGGCGTTATTAAGTGCGGTCCTAGTTTTAAGATTTTAAGTCGATCGTGTATTTTGCTTATCAAACACTTCCACAAAAGATTTTGTTTATAATAACAACATTGGCCTATTCTTTGGTAACAATAATAATTAGCACAAAATTATCTCTAAACGCTGGGATAGAAAGGTAAAGGCTTGGATTTGGTACTTTATACGACGTTACAGCACAGAAATACATGTTTAGCAGTTTCACCCCAATATGTAAAGCTGATAAACATTAAATTCCCTTTACTAATTAATTATTAATAGATTGGTGTTCCTTTAGGGTATTAATGCAATTTATGCGTGTTACAAAACTGTATTCTAAAATGCCTACCAATTATCTATTAGTAGTATCATTGTTCTCTTATTAAACTAATAATTACTAGTTACTCCTAATAATTAAACGGGAATTAGTCAACTCGCGTTTCACAGACAGTGAAATGTTGAACCATACAAGCAGCATTACATTACAGCCCTAGTAGACAAGTGGCGAGCGATTTTGGTAAATGCTATAGTCCGACAAGGCTTTATGTGAATGTGGCGAGAAAAGATACTAGGTAATCGCTTCTATCATACAAAAACGTCATCTTTGACATGTGTTTGACAATTGTCCTTTACCAGCAGCGCCTATTGACACATTTGACACATTCACATAAAGCCTTGTCGGAATATAACGCTAACGCCACAAATGTATGCGGTTTGACATAAGTCATCGCTTCGCTAGCGAATACTAATGTCAAATCCCATACATTTTGTGGCGTTAGCGTTTACGATAATCGCTTGCCGCTTGTCTAAAAAAAAAAAAAAAAAAAGGCCATAAAGTTAATATACCTAGCGGAATAGAGAAACAAAGGCCTGAGCAAGCGAGATATCACTATCAGTAACACTGCGTGGTAAAAAGAGACGTGTGATACATGACAGCAGAACTCGTTTTTTGACGTTCAGTCGGCACGTATCGGCACGTTGACAATTTAATCTCATAGAATTTGTTCAGTCATGCTTGTGCAAGTATACGTACATAATTTTTACACACAAATGAAAACCAATTTCGGTTTCGTTTGACAGCTCGAGATTGTTGCTCTATTTCGCTAGGTATATTAATTTTATGATTCAGACTCATGTATTGACATTTACTGCCTTAGGCGTCTCCCAGACAGACGCGGCCTGCGGTGGCGGTCGCGGCGGCGGTCAGTTTTTTGTACTGCCACCGCCATCGCGTGTCTGTGTCGTTCCTAGAACTCTCAAGTCATCCAACTGACCGCTACCGCCACCACTGCTAGCGTCTGTCTGGGAGACGCCTTACGCGAGTAGACTATAGTACCACAATAGTACATCAAATGACAATTTCGAACATTTACACATGGCACATCAAATACACCAAATTCGATAGATGGCGCTGAACACAAATTTAATATCTTTTATAGTGCCCAGTTTTAAACTTTGGCATTTTAATCTTCCACTGGCGCGGGCGTTTCCATTGAGCCAAATAGTTCACAATGAAATCCTAAAATCTTCTAAAAGACTAAATGACAAATAATGTTATAGGCCGTGCACAACTTTAAATTATAAGTTTGACAGGGTTTAAAGGCCGTCATAGACTTAGCTATAATATATATTAATATACCTTACTAAACACACTGAGACCAGAAATATATATTATAGCTGAGTGTGTGGTCACGCGAAAATTGTATAGAAAATATATATTAATATGCCTAGCTATAAACATATTAATATATATTATAGCTAAGTCTGTGCTGTGACGGCCTTTAGTGTATGGGTCCTCTATATAGTTTGCTTTGAAAGTAGCAGCACTGAAAGAGTAACTTTTTTCACCTTTGTATGGAAAAATTCATGATGCGGGGGCTTGCCCATACAAAACGCAAAAAAATTGCTCTTTTAGGGTTGCTACTTTTACAATGATTTCTTTATAAAGGATTATAGTATTATCACTTATGTTTGTTACATCTTGTACAGTATATCTACGAACAACGTATAAAACTACTAATATTGTGTGACTGTGTGATCGTAATCAACTACTTAAAAAAACCCATCATACAACTTAAATAATTGCCTAAAATGAACTACAATCAGCTACAATCATCTACCTAAATGTCGAAAAGTGCAACTTTCCTATTAATTTTAGCCTAGGGATTTATAATTTGTGCACGATCTATACTTTGCACCAAGATAATATACTATTTAAACGTGCATCTAGATACATTTTTGCTACTATAATACATAAGTAGGAATAAAAATTTATAATAGAATCAACAGAAAAAATAATATTTAATGCGATTACCGCGTAAGCTCACAAAATGGTCTAAGAAATTTCACACTGATTGCGACTTTCAGATGAATGCTAGTCTAGACTTTTAGCGTACCTTAATCATTGCCGCAATAAGTATGAAAACCTCAAATAACAATTAGGTACACTAAAATAATAAAATCATTAATATCAATACATTTATATTTTCATTATATTAATAAAGGATTCACCACGACAGTAAAATATAATTATTAGGATTCATGAAATATACTTTTTGAGCCTTAAAACATATTAATATGACATTTAGTTAGAAACATTTTTTTCTGTTACAGTGTAATTACAATATATTATAGTATTCTTATAGTAGTAAAAAGCAACAAAGTTCTGCTTTAGATAATTCTAACATCATGATAATGTTAAAACACATACCATGGTAAGTTATTTTAATAATTTTAGGCGAGTTCAAAACTAACATTGTACCATTGAGGAAATTGATTCCTATGCAGTTGACAGACCAACGTCATTTGGTCGGATCATGTCAATTCAAAGTTAATTGGGATCTGCCGGTTGGGTTTGTCGTAACGCGACCAGACAACGTAGGTCCCCCATCTGCCTAGGAATCAACTTCAACAAAACAACAAAAGTCATCGGTAAGGTAGTAGGGGTACGGATTTGAGAGCTATAGCAACTATTAATTTATAGACTTTTTAACATTTATTGCAGATGCTTATTAAAATTTTTCATGTAATAATAATAATAGCTCCCACACCGGTTTCGGTGACGGTGGCCGATTTCATTGAAACCAGGCCAGCTACGCAGGAGTATTTTTATAGTGCCCAAGTGTGTGCGCAGTACACAAGAGCACTCTCTATTCCTTTACTCTCATAACCCAGTGGGACGGCAGACCGACACGACCGGCAAGAGATCAGGCGCAGGACCGACTTTTTACATGCCCATCCGACGCATGGATCATCTTACTTGTCAGACAATCAGGTGATCAGCCTGCATCGTCCTAACCAAACTTGGAAATATTCTTGTTTCCAACGCGGGAATCGAACCCACGACCTCCGAGTCAAGAGCCGCGCTCTGTACCACTAGACCACGGAGGCGTTTTCATGTAAGATGAGTATGAATTGGTACCAATTACAACAACACCTTATTATTAACTGTACCAGTTACATTTAGTACCTGGCTGCAATGTGTACTGCATGTAAATTTTTTAACTGCTTGCTGTAATAATATTAACTAAAATTTGTATGATATTGAAACAACGCTTAGAAGGAAACTGTGGTAATTAGTTCGATGCCATACAAATCGTAGTTAATCGAATCACAGGGATTACCAAAAACTTGCACCTAGCAAACATATTGTGACACATACATTTTAAGTACATACCAGTTCCTTGCTGTGATATAACTATTACACGACTGCAAACTGCAAAGTGGTACCTTACTTATCGTAAAGAGGTATCACCGGTACCTAACCTTTTCAAAGTGGTACCAATAATAGCTTACGTATCGCAAACTGGTATCACTTTTACCTCACTTATCAGAAAGTTGTACCACATGCACCTTACTTATTTCAGTGGTACCACATGTAACTAACTTATTTCAGAGTGGTACCACCTGTAACTCACTTAATCGAAACTTGGTACCAACGGTAACTAACTTATTTCAGAGTGTTACCACCAGTACCTTACTTATTTCACAGTGGTACCACATGTACCTCACTTATCACAGTCTGGTACCAGCTGTACGCTGTCGTCGTGCCTCGGCCGCCGCAGCGGTCGCGGCTGCAGTATCGAGAACTTGTCCTGCTGCTTCCTCCCAAGGGTGTTGCGAAGGTGGCTCTCACCTGGAAATGTGGAAAAAAACATAGTTTTAAAATCCACATGACAACTTTAAATTAATGTCCACATTTGGAACTTTTGGAAGGCGGTAAAGAAGTTGTTTGGCCGATTTAAAAGACATCTTTAAGGTTGGAAAGTGGAACCACACCAAATATCGTCACGGTAAGATTTTTCAGCTGCTTACACCGTAGTCGAAAAAGTCAGAGTATAACCGCGTCTTTTTGACATAATATTATGCAATAATTTTAATACTCATTTAATACAACAGTCAAGACTCAAGAAACTTAGGCCGGTATAAATAATCAGTACTCAAGATGCGTCCCGGTCTCAAGACGCGGTTCGGCTCTATGATTGGTCCAAATTTTGACAGCCAACTAATCACAGAGCCTGAACCGTGTCTTGAGACCGAGATGCATCTTGAGTACTGACTATTTATACCGGCCTTATGGTCTAAGGCCCGTATAAATAGTCAGTACTTAAGATGCGACCCGGTCTCAAGACGCGGTTCGGCTCTGTGATTGGTCCAAATTTTGACAGCCAACAAATCACAGAGCCCGAACCGTATCTTGAGACCGAGATGCATCTCGAGTACTGACTATTTATACGGGCCTAAGACTAGGGTTACACGGTCAGTCGGTTCAGTCCATCAGTCTAAACCAGAATGACGGGAGAATGATCGTGTAGTGTGTGATTAACGGACTGATCATTTTTAGGGTTCCGTACCCAAAGGGTAAAAACGGGACCCTATTACTGAGACTTCGATGTCTGTCCGTCTGTCTGTCTCCAGGCTGTATCTCAAGAACCGCTATAGCTAGACTCCTGAAATTTTTACAGATTGTGTATATATTGTTGCCGCTATAACAAATACTAAAAATAAAATAAAGTTAATATTTAAGGGCTCCTATCCTATACAATCGGCTCCCATACATAAATTTTTCTGGCCTTTTTTGCTCGTGATCAATAATGGCAACAGCTAGGCACTTGGAATTTTCACAAAAAGTAAATATTTATTTTTCCCAGACAAAAAACACAATTTTCTCTATACCGGTACAGTCAAGTGCGAGTCGCGACCATTCGTGCACTCGCACACAAAGAGTCGCGACTCGCACTTGGCTGATTATAAATTATTTATTATGTACTTTCCGGCCATCATTCTGGCGTCAGTCTGAGAAGTGAGACTGATGGACAGAGTGGCGGCGCAAGACCTAAATTTTATGTGGGCAAAATATATTTTGCGAGACCCCCTGATGGATAATGCAAGAAGACGGATTTTGTTAAAAGATTTTTTTTTATGCCAGACTGGCCGTGTAATCCTAGTCTTAGAATCGAGCTTAGTAAAACTAGTTCTAGGCAGACTATTCTTATAATGTAATTTACTTGTTGGACTGTATTTCAGTCAAGATAAACTGATTGCTATCACATTGACGTCAGCAGGCGAATAAATTACAGACAGCAGCGAGCTATCACAGCCGTTATTTTAGCTAATGTAAAGCTGTAGTATGTTATCGTACGAATAAAAATACTTTTTATTTAGAAGACTGAATTTCTTCGCTCAAGGTGGTATAATATTATTTTATAATAATCTCTAATGATATTATGATCATAAAAATTTTAAAGAATTGGGGCTGTACACCGAAAAAACTCTATCGACTTGATATCAGCTCTTGAATTGGAAGGAGTCCATCCACATTCCAAATATACCGTAAATACATATTATTATAACAATATACAGGGTGTAACAAAAATAAGTGATAATACTTTAGGGTGTGTACGTGTTCCTTGTGAAAGTAGTAGCGCTGAAAGACCAAAAATTGTATTGCTTACGGAGCCACTACTTAATGTGACAAAACATGCTATTATAAAGTGTGGCTTGAGGAGGGAAAGGTTTAAGCAATTCTATATAAATGTGGATTGTCCCAAAGATTCATAAGTAACTCTAAATGAGTACTGTTCTTCATAAGTTTTCAACCATAGCAACCATAGACTTGACAGATCACGTAAGTCTTAACGTATAAGGTGACTGACCTGGCAGGGACAGAGGTCGGACGGCGGTGAGGTCGTGCGACCTCGGCGACACCGAGCGCGACGAGCGGGGGCGCGCCACCTCCTTGCGGCGCGGAGACTTAGCGCAGTGATCCTGTTGTTACATAACTAGTTCAAAATATAAAACTTATCAGAGAAGTTGAATAATAGGCAGTTGACGGACCTATGTTATTTGGTCGGATTACGTCAATTCAATGTAAAGCTGGCTTCTCACGCCGCGTAATATCACAAGCCGCGCCGCGCCGAGACGATTTGTACGAGCGAGCACGAGCCAACAGGCGAGTCCACGCTACCCGAGGGGTTAGTGCGAGTTTTATTCGATCATACGCATCGAGCACGTTAACGCAAATTTGTATGGGATCAAAGCGGTATCCACGTTAGCCAGTAGATGGCGCTGCTTTGATCACATACAAATTCGCGTTAACGCGCTCGATGCGTATGATCGAATAAATCTCGCACTAACCCCTCCGTTCTCACGGCGCGTAATATCACGAGCCACTCGAGCCGCGCCTTTGAAGTTATCGACTTCAAGCGGATCGGACGCGTCTGCTCGAGCCAAACCGCGCCACCTCAAGCCACCCCATTCACACGGCGCATGGCTTGAGCTGGCGAGGCGCGGCTCGTGATATTACGCGTTGTGAGAAGCCAGCATTAGCTGTGACGTCGGCTTATTTTAATGTCATTAACGTCGATATTCGTACTGACAGACATCCGACATGCTAATTCTCCGGTTGGAGCATTCTTAATAAAGTTCTCATTTTATTTTTTTCATTTAAAAATTGTAGTTGACTGTAGTTGGCCAACTTGAAATTGTAAGTCTGCGGTCGCTCTTAAAGTAGATCACGAGAAGTAGACAAAGGCTACTGGCAAATTTAATTTAATTTACGTAGGTACTATTTAGTAATCTGTGATTTAATCGAGAAATATTTGGCCAGACATTTTAATAAAAAATGCAAATGAACACAGTTTAATAAAAGTAAATACAACATTTTATAATCGGGCGATTTTCTCATAAAAATGATTTTCTCATTAACATTCTTAGTAAGCTTAGCTTTGGTGGCCCTAAAAATGTTAATTATTTAATAATGAGTGTTTGCTGTTCATTTTGTGTTTTTTTATAGTCAAAGATTTTTTTTATATTAAAACATGTGAGAAATATAATAAACATAAGTATAATGCCTGCATGTCATACCAAATTTCAGCAATAAATAATCGGCCAAGTGCGAGGCGGAATCGCGCACGAAGGGTTCCGTACCATTATAGAGCAAAATTAGGCCATAAATTGTGTTTTTTGTATGGGAGCCCCCTTATTTTTTTATTTTATTTTAATATTATTATTAAATATTATAGTACACATATAACTAAGGATTTTGTGAAAAATTCAAGTACCTACCTGTTGCCATTTTTGATATAGAGCAAAAAAGGCCAAAAAATCACGTTTGTTGTATGGGAGCCCCCCTTAAATATTCATTTTATTTTATTTTTAGTATTTGTTGTTATAGCGGCAACAGATATACATAATCTGTGAAAATATCAAATCTCTAGCTATTACCGTTCTTGAGTTACAGCCTGGAGACAGCAAAAAAGGCCAAAAAATGCGTTTGTTGTATGGGAGCCCCCCTTAAATATTCATTTTATTTTATTTTTAGTATTTGTTATTATAGCGGCAACAGATATACATAATCTGTGAAAATATCAAATCTCTAGCTATTACCGTTCTTGAGTTACAGCCTGGAGACAGACAGACAGACAGACGGACAGACAACGAAGTCTTAGTAATAGGGTCCCGTTTTTACCCTTTGGGTACGGAACCCTAAAAATCAGTTCAGTGGTTAAAGAATGAAGAGGCAATAGGCATAAAAAATAACAGACAAACAGATAACCACACTTCAGCTGCATTTATGATATTATGAATTAGTTAAATATCAATGTGCAGTAGAAATATAAACAAAAAACAAAACATAACAACTCTAACTACATAAAATAAACATAAATGAGTACATACTTTATACAATAAGCAAGCAATCACAAAAACGGGACAAAAACAACATTGAAAGGCTGGCATAATCTGAAGATGTTAAGCTTTTATTTAAACAGAAAAAAACAACATTGAGCAAGGTGCATAGAGTAAGGGTGAGTATAGACGACACAACTAGAACATTAGTAACCTTGTCCGTAGAATTGACTGAGTAAGCACTATATGAGACTGGACTGTCCGCGTTGAAGTCAAAAGCGCTGGCCGCTCGATATGACATCTCTTTGGAGGGAAATGATTAGTTTGTTAATAGCATGAACATAGAAAAAAAGGCGGACGGAGTCTTATTACAAACAGAACTGCGTCTTCAAAGTCTGCCACGCACACATTATTACGCCTGTCAAATGGTATGGACTAGCGTAAGAATGTGTGTGTGCGGACAATTACAATGCTGTCAGTGTGGCTGACTCTGAGGACACAGTTCTGTATATAAGAAGACTCCGTCCGCCTTTTTTTCTACGTTACATATAAATATAATACAGCACATTTAGATCAGGGCTTTTTAATTTTTTATTTTGTTTGATTGTAAATTAAAGATTCAACATTGGCTTTTCAAAATACACAATACACATGTTTTTAAACCTGTCCCATATGCAGAGAATCTAATCTAAGCCTATGCCAGATGGCTGACATGGCTTTTTATATGCTTTTAAATTAAAAAAAAAAAGATTGATACTTAAATTATTCTAGTGTTTTAAATAAAAGAGTATTATTTTATATTTTTTTACATTTTTGTCAAATTTTCTAGCCATGATCTAAATGAAAAAAAAATCTTGTATTAGAATATTAATTAGTTAAATTACTTATGTCATTTAATGAATATTTCCATGAAATGAATTTTGAATATTTTATATTTAAAGTTAATAAAGCACTATGAATTTGAAAAATTGTTAGTGTTATTTTCTTATTTTAGTAGGCAGCAGTTTAATAACTGCAATAGTAAATAATATTATGTATAGTTCAATAAATAAATTAAAACTTACCATGGGGCCAAGCACTTGTAGGTGGAGGGGATCTTATCATATGCTCATGAACCTCTTTTAGTGTAAGTGGGTCATCTTCAACAAAATCTAGAGCTGCACTGCCAAATTCCTATAAAATTGAGAAGTGCATTTCAGACTATATTTTGAACCAATGTTATTCTATGTTATTAACGTAACTAGATTGGCAATATACGGTTGCGACGCGTTGTCACATCGAGGATGCCTGCAGGCATATCTGACATATAGTTTGGCATTTTGTATCCTCAAAACTCTTTTGAAGTTTGAACTATCAAGTTCATCACATTTTTAAGAATAATTTGTACGACATTGCTACTCTAGTATTTTATATAAGCTCATTGATTCCAATCAGATTTTATCATGGAACAAACAACATTTGATTTTTCACTCAAAAAGGTAAACGTTATTTTACCTTAAGAATTTATAAAACCAATAGCCTTATTTTTAAATTGAAGTAAGTAATGTTTTGGATTAGTACCTTATTATTTGGTAAGCAGCCTTATAATATCAAGGTTTATTGTACTACAAGGTCTATGTGGCTTCTTTCTAATACTTAGACAATAAAAGAATAAGCCACTTAAAAAAGAAAAGTATCATTGTAGTTATTGAACTAATATATTATTTATAATATGTTTTACACACCATCAACCATGCAAACTCAGAAAAATTGGCACAAATTGTGGGGATATGTGAGAGGTTTTTATAATAAACTATATCATTGTAGGATTGGCTTGCTCCCTCCTTAGTCCCCAATTCCTCCGAGCGGAACAATAAGGAAAATAAAGAAGTATAACTTACTTGTGACATAAGTATTGTATCATCAGACTCACAGTCCTGTGAGTGGCTTTCGATTAGACTTTCTCTGCTCGCCATTACCTGCTGTAAGCGTAATGTACATTATTATTCAATTTGTTACGTAAATAACGCTATTCAAATGTAAACACCTACTTGTAAATATGGGTTATCTTGTCTCGACAATCTGAGTGCTTCCATATCTTGTGCGATGTTTCTCGTGCGGCCCGGAGTTAATAATACCGCGGGAGAACCACTCACAGGTGGCCCTAAAACTAATACACAAAATATTTAGGATCGTTATCCTGAAAACCTCTTTGTTGTATTTTACTGTAATCTCAAGATTCTTACCAGACAAGGAGTCGTTGCTAGTCTGCATATTGTCAAAATGGGCCTATAGGTTGTAATTTTTATGTAAAATGTACATCGGATCAAATATTTTGGCGAATTTTAACAATTTCTGTGACACGTTCACACACTCTTTTGTTACATTTTTTGCTGGTTATAATAGGATCTTAATATTTTTTTTAGCGAAAAAGGTGTCTATTGATAAATTTTAATGGTAAAATACTATTAGTAAAATGATTTCCAATCAGATTTTATCAATATCTATTTTAAAATGCGAAATCTTTGTGCCCATACAGCACTGCAGAGTGCAGACATATATGTCAAAGTGACAACTGACACATGACAATTTCAAATTTTTTTTCTTATTATGGCACTTCGGCAGCTATAAAATCATGGCCGGTGTCGAGTAAATAGCGGGAAACAATGTTCTAGTATAGTACAATTTTTAGCATCGTTTTCATAATATATCATCAGGTCTAAAGTCATGTCAAAGTCTAAGTAAAAGTCAATACAGTCAAGGAGTCAGGTCGGTCGATTCTTGGTCGATTCAGAAAAGTGGTAGATGCTTTACTGCGATGGAGTTTTGGAGGGAACACAAAATAGCAAATTTTTGGATATTGCATTATTTTCCTAGACATGTGCACGATAACGAGTATGTAATGGTTAATATCCTACCAATATTACTCATTAAAAACCCAGTTAACACAATTTTAGGAAAATAATACAAAAACACAACATCACTCTTTCACATTCCCGGAAAAACTCCAATTTCAATGTTGACAGCTGCAGTTTGACTTATTTTTTTAAGGATTTTGCGTATAAATGAAAAATTTCTACCGTGGGAGAGCCATGCTTTTTTTTTTTTTTTATTTATTGACACAGAAATGAATATACAGTAATAAAGTATAACAGTGTTAAAAAGCCCCTACTGGGCTTGTGTTAACACGGCTTCACGGGATATAATATTGGAACGCTACAGTGGACAATTAAGTAAGTAACCTACATCTAAAATATTCTATAAAGTACATATTTTTTATTAAATAAGCATTCACCTGTTCATCACACTGCATTGCCATTCAAAATACTTGTAATTATTCCATTCATACAATGCGTGCGCGCGCCGCGCGCTACGCCCTCGGAACTAGTGTGCAGCGGCTGCGCGTTGCAATTTGCAATAGGCATACGGCATACCGCATAGCTACTGCCAGCAAACCAGTTTCGTCGGTGTTGCGCTGGCTTATACAGGACGATAGTAAATGTTACACATTAACTTATCTATAAAAATGAATTTTCAAATGTGTTAGTCGCGTTAAAACTCGAAAACGGCTGAACGGATTGCTTGGACGGACTGATTTTAGTCTTAAAGTATTCGTAGGGGTCCAGGGAAGATTTTAAAGTGACACAAAGTTCACCGGGACTGCTAGTTAATTTATAAATAGGTTGTATGACTGCATCAATTTATGTTTTTATGGCACACAAGGGTATTAACTTAGGTTATTTATGTTTTACGTAAATTACCTACGTAAACACTCAGAATAGTGTGTTTTCATTATACGTTTTATATTAGTTTCATTTAATTTATTTAAAATATCTTTCGGTATTTCGTTATATAGTCTAGGAACAATATATTCAGCTGTTCTTTCTCCGTACTTATTAGTACTTCCTATGGTAGATACTTTTTTGTGGGTCATTTTTCGTAGATGTATTTTAGCAGTGACAGGTTTAATAATTGTTTGATTATATAATATATTTTCTGTAAGAATTAGGTATTTAAATTTTGTGTTTTAACTGCCCTTTCAATTTCAACTGCTATGTTGTCAAGAATCTTTTTTACCTCTATGGGATATAAGTTCCTGCGTTTGTCGATGGTGTTTTCGCCTTTCGGTACCTTCTTCCTCTTGATCATCTTCTTCGGGAACATAATATAGTGAGGACCTTCGCGGCGTTATAGTTTTGCATCCTTCACAAACCCATTTTAAGTTATCCGATGCTCGAATAGCGGCAACTTGTTTGTTGGTTAGATTGGCACATTCAGCAGTCGCATGCACTATATTACCACATTTGCTGCACTCAAGTCCTGGAAGTTTTTTAGTGACACTTTTATTACATTTTTCACATTTAGACAATTTAGGTGGCATTTTGAAAGTAGGTTTCTTATAGTAGCGATTTAGTACACGACTTGCTTTGACAGCGTCCTACCCGCGAAAAATCGCTTCGGGACGAATGGGCCGGCTCGGCCGGAGAAATACCACGGGCTCACAGAAAGAACGGGTGTTTCGCCGAGTGAGTGAGTTTGTCGGAGGCCCAATCCCTTACCCTCTTCCCTTCCCTACCTTTCCTTATTTCCTTCCCTACCCTACACTATTCCGTTCCCTACCCTCCCTTGCTCTATTCCCTCGTAAAAGGCCAGCAACGCACCTGCAGCTCTCCTGATGCTGCGAGTGTCCATGGGCGACGGAAGTTGCTTTCCATCAGGTCACCCGTTTGCTGGTTTGCCCCTTTTTATAAAAATAATAAATAAATAAGGCAAACTATAATCTTCGTTCAGATTCAAAAGTAGCAAAATATTATGGTCGGTCGTTTCAACCAATTTCTACTTTAGCCATCTTTTTCGAGGTCAGCCACGGCAATGTCTTCTATCATCAGCCATCAGGTATCCAGTCTGCAGTGGCGATCTTTGCCCAGCGGTCGGGATGCATAATATTTATTATGCACGTTAATCCCACCTCGAGGCTTGCTTGCCATGAAGCATTTATTATGTAGGTAGTTGGTGCGAAAAGGAATAATATAATATGTAGTTGGTAAAAGGTTTGTCAGCCTCATGTCTTAGACACAAAACCTCCCATGGGCCTCCAGTTTTTGGAATACCTCTTCGTTTGGAATACCTCTTCGAGGACATAATATTTTGTAAAAAGTTTGACTTATTTAATTTTATACTACCGGAACTTTTTGTAAATTATTTTTAAAAGATTTTACATCCGTAGGAATAGGGACTAGGCTAGGCCCCTAAAGGCTGCGTCTGCAATCAAATTTTTTCAAAGCAGATTCCACTTTTCCAATTCATTCCATTCCACTCCACAGCTTGCGGGTCAGGCTTTTCCCCCCCTAGATGCTCAGAAGCATTTTCTCAGGATAGAGTCCAAATTTTTTATAGGTAATCAATAATAATAAAAAGCAAAAATTATTTTATAATTTTATTAAATTAATTCTATAACTTTTTTACATATAGTAAATTATATGTGCTTTTTGTCAATTACATAGAATAATGCTGTCAAGTCACATCAGCAGTAGTCACAATAGTACCTAATGTTTGCCGCTACGATCGACAACAAGAGACCGCTTGGCGCGCGACCAGCGCACATCCCTCACTTCGAACGCGTTGAAAAAAAAATATCAAAACGATCGAAGTATCAAGATTATCCGAGCGCACTCGTTACTTTTTAAATTGCGTATGCGATGCGTTCGGATTCGGAAACAGTGCCGGCCGCGGCCCGCAGTCCTAACCTCGACAGCCACCGTCGCTTCACTCAACTTGACCCCAGTATATGAAATAATTTTGTATAAAAATTTTGGCTCCAAATATTTACAACGTGATACTTTTTTACAAGTCTGGACTAATATTATTTTACAGCGACCTAGCTGGACAAATATCACAAAGCGACGGCAGAGGCCGGACGGCGTAATTTATTGCAATTTGTTTCTAATAACACATTTCTTATCTAACGAGGCGCGCGCGTACAGTGCGCGCGCCAACCGATACCCTATCGTTACAGTGGTACACCTGTATTATATACGCGCCTACGCGCTCCTACGAAGAAGAGAACAGTCGGAAGATATCGCAACACAAACTCACTGTAGCAATAGGATACAGATACGATTCAGTTAAGGAAGAGACAACACCAAAGGCAGAGCTGCGCCGTAGGCCGCGACGCCCGCGCTGAAACACTCGAGTCGGCTCTCTGACGATACCTTTTCCCTGTTCCGTTATTAAAATTAACGTTTACAATTAACACTCAAGTAGGGGCTTATACAGAATTTGTACTCTCAAAGCGTCCCGTCGCCGCTTCCACTCGCGAGTCGGAGCGATCGGCCGCGAACGAAACGATATCGCATATCGAGCGATGGGGTCGGTCGCTCCCCGGATCGGTACGTAGCGGGCGAAATGAAGCAGAACACTGGTACGAAAAAAGCACAGCTATATAATATTTTGTGATATAATATTAAAGATAACTCGTTGAGGCAGGACAAGACTGATTCGTTAGGGCTAACGAGTATTCGACTCTAGGAGCGAAATTCGAAGATCACTAAAATCATTTAGGTACTGGCCCTACACTAAAATACTTTACATTAACGAAGTACAAGCGAAGATTTTCAAACTGCCGCAGCATTTATAGACTGACAGACGACGAACGACGAAGTAAAAATAATTAACATGAAACAAGTGGAATTTTCACATTACTACGATCAAAACGTCAGTGTCGATCTATAACAGCTGACGCGAGCCTCGGTCACAGACTATACGATGACATCGACAGACGCGCCAAAAGTGATCCGTTATATATGTATATTTTTTAGTTTTATTTACATTTATCTTTCCCAACCACCTTGTTATCATTGCAGTTGTGAGTGTAATTATTTTTCATATTTCGGCGCGGCTGTCAATTCAAGGTAAGTATAGCTGGAACGGCGCGAAAATTTTTGAGTCTTAATCAGCGCTAGATCGGAATCGGCTCACTAGCAAACAGATACGCATTAATTTAAGAGATCAGACTGTCATTTCAATATAACTATACTTAATTTAACATCCATACTTAAAACAATTTACAGTTTTACGCAGTAAATGAACATTCAATGAGGCCAAAAACGCTGGTGCCCTGCGAACGATTTCGGCGTCAAAATATGTAAAAACAACGAAACCAGTCACTCGTCATAAAATGAATTAACAATTGATAAATATAAGATACAATAGTTTTAACAAAAATATATTGTTTATTCTAGATGTCATAGGTACCTACCTACCTACCTAGCGTTTAGTCAGCAAGTATTGTCCTGCTTTTCATTTCTTATTTTTAGTTTCAGAATGTCCACATAAGTCGGCGACCGTTCGAGTTATTTAGAAACAACATATTAACAGTCCTGTACTTACCAGACATAAAAATTGATACAATACTTAATGTTAAAAATCTGACTTTACACGTAAGTATTTGTTTGAAGAGATACATTTCATAATCAAAACAATATTTTTACTATAAATGTTGTTAATTCTAATAAATTATAATAATATAATAATTACAGGTAGGTAGATACAGTTGCAGTGTGATAAACTTACCACTTTAGACAATTTTATTGGAAGTATGTTTTGTCATTATCTGTAATGTCGAGTATGACTTAATACACGTGACAGCGATTCTAATGTCAATTAGCGATTCTTTTATATCAAATTCCAATCGTTTTGATTTCGAACTTCATCTTAGCTTCGTCACTAGCGAAAAGAACTTACAAACCGACAAGGATTTAAATGAACGAGGCGAAAAAGGAACTAACGCCGTCATCATACAAAAAACTCCATTTTTGACAGTTCTCCTTTACCAGCAGTGCCCCCACCCAAGTTCATTTAAAGCCTTAGGTCTTAACTAAAGGCAAGGTAATAGTGCGTTTCTTTTTTTATTGGTCTCCAAGTCATAAGGTCATCACACTGTTGTTTACAAATTAACTCGACGAATAACTCTAATGGCCCCGGTAGTGAAGTGAGATCATAAACATTCAATATTAATACTTAATTAAACGATGTTATGCAGCGACAGAATGGACCGGAGCAGCGAATGTATTAGCTGCATGTCATAACTTTGAATTAAAAAAAAACGCGCCAATAAAAAATTCAAAATTGGAATTCAAGATGGCTGGTTGTTTTATTATTTTTGATATTACAGAACATCGTTATAATGTTCAAGTGGTGTTGAACCTTCTGAGTGATATAAATAAGAAATATGTTAGTACGTAAGTAAAGGAAATGCGAGCAATAAAGTAACATGTAACCCGCATAATGGCTGAACAGTGCACAACTGTCAAATGTCAGTTTGAATGGCGCCAAATTTTGTGTGCGAGTTAAAAAAATTGCGATCGTGCCGCCACGTAGAACAGATCTAAATCTATTTGATTAATTTATACAGAAAATAAAATTATATACAAAATATAAAATTAATATTTCTCTATACAAGTTACTAGTCGTTGGACCGACATGATTTGTGAACGATAAGTACCTTAGGTATTTAAACAAAATGTCACAATATAATTAATTAATATATTAAGAAAAATAACTTTTTATAAACAATATATTAATATAGGGGGCTGAGAATTTTTTGTTGTTCCGTTCGAAAGGTGGAATTGTTACAGAGCCTTTGTCGAATGCATTCGCTAGTTCCTAGTTCAGATAGCGAAGTAAGATGTCGAAAACGTACACTATGCATATTGCATAGCAAGCGCCAGGAGTGTGACACTGCCGCGGCCGCACATGCGTCTATCGTACGAAGCTTCGTGCTATGAGACGATACCATTGGACGATACACGCAGATCGTCCAATGGTATGGTTTTTAGCACAAAGCACTACGAATGTCGCTTGCCGCGGCCACACATGCGATACGTTATGTCAAATCCCATTCATTTTTGACGTTTAAGGCTGCGTTTCCACGGGAGCTGAGCTTTAGGCGTCTCCCAGACAGACGCGGCCTGCGGTGGCGGTCAGTTGGATGACTTGGCCACGTGGCCGCGTGTGTCTGTGTCGTTTCTAGAACTCTCAAGTCATCCAACTGACCGCCACCGCTACCGCCAACGCAGGCCGCGTCTGTCTGGGAGACGCCTAAAGCTGCGTTGCGATGAATGTGTTTTCAAGAACCAATAGAAACACTTCATTTGTCCGACCACGTTCAGCGCAACGATTCTATTGGTTCTTGTAAAACACATTCCTTGCAATGCAGATTAGCTCAGCTCCGGTGGAAACACAGCCTAATTTCGATTTCAAAACTAGCGAATGTGTTTTGACTAAGTACTCAAGACTACAAGTCTAATACAGTTGACACAGTTTGCAAGAGAATTGCCAAAATTAGAAATGAGACTTAGGGCCGAGGCTTCAGATAGAAAAATATAATTTTTGTTAAAATAATTTCGACAATTTTCCATACATTGCTGCGGTCAAAGTGTAAAATTTTCCTAAGAATAAATTTTACTCATATTAAAACTTGTATGTACGGTAAATGTCGCTAGTTTGGACTATATTAAGAGCAAAATTTGAAACATTACACCACTAAGTACATGAAAACTGGAAAGTTGACAATAAAATCAATGGTACCTTGATATTCGCATATTATTTGATAAATCTTCAATAAAAATAAGCAATTATCAAAAAGCTTGAGGTTTTTTGCAAGGAGTTTATTTTTCACCAGCGTTTTTTAATTGGTTAATTTTTGACGATAGCCAATCACAAGCGATGGTGAATATTACCTATATACGAACTCCTGTAAAAAAAATAAATCAGAAACTGCCTACTCGATAAGAAAAGTAAAAGATGCAGCAATACAAGTAGTTTGGAACATAATAACAATATAAAAAACAAATGAAATTTAATTTTTAGTGAAATTTTGAGTTAGTTTCTAGTGTCAATGATCTTTGCATGTTCACATTTTGATATCAGTTTATCTTTTTTAAATTGTTGACGTTAGCCAATCGGAATCAGTAGTAAATTACACTTAAATTACCACCTGTCAAAAGTGTGGTGTCCAAATCCAATCATAAGTGGCACTGTTGTTAACAATGTATTGGCAAGTTTTCTGAATTCTGAATTAGGTAAGTACATTATTGCTCTTATAGTATTTTTAACACATAGATAATATTATTATGGAATAAATGGTGGCCTCCTGTTCTATAAAGAAAGGACTAGCTCACTCAAAATAGTTAAATTTTTTAAAACTTCTGTCATTATCTATTGTCTATGGTATTTCCACTAGCGACATCTACGGATAAAATTTTAAAACGGCGACATATTATTATACAATCTAAAAGCCAACGTCACAATAAATAAATAATAAATATTTTTTCCATTTATGCGTCTATTTGAGCCCCTTGTGATGAGAAGAAGCGAGTGAAAGAAAAAAATAGACTTCCATTATACACTTTTTTGGCAATTTTGTACTCGGTTTGTGTGCGGCGCGGGCGCAGATCCGGCGGGCCACTCGGGACTTCGCCCCACTCAGTCACAACATTCGCCTCAGTACACGTACCAACAAAATGTCCTACGTTTTATAAAATGGCGGCGCGGCGATTCCCGCGCCACTCCCGCGCCGCGCACGCGCCACCTGGAAAACGCAGAAATATACTTCATTATGTGGAAATCTATTCTCTTAATACTTACAATCTATTCTCTTAATACTATAGGCTATCAACAATTAGATACTTTTTTGACAGATTCTCCGTACTTCATCTGTCAAGTTATGTGGTGGATAGCCTATTCGGCACTTATCAGTAAGTGGTGAAACTGGCCCTAACTGATAATACATCAGGGTGTGTACTTGTGTAGGTACTAGGTACGTGTGACGTGTCCCTTATTATATAGAGTTCGTTGTGAAAGTAGGAGCGCTGAAAGAGGATTTTTTTGTTTTGGGGACCCATACACATTACACACCCTTAAGTGTTATCACTTAACTTAGTTTTGCTACACCTTGTGAGTTCTCTGTGAAAGTAGCAGTGCTGAAAAAGCAATTTTTTGTGATTTGTATAAAACATAGTATGATAATATATGAGATTGATATACAGTTGCTGATTTCTAATAAGTCAATTCAACAGCCAACTGGCTATAACCGGGCAGGCATTAGCATGACCACAGTAGAAATGAAGAAGAAACACAAAGCTCTAAACTCTGTCAGTATATCTCCACACTGACTGATTTCAGAGCTGTGAGATTTCTTTTTCAATCGTTTACAATAGATTGTTTAGATTTTAGATTTCTTCCGTAGATTGGGCAAACTAACAATCAATTTGTGACATTATTCTTTATTTCGTAGAAAGACACTCTATGGCAGTGGTACTCAACTTTTTTATACGGGCCCAAAAAACTTTTGGTCTTGGTGTCGCAAACCGCGACCAAAATTTTTTTAAGGGTCAAAAAATAACGTTCTTTAGAATTAGCGATTTCAAAGTGGAAAAAAATTACGACTTTCACGACGACCTGGCTCTATTTTGCCGGTAGGCGTGAATTTCAAAACGGTTTAACTTCACGCGGGCCACTATTAAAGTCCCTGCGGGCCGCAGGTTGGGTATAGCTACTCTATGGTCATGTTAAGCGTGCTGCATCACAGATAATGATATCCCTCACCTAGATTCTGGTGTACCGTGTCGCGCGTACCGCCCGGCCGCTCCGCGCGACCACGCCGCTGTCGCCGCTGTGTCCGGACACCAGCGACTCACTGTCGCTCTGGTTCGACGTGTACCCGATCACGTCCACCTCATCTGGAATTACAATGGAGACACGTTATACAGGTAAATTCATCTGGAATTGGAATTGGAACTTGGAATAAAGACACGTGAAAAAGGTAAATTCATCTGGAGTTAAATTGGAGATATGTTAGAGCGAAACAAATGCAAAGTCTAGTCTGAGACAGACAAAACACGAAAATAGAGGGCTAAGTTTGCATATTATGTGTAAAAAGCATTCGAGCCGGGCTTTTTAGGGGACACGATACATTCTAATGGATCATATTTATTACAGACGAGGATTCTTTGAGGAGACGCTTATGTTAGTAGATGCCTATAATTCTACAAATTGCTCAAAATATTTTCGCTTGAGATTTTTACTTCCTTTCAAGAAGTTTTTTCTTCTTTCCTTTCCCTTTGGCTTCGGCCAAGGGATAACCTATCTTGCAACTGGCGATTAATAATAGCAGATTAACAATTTTCGCATGTTGCTTTGCTGTTGGAGTACACACTGAACTTTCCGCCTACGTTTCCGCGGGATCGATATACAATCCCGAAGGAGCACACGCCTTATGTGAAATGAGCGGAACAGAGATCCCGGTATAAATTTTAAAGGCTCTCTCAAATTCCTCCATCAGGATTCTTGGGGGAAATCAACCGAGTTGGAGCCGTGGGACGACGGAGCTGGTTTTGAGAAAAATTGCCCGAGTGACATGCTTCTAGTTCGCAAAAGTAAATTCCACGAAGCCGGTTAAAAATTCAATGGCAATACCGAAAATGCGGCAAATTTGACCCCGTGGATAGTGGACAAAATTCACCCCAGGGATGAAAATAGACGACATTTTTTTTAAATTGTAATTTTTGCAGTTTGAAAGTAAATAAGACCTGAATCTACTACATATAGATCTCCTGACTTAATAATTTCATAACAATAGCTAGGTTAATCACAATGTTTTATAAAACAACTTTCTATATTAAAATAGATGTACTTTGCAAACCTTATAGGTAGTTCTTATATATTCATTAATATTATACCTATAGTCTACTCTCTACTTCGAAGTATTTACCACAGAGAAATGTTTATTGGAATAATATCGAAGAAAATTAAAAGAAATATTACAACAGACGGGGCGAGAAGATCCATTCTATCAGTAATAATTAAAAATCTTAGCGTTTCTTATATTTTAAGAACAGTAAGCAATGTCTTTGAAGTGTTTTTCAATTGAAAATGTTTACTGGACTTATCAGTTACTTACATTGTGTATTATTTTAAATGAACACAACATATTGTACAAATTAAATATACAAGTATTATTTTGCTGTCGCCCTCTACATACTGGATGCTGGCATGGACCAATGATTGGTTCATGATACTGGTCAGTACTCGGTACTCGCGTTTAAACTTTTTGCTCATCGTAATAACTAATTCATTATAAATACAAGCTAACCCGACAAACGTTGTTTTGCCGTATTCGTTGTGAGAATAGATAGAGATAGAGATCTTCCAAGTTCCGATCGAACCAGAAGTTGTAATTTCTTACGTCGCGTTGTTCAATATATTATTACACTCATGATCTCAGCATTATCATGATTCGATAGGCGCGATTCAGCCGTATCTACGCTTTTTGGTTTGCTTCAACGTTATTTCAAGTACGAAAAATTGATGTTAGGCGCTTTTCACACCCACAAGATAAAAAATAAAAAGTTCTACAGAAAATGTATGAACTTAATATTATGTCAAGATCTTCATTAAATTAAAATGATCAGTGCCTCTGGAGTCTGAGTACGGCCGATAATAATCTCATAGTGTTCTAAATTCAATTCAATTCGGTCAAATGCGCCCCATTGATTGAATATGGCTATTAACACGGGTTAAGCTGTGTGACAGTATGGGATGAGTATGACCCGGCGCCGACGGGTTAACCTATGGGATTAGAATGACCCGGTGGCCCACTGTTGTCCCATTTAACCCGTGGGCCGTGAATATGCCATCTAAATGCACCGTTTATATACCATGAACGTCAGAGATTACAAAGTCGCGTAGAATTCTTATAAAGTTTAGAATAATATATTATATTGTTTCCCAAAATTGCTAGGTTAGGGTCGAAACTCGAAAACAGCATACATAGCTATTTGCTATAGAAAACATGAAAATAGATAAAGCCTATACTCCCTATAGCCATGCTATCGCAAATTATGAAGATACGTGCAGTCTCATTTCACAATATAATATATGTTGCTGAAGTCATATTGTTGAAATAGCGAGTCGATTAGATGCCTAGGGCCCACTTGCGCCAATCTGGGTTAAAGTTAACTCTGAGTTAAACATCATGTCATATCTGTCACTCATAAGTCAGTGATAGAGATGACATGATGTTTAACTCAGAGTTAACTTTAACCCAGATTGGCGCAAGTAGGCCTAGGACGATCATAATTCATAGGCTATAATCTATATTAAACCATGTTAAATTTAACTAAGATCTATCATCTAAACGCCACAACTTAGGTCTTAGGTACCTACAGTATGTACTTGAATAAGTTAAAACAAATTAGACAAAGAATACGTAGCAAAAGACGAATAATATCACTAAGGTTCCAAATCCAATACACAACAAATGTAGCGTATTACCAAGTTAAGATAACAGTCTCTAGGCAGAATGTTAGACTAACTTTAACTACTGTCTTGTAGATTTGAATAACTTCAATGAGAGCAATTTGAAAATAAAAACATGAAAGTTATTCTGACAATATGAAATATGTCTGTATCTTCGTTAAACTAGACCATAGAAAGATCAAGGTTTTTTTTAATCGAATGAAGAAATCGACGTTTATGGGATAGAAAAAATAAAGTTGAACGATTCAAAATTAGAAATACCTTAACACAAGAATAGACAGCCGGTTATTCAGGACTTTTTTTTTGTCAACATACTTTCGATCAACATGAAAAAATTCTATATTCGACATTCCAAGATAGCGTCGATTTGCCGCGAAAATCTTTTCCCTCTTCATACTGGCAATAACTTTTTTGTATTTAATACGTTAATACACTCTGTCGCCTATTCAATTTGGAGCGAGGAATAAATTCTGGCGGAAAATATTGCCGGGACAACGGGGGAAAATGGAGGATGCTTTTATTTATATAAAACTATTTTTGTCGCCGTTTCCCCTGAAAATAGATAAGTGCAACCATATTGTCACTCTGTTTACATAGCACAGACTATTAATAATAATATCAGGCGCTTTTGTTTGGATATTAAAACGAGACCGTAAGCTGTTGAAAATTCGTCTTGAATTAGGAAATGTTTTTGAGGTTTTGTGACTGGAGTTTATCGATTCAATAGCGTTGTTAATTGGTTAACTTTTTGACGATAGCCTATCAAAACCACTAGCCAGTATCTGAGTTGATAAATGCCTATTAAAATACCTCAGAAAACGGCCGAGACACATCACACAAGTCTTTCCGCAATTTAGAGGTATTAAAAAGACATTTCTCTCTTTACCACATTGCATTTTATTCTTTAATCTTTTAAAAAAATACCAACATTTGAATTTCGAATGAGATAATCGTAATCGTCTGATGCTGATGTCTGCGACTAATACCAGCTCGACGATATCATTGAAAACGGAATTAACCGGTGCATACTCAATACTCATATCGTGCTGTCAAAGACAACATTCAGACCATACATCAACTATTACGTGAAGATAGCAAGTGTGTTTGGCTATAATAGAACAATATAGAGATACATTCTGATATAAAATACTTAATATGAATTATTAATTCGCAAATACTAATGCCAAACGACGAAAAAAATTGCGTGAAGAAACTTACTTTTGACCGACACACGTGACACGTAAAATAAACTTTTTGTGTGGCGGTAATCTGATAAAATACTACACTACAACAACAATAATTATATAAAGATATATTATAATATTCTAGTAAAGCGGTGTTTGTAGCCAATTTCCTCTAAAACTGTTGGGCAGATTTTGATAAAATTTTAATAACATAATATTATAATAATATAAACGTAACTTATACAATTCTAAAAGATTTGTTATAAAAATACAAAGCTAAATTATTATAATATTATAGTGATCATTATTGGAGAAATTAAAATCCATTTAGTGCTTTAGGTCATAAGGTGATCCTAGTTTGGATAGTTTGGCTAAAACTAGCTATAGATGCTAATCTCTAGACTCTATCATCCCTAATACCCACTCTCAGAGCTCTAATTATTACACAAATTGCATCCCCGGCTTGCACCAATTTCCTCAATAGTCAATACATTAAATGGCCGCCAATAACCTCCACGAGTAAACGAGAGAGTGAATGAACGGGAGAGTGAGTGAATATTTTAGAATAGGAATTCAAAGCCTCTTACACGAAGGCATATTAAGTAGTTTTACATCGTATGCATCCTCCTTTTGAATGGTTTTTGTTCAAGTATGTCCCTTTTTAGAGCTTTTAAAAAGCTTTGAACGTTATTACAAGCAATTAATTAATTTTTATTTAATAATATGCGAAAACTTATTAAAAAGATCTTAATTTCAGTGATATTCAGATGTTATCTTAAGGTCACTCTTCAAGATAGGCCATGGATAACCAAAAATGAGACGTGAAGCACGCACAACAAACTTCATCGTCACATCCATACGCTACCTTTTTACCATGCCATGCCATGCCATCATCTGTATATATAAAACTCAAAGGTGACTGACTGACATGGTGATCTATCAACGCACAGCCCAAACCACTGGAGGGATCGGGCTGAAATTTGACATGCAGGTAGATGTTATGACGTAGCCATCCGCTAAGAAAGGATTTTGATAAATTCTCACTCCAAGGCCGGGTACAAATAGGGGATGAAAGTTTGTATATAATAATACTTCTTAACGCGAGCGAAGCCGCGGGCAAAAGCTCGTCTATAATAATTACAAATAAGTTACGTCTATAACTGTGTATGGTATTTAAACAGCTCAAATTACAATGGATGGATATAACCATCAATCTTAAGCCTAAAGTTATCTAAATATGTAATTTTCTCACTATCTTTCCGCCAGCCTCAATTTCAATTTCCCCTTCCTTATATTAGTAACATACGAGTCAAGTCAATTCATACAAGCGTTAACGCGTATACAGTAAACGCGTTTTTGGCTATAATGTAATTTCATATAACGCTCCTAATGGATCACGCTTAGCCATGGGGGTATTATCACCCCCAAGCGGGGTAAAAGGGGGTGTAATAACAGCTAGTGGCGTAGCTAGCTAACAGAGGACCCCAGGGCAAAAATTTAGTAGGAGACGTCAACCGATGGTAAAAATTTGCGCGCGATCGAGGCGTATTAAAAAATTGTCCCGTATTAAATTTTTATGTTATAATTTATGCGAAAGTGTATCTGTCTGTTTGTTGCCTCTTTACGCTTATACCATTGATATTTGATGTGTAGGTAGTGTAGTGTGGTAGGTGTCACGGGAAAGGATATAGGGGAGATTTTATCCCGTAAGCCATAGTCAAATTAAATATCAGTTACAACATCATTCAAGACATCTACAATAAATAAATTGCAAATAACATATTGAGGGCCCCCAAAGCTTATTGACTCTTGGGCGCCGCGCCGTCTACCTTGCCTCTAGCTACGCCACTGATAATAACGATACAAAATCGTAGCTGATGAGTTATATTTATTATTGAAGTGATTTATGGGGCCGTGTCTAATGGTTTAAAGCTGCTAACGATGTTATAACCTTGGAGAAGTAAGCAATTTTCCTGTCAAGGACAAGAAAAACGCTGTAAGTTCCGTCGCTGATGTCGGTTTTTTTTTAAGATTTTATTGAACTTGCTCTGTAATCTGTATGTATGTAAGTATGTATGTTCATTGTTCGGGTGAAATTTTGGAACTCAATTTTGAAGCAGATATTACCCATTGCTCCAGAAAGGTTTTTTGATGCGTGTGATTATGTAAAATTCCTTATGTAAACGTTGTTAGTTACATAAGTAAAATGAACTGTTAGCTTGTATTAACATATCTCTCAAAATGCGTATACACTATACAGTATAGTTACCTATTATGGGTAGCTAAAATTGGCAAATTGAGCATTCTTGGATCCTAACATTTAACCCATTGACTGTTCGTCAGCCCCACAGTATTTGATTTTAATCTATATATGGCAAGTAACTGTTTGTAGATTAACAAAATCGTATTTTAATTGTTAAGAATTTAATTCACGCAAAATGGTGTTCAGTTCTATCTACATTTCCTGCAGGCTGCAGCATATTAAAATGATATAATATCTATCTCTATCTATGCTGTAAGCAGAGATATGTCTATATATATCTCTGCTGTAAACAGAACAATTTATAGGGTTGCCAAATCTCCAAACCGAAAAGCCGGACACACTGATGTTTTTATATTTTGTTATCTTTATAATAGGTACTTACTAACGCGCTCGACAAGAAACAGTGCATAAAATCAAGTTTTCTTTTTTCTTTCATAATAATTTCCTTGACCATTGCTAACCTATCAACAAACACACACGATTCTTGCTTATTTGCGAAACATAAAAAACTTAACAATAACCGAACAAGCCGGACACTCTTTATGTTAGCCGAACTCGCAACCCGGACTGTATGATGTATCCGGCTTTATCCGGCTGGCAACCCTACTATATCTATGATCTATATCTGCTCTATCTGTTCCCGGGTATAAATCAAACATCTAATCCTGCCATTTACATTGCCGATTGTGAATTCATTGTTTGTTCATTGTTTTATCTCGTTATTTAGTGCTCCGTAGTCCGTTTAAATTGTTTTCAAATAATAATAATTAATGATGGAGATTTAAAGCTTAGGCCAAACCTACGCGACCAACGCGAAAGCGAAGCGGAGCGTCAAGTTGTCAAATGTTGTCAAATGTGTGTTTTGTATTCAAAAAACACATTTGACAACTTGACGCTCCCGCTTCGCAGTCGCGTGGTCGCGGTAGGTTTGAACGAAGCATTAATCCGAATTCTTTACAGAATGTTTATCCGAGTGTTTTTCTTTCGGCCGTGTTGTTATGTTTCCTTCCTATTGTTCCTTCTTATCGCGGGGAAATTGCACATTTTTATAGACTATCCTATGTCCGTTTTCGGGACTTAAAGTATGCTTATCCATACTTAGCTGATTAAGTGTGAAGGAGATATAGACATACATACACACTTTCGCATTCACATAAAACTACTATAATGTTAATATACAACATGACTGGTGAGTCAATACCGATACTTATGGAGAGTACTCTGTACTCGATTCTCATTATAATTATGTAATAAAATTAGGTTCTTAATTTTTTTCCGAATATCCCAAAAATAAATGAATCATGGATACTAAGTAAATTACGCGGCTGGGCAAGTAAGCATACTATGCGGCCGGTGCAGAGGCGTGCGCTACCAAAGAAACACCACATAACTACCCCTCCCGCTCGCGGTGTCCATGCGTTGGGTAAATAATTGATCAAGTGATCAAGTGATCAGTGATCAATTGATATTATTTTTATATTATTTTTTTCCAACTAATATAATAGCCAATTATCACGTCCTCAAGTATTGAACATGTCTCACCAGTCACGCAGTATAAAAAGCAAAGAAAAGAAAAATTTCAGTATGTAAGACTATATCGAGAGACGAGAGAAAATCAAGTATAACATCTTAGTTGTAACACCAATTATTCTATATTTTAAAGTTTACACTTTTTGGCCGCATGGTGCTCGATGATGATGAAGCCAGGTGTTCCCAACAATATCAATATAATTCGACCGCAATACCTCACAGACAGGCGGCTGGCGGTAGTGCACTGAATTATATATGAGACCCACTTGCAGCGGCTAATAAATAGCGGTACCGGTTGTATACTATACACCATACATGCCAGTTGTATAATTGGCTAATATACGCGGGCGTTTATAAGTTGTAATTTTTAAGAATTATAGCCGTATCGATTCTATAGTATACACTATTATACAATAAGTATAAATGCCATCTTGTATAATTGGCTTGTACTACACCTAGGCCGATCATAAAAAAAATATTATGTTTCAGCGCCCACCCCCCTTTGTTTCAATTAAAAATGCATCTAAATGAAATGAAACACCCCAAAAAAATTGTATTGAATTGACATCTACGCGTCGCGTTACGGTCTGAATCAACCCTTAGTATACACTATATAATATACATGCCAACTTCCAACTTGTATAATAATTGGTCTGCAATTCAAACAATACTATACATAGCCATCTGGGTATCCACAGTAGACAGCAACTTTATTAACAATAAAAAGGCTTTTCCAACTAGATATTTAAAACATTTACAAGGCTATCCCCATATTACGCACATTATCTTTTGAAAAATCTAGTTAAAAGCTACGATATAAAAGAATACACACTCAAAAATCATTACCCGATACCCGTAGTCCGATAAAAACAACTTCCATACAAAACTTTTGCATTATACAATTTATTATACCATAAGGTAACAAAGGTATTTTCCCCAGTTGTGACAAAACATCACCTCTCCCCCCTCGTTATTTATTTGTTTTTATCCTGGCAACACTGACGATATATTAGTTGTAATTAATTATATTATTTATGGCAACGCGATTTTTGCTCGAGTTACTCGCCTAATTATCCTTTGTACCTACTTTTCTTTTTGTTTTGGTGAATATTATGTTACAATATAATTATTCTTTCTTCTTTTATTATTACAGTAACAAATAGAAAATAAATAATATTTTGCACAAATACAAATATTGTATGTCAAGATATTTGTATTAATAATAAAACATTAATATGAAAAGTAGCTATTGAATCGCTTGAACTGGTAATAAGGAATGAAATAGAAAATACGTAACAGATTTCTATACCTTTCGTTTTATTTTTTATTATAAGCTGCAAAGCTTATAACATTACAGTCAAAGCGAAAAGTGTTAAACGAAAAACACCCCCTATTGACAGAAAATAAAGATAGGGGTCCGGGGGGACCCCACGGTGGGAGGTAATTTGTAACAAATTGGAACCGCGCGAGATATTTGACGGGCGATCAAATTCGATTGCGATTCAAATCCAGCGAAAAATTAGATTCGACTGGTCGTTGAGGTGTAATGCCCTGGTTACATGTATCGGCATGATATTCGATTACATGCAAAGATATTTTGCTGATGAAGTTGACGATTTAAAATCGGAAATACGCCTATTTAGACATGATTAGACGAAAAGTTGCTTGTTACAGGTATGAGGATTAAGCATCCTATTTTTGACAATTTTCAGAATTTATTTGTTACATAATTTTAAAACACAATTACTATAAAAATACAACTACTTAATAAATAAATGAATTTAAAATAAGCACTATATTATGTAAAAAATTACATCTAAATCGGAGGCTGCGGGCAAAGTACCAATCAGGCTGGCAGCCTACCTGGCACCATTACCTCGTTGTATGGCCAAACTAATTCGTTGGCCGAGGTTGGTACTACTAATATTATTATAATATATTCTGTGGCCGAGGTAAGCGCCAGCCCTGGGGTCATTGGATTTGAATTCTCTTGAATTCAACCTAATGTTCTGGATCAAAAATATGAAATGAAGCTAAAAACAAAACCTAAAAACTGTAGTTTACGCAATTTCCTGGTTCAAAAGTAGGTTCTTATCCCAAAATTCGAGCGTTTTTTACTACGCATGTGCGAACCTCACTTACTAAAGGGTTGAAAATCCTTATTTCACGGTTATTTAACTTTAGTGTATGATACAATATTTCCCGGGCCCCGGGGAATACGACCTGATGTCTACCCTAAAAAATTATTTCATTATATACGTGTATTCTATTACAATGTTGAGATAAAGGAAGTATGGTAGTTTTATTACCAACTAGCGTTTAGTTATTACGGTTTTACGAGAAGAAGACGTTGGGATAAAAAGTAGTCTACGCGTTCTGGATTAAACTTAGACTATTACGATGCCGAAGATAGAGATTTGTTGAGCAGTTTTTGTAGCATACATACTCACAAACTTTCGTCTGTAAAATGTGTGTGCTGTGATGATTTAATTAAAAAAAAAAGTTCTGAAAAAATTTCGTATTTGGTTCACTTTTAATTGAATAAATCAGTTATTTCTGCCTACCCTTTTACAATTAATGCTGAGCGTTAAAGAGGTCTCATAGATATATATAAGAGGGTATAACATTAAGATTGTTTTATCGTTCCACGGTTATCTCGCGAAGGTTTTCAGCTTGTAAGAGCGAAGCTACACTATTAACAGACGGATAAAATGTATACTCGTTTACCAGGCTCGCATAAAAGCGGGGCGTTCGTTAAGACGGCATAAAGGAGGCCCAGGGTTGCCAGATCACGAAACTTAAAAGCCGGACAAGTTGGTTTAGCCGGACATCCATACTTCCATACTAATATATTATATAAATGCGAAAGTGTATCTGTTTGTTCGTATGTCTGTCTATTACTTCTTCACACCCAAACCGCTGAACTAATTTAGATGAAATTTAGTATGGAGATAGTTTGAGTCCCGGGAAAGGACATAAGACTTTTTATCCCGGAAAAATGTACAGTTCCCGCGCGATAAATGAATTTTGGTGCAACGGAGTTGCGGGCGTCATCTAGTTTTGTTTAAAAGACTCCATACCTTGCTATTGAGGACTATTCTCTTTAATTTTCAGTATAGAGTTAGGTTCGAGATCGCGTGTATAATAGTTAATTTCACGAGCAATTTTATTCAAAACTTATCAAAATAGGAAATTTTAAATATCAAATTGATGCAAAGCCCTACAAAAGACCGACTTAATTTTTGCCGGATGCGCATTATATCCGACTTTATATTCTGGCAGCCCTAGGCCCGCTAAATGTATATCATAAAGTAGACAATAAACCAGTGGGCACGCGTGAGAATTTACTGTGCACTAAAGGTTTTATTGTGTGCTGTTTGCAAATCTTGGCTTTCTGCCGCCAATTACATTGAGTACTGTTTATGATTATTTTACTGTGTACAGGACTAGCTAGATCACCATTAGCTGAGAGGTTAAAATAGAGCGTAAAATTATCTAATAAAATGTATTAAGTAGAAATATTTATGAGTAACAGAATATTTTTATTGAATCACTAAAAGCATTAGTGATTCAATAAAAATATTACTTTTAAAATTACTTAAAATATTAATATTACGACAGTAAAAAACACGCATTAAAATTGGTTGGTCAGTTTTAGGGAAAAAAATCATGACAGATCGACAAAGGAAATACGGGTGCAGAAAAGGATAAGCCACAAATAAGATTTTTTTGTAATAAAAAATTAGAACAGCTTTCTACAAAATATTGTCGACAGCTGTTAATAGCTTCATTCTCAAAACAATGACACTTCACACTAGTACCTCGATATAGATTATAGGGGGTCATAATAAACCCCAACATAGAGCGGATCCTCATACCGGGGGTACATTTTGACCCCCTTGTCTCATTAGCGGCACGAGTGGCGGTTTATATCCGTAATGACGTTAGAGCAACAGTAATTAAGACGTTTATTAAATTATGTCTCACGCCATTATTAGATATCGCGAGATTATAATTCCAGCTCGACATTCGACAAGGCTTTAAAGCTTACATGAACGTGGTGAGAAAAGGAACTAACGCTGCTTTCATACAAAAACGTAATTTTTGACAGTTCTCCTTTACCATCAGCGCCCTGTCTACATTCATATAAAGCTTTGGAACACTATCCCTACGCGATGATGATGGTCGCCATTTTGAAATTATTCTCGAACTAGTCTAAGAGTCAGTTAGAGATTTTAATGTAGGTACAAAAATCTAACCACACCTAATCCTCTAAAGCTTCGTGATATTTCTTCAAGTTTTAAATATTTCTGAAACTTGCATGCCAAAAATCAATGGTGCCATAACACATTCCTTCATTTCATTCAACAATTTTAAAATATCGGAAGTCAATTAGTCTGGTAATAAAGGGTGAGTGCACACCGTCCGCCGCGCGCCGCTGCGTTATGTGATTACCGTAATCGCATCACCTCACCCGCAATTAAATCTTGTTAGGTTATACGCAAGTATGAAAACCCAATAGAAATTACCTAATATTAAGGTTGGTTAAGGAATAGGAAATTTTAACTAGATTCGTTCGTCCTTAACCTAAATTTATATTTAGGTTAAGGTCTTTTAAACTAAATTTTCTATAATGAAGAAGCATCTGTTATTTGGAAGATTTTATTTTAAAACACAATATTTGTGTTTCTTTTTGAAAATGCGTCATTATAATTGAAAAAATTGAAATTACAAGGTTTTTGTTTTTAATTTTTACAAATACCGTATGTTATGTGACGCAATCCATAAAATAAATCGTAAATGAAAATATAGCATTCTTACCTTTTACAGAGCAAATCAGTGCATACAAACATTATCAATTTCAACCTTTTCTCCCGTACATAAAGTCTATAATCCATTAAACTAAAGTATGTTTTAACCGTGTATAGTGTATAATACGGATAATGTGGTTAAGCTCAGTTGCACCACAGACTGACCGCAGTTCTACCAAATACTATAACTAAATTCTACCAAACACTACTGATTCTACTGAATATCGACCAATCGGTTTAACCGAATTAAGGCTTGGTGTACAAAATTCGAGGCAATAACACTGTGTTCGGAACAAATAGTAATTTCTAGTACTATTTTATTATAATGCCACCGATTAGAATGTTGCCACTAGTCTCCTTGTAAAAAATAACAACAAGTCAAACACCATGGCCTCACACAAATTAGTATGTATGTCTGTCTAATTTACCGAAATATACAATATTATTTAATATTATAAATGAAAACGGGGGATGCCAATCAGAAATAACAATACACCCCTTTCCTCTGTGTGATAGTGACGTATTGATAGCGGCTAAATGCTGCGCCGGTTTTAATTAAACTTTGCCGTCTCACGCCTCGAAGGCTTTTTATGTATCCAATTACGAGTTCCGAACTTCTACATTTTGTTCAAATAAATTGTTCAAAGATTGTCTTGTCTTCGTCCGAACTGTTTACACGATACGATACGATATTATGTTAATGATATCTTTTAGAATCGTCATGTAAGCGATTACTTTATCATTAAACTTAGGATATAATGTGAACTTTGTATTGAACTATCTATACTACTATTATAAAGAGGAAAGATTTGTTTGTTTGTTTGTTTGTTTGTTTGTTTGTTTGTTTGTTTGTTTGAGTCGAATAGGCTCCGAAACTACTGGACCGATTTGAAAAATTCTTTTGCTATTGGAATCTTACATTATTTCTGCTGAACATAGGCTACATTTTATTTTGAAAAAAAGTAGGGTTCCGTAAGATATTTGAGTTTTTCGGACGCAAGGTGTAAAAAATCAGCTAGAAAAGTTACTTATTTTGCGTACGCTGCCTAAACTATAAAAGATAGAACCATAAAATGTTCTAAGTAATTGTAGATCTTATAAATATCTACAAAAAAGTCCGCGACACACTATACCTATCTATGTCGAGTGAGGCACAATAACCATTTATTTATTTAAAAATCCTGATTTTTTTTTTGACTAAATTGAAACGGATATATTTTACTCACGCTATTAATCCTTATCAAAATAAA
This sequence comes from Plebejus argus, assembly GCA_905404155.3. Lineage (NCBI taxonomy): Eukaryota > Metazoa > Arthropoda > Insecta > Lepidoptera > Lycaenidae > Plebejus > Plebejus argus. The sequence continues at coordinate 1,691,109 of FR989941.1, read as the reverse complement.
TTATTTTATCACTAAGTACAGTTTATGTAGATAATATTTCGTCTTTGAATGATTAAAATTGGACGTTTGGTTTTGAAATTATGGCGAAATTAAAATATTACGATAGTAGGCGTCACCAAAGCGCGTGCGGGAGGAATACAATATTTGTTGTAGAAATGAAAATTCTGTACATAAAAGATATGAAATGACACCCGAAATTACACCTTTGTCACTACATCGCTATAGAAGCCAAAAATGTGGTTAGTTTTTTGTCTGTCTGTCTGTCTGTCACTCTTTCTGTCTGTCTGTATGTTTGTTCCAGCATCACACGAAAAATACTGATCCGATTTGAATGTGGTTTTCGCAGATATATTTATCTTCTTCCAACTTAACATCTGGTGTATAAAATTTTTTCCCCCCACCCCTCTAAGGGGACAAAAGAGGGGGTCAGATTTTGTATCAAACTTTTTTCTTTAACACGAAAACTACTGATCCGATTTGCATACGGTTTTCACAGATATATTATGTTTGTCTTCTTCCAACTCAACATCTGGTGTATAAAAATCCTCCCCCCCCTCCCCTCTCAACCCTCTCTGGGGACCAAAGAGGGGTCAGATTTTGTATACAACTTTTTTCTTTAGTGGACTTACTTCAGATTAGGTATTAACTGTGTTTTTCAACTTAACATCTGGTGTATGACCTTCCACCCCACACCCTCTTAGGGGACAAAAGAGGGGGTAAAACATGTATCAACTGATGATGTAGAAAATATACTTTAAATGGCAAAACAACGTTTGCCGGGACAGCTAGTTACTAATAAAAATAAAAAGTTATACAAGTACACACATTCAATTATAATAATTAGTAGCATGCAAAAAAGAACCTATCTGTTTAAGATCTAAAAACTTAAATTTTAAAGCTAAATTCTAAAGCAACTCCATCTGAGCCTTTCACGTCAAACCTACTGACCCGATTTAAAAATATTTTACACTGATCTGCTGTCTTACTCCTGACAGAATCAGAATAGAATCAGTTCGATCTCAGGAGATTTTGCTACTTCCGACATAATATTATACAGCATGACTGGTGAGACATGTTCAATACTCGAGGACGTGATATTTGGCTATTATATTAGTTGAAAAAAAATAATATAAAAAAATAATATCCATTGATCACTGAGTAAATGTAGCTTAAAGTTAAATAATTATTTACCCAACGCATGGACACCGCGCGCGGGAGTAGTAGCGCGCGGCGGGGGGGGAGCATGCCGCGCGCCGGCCTCATAGTAATTTACTAAGTGTCCGTGATTCATTTGTTTAAAGGGAAATTTGGTCAAAAATTAAGTACCTAATTTTATTACATATTTATAATGAGAATCGAGTACTGAATACTCTCCTTAAATATCGGTATTGTCTCACCAGTCATGCTGTATACTATCGCAAAGTCGTGCTGCGGCTGAATTTGGAACTAATTGGATCTTAACGGCTTTTCCCCACTCGTGACAGCTATACTAGCGCACGATCTTGCTGCGGCTCAATTTGGAACTAATCAGACTCGTAAATGAAAAGCGCAGTTTCGGGGTATTAGGCTACAGATAACATGTATTTTGATTCGTGAGCACGACATCCGATTATCGTATCGGAGAGTGTAAACAGCGACAAAGTTGTTATGAACTTGTACAAGCTACCGTCGCGTCCCCTATGTCAGCGACAAAGGTTAATATTTGGACTTAGAGTGTAATATTTTAACTTGATTAAGTAGCACAGCTTGTGTTTCCTACACATGACCTTTAAGGATAATAATATTATTATTTATGACTTTCTAACATGAACTATGATTTTTATTATCACTACATAGTATAAAACAAAGTCGCTTTCTCTGTCCCTATGTCCCTTTGTATGCTTAAATCTTTGAAACTACGCAACGGATTTTGATGCGGTTTTTTTTAATAGATAGAGTGATTCAAGAGGAAGGTTTATATGTATAATAACATCCATTAAATAGTGGAGAAGTACTGTTATTTTTGAGGTTTCTAATGTGATGTCGTAAATAATTACATTTTTTCCGCTTACATTGCAAACGCAGGCTGAACCCTACGAGTCTTATCAAAATAATGTACTAAGTATTGTACACATTGAAAAGGTCTACAGAAAAGTCCGTGATGGTATATGTCTATCTCTTATGGATAACCCACAATAACTTTTTTTTGTCATTTACTTTTTACGACTAATAATGGCTAATTTTCGAAGCGATTTTAACCAATACAGCATTAATCCTTAACCAATTAAATACCTTGAATACATTGTTCATTTAATATAGATCTATATGGCCCTTTAAAAATTGCGGGACGTAGCGTTTGCGGCGGTACCGGCCGGCCGCCCGGTGCGGCAAGAGCGTGCCTATAAATAGCGCGTCTGCCGCGGTTTTCCCTATAGCACTTTGAATTTAGCAGCGATCGGACGCGTTTATTATAAAAACGTGCTTTTCAGCGCGACAACGTATCAGTAATAATTATAAGTAAGTTACGATAAATAATTGTATGATAGTAGTTTTAAAATATAAATTATATTCTATTCTAAGGTTAATTTTTAAATCGTACTTATAGTAATTATAAGTACCTACATAAGGTGAGATAAAATTAGATTAATTAAAACCATAATTTATGGATTGCAATTTATCAAAACTACTGAATCGATTTTAATCACGTAGGCTATATATTTTATACCCGTGCGAAACCGGAGCGGGCCGCTATGTTTTTATATACAACGTTCACAGTTTTTCTGTAGTGTATTTAGTATCAGCATTGCATTGCGTGCGAAGCCGGGGCGGGTCGCTAGTATTATAATAAATTCGATAGTGTCTGCCTGTTATCATTTTACGTTAAAACTGATAAACTGATTTTGATGGTAATAGAGATACTGCGAGTGCCGAGAAACGTCAAACGATATAGGACAGATTTTATCCCGGAATAAATAAGGCTAAAGCCAAAGAAATTTCGAATATCTATAACTTACTAAATAAACTTATTATTTTTGTAAGGCCTTAGATCTAAAGATTTTGCGGTCTAAGCTTAGTCTGCCACAATTTTTCAGCATGGGGTCGATTAAGACCCCACTTTGTCCAGTCAGATGACAGTAATTGGCAAAGTTGGTGCATAAAATATATTATTATACCGGCTACAATATACAGGGGGTCCCCAGGGGTGCGGGGGTACAAAGGGACCCCGCGGAGAAGTCTCCTTTGAGGCTGGGATACTAAATAATAAGGTTACCTTTTGTACATTTTTGTGGAGGTTTTAATTAATTGGGAGGAATTATATTAATTGCTTGCCTAATAAAAGCTAACTTTTTAATGCGTCCTTAGATGGTTTTAGAGTATATTTTGTCTCTATATTCTTACGTAAGTCATTAATTATTAAATGACTTACGTAATTCGATATATCGAATTTCTACCAACTTTTTTCACTATCATGGTTTGTAAAAGTGTTCTCAATAATTATCACAGTATAGCAATATAATATCCCTACAGTAGTGAAACGAATGTACTTGCGCAGAGCAACGGAGGGGTACCCGCGGGGAAGCGGGCGGCGCGGGCCCAGTCCGCCAAACTTCGCGAGTTTGAACGACTTCGCGCGCAGGTGTGACGTTGGCGCGTTTTGTGTTTTGTGTTGTAAAACGATAGCCTGTAACATCTCATTTTATAAACAATGGGATATAACAAGTGTTCAGTGTACAGAATATGTAAATCTGATTCAAAAAACAAAAAGGATTTAATTGTCATAAAATATAACATCGACTCACAGTTCACACTAAATTGTGTTGGCCTTGGTGGCATTTATTTGCAATTTGCATCTCTGTTTTATTGTTTACGTTGTAAGAAGTGTAACAAGGAGAGAAACAATTTATAGAATAAAAATAAAAAAAAAACTGTCAAATACCCTGTTACATACTAATTAGTACCTACCTAGCTAGGTACACAGGGCCACACATCAAGTGTAACATTTTGACCTTTGGACCGCCCTTACCGCGCACGTAATAAGAGCGAGTTTTGAAGTGCTTCTGTTACACCTGACGTGTGGCCTACCCGTACCTACCAATTGTTATAATAATTATTATGATTAATTATTGTTGGATATTTTATATATCCGAATGCGTCTTCATTATTTTAATCCTTCGATCGTGGGTTCTTGGAAATTTATTGTTATTCTATTGTGTCTTGCTCACCGGTGAGCTTATGGGGCTTGATAGGTTAATAAAATTTTTAAATCCATACTAATTAGTAATTACTAATATTATAAATGCGAAAGTGTGTCTGTCTGTCTGTCAATCTGTTACCTCTTCACGCCCAAACCGCTGGACAGATTTTGCTGAAATTTGGCATGGAGATACTTTGAGTCCCGGGAAAAGACAAAGGATACTTTTTGTCCTGGAAAAATGTACGGTTCCCGTGCGATTAACGAGTTTTGGCACAACGGAACGCGCATCATCTAGTAAAGAACTCAAATCATCTAAAAATAAAGTTTCACGTAAATATCTGGCAGTACGACATAATATGTAAATATAACACGCTGATTAATTACAAGCACAATATTTTATTTTTATTTTATTTCCCGTTTCGTGGCAAGTGGCAACCCTGGCATATCTGCTTGGTACTTACACCGGTGGCGGCATCGTGCGACATCAAAGGCGTTTCGTTACTGTAGGGATATTATATTGCTATACTGTGATAATTATAAATCATATTGGGCAAAGTACTGAATCTATCTTGTCTAAAGTTATATCGGCAATATTAATATTATATTCTGTAAAAATGATCAGTCTCATTTCAATTCAGGAGATACTTATCGCCAGGTTTCTCTGTGGGCACGAAACCCTAAAAAGCAAAGAATGATTAAAATTTATGAAAGAGTTTCAAACGTTTTCGTTCAATCAATACTCGTCGTAATTGAAATTTGAAACGTCTCGAGTCTCGAGTCGCGACTTTCTCGACCCACTCAGGACATCCACTCCGACTTGCGGATTCCGCGACACCAATAAAGACTTGATTTATTCATCACCATCATCCACACTCTTATAAAAAAACAAAAAGTTAAATATCGAGAATAAAAAAATATAATATAATATTCCTATGGAATAAAAAATTTCGACCAAAGAATGGAGAAGCTTTCCTTGTCTTTACTTTTACTTAGGTCAGTAGCGTAAATGTAATTAAAATTTTACTAAGATTACAATAGAAAGTAGAGTTAATTTATTATTAATTATTATTTTACTTCTCCAATCTCCATAGATAAACAAAAACTACACGTCTAGATTAAATTGTATTTTAAATCTAGGTACAAAAGCCCACGTTATATTACTTATACATAGCATTAATAATAGCTAGTGCTCGTTTCACCACAATAATCTAAGGTAAACTACAATAGACAGTGTTTATAATCTAGCAAAATACAGGTTCTAGGAATTTGCGCAGCCATTTCTGTTCAGAATTTCTAAATTAACAGTTTCCGTAATTGTATCCATACAATAGCCAATACTGTCCGCACTGGGAACAATCCCGACTCATGTATCATAGCACAATGCCTGGGAAATGCCCGTCATAGGGCTGCGACCTGACAGTTGCCTAGGGCTGCCACATACCAGTTTCAGAAATTTTAAAACGGTTTTTGTTGGTTTATACTTCAATTTCATAAACAAGGTAAATTCAAGCTAAAATGCTTTCATTAAAATATAAATATTTAGGCTTAAAAGGTCATGACGGTATCATTGCACAATGCCTGGGAACAGGGAAATGCCCATCATAGGGCTGCGACCTGACATTTGCCTAGGGCTGCCACCACCGCCTAAGAAAACCGACTTTAAATAGTATTTTCTTATCATGGGACAACCTTTGAAGTATTAGCTTTCCAGCCAATAAAAGAATAAACAAACATGACGAATCTATAAGGGTTCCTTTTTGCCATTTTGGCTACGGAACCCTAAAAACGGTTCACAAACTTCTAAGTTATCCGGGAACAAACAAAAAACATGTACCTAATATTATAATATACGGTTCAACCGTACGTACATACAGTACGCTTTAAAAAATGTCGACTATATTGCTTATTAATAAAATAATTTTGCTTTCGATGCTTTATTTCATTTTAAGTATTACCGTCTTATAAATTCCTTTGTTTTGTAAATTTGTACTTGGCAGCGGTTCCTAAGGAATTCGTGGCTTTTAAATATTAATGCCACCGACTAAAGTTTACCAACGTAACTCTATTACGAAATAAATTATAAAACATTTTCAATATCGGTTGATATTATCAATTTATAACGTAAAATACTTCGCCTCTCTCTGGAAATTATAATTTTGTTTAATGTTAGAGAAGAAAGTATTACACAGTAACTTTTTGATAGCAACATTAAAATATTATGATAATCATACGATTTTTTTGTATACTTACACAAAAACATGCAAAAATTGACTCTAATTTTGCGTTCAATTTGAATTTTTAAATTTGAGCAGTCATAACTCATACAACTCCAGTGCCAAAAGCCAAGCGTAAAATGAAAAAAAAACTTTGAATTCGGAACTTCCGTCCGCCGAATTGTCAATATCCGGCGGCCATTTTGCGCCATCCCTGTCGCCTGTCGATACCACAAAGCCGGCATTAACATGTCTGATCTCTCTTATCACAACCGTTGACAATACCACCAATATCTATACGTGATAAGCCCACAAAGTGTCGCCGCCATTTTGTCGAGCCAAGATTTTAATTAGGCTTTAATGATTGAGCGTGGGATTGGACGATTTAAGTTACATAATAAGATTGCGAAACGAATCGTTAGTTATTATCGAAAAAAATCACTGATTGGTCGGTTTAAGCGCCCCAAAACAACATCTTCTCTGATTGGTTGAAGATTATTGTCTGTTGTTCAATTTTCTATCACTATTCACTGTGCAGCTTTTTAATCCTTAGTGGCAAACAATGTCAACTAATTGGAAGCGATTCTACATTGTTCATAACTTCACAACATAGAGATTCGTAGCCACAGACATTGTACAACTACTTCTGCTCTTCTGCTGCACGCTGGGACTCATATCCGGTACTCACCACTCTCTGACACGCTGGACGGCGACCGGTCCGCCGTGCTGACCCCGCTGCTGGACTCCAGCGAGCTGAGGGAGTCAGCTCTCGCGCTGTGCGACGCCACCGGCCTGAGCTCGGCCGCGTCGTGGCAGGCCCTCAGCTGCGCCAGCCGCCGCCTCAGGTACCGCTGCTCGCGCGCCAGCTGCTCCTTGTGGCTGGAGTGCCGCTTTTCCCGCTCTTCTAAACTCTGGAATAGAGGGTTGGTCGTTAGTTTCAGTAGTCTATGAGCCTCAAAGCGATTGCGTAGCGTAAGATAATCCTAGAGGTTGTAATTTGTATTAAGTTGTAAGATGGGTTGTTGCCGATTCGGCTCCTAAATTCGTCTACAACAAGAAAAGTCAGAAAACGCAATGCTGCATATCTTTCCAGTTCGTCATGTTTAGATTCGATTATGTACGTCAATCCATTAAAGGTAGCATTGTTATATCCCGAAAAAATAACCCTAATCCAGAATAAAGTAAACAAAATTTTATATCAAACGCGACTATATCTGTCAATAACACCGATAAGCCGTGTAAAAAAGCACCCCCTGTCGTGACCCCCCGCTCGGGGGGCGTATGACCCCCGTTCGCAGGGGGGACATCGCGGGCAGATGAAATAACCGAGCATAAATCAGGCGCAACTCACCGCGCCTGTCGCCGTAATGGCTCCCAACCGATTTCGGTCACGGTGGCCGAGTTCGGTGATATGTTGTGCGTTTAATTGCTGAAGGCTTGATGGTTACGAATTAGCTTTGTCCTCACTGTGCCTTTTTTTGTTCATCAAGGGCATGCGTTATAGCGCAGTCAACATCGAACGTGAGGCATGCCCGTGACGCGCGCTGAAATCGCAGCGCTCGCTATGACACTTTTCTTTCAACGCGGGTGGATTTTGACGCATTCAATTATTGAATATGCCAAACGGAAGTTGAATAAAAAGAAGATGACGAAAATTGAAGATGAAATTGCATAATGTGGACATAGCTAATGTCGAATTTATTGAACCCTCTGTATTTTTAAAGTACAAACTTCAACTACCAGTTATTGGACAAATAAGTTTGTACCAAAGCCTCCCTAAGATAGAGTTACCAACTTAAAGCCTTAATACATAGATTATGAGGGCGCCATTAATTCAGGAGTTTTTTTGGCGCGATCTGGCTGAGTGCCGTGTAAATCATCTCTCATCGTTACTCATCATTATGTATAATGCGCTACACGTGTATAGTGTACGTATTTTAAGTTACACAAGAGACAAATAGAAAGATAATGTTTCTTTATAAGCTCTTTATTTCTTCCACCTAGGTTATTTTTTTATAAACTAACGGCCGTTCCCAATATTTGATCTATCTCTTACTTGAGATAGGAATAGCTCACATTAGACATTAGCTCCATATATTTTATGTCAATTCTATGTCAGCTGCGATCGGTTGTATGTCAAACTAGAGATAGATTGAATATAGGGAACGGCCATAAGGGGGCAAACGGGTCACCTGATGTAAGCAACTACCGTCGCCCATAGATACTCGCAACATCAGAAGAGCTGCAGGGGCCTTGCCGGCTTTTTAAGAAGGAATATGTTCTCTTCTTGAAGGTTTGCAAGTCGTATAGATCAGCTGCTGGTGATAGGAACTTACAGTGCGCGGCAGAAAGTTACGCGAAAAACGCACGGTGGAAGACTACCACTCATCAAGGTGATAAGGATGGTATATTTTTCGCGTGGAGCGATAGCGAATTGCCCCCAATAATTAACTTTGGGATGAATAAAGATTGTAGAGAATCAAGAGGAACTTGACAAAAAGGGGAGGGAAGGTGCCCAGGATAGTTGCACATTCCTATTCCATTTAACCATAATCGGTTGATAGGTTTAGATGTTAGTGGAGGTGGATCGACCAATACCTGTTAATAGTGCCTGATTGACTATAGACAGCTAATCTAAATCAATTATTATGACTTTTAGTACATATTTTGACAGTGTTAATACAGCGTTGATCCAGCTGCGGAGTCAAGACTAAAATACAAAACGAACTAGTACTCCATAATCCATACTAATATTATAAATGCGAAAGTGTGTCTGTCTGTCTGTCTGTCTGTTACCTCTTCACGCCCAAACCGCTGAACCGATTTTGCTGAAATTTGGTATGGACATACTTTGAGACCGGAAAAGGACATAGGATACTCTTTATCTCGGAAAAATGTGCGGTTCCCGCGCGACAAACGAATTTTGCCACAACGGAATTGCGGGCGTCATGTAGTGCTTTACATAAGAATCTAATTTTGAAGTCGGTCAAACCCTAACCAAAAAACCACCGTCCATTATGTAAAAGATTATCAACAGTGTATAACAGATTATTTGAAAACTTTTTCAATCTACATGAGAAATGCGCTCCCCTCCCACAGTGGGTGCTGTCGGTGGATTTACAATTTATTGACTTAGGATCCGGAGTCCGGACCGCCGCCGCCGGAACGGAGTATGATTTTAATTTTCTATCCGATGGCGATGGCGTACTCTATCGTTGAGGTTTATCTTTATTTATCTATTAGATTTGTCCAGTGATTGGACTGCAGGGCCCAACATTAAATTGTCAGTTAGCAATATTAGACTGTAGCAGGCCTGTCTCACTCCGCGCGTAGGTATCGAAAACATACCTACGCGCGGCTGCCCTTGCGCAGGGTATAATTCAGTGGGGCTGCGCGAGCGAGCAGCGACGGACATACTTTTTAAGTTTTGACCTGTTTTTAATAAAATGGAAAATAAAAAGAAACACCCTAAAAAGTATGGTGCGCAATCAGTTTTTAAACAATTGAATTCACAATTGTTTAAAAACTGATTGCGATACAAATTTATCTTTTTTTTGGTTACCTAAGGACGCTGAAAAGTAAGTAATATAATACATAATGACTCTGCAAAGTATTATTTGTACTTTGAATAGGTACCTACTTACCTTTTATTACATTATATAGGTAATACATTAAACATAAATCATAATAATAATATACTTAATATTAAGTATACTAGCTGTCCCGTTGTTTTGCCGTATACGCGATGGACGTTGCCATGGTGACATACTTATTTAGTCACTTCCATAAAATAATATACTTAAATGTTTGCTTAAATGCCAATAAAGTATTTCGCACGTATCTTTTTGGTTGCTCTATTGGCACGTCTGTTACGCCATTTTCGATTTTTTTTAACTTAATTACTCTCATTAAACTGAATATAATAAGTATCTAAAGAAATTTCCATTAATCATCACAAAAGTAGTATAAGGTTTATAATACCATGATAATATTAATAGCGCACCGCGCGCAGGTATTTTTTTGGTACATTCAGCCCTAGCTGCCCTAGCGGCACAATAGTACATTCGAGCGGGCCGCTCAATGTATAGGTTCAGTGTAATATGGATCGTTATCCGTAGTCATAAGAATGAAATTGGCTTGTAAAAAAATTTGGTAGGCACATAAACAAACAGACGCTGAACTCTGAGTCATGCTAAATGGTACCATATGTTTATAGATTTAAAGAAGACATTTCGTTGGATACATTTTCTAAGATAAACTTCTGTACGGAGTACTATTATATATTCTGTGACTGTAGGTAACAGTCTGATTTCAGAGTTCAACCGTTTTTGAGTTAACTAATTACAATATAGGTACATAATATTGTGGCCGCTCCTGCATTTCACTATCAAAATAAAAAAAATAAAAAGTAAAGTATTACTTAACGCCTACTGTGACTTTAGCTTTTAAAAGTGTGATTTTAAATACGTAATTATGTAACTCGTAGACGATGGACTTGTGTATTAATTTCCGACCTAATTACAAGGACATAGCGTTCAGTTTAGGACCTTACAGGGTGCTCAGGGGGAGGCGAATAAATAAACATTTCATAAACGCAATCTCACTACAAAAAACACGACATGCGACCGCTGTGACCAGGAAAAACGAAAACGTGGGACACGGTCGATGACTTTTTTCGTGTTGCAAGGATGTTGTCCATATGGGCAAAACACGCAATTCACATAGCGAAAAGGCGTAGTTATGTTAGATTTGATTGCTCGTTTGTTTGCATTGAATGAACTATAAAAATATTGGACCGATTTTAATTGGCAAATATTCATAGATCATAGATGTTTATTTTATGATACCTTAAAATATGCAATAAAATGATTTTCATGCGGCATGATCTTTTACATAAGTCTCATAATAGGGATGTTGTCATTGAGATCAAAGATACGCACATTTTTTAATAAAATAAAGATATAAAGGTATCATTTCCATTTTCCAAAATTTTTGCAATAATTTCCAAAATTTCAGCTTCATTATTTATGTTTTTTTTTATTATGAGCTTTCAGCGCCGCTGCTACTTTTATAGTAAACTCTCTACAAGGGACACTTACACACCCTAAAGTACTATCACTTAGTTTTGATACACTCCTGTAAAATATCACATCGTGGTGTTTCTAGTTAATTAACACTATCACGCACTGACATAATTGATTGTTGCGGACTCGGAGAAACGCGGCCTCACATTATACACCCCGTTTTATTTTACGTTAATACTTAGTAGTTAGTAGAAACTCAAATGAAGAGAAATAGTGGAGAAGAGGTGTCTAAAACCGAAACTCGATACATTTAGCTTGCATTTATGGAGAGCAATAAAAAATTGCTAACTATAAAGTCATTTTAGGAAACTGAGGGCCTGTTTCACCACTTCCTGATAAAGTGCCGACTGCCGGATATCCACAACTTTTTTGACAGATTCTCCATACTCTTTCTGTCAAGTTAAGTAGTGGATAACCTATCCGGCACTTATCAGGAAGTGGTGAAATAGGCCCTGAACCTTTATTATGTTCATTGTAAGTTGAAATTAAGTTAAGTTCAGTTAAGGCGCTTCTCTGCAATATGGAATATCACGAAACTCACGTGTCGTTGTGAATGGACCACTTCCGTACGGAAAAGATCGGTTTATCCGTTCATGGAAGTGTTTGCATACCGACATTATAAACGTGAAAGTGTTGTTTGCCTATCTCTTAGGCATTTGGACCGCTAAAATTTAGTTATACTTTCATTTCCGGGAAAGGCATATCTCATTAACCCCCGAACGGCCCAAGTGGGCCGCGATAACAATAGTTAGACAATAGATTTCCAAGAACTCCACGATCGACGGATGTATCCCGTAATTTTTATTCGTCCGAATTTGCCGGCTTCATTTAGTGTAGAAGTCAGTCACAATAATAATAGTCATAATTCCAATAAACAACCAAATACACGACCAAAAAACGCGCACAAAAATACCACTTAATTACAAAGCAGCGGTTCTCAAAGTTGGCTTTAATTGCGAGCGATATTATATTGGTAAAGGGAAATTTAGACAATAACCCGCCTCGAGCCATAATGGGGGGAGGGGGGGGGGTTGTGGGAGGGGGTTAATAAGCGATAAGGAACGCTATTTATATTTTAGACTTGACAATGGAGTACCTTTAATGTTGGGAATGTGTGACTTAGGGTTTGTGTTGCTGACGTGGATAAATAAGGGTCGCAGTATGTTATTCGGATTCTATTGATATTGGGTTTCTTGTAATTTTTCCCTTAGGTATAATAATTTTTCTGATATTGCGAAATACTTTTTACTTCTAAAACTTTCAATAAAACAAAATATTAACATCTACATTAACTACTATACTTTATAAAAAACTTTAACCCTTATACTATTACAAAGATTTACACTAGCCTAGAACAAGCGTTTATTATAGGTATTAAACGTAAGAAAGTCTAAATATTAAGGTGACGCCTTGATAATTTGGCTGTAGCGATGTCCATTTTTCTCAGCAATGACTAAAGCTAAGAAATTAAAGTTCACTGTCAGTATTCATCATGTCTTTGTCTTTGAATTACCCATAGCTTTATAACACAGAATAATCAATCAAAAAGACCTCTGTAAAAAAAGGGATTCCTATTTTGCCAACAGAGGAGAGTGATATAAGCTTCCAAAATTTGTACATAAATTGATTCTAGTATACACTTTAATTTGTCCATAGCTTATATGAAATGTATTTATGGTTTTTAAATTACGCGACAAAAACCATTTTGTCGCTACGCCCTTTCAATTTTTTTGCTGTTCCATTGCTTGTTTTCTATGAGAGGCCGGGCCAGCCTCGCATAGAAAACAAGCAATCTCAAACACATCCAACACGGTTTTTTACTTTAACATGGCGTCACCTTAAAGTGCACTATCCCACTATCTCAGCCCCATTGAAACAACTAAAACAAACATTAAATTAACGATCCAAAAGCTATTAATATCCAGTGTTTCACATAAAACAGTTTCACGGTTCATATAATGCGAGTATAGCCTATCTGCCGATCATAAATAGCCTATCGACATCATAAATATAGCCTACCGACAGATATCTTCGGACACGTCGTAAAGACGTCGGACCGTGACTAACGGCCCACCTATACTAACGAGTAATCGATTGTATCGATTCGATATCGATATAATCGTTACGATCGTTCTTCCGTTTGAGATTAGACGATAGAATTGTGTAAGTTTTGGGTGCATAATTAAAAAATGTTTTATAAGTGGTTTTATTTTAAAAACAAAGTTTTCAAATATTTCGCATCATTCACATTCTTTATTTTATTTCTCTACATTGATTCCACTACAAAAAATAATTTTTTCATAACATTTAAGAAAAAAATAAACTAAAACATTTTCGAAATCTAATTACATTATTTGCTCTTCCCTATTAAAAGAAAGCATTTCAAACACCCGAAATTTTCTTTTCTTTCCCGAAAAAAGCAATAAAATATACATCAGTAAATCTGTTTAGGAAATACAAAACAAATGTCTCTCCGCCATTAAAATACGACACCATAAACTGGAATGATCCGATTTTGTTGTTTTTTTCCGTCCATGTTATACACAAACATTTGATATGATAAAACTGTTGTCAATATTTATGTATCTGTTTTCTAATTTATTGATTTAAAGATTCAAGGAAATGCAATTCATGTAATGCAAGTTTTGTTAAAGTTTTCGACATGTTTTCGAACAAGTATATGAACTAAGAATGTATTAACAAATGACTGTTAATACGAAAAGCAATATGTTCATCATTTCATTTGGCTTATTGTTAGTAATTTTCTTTATTTATTTAATTAAAAACAATTGGTTATTTTTAATATGATACAGTACATATTCTCATATCCTGCTGTGTAGTATAAAATTAAACAAAGGTTAGTATGGTCAGCTTTGATGCTACCAATTTAAACTGTCCAATTAAACGATGCCTCAATTTTAATGAATTTTACTTACACTTTACACTTCGGCCACATCAAATTGAAAGTAAAAGTGTGTGTAAGTGGGCACCTACGCGATCAAGTACAATATCACTGAACAATACTATTGAACAATTTATTTGACAATAAGATTGAAAGGTATTCAAACATTAACCCTAGACGGTCAATAATATTACACAATAAAATTGATCGTCTAGGGGCCCGGTAACGTCCAAGTGTCACAATTACTTATTCCACATCTATTGACAGCTTTTATCAAATCCAGTGGCGGACACACACAGTTATTGACCGCTATATTAAATCCAGTGGCGGGACACTCGGTTAATAATTCATGGGCAGATGGCGTGCGCGTCGTCCGCATACAGATACACATCATGTGTTATGGAAAAAGTTTGGGAAGCGATGAAAAAATATCAAAATGTTGAGGGTTTACTTTACTGAAAAGCTATGTTTTTTTGTGGATTTCAAGCGCAGCCACGATATCTTTACTATCAGGATTTCTGTTTCGAAATAAGTATCATATATATGTAGTTTGCGTCGCTAAAGTATTGTACCATTTTAATTCATCAATCCCCAAGCGGCAGCCGGCTGTCGCATAACAATTGATAATCTATTGAGACTGCGATACCCACGATGGAGGTGTTAACAATCATTGAAGTATGAGTTATTATGCCATTGATTACTTAAGAATGCTCCAACCGGAAAATTAGCAGGTCGGATGTCTGTCAGTACGAATATCGACGTTAATGACATTAAAATAAGATTCATATTAGCGCACCTTGTACAGTGGCGGTTACGACGCTCGCCGCGATCTTGATATGGCGAAAATGTATGAAAAAATTTGAGAAATTTTCTTATTTTTCTTATAACTGGAAAAGTTGTTTATTTTTATATAAAATTTTTAGCGGACTTTATAGATGACTAAATAAGCAACAATTTTTTTGTATATTTATTTTTCTCAGTTCAGTGTATTTAGATATTAAGGTACCTAATCAGACCCCATTTTTCTCATATTTTGCGATTATTGTGATGGTTAAAACGAATTTTATGTGAAAATTTTGTATGCGGCTATAGAATTTTTATGGTACAGTCGTGGAGATGAATATATTATCTTCATTTGAAACCAAAATATCCTCGCAGTTTGACTCCTAATTCTTTAATAGGGTACCGGAAAATCGCTGATATTTTTAATAGCGTCCTTAAGTGAAAAATATGTTTATTTGGAACTTATAGAGGCACGGCAGAGGAGTAAGGTCATAGGCTACTTTCTACCTCTTAAAATGTACGGTTACCGTGAGATTCTATTTGCAGACAAGGTCTCGGAAAACTTAACTAATCTGTAGCGTTTTTGTTATTCTTCACCACGAAATATATTTTATATACTTAATACCCAGTCTCCGTCTACTGAGTAGGTGTAGGTGTAGTGGGCATTAATCAGGGGCTCGATGACCGCCTCGGTGGGCCCTGCCATAAATATCAGGGGCGTAATTACCCGGCCGGCGCCCACCGCTGGCCGCACCGTCCACGATATTGGTAAAGTTTTTAATGTATTGTAGGTGTTGGATAGTCATTAGAGTTATATGACTTTGGAGATTCTGCGGGACCTTTATATGATAGAGGCCTTGTCAGTGATATTATGTAAGTGATTGTGAATAGGAAATAATGAAATGGCGACTTCTCATTTCTATTATGAGCACATTTAAAACAATGTTAGACAGATACATTAATAAGTAAAATTAAAATTTTAGAAATTGTAATTTAAGCATTCATAAGAATAGTTGACTACTAGAGATTACAAAATAAAACCTTACTTAAAACATTTTTAATTTAATTTCTACATCCGCAATAAAGTTAGGTACCATGAATAATAGTATTACTTAAGTTAATTAATATTAATATTATGCTACCAAAACATCTTGAAGTGTATTTTCTTAAATTAGTCAGAGGTGGCTGATGAGAGTTAACGGTGAAATACGGTCAAATTTTTAAAGAGTTATAGCGAAAGTTTTTTCCCCGGCTAAATGCAGGTCGAAAATAATTATAAGCCGGCCCTTGGCGGCGGGCCGGGGGTCGCGGCGGGCCGGCGGGCCGGGGGGTGGGGGCCATAAATTACGTGGAACTAAGATATATACGCCACTGCGGACACCGGCGATACGTTTTTAACGAATTTATACGAGAAATAAAGTGGGAATATAGCATGAGTATACATAATACACGTAATGTATACGTACTCATGGTCATCAATTTTAGAAATTAAGGACGCTATTACAAATATCAGCGATTTTCCGGTACCCTATTAAAGAATTAGGAGTCAAACTGCGAGGATATTTTGGTTTCAAATGAAAGATAATATATTCATCTCCACGACTGTACCATAAAAATTCTATAGCCGCATACAATATTTTCACATAAAATAAAACGTATTTTACATCCATCACAATAATCGCAAAATAAGAAAAAAATGGGGTCTGATTAGGTACCTTAATATCTAAATACACTGAACTGAGGAAAATAAATATACAAAAAAATTTTTGCTTATTTGTCTTCTACTGCGTGACTGGTGAGACATGTTCAATACTCGAGGACGTGATCATTGGCTATTATATTAGATGAAAAAAGATAATATAAAAAAATAATATCAATTGATCACTGAGTAAATGTAGCTTAAAATTAGATAATTATTTACCCAACGCATGGACACCGCGCGCGGGAAGGGTAGTTGTGTGGTGTTTCTTTGGTAGCGCATGCCTCTGCACCGGCCGCATAGTATGCCTACTTGCCTAGCCGCGTAATTTACTTAGTATCCATGATTCATTTATCTTTGGGAAATTCGGAAAAAAATTAAATACCTAATTTTATTACATAATTATAATGAGAATCGAGTACAGAGTACTCTCCTTAAGTATCGGTAATGTCTCACCAGTCATGCTGTATAAAGTCCGCTAAAAATTTTATATAAAAATAAACAACTTTTCCAGTTATAAGAAAAATAAGAAATTTTTTCAAATTTTTTCATACATTTTCGCCATATCAAGAACGTGGCGAGCATCGTAACCGCCATTGTACAAGGCGCGCTAATATGAATCTTATTTTAATGTCATTAACGTCGATATTCGTACTGACAGATATCCGACCTGCTAATTAAAAAGTTGGAGCATTCTTAAAGAAAAACTATAATTATGTAATTTATAATAACAGTTACAATATAAACAAACAAACATCAGCGCTATTATAGGTAGCCTGACTACATTAAATTAAAACAATGCAGTAACAGCAGTATACACGATGTGTAGCCGGCCCATTCGTGCCATGCTTCGGCACGAATGGGCCGGCTCGACCGGAGAAATACCACGTCCTCACAGAAAACCGGCGTGAAACAGCGCTTGCGCTGTGTTTCGGTGAGTGAGTTTACCGGAGGCCCAATCCCCTACCCTATTCCCTTCCCTTCCCATCCCTACCCTCCCCTATATATTCCCTCTTAAAGGCCGGCAATGCACCTGCAGCTCTTCTGATGCTGCAAGTGTCCATGGGCGACGGAAGTTGCTTTCCATCAGGTGACCCGTTTGCTCGTTTGCCCCCTTATTTCTTAAAAAAATACAGTATTACACGCGCCCGAAACTTGTCATGTCAAAAATCATCATGCATACTTAATTATGGAAGTTATTACCAAATCAGTCCTATATTAATTTCAATTATAAACACTCAAACACTCAAATGGCGAAATTAGCGTTTGTCAAACTCCACCTCAGATAACTCAAAGGCTTTTAAATTAATAAATTATTTTGAACATGGCCGCCTAAACATCTATTAATACACGCTCAAACTTCGCAATGTAATAATAGAAACGACGAGTTAAGAGCGAGTTGTACCTAAAGTTGTGTTAATGTCTTAAGGGCCCGGGGTACCCTCCAAATTTTCATACATTCTTAATACCAAAATCATTTTCTCATACGAAAATATTTAAATTTAGTGTTTAAATACCCCTCTAGGGGACCAAAGAGGGGGTCAGATTTTGTATCAAACATTTTTCTTTGGACTTTCTTCATATTATTTACTGTGTTTTTAAACTTAACATCTGGTGTACGAAATTACTCCCCCCCCACCCCTATTAGGGGACAAAAGGGGGGTAAGATTTTGTATCAGCTGATGAAGTAGAAAACTAGAAATACTTTATATAGCAAAACAACGTTTGCCGGGACAACTAGTTATAAATATTTATATATATAGTACCTTAAATACCTACCTTAGGTTGTGTTGAAATAACTATTTTATTTATAAGATTTTTATTCATAAATATTTTTGAAATTATTTCGTAGACGATATTTCGTCTACGGAATTTTTTTTACTCTGTTACACAATCAGAAATTTCAACAAAAACTAGTAACAAATATGACCCAACATTTCGACGACAAATATGCTGGCAAAGGAAATGTGTTGAAAAAAGTGTACAGTTTTTGTGACGAAGCCGCCTCCGAAACCTCCGACAAAGAATCATTGACAATACGTCACCGCGGAATTGTATGAGCCGTCCTCCCCGTAGGGTCACCACATTAAGACGAAAAGTAGGACAGAATATAGTGGCATATTGAGGGAAAAAATAGGATAGTTTTGGTCAAATGTATGATTGCCGAGCGATAAACTAACACTGAACAAATTATAGACAACAACAATCTGGTAAAATCTATATAAGTACTTAAAATTATAAAGCTAGAGTTTGTCACAGTTCCCACAGTAAGTCCAAGTTATCTTTAAAAAGACCAAGAAGAGTTCAAACGTGATCCTTTCATCATCACGCATTAAAAATCTCATCTTTTTCTGACGTGTGGCAACCCTACAAGTTGTCAGGGGGTGTTGGAGGTGTCGGGGGATGTTGGAGGTCGGGGGGCGGAAACCGGAAGCGGCGGCGGGCGGAAACGCGCCAACCCTTTGCATTGCTTTGTTTATAACTCTCAACTATTAGGCTGTTGACGAATTCTCATTTGGATCTATTTGGGGATAGCCTCGATGAAAAGTTGGGGTAAATCTAGCTTCGGATGAAAAGTTAGGCTAGATTTAGCTCGGATGAAAAGTTAGGTTAGAAATGAAAAGTTGGCCGGGTTTAAATGCGACTAGTTCGCAATTGAGCTGGATTTTTGCGAGGAATTTTTGATCAATTAAATCGAGGGATCAATTTTTAACTCCTGAAAAGTCACCGAGCTTACCGAATAAGCTGTGAATTTCACCGCTCAAGCCGTAAAACTCCACTATAATGAACCTTCAAATACTTACTCTTATAATCATTTACTTATTTTACTCAATCGCTATGCCGAATGATTTGTTCTTATATTGTAGTGTACTTTTTGTTGTTACAATTATTAATAATAATTATTAAGGTGTCGCACATTTATCAGCACGCGCGCACCGTACGCGCCGCATTCGTGTACTGTAACAACTAACAGTATGCGATTGCGTTCGACGCGTACGGCGCGTACGGCGCGTACAGTGCTGATAAATGTGCGATCAGCTCGTCACATTAGGTCTCGCTGTAAATTAGCCCTAAGCGCACATTATGTCCATCCGCATGCTCGAAAGACTCCACGCCCTTACAAAATATCATAAAAGCGGCCCCCTCCGCTGCGGCCCTACATCACGTACCTTTATAAACCGTTTGGCTTTGGTGAGTAGGCCGAGCGTTTAAAAGGCGGCCCCCTCTGCTGCGGCCCTACATACCTTTATAAACCGTTTGGCTTTGGTGAGGAGGCCGAGGGTGGTGTGGCGCGAGGCCTCCGGGCCCAGGGGAACCATGTCCTTCAGCTTCTCCAGACAGCTCCGGAGGTGTGCTCGTCTGGAACAAACAGACAAATAGTTAGTCACAAACATTGAGTTGCCTTAGTGTGCAATGGGCAACTAATACCATGATATGGTATTCAAACTATTTTTTATGAAATAAGGGGGTAAACGAGCAAACGGGTCACCTGATGGAAAGCAACTTCCGTCGCCCATTGACACTCGCAGCATCAGAAGAGCTGCAGTTGCGTTGCCGGCCTTTTAAGAGGGAATAGGGTAATAGGGGAGGGTAGGGATGGGAAGGGAATAGGGTAGGGGATTGGGCTTTGGAAACTTCAACACTTCTGCTGAAATGGAATTGACTATGGAGATACTTTTGAGTCTTTGAGTAAATAACATGAACGTAATAATAATAATAGCTCCCACACCGGTTTCGGTGACGGCCAGGCCAGGCTGACTGCATGTACACGGTCCGCACGCACACATTCTTACGCTAGTCCATACCATTTGACAGGCGTAATAATGTGTGCGTGGCCGACTCTGAAGACACAGTTCTGTTTGTAATAAGACTCCGTCCGCCTTTTTTTAATCGACTTCAAAAAAAGGAGGTTATCAATTCGACGCGTATGTATGTAATATTTCCAGAACTGCCCAGTTTTTGCATATGTTAATCTATAACAGCTTCTGAACAAATGTGCCAAATTTCAAAAGTGTATGTATGTATGTATGTATGTATGTTTTTATGTTTGTTCAGGCATATCTCCGGAACTACAAGTCCGATTTGAGTGATTCTTTTTTTATTGTACTAGGTATTGTTCAACTTAGGGAATAGTGCAAGTTTCATCAAAATCGGTTCAGTAGTTTTGGAGATAGGAAGTTTTCATTCTCAATTACGTACAATTTTTAAGTCGGTTTTATCTTTTTAAAATACAGTTATTCTACGTTCATGGTTAATAATATAACTTTAATGATGCATGCAATCCCGTTGCACCAAAATTAGTTTATCACGCGGGAACCGTACATTGTTGCCGGATAAAAAGTATCCTATGTCCTATCCCGAGACTCAAAGCATACCCATACCAAATTTCAGTAAAATCGGTTCAGCGGCGTGAAGAGGTAAGAGACAGACATGAGACAGATAGATAGACATACGGACAGACAGATATACTTTCGCATTTTTAATATTAGTATGGATATATTATCTATAAATTAACAACTTGCTTAATATACTCTTTTCACTTCATTTTTCTAACCTATCGTTTGATTGTCTACCTGAAATTAACGAATTACATTCTACGGTATAAAATTTTCCATTGGATTTTAAATGTTTTAACAAGTAAATTGAAGGGTAGCTTTAGAAAGTACACACGCAAATTCTAATTCAACCTTTTGCGAATCAAAGCCCATTCAAAGTCCTCAGCAACAAACTGTCACAATTAATAGCATTTCAAAAAGTATAAAAGAGACAGCAAATGTCCATTTAATGAGAGGGATGGCTTTGATGTGCCGCAGCCCGCAGCCCTCTGCCCTCCCTTATTATAGGGCTAGTTAGATCTGCATTCACTTTAATATGGGGCTTAAAATGTTTTGTGAATTTTCAAAGCTCGAATTAATGACAAAGAAATAACTGGATAAATTTTAATGAGATGGGCGATGGGAAAGTAGACATTGATTTTTATTAACTGTGGATTTAAATGTGAATATATTAGGCACGACCTACTTTAAGCTGCAGATCATATTGTGCATAAAATATATACAGTAGTATAATAAGTCACCGTAAAATTGTTAACAATATTTTAAATAATAATTATAAATTGACATTATATGAAGTACTAGATGACGCCCGCAACTCCGTTGCGCAAAAACTCGTTTATCGCGCGGGAACCGTACATTTTCCCAGGACAAAAAGTATCCTATGTCCTTTTCCGGGACTCATAGTATCTCTATGCCAAATTTCAGCAAAATCGGTTCAGCGGTTTGGGCGTGAAGAGGTAACAGACAGACAGACAGACAGACACACTTTCGCATTTATAATATTAGTATGGATGAATAGTTTAACAGAATATGCAAAAGTAAGTAAAGTGTATGTTTTTTGTCTGTTACCCTTTTACCCTTTAAACGTTGAATGTAGATGTTTGCTATAGACATTATTTATATTATTATAATACATTTCTGAATCAACAAAAGATTTAATTTATAAGAAAATACATTTCCTTTCTTCTCTAGTAGAAGATTTATTTTACTTATATAGTACATACGAGAAATTAACAATAACTCTACGAAACAGATAACAATAATAATAAAATAAACAATAATAACTAATGTTGTATGCATAATAGGTGATTACAGAAACTTGCTCCGGCGGCAGTTGTTTTTGTCAATTGTTAAATTATTGTTGTTTGTATGACAGACGAAGGAGGGGTCTTAAAAAGGATGGGGACGTAGAAAAATATTGATGCGGTAAAAGACATAATATGATAAAAGAAAAACTTTTTACATGTCCTCAATTAGAAAGATTCAAAATGTAATAAAATCTATAGAAATTAAAAAATAAGACAATTTAAGAGTTTCAGTAAAAAGTTGGAGTTTGTGAAATTTTCAATTAGTGTAAGTTAACTAATCATTTAATGTCTCTAAGATCGGCCGAAAGAACTTAATTAATGATAACTCATTACAAGTAGGCACTAAAGGCCGCACTCAGAGGCATTTAAATGCCATTTTACTTTAATTTCACAGACAATTTGTCAGATTATGTCAAAATCCTCACTAAATGAAAGCTGTGTAGTCTTTAAATATCCGTAAGTGCAGCCGTTAGCTATTAAATTCCCTGAATGTAGCTTCAAAGTAATTTTTATTCGCTGTCTACGCTAAGCTGCTACATAATTTGCTACGGCGTAGAGGGTCTACGCCGTAGAGCGCCTACGCCGTAGCGCTACAAATTATGTACTTCCAGGAACCAAGAGCGTAGGTACTAATTGAGCATACCAGGAACTGTAATCCCTCAAACGTATATTGAATTCACGGTATTAAAGTTAAAGTATAATATTAATAGCAAGTAGTTATTATAAAACTTAGATTTTCATTTAAATTATTTATTTTGTGAAGAAATGTGTATAGATTGTAATATCTATGAAGTAAAAGCTTTTCCTTGGCAAAAATAAAAATTAGGCATAAGTATATTATTATTGTTTAGTAATCAGGCATTTATTTTTAACGCACTTTTAACTTCCTTAGGGTGAGTTGCACCAGAGGCGTAGTTAAAGTTAAGGTTATCGTCAAATATGGCGTCCATAATGGACTTTTACTAGGGATTTGACAGTTTATTTGACTTTTTGTTATGGTTAAAGTTTATAGTTTTTTTTTTAATTTTAAGGTTATAGTTAAAGTATGTAACGTTGCACGTACATGACCCCTAGCCCCTTGTCCCTGTGGAGGAAGAGGCTGCCGTCCAGATCACTCCCCAGGGCCATTCCAGTTGTATGCTGCTGCTGGACTTCCTCTTGGTTCCTGTTTTGGCTAGTGCCCCTGTTCCCCGCTAAACCAGGAGAGTAAAAGAACTACCAAAACCAGATCAGGCTCTTAGTACTCCGACCGTTATTTTTATACTAGGTATAAATAAATTCTAATATTTTCTGTTGACGTTATGTTTTATTTTAGACCAAAAGGACAAAACGCCACAAGTAGGTTGATGCAACTCAGTCTTAGTGATGCAGTACGAGGGCGTAATCTGCATCTCTAAAGAAGTTAAAAGTGCGTTCAGCGCTAATATTTAAATAAGATTATTTTTATTACATTTCGTAGTAAATGACAGGTTAATAAGCTTGAATTGTATTTAAATTAAATTGTTAATACAAAATTAACTACCGAAATATTATTCCTAATTTATTAATCCAAACTCGGTCCTGGATAAAGCTTTAATGTAATTTAATTTGACAATGAATTTCATTTTCTCATTAGTCGGAGCCTATTCAAAGGAAATATCTCTTTATAATATTTGCATATTAAAATTAACAAAATGTTTGCCGTTCTAGTTTTCATTAACTTTTTATCTAAAAGACAAAAAAATTATGAACGTAAAAATTTTTTAAATTATCTTGTCAGGCATATGTTAATTTATACATACTCTGCGTGTTCATTATCTCTATCTATGTAGTTATTTTACACATTCAAAGCAATCTGAACTGACCCTTAAAACATATTTGTTGCAATGTTAACTGATCTTTTACTGATAATTAAATATCACTGACTAGAGCTGTAAGTTTAATGACCTGTAACAGTGTATAGAATCAGAATCAGAATCGTTTATTTCAGGAAATTGGTTATGAGGTGTTATAATTTATAGACATGTATCACAATTTCGGCCTTTGGGGCGTGGAAATATTAAAATTTAAATTATTATTATCATTAAGGCGCTATATTGATAGTAATTTTACCGCAAGGGCAATTTTATACTTAATTTGTATGACTATAAAGTCGTGAATACGCTGCGGCCAGAAGCTATCTGCTCGCTCGGAAAACATGCGAAAAAACGTAATTTTGTTTATTTAAACAATAACTAGGAGCATTTAAGCAAAATGCTTCTATACGATTTTGGGTTGCAAAGGTATCTATTAATTAGACTAATTTCCTACAATACATCTATTCTCGTTTAAAAATAATCTTCACATTTCGTAATTTTAAGAGGTCATTTCGATCGAGAAATGTATCGAGGCAAAATACATTAATCGTGTTTCTGGTTCTTCTCAAACCTAGATAAGGCTATGAAGATATGTATATCTCATTACCAGATTTTTAACATTTCTGAGGGTCCTATAGTATTACTTCAAAAAGGACGTTATTATCAATATAGCGCCTTAATCAGGCATTTTAACCCAATAGTTATTCAAAAAAATTATACATTAAAATAATTAATTATGACATCAATATATAATATATATATATGACATCAATATATCTATAATATATCTAGGTCTGCACATAGTATTAGTTGTACTTAATCATCATTTGGTCGGTACAATTATTGTTTTAAAAATACGTCATAATTTACAACTATAGTGTATATTATAGTGCTAGATGACGCCCGCAACTCCGTTGCGCCAAAAATGTTTATCTCGCTGGAACCGTACATTTTTCCAGGATAAAAAGTATCCTATGTCGTTTCCCGGGACTCAAAGTATCTCCATACTAAATTTCAGCTACATCGGTTCAGCGGTTAGGGCATGAAGAGATAACAGACAGACACACTTTCGCATTTATAATATTAGTATGGATAGTAGGCATCAGGCATCTCCTGTACCCGGTGAACTCTGACATTCGGCTATTTCACATTTACTTACATTTTTGTCGAGAGCGGCGAGATAAATCAGTAAGTGTCATAACTTATGAGGTCATAGCACTGTCATATCATTTTTTTTTCATATCACACATTTTTTTTTAATAATAAAGATATCAGAACAGTTTAAAGTTGGTAATCTTAAGAGCAAAAGGTGAGGATCAATGACCAGTAGCGGCGTTAGCCTAGTGCAGGCGCCAAAGTTATACAATAAGTGTAAAGTCTGTTAAATATTGTTTTCGTAGACAACTGTATTGTAATTAAGTTATATAACAACATAATGTAACAGATGCTAGAAGTTTTTAAATAAAGATTAATATATTATTATATTTTTGATTTCTTATTTCGATAGGAAAATATACCGATAGCTTTCAGGTTAAAGGCCTTAATTCACAAAGTAGAATGAGATTTTGTGTGAAGATCATAAAACCTACTTGTAATAGTATCATGACGTATTGTGTTCTGTGCCTTCTTTTTATTTTTCAATTACTGTAATTTTTAACATAATGAACTAAAATGATGCAACTCGCAGTACATCTTATTAGAAAATATGTTGATTAAACTAGCACCCAATACATAATATTTTTATACATCTAATACAAAATTTACTATCATTTCCCACTAAAGTATTTACTATAGTTCTGAAGCGGCCTTATATAGAGCTATTAGCTCTATAGTAGTGTGGTACCGGAACTTCCTGTCGGATATTGGCTCAGCTCAGCCGACTTCAATGAGACTCGAATACCTTCACAATGTCCTTTGATTTACTATGATATTGTTCGATTGAGTTGAATGTAATACTATTTTAAATGCTACGATTTGTAAAATTTTAACATAAAAATGTCTGAACGTATTTTAATTAAATTTTGTGTTGAGTTACAATGAGTCTCAAGAGGACATGGGATCGTTTTTATAACGGAAAAGTCTACGGTTCTGCTCGCCATACCATGTAGTTTAATATTGTATGTATTTACATACAATGGTTTATTCTGCCTTTTATGAACACAATCAAAGCCACATTCTGCGTCATTTCTTTATTAAAAACCTAAATTCAGGTCATAACAATAACTGAGTTAATAACCTTAAAACAGAAATGTGTATTGTAATTTGTAACCAATATACATTTCAAATTTATAATGCGTAAACCTAAACAGGGTAAAAGGCTCACGTAGAAACAGCCCGAATCCGATAGACAGGCCAACACATATTATGTCAGCCTATCTATAAAAGGCTTTTGAATTTAAAAGTATGCGTTTTAAAGCCAAGTCACAAATAAACATGAAAGTAATAATATAACACTACTTAAGGTGTTACAGAATAGCGCAATTAACAATAAGCGTCTAAGAAGACATTTCACCTAATGTATGGTTTAATATTCCAAACAAGTGTTGCAGTTTAAGGACCCCCTCTTTGGGGGGTCTTAGCACCTCCTACAGTGGGTCCCGAGCTCCCCCCACGGCTCTTTAGTGGGCCCATTACACGGAAACCCCCGCTATTTACAACTGAACAACGCGTGCATTCAAAACTATTTTTAATAAAACTACTTGAGGCTATGAATGTATGAAGTATGTCTAGCCTTGAGAGAACTTGTAAAGGAATATTATGAAAGTGTGAATGGAAAATTAAAATGGCGTTTTCAAATCAACTGTGAGTCAATGTGAGGTTAAAAGTCTTGCTTTTCTTTTCATTTTAAAGACCATTCTTTTCGTTGGAGCATCATAGACAATCATATATAATATCTAATATTGATCTAATCAGCTTAGAGCTATCTATAGTAGATATGAACAATCGATCACGGTCAATCATTGGACATTGGTCGATCATAGGACAATGACCGCAATAGACGCGAATTTTAATTACAAAATTTGTGAAACCGTGAAAACTCTAATTATATTTAGAGAAATTGAAACAATAACCACGATTTAAATAAAAATTTAAATCATAATAATACATAATCAAAACAGAAAATAGCGCGACATTTATGGAAATACAAAAATCACGACAGACTCGATCTAAATTACGTCCCACAATGGATCCATTTATTATTCATCGGGAAATATATTTTGTTTAAAAAATATTTTCTAAAATATCTCTACCTAAATTCTTTCTCATTTTAAATTAAGAATGAAGTAAAAATCACGATATTATTTTTCGGGATAAAATTTTGTTTAAAAAATGTTGATTGTTGGTATTAAAATATATTTATTCCTTGTTTTAATTGGACATAGGGTATAAATAACATAGTTAGCTAAACATTAACACTGATTAATAACTTCCAGACTTATATGATTAAATAATTGTTTTTATCTTGTTTTACTCTACTACAGAACTTACAGTACCAATTTGTAAATAACAAACTGTCAAATCTCATCAAGCCAAATTGATCAAATCCAAGATTGAGTTGTAAACTTTTCCTCGCAAGTCGCCAATTACGTGTCAACTTAAGCACGAATATTCGCAAACTATTCGTTGACAGATTGTTCGAGTTCGTTAGAAACATTCACCGGTCTGAATGGTAGTAAATTAAAGGAAATGACTGTGAAGTCTGATTGTACTATCTTCATCCCATTTTATGAGAGTTGCCATAACTATATTATAGTATACAATTTGTAGAAATGCTTTCGTACAATTTATATCGCACTAAATGTAAACAAAATATAGGGAATGTCGGACACAAAGGTCGGAGCAGAGCAGCGCTACTAGCACCCACAGTAAATAACCCGACCAAAATCCGACATGTTGCACACGACATATCAGAATATTGACAGAACCGTTGTCAAACGTCGAATAAAACTTTTTGCGCGTGAATCGTGAAAAAGCGTGAATACATTGCAGTTATAATATACGAGCTATTGCCCGCGGCTTCGCTCGCGTTAAGAAGTATTAATATATTATACAATCTTTCATCCCCTATTTGAACCCCTTGGGGTGAGAATTTATCAAAATCCTTTCTTAGCGGATGCCTACGTCATAACATCTACCTGCATGCCAAATTTCAGCCCGATCTGTCCAGTGGTTTCGCTGTGCGTTGATAGATCACCATGTCGTCAGTCACCTTTGAGTTATAGAAGATTATATTATTGAAACTCGACCCAGCATTCAGTACTTTTGCGTGAAGAAAAACATACAAACAAATTTTTAGCTCCATAATGTTTACATGATGAGTAGGTTATTTAATCGTAACTTTTTATTTGAATTGAAACATATTATAACATACTTTGCAAATACTCAAATCCGCGATAACGTTTAAATAAAATGTACATTGTAGTCAGGGGTACGCAAACGTTTATGAGCACATAAATTCCAAACGACCAAACTGTGGAGATCTAAACCGAAAATAATCAACAATGTTACCTCAAAACTAGTAGATTAGACATAGTAGAGGTAATAAAGTTGTGTGGCTATGTTACTTGTTAGTAATAGTCAAAATTACGACTTTGAAATAAGACACTAGCTAATCTTGGAAGTTTAATGCAACTTTGGAATCTACTGTTAAGTCGGAACTTTCAATAGGTTAATTTTGTTATTTTTAGTAAAGTTTCTTTCTGTCTTTTCACTATCATTGGTTTTCTATGGAAATGATTAAAATGAAGTTAATTAAATAATCAAATCTATTATTAATATAGATTAAACGTGAAACCAAAAAAATACTCAAATCCGCATTGTACAGATCTACTTAAAAAAAAGCGGCCAAGTGCGAGTTGGACTCGCCCATGAAGGGTTTCGCAGCAGCAATAAGGTTTATTTTTATGAAATTAAAAGGTTTTTGATTTATTTTTATATTTCGGTCGCTTTAATGAAATTTAGATTAAGGTTTACCATTTATGACGAATAAAAAAAACTACTAAAAAAACCAATTTTCGTTGGTAGTTTTTATAGTAATCTACATCATATATTTTTTTTAGAATTATCATGCTCCTACTTTAAAAATTAGAGGGGGGGGGGACAACATTTTACCACTTTGGAAGAGTCTCTCTCGCAAACTATTCAGGTTAGAAAAATATGATATGAGAAACCTCAATATGATTTTTGGAGACTTATCCATGGATACCCCACACGCATAGGTTAGATGAAAAAAAATTTTTTTCGTTTCAGTTGTACCTATTATTACCTAAAATTTTTAATAATTTTTCCATTTTTGCATCAAAATCTTAATGCGGTTCACAGACTACATCTACTTACCAAGTTTCAATAGTATAGCTCTAATAGTTTCGGAGAAAAGTAGCTGTGACATACGGACGGACAGACAGACAGACAGACATGACGAATCTATAAGGGTTCCTTTTTTGCCATTTTGGCTACGGAACCCTAAAAATGCGTATGACGGTTCATTTTATCATTTGAACTATACTGTACTCGGCGAAACATGGCGGTAGCGGTTATTGGCTGCCTGTCAAAAACCTGTATAAATAATAAAATAAAATAAAATTATTTTTTATTTCTGAATAGATTTAAAAAAAATGCTTTCAGAACGTTGATACTACTGGTGCCTACCACCGGTTCGGGAACTAGCCCGGCGAGAAGAACCGGCGTAAGAAACTCGCACGGGGCCCACTTTTTTACCAAAAAAAGTGAGAAAAAATTAATCTTTTAAAATAAAATTTACAATGCTGTAACTTACAATATACAATGTCAAGATACATACATAATTGTTTAAGTCATACAATAGTGTAGAAGTAGCCTTGCAAGCAGCCATCCTACTCCCAAGATGTGCCATCATTTATGAAATCATTGACCTTATAATAGGCTTTGGCACACAAACGCTCTTTCACTACTTTCTTAAATTTATGTCATTTTCTATATAAAGTCGCGATTGACAACATCTGACACTTGTATAATGTAATGGCCCCTCTACAACAGTGGCCAGCGCTGGCCCATCGAATGGCGCATGCGATGGCTATGCAATGGTCGCAACGCCTCTACAAGATGGCCGTGTTCAGTTGTGATCTAAACGTCGTTCAAGATGGACGTGTAAGCATTAGCCATTGCGGCAATGCAAAACGTGCATTTTTAATAATTTATGACTTCACCAGATGACCCGGTGAACTTCGTATCACCTCCCTCCTAATATGAACCTTCTTTTGAATTCTACGAATAATTATTTCGAAACTAAAATTAAAATAATGGCTTATGGTAGTGATGATGATAATGATGAATGTAATAATAGCATGTATCTTTAAAAAGTCAGGAGTTATGTAATAATGTAAAACGTATAATAATTATTGTAAAGTTTTATTAAAATCCGTTCAGTAGTTTTGAGTAAAAGAGTAACAAAAGTAACAAACATCCATACATCCATGCAAACTTTCGGCTTTATCATATTAATATAGCTTCATTCATTATGAGACCACATACTCGTCATTTTAAATGAAATTCGTAAATTGTAATACGAATTACGACATCCGCACTCGACCGCGGTCAAGCGTCGACTGTCGTATCGCCAACGTGTAGAGGCGTACCGCCATCGCTGGGCCATCATCCTTTGATGTGCGCCCGAAAAACCGACACCGCCGCCATTCCACGGCCATCGCTGGCGCCATCGGCCATCCTACGCCACTACGCCCTCCCCACGCTGGCCCATCGTGATGGCCCACTACGCTGGCCCATCTTGAAGAGGGGCCTTAATAAAGAAAATGAAAAGTTTTTGACAGGGAGTCAATAGCAATGTCCACATTGTGCCCTTTCATCTTCAATTTTCATAATCTTTTGACATTTCGATTATGAAAATTAAAGACGTGAGTGCATGAATGAGGTATGTAACACATTTCGAATTTCGAGTAAATCGCGTTTAAAGTTTTGAAAAAACTTTTTATGATTTTTCATCACAAATCAAGTAATAGCTTTTGTTATTTGTATCAGGAGGTGTAAATATCTTCCGTTTTTATTGTTATGTTAAAAATTATACAAAAAAATCTCCATTCTAGGATAAATTAGGAAAAATGTGAAGTTACTCGGTTCTTCACTTTTAAATGCAACAAAATCTGTAAAGACTGTCAATGCATGAAGTACACATAAATCACTTTTTTTTATTGAGATGAAACAAGACTCAATTTAAAAGACAATAAATTCACGGCCAAACAGATTTAAACAAAAATGGATTATACTTTTGGAAGACGGGAAAGATTATAAGGGAATTCCGCCTTAGAAAACTAAATATTGTAAACAAAACTGAGTTGTAGGCGTCATCTAGTAGGAATTAAGTAGAGAAAACGAGATGATGAAAGTAATAATCTCCAAAGCAAATTTCGTCGAAATCAGTTCAGCCGTTTAAGTGTTAAGAAGCATTTAAGATAGTCATACAAACACGATTTCCCAATCTATAGTTTACTAGTAAGATCAATTAATTTTTTAAAATATCTTGGGTTTCTCAAAGTTGATATATTATAGATTGTTTAAAATGAACCCTTACTTAATAAATAAATTTAAGTATATTAATAATAATAACTTAAATTATGCACTATTCAAATGTTACAATTAAAAGAACAAAATACTAATTCAAGTTTTTATTGTTTTAACTTACTTTTAACTGCGTTTTCACGACTATGGCTTGTACGTCATAATACCTA
Source organism: Plebejus argus (assembly GCA_905404155.3). Classification (NCBI taxonomy): domain Eukaryota; kingdom Metazoa; phylum Arthropoda; class Insecta; order Lepidoptera; family Lycaenidae; genus Plebejus; species Plebejus argus. Next base: position 1,659,054 of record FR989941.1, on the reverse strand, counting down.
GTAAAAAAAAAACAGTCAAGTACTTACAATAAAAAATTCTTTGTCGAGCATAGCTAGTTCGATTTTCAAATTTGGCTCCCGCCCGCTCATTTGAACTTGGAATGAAGTATCGACGCGACCAAAGAATAAATACACTGGGTACGCGACGCGACGCTATAAAGTATTAGCACAGGATAAATGCAAACAGCCAAACTGATGCCTAAATTTTTTTTTTATATTTCCAACAATTTAATATTATAATAAAAACAAAAACAAAATATTTTATACGTAGGTACCATTTAAGTTACGATAGGTTTTTCCAAAATTTTAATTTGTTTGGAAATAACGAAAAGCGCCTAGTCTTTAATAAAATAACTATCGTAGTATAAAAGAGTATGGATGTGTATGAAATATCCTTTGATTATATGTATAAATATGTGTATGATATAATAAAAATCATAAATATACAACGTTGTCTGGTACCTGTAACACAAGTCCTTCAGGTACTTAGCACGGGGCCAGACTAACGTGATGTGAAGCGTCCATAGATATTATTATTAGTTTCTTAATAATGTGTCATTATTAATATACCTACTAGAGTTTTGCCTAGAATGTGAAAGAGTACTGTTGTATTTTTTTTTTTTGTATTATTTTCCTTAAATTAATTTGTTAACTGTGTTTTATTTTAATGTGTAATATTGGCAGAATATTAACCATTATTACATATTCGTTATCGTGCACGTGCTGCAACTTCCAGGAACGTGCTTTTTGTGTCCCTCCAAAACTCCGTCAAAAGTTTCAGTATAGAGTATAGGGTAATCAACCGACTTGACTCCTTGACTGCTTGACTTGACTTTTACTTAGACTTTGACTAGACTTTAGATATGATCATAAATGACGATAATATAGTAAAAACAAAAACGTTGATGAACATTATTATTATGAAGACTGACTATACCTTTGTATGTGGCAAAGTACACCCCCGATGTCAGAGCCAAACGCCAACAAAAAAAAAATATATACTAAATTATCCATTGAGATACTATAGCAGGAGAGAGCCTTATATCAGTGTACAAGCGTCAAAAGCGTGTAATGTTATGTCCTACTTACTAGGACATAACAAAGGAGTCGGTATGCATATTTCATGTAATAAAAGTGATAATAAAGGTTTTTATTGAACATTTTATGCTAGATATTGTTGAGTTCTATGGTTCCGCTAAATTATAAACCATAAGAATGGCCAAAGAATGCCTCAAACACGTGGATTTAACATTAAATACGTAAGTTTTGAACAACGTTTTTTGGACTTTTCAATTGGTATTTTTGTAAGCTAAAAAGGATAATATTTAAGTTTAATAATCCCTTATTCGTGCTATGTAAGGCATTAGTGCTAAAAATGTCACATTAATTACTAATTTGACTACAAAAGTTGCATAGCTTTTTACGTATGTTTACGGATTCTCATTACTTGAACTATAGTTTATCGATATCATGAACTAAATGACTTTCTTTTCTGGATTATAATGTGCTTCGAAATGATCGACAAATAGAAATATTCAAGAAAATAAACGCACACTACTTGTATGAAAATAAGCACAAAATGGCCACGCGATGACGGGCTAAGACTACATCTACCTATATATCCTTAATCTGTGAAATTATCTATGCCTTTGAATAATAGAACAATAAAAAAGTCGACATAATATTCCTTATTTAAAAAAAGTAAAATATTCAAGCGATCTCCCATACTGCAACGCATATGGGATGTAATTACCCGGTTCTTGCATAGTCATTTGGACGAACCTTGTAACTTACCTGCTTCATCATCTGGCTAACTTTGTAAGTATACGTAAAATTCTAAATTTTTTGATTGCAAATCATTTTCCAAGTCCTAAAAGCTACATTTATGCAATAAAACGTAAATTTTCAAAAATGTTAGTTACCTCATTCATGCACTCACGTCTTCAATTGATATCTAATGACCGCTACCGCCAAGTTTCGCCGAGAATAGTATACACTTACGGTCTTACTAATAAAAAGTTACTCAGGGTGTATAGAGGCTGCGTAAGATTTTTTCTACTAATAATCATTTTTTTGACATAAGGCCTGTTTAACGTGTGTATAACGCTGTTGTAACTTCCATACAAAATAACACAACGCTTATACAAGGCATTACCCTAGTATAGAGTGTGAATAAGATCAAGATGGCTGATTTTCAATAGATCAGCTGATTAGTACGACTACCTTAGCTGTGAATTGATTGCGAATTTGTGGTAATTGTGGTTTCCAGTGCACTGCTAATAATTGCATTATAAAATGGAATTTGTTAATACGTTTGATTTATTCGATGAAGTAGACGAAATAGATTCTGGATCCAATTCCAGACGAACTAAAATGTATAAAATTCGAGAAGACCCTTTTCAGTTAAATGATTACCAATTCAAAAGTAAATATAGATTTTCAAAACGATATATAAACAAGATCGTCGATCTCATAAAAGACGACATCAAACAAAGCCCGCGAGGAGGTGGGATTTCACCAGAATTGCAGGTGCTTACGGCTGTAAGGACGTGGGCTCGTCAGGAAGTACAGGACGATGCGGCCGATCTGCACGGACTGAGCCAACAGTCCGTCACCAATGTGTGCCGAAGGGTTGCTACAGCATTAGGCAGACGAGCTGCAAATTTCATTTATATGCCCTCTAACATATCGGAACAGGAGGAAGTAATTTCAGGATTTAGGGAAATTTGTGGCTTTCGAAGTGTAATAGGAGCGATCGACTGTACACACGTCCGTATTAAAAAGGTCGGAGGTGATTTGGGCCAATTCTACATAAACAGGAAAGGCTACCCATCACTAAACATCCAAGTCATATGCGACTCTAAATTAAAAATACGCGATGTTGTGGCCAGGTGGCGGGGCAGCACCCACGACTCTCGAATTTTCAGAGAGTGCTCAATTCGAGAAAAATTTCAGGCAAACCAGTTCCGTGGGCGGCTAATTGGGGATTCAGGATATGGCCTGACTCCATACCTATTTACCCCGGTACTTAACCCGGCAACACAGAGCGAAGAGGCCTACAATAAGGCTCACATAAGAACGAGGAACACTGTGGAGCGGTGCTTTGGTATTTGGAAGCAGCGATTTCGGTGTTTGCTCACTGGCTTCACTGTGTCTTTGGAAAATGCAAAGCTATATATTGTAGCCCTGGCAGTTCTTCATAATATAGCTATCGATATGGGTGAGGAAGTGGAAGATATGGGTGAAGAAGTAGTTGTAACCCAATCAGAAGTTGCACAACCCTTGTTAAATGTTCCTGACACACATAACGAAACCCGATTAGGACAAATAGCACGAAGGTTATTTATAGAACGTTATTTTTAAATGCATAAAGTAATTATTGTTTTGCAAGTAGAAAGGTAAGAAAATTAAATAAGCAACTAAACTACTACTAGATAGAAAGAGAGATATAGTGAGTGAACCAGTGATAGTGCTTAGTGTTTGGACTTAGTGCTTAGTTGTGTGACCTAGCGTTTGGAATAAAAGTCTTCAAGTGAGTCAGCAGGCCCACTGCGGGGCAGGCCCCACCCACAATCCCCACCCACCAGGCCCCGTCTGCTCAAGCCCCGTCAACTGGCTCCAGCCACCATGCCTCGTCCATAGCTCCTACAGCACCTCAAGTGGCTCTTCAATTAGAAAGCTTAATTGAATTAATTCAAGATTTGCAAGAGTCACAAGACCGCAAGCTCGGCGCTTTGCAAGAATTTCAGAAGGCTGAAATCAGAGCGATTCGAGAATCATAAGAGCAACAAAAAGACCTCCAAGAAAAAGCGCTTGGAGCTATAAAGGATGTTAGTGACACGGTGACTAAGCTTCATAAGGATGTCGACGTAATGGACGAACGCGTTACCGGGTTAGGAGTGGATGTGGAAAATGTGAAAACCAGCCTCACTGAACTACAGAAGAAAGTAGTGCACTTGGAAACCACAGGAGTGGCGGTATCTTGTGGAACTACTGGAGTGGTACAAGGACCAAGAGTAAAAGTGCCGCCATGCAATGACACTACTTCTTGGAATGCTTATCGTCAGCAATTCCAGACAGTTGCTACTGCCAACGGATGGACTGAAGACCAATGCCTGACCGCTCTCACTGTTGCGCTCAGAGGGCAAGCTGTCTGCATTTTTGCATTTATAATATTAGTAATTTAGTATGGATGTAACACCTGGGAGTAGGATGGCTGGCTTGCAAGGCTTTCACTTCCTCACCCATATTGATTGATTTTTATTTTATACAAGGTTTTGCCCGCGGCTTCGCTCGCGTTAAGAAGTATTATTCTTTCATCCCCTATTTGAACCCCTTGGGGTGGGAATTTATCAAAATCCTTTCTTAGCGGATGCCCACGTCATAACATCTACCTGCATGCCAAATTTCAGCCCGATCCGTCCAGTGGTTTGGGCTGTGCATTGATAGATAACCATGGCAGTCAGTCACCTTTGAGTTTTATATATACAGAAGACTTGTGAGAAGGTAGACTCAAATGATTATGAATGATAAAGGAAGAGGATAAATTATAACTTCATTAAAATATAATTTTATGTATTAAAATTATTGTGACATCAGTCTTCTTTTTTCACATAACATTATTAAAATTAACAGTTAACATTTTATTATTATAACGCTTACATACTTATTATTGCAGTATAGAAACAAAAGTCTTCATATTAAAGGACACACAAGTAAGAGATCTTAACTTAAATGTAAACAAATAATCAACCAAGTACGAGTTGGACTCAGGCTTAAAGGGTTCTGTACCATTTTATAGACAAAAATTGAGTTACTTTTAATATTAGAGCTCCTTTTATGTATTAAAATTGTGATATCAGTCTTTTTTTTTCACATACAAACATTATTAAAATTATTGAAACTTAACATTTATTATTGTAACGCTTATTACATACTTATTATTGCAGTATAGAAACAAAAGTCTTCATATTAAAGGACACACTTACAAGTAAGAGATTAGAGATCTTAGCTGGTACAGATAAAATTATGGTTGAATTAATTTTAACTTAAATGTAAACAAATAACCAAGTACGAGTTGGACTCGGGCTTAAAGGATTCTGTACCATTTTATAGACAAAAATTGAGTTACTTTTAATATTAGAGCGCCTTTTATGTATTAAAATTGTGATATCAGTCTTCTTTTTTTCACATACTTAACATTATTAAAATTATTGAAACTTAACATTTATTATTATAACACTTATTACATACTTATTATTGCAGTATATATGTCTTTATGTATTTATGTCTTTTACTTCGTTTTCTAATATAGTAATTTGTAGTTTAAGGTGTTGAATTTTAAGTTCATGCTCTTTTTTTGCCCATTGATGGGCCTCAGTCATCTGTTTGACTTTTAATTTATGCTCTTCTCTTAAGCATTCAATTAGGACCATATCTCTGCTTTTACGTTCCTCATTATTTTTGCCCTAAAACACAGGAAATATTCAATTAAATTATTTGCTATTTTTATGAAATTAAGTTTTTGTTACCTGAAATAATTTTGACTGTATAATATTATTTATAATCATGCTACATACAAAATTTGTCACTTTAAATTTAGAGCATTTTCTTTTTGATGCTCCTGGCTGCCTTTCTAATGTAATCTGCAACAGAAACAACTTTATTAAGTAAATACTGCCATAAACATTTTTTTGTTTACTTCTTAGATAATTTAATTTCAAATGTTCATATTTAAATATAATTGTACCTACATTATTTGTTTCATCAGGCCATATTTTGTCTTGGGTTTGTTTTATATAATTATGGTCTGTCTGCCTGCTACTTCCTGCTTCTAATGTAACCTATAATATGAAAATAATTACAATTAAAACTTATTTCTATAATTACATTTTCATTTATTGCACTCTGATCAATCCATCATAATAATATTATTATATTGTATTATCTAAATTACAATTTATTATATTAATTGAAACAAAGCCCTGGCCATAACATACCTGATTATTATCAATATAATTATTGGTGACAGTGTCATTAAATCCCTTGATAGCGGATTTTTGGAAATCTATTGTTCTCCCAGCCACATGTGGCCGCTTGGGAGTTGAAGAGATATAAGTGATATTATCTGAAAGTGGTTTTTCTTCCTCTACCTAAAAATAAACGAAAACATAAAAAAATTGTATGTTTAAGGGCCGATTTTACAATCGTCGGATAACTTTTACCTAAAGAATTATTATGACACTTTGACATTTTTTTTATATAAAATCTGTCAAAACGCCAAATTTATTCCAATGGTAAAGTTTATCTGAAGATTGAAAAATCAGCCCTTAGTGACTTAGGGCCAACCCACATGTACCACAACCACACCACATCGCAATGACAAAATATCGTCAAGGAGAGGTTACGTATGGTGTCGCTGCAGCTTTTTGTAGTTGATACCGACAAAATGTCGACGTGGTTGAATTGTGGCCAGTAGTTACGATGTGGTCATGTACGAAAGTCAATCAAACGGAAGGAGGGGAAGAGCGCGGGCGGTATGCGCGCACTGTCGTTGCAACAACGCAACATTGTGGTTGTGATGTGGTGGCGAAGATTAATTATACTAATTTTAACACATACATTCTGAATGAAAAAATATTTCAGTGACTACTGAATAAATATATATACATACTATGAAGAGAACATTGTCGCTGTCATATTTGTTCTTGTCTTCTTCAAATTCCTGGGGAATCATGTCCATGATGTCTTGTACATCTGGTGGTGGACTGGGTGGTTTTTGCCCACCACCAGTTTGTCGTAGCGCCTTTTTGTATAAGGAAACACACTTTTTTGCTTCCAGCTTCGCTGACCGCCATTGCTGTTTTATTTCTATGAGACCTCTTTCATTTAAGTTTAATTCATTGAATCTAAAAAAGAATTAAAACATCATCAATTACTATTCACTCTTAAGTACAGATAACATAGATCAAAGGCGTTATTTCACCTTCGTAAAACTTGCATCCAAACTTCTTGCTTCTTTTTATTCATGTTCGTGTCGCAAGATTTACTTTCTATTATATTTATATATTCTTTGATACATTCCTTTAATATTAACTGTTAAAATGAAAACGCTAACATAACGCTAAAGCCTCAACATAAAACTAAACAAGAGTGGGAAAATATAGAAAGAAAACCACATAGAAAACTTACTTTTTCCTGAAGGTCCCAGTTTGCAGAACGTGACCGTTTTGGTTTTTCCATTTTCCTATAAGCAGAAATCTGAATAATAAACACAAGAATAGTTTAGAGTTTAGACGCCGGTATCCGGCAGTGACAACCATCCGTGCAGTGACAACTATGGTGACAACTGACATTTCAAATTTTATTAACTTTGACATTAGCGTCGCGTTCAAAAACTTAGTAAATGTCATATCCGAAACTCGAACATTTTATTTACGAAATTCACGTACTCTACTGATTAATATTAACTAAAAATGTTTAAATATCAATCTTGTGTCCAATTATAATTACCAGGTTCATAAAAACATAACTTTTATATGATTTTTTGTCATCAACACCCGAGCATCAGATAGCGTGTTACTTAATTCCTGAACGTGTTCCTTTGAGTCTACAGTCTATGGTATATAACACGATTTTAGTTAAAACAAGTCACAAATGTCATTATCATTTGATTATTAGTAGAGATCTGTATAAACCCTGTATAAGGTGTGTGACCATGTATAACTATTCACACGTTGAACGCATGTTTAAGAAATTTTTATTAGTAAGAGGGTTATTGTGCACAGGGCTGTCAAAATTGACATATGACAGGTTAATTAAACAATATTTAGATGCTTCGCACAATGGGGCTGTCTCGAGGCACTTAATCTCTACAAACGTGTGTTTGACGTGCCCTGTACGCGTGCCGAGCCTGCCAATTAGAAAGGTCTTGTAAGTTATACACAATATACGCTTATACACTTGTATACAATTTTAACTTTTGTATGGGCATATTCATGACACTGGTGCACTGCTACTTTCACAGTGAATCCCATATAAGGGATAATGGACATACCTTGACCATACACACCTTAAAGTAAACTTAGTTTTTTTACACCCTGTATATAAACAAGTACAAAGCAAAGACAAGAACAGAGCTAAGTTTTCGTCATTTGGATGCGCCGTGCGTTGCGTTGAAAAGAAATAGTTGTATGCCAGATCTGCGTTGCGGCAACGCGCGTCATAACAATACAAGATCGTGACAACGCTGCGGCCACGCGCGGCATCACAACGAAGCAACTTGGCCTCAGTCTTGATTGATAATAATATAATATTAACTCTATTATACTGTTAATATTACCAGTATATAACAATGGTACCAGTAGTAGGCTACCTATAAACATTGTCCCTCTTACTAATAAAAAGTTACACAGCGTGTATAGAGGGTGCATAAGATTTTTTCTACTATATAATAATCATTTTTTGACATAAGGCCTGTGTAACGATGCTGTCATTTCCATACAAATTTCTATGTATAGACCATACAGTATAGACTCTGTGTAACGTGTGTGTAACTTAAAAACTCCCGTTTAACTATTCACACGTTGAACGCATGTTTAAAAAGTTTTTATTAGTAAGAGGGTGTAAGTATAACATAATAATTTTATTTAACGAATATAGAAAGTCAAGCTTGTTTTCCACTGACATTAGACAAACTTAGAACAACACATCGTTGAATATCTTGGAATTTAATAAATTCAAAAGTCCATAATAATTATTAACTAAACAACAGTCGTACTGAATAGAACACAATGATTATTCGGTAAAGTTTGGCCCTTTGTTGGGCATCGAAAGTCTAAAAGTACAATCGCACAATGGAAAACTTTTCGAGGGAGTTATTCGCGTATAATTGTTGAGAGTTAATCGACCGACGGCGAAAAAACCGGATTATGGAGTTATATAAAATAAAATTAGCCGTAAATAATAACTCCCACACCGGTTTCGGTGACGGTGGCTGGTTTCAATGAAACCAGTCCAGGAGTAATTTTATACTGCCCAAGTGTGCGCAACACACAATAGCACTCTCTATTCCTTTACTCTCATAACCCAGTGGGACGGCAGACCGACACGACTGGCGAGAGATCAGGCGCAGGACCGACTTTTTACATGCCTATCCGACGCATGGATCATCTTACTTGTAAGACTATCAGTTGATCAGCCTGCATTGTCTTAACCAAACTTGGAAATAACATCCAACGCGGGAATCGAACCTACGACCTCAATTCAAGAGCCACGCTCTAAACCACTGGACCACGGAGGCGTTAGTGAACTTAGCCGTATACAGCTTAAACATCAACCTCTTCACTGATTAAAAGATCTCAACTGTATACAGGTTACAATATCGTATATATCAGTAAGCAGCAATTTTATATAGTAAACAAAAACCTACAACCAAAATGACGTATATATAATAAACACATTATCCACTCTGTATAAATTTGAAGATTATTTTTAGACGAGAATAGATGTATTGTAGGAAATTAGTCTAATTAATAGACACCTTTGCAACCCAAAATAGTATAGAAGCATTTTGCTTAAATGCTCCTAGTTATTGTTTAAATAAACAAAATTACGTTTTTTCGCATGTTTTCCAAGCGAGCCGACAGCTTCTGGCCGCAGCGTATTCACGACTTTATAGTCATATAAATTAAGTATAAAGTTGCCCTTGCAGTAAAATTACTATCAATATAGCGTCTTAAATGTGCACACACTAGAGCACCCGGCGCCGCCCGTGATCCGCGCACAAATAGCCGACAGCGAGCACAAACAGTCGCGCCGGTCTACGTGACCGGAATACAGCCGATGATTATATCATGAGGGAGAGGAGGGAGGGAGAATCATTAGAGTCATTATTATCGTTAAAACAACGTCATCAAGATCTTTTATTATATGAAAATGGATTGCTTTTCTTTATGAAACTATAGAGAAAACTAGCAAATGTATCACTTGACAGCGGCAGCAGATAGTCACCGGTAACGACAGAAAAATTACTTTGGTTACCAGCGTTTAAATGCTAATTTTAATATATAACTATACTCGAGAACAGCTTAATCGATTGAACTCATTTTGGTCTTAAAAAATCATACTAATTTCAGCAAAATTCAAACGATGAGCAATTTTAAAACGACTGCGAGGAAAACTAACTGAAGATATGACAACGCACGTCGGGGCACTGAAGGCAACATTAATATCACAAGATTCAAGTGTCATTCTTCATTTGTCACAAAATCAAGATGGCGTCATAGTTTACAACTAAAACCATAAGTCACAGCACTAACTACCCCGTACCCCCTGGGGGTTAGATCTACAGGGGAAGTTTAACATACAGATTGGTGTACGTGAGCTTTGGTACGTTTGACCACTTGCATATCGGCTTAGGGTTAAATTATACTATTAATTTATAAATCCTAATATTTGTACAAAATTCATCGTCTGTAAACAAATATTGTATTGTTTTTGGGATGTCAATAAACGTATTATTATTATTATTATTATTATTATACTAGTTAGGGACGTGTCTTCTGTTATTAATTTTATTTCCAAGTATTAATGTAAGGAATGTCTAAACACCTAATGTATTAAAATAGGAGCAGTACTTGGTAAATATATTAGGTGCTACGGTGAAACGATGACTTAACTTACTTACATTGCCGTAGTATGGCAATAAAACAGACGAATCCCGGTAAAATTACTAATATTAACCAAAAAAAAACACACAAGTATAACAATAATGTACTTATTTAAGCCATTTTCTTAATTTAAATTTTAATACACACAAAAGCAGCAAATATCTTATTTCATCCAGATTATGACAACGCAAAACCACTCAAAAGCCAACGCGTAAAAATAAATACCACTCAAGCCAACGCTTCGGGCCAATAAATTATAAAGCCAAATAAAGTTGAAATAAGTGCTACGGCGTAGAGCTACGGCGTAGCGGGGCTACGGTGCGTAGACGCTACGGTCGTAAAGACGTAGGCCGCTACGAGATGGAAATCCGTATCTACGTTCACGTTTACGACTACTTAGGTGTCATCATCAGCATCATCACCTAACAGAAATATTATTATTTTTGTATTTTATCTGTTTTGGGACATGATTTGACAGAAACAGTTGAGAAAAATAAATATTTTTTCTGAATAATAATAAATTAACGGTATTTGAGCTGCAAGAAACTATGCTTACGCATTAAGAGGCTTTTGGTTTAAGATAATAATAATAATATATTTATTCACTATTTATAATAATGGTGAGATACAAATTATTAGAGCTGGAGACATTGGCAAGGGCTAATGTTAGGGTAAAGGATCAAAATTAAATATTGTAGCATCTACATGTACCCTTAGTACACAAATATTATGAAAGCCGGGTCAACACTCCACAGGCAAGTACTTAAAAGTCCAGTCGAGTACTTGAAACTTCCAGCATCAAGCAGGTATCGGTGACCAGCTCTTTGCCAGCAACTGGCATAGATCTGGCTCGGCTCTGGCACTGGCTCGGCGACAATTAACCCTCCGCCACGATCTGCCCTAATTCGCCGAGTGCACTTTTCGAGAGTCGAGTGCGTCGTAATTGGGGGGTTAAAATTCCGTCTGCAATGAAATGTCATTGAAATGTTGTTGATGGTTGAACTGTGTTGGTGTTGAGTTACATTTTGCTATGAGTAGTTGTGTTTTATATATTATAATAATTAACAAATATAAATTGTTAAATAACTAGCTAAAAGCCGAGATTTGTGAGGGCTCGCGTCCTCAAACCTTGACTGACTGATTTTTTTTTTTTTTTTTTATGAAATAAGGGGGCAAACGAGCAAACGGGTCACCTGATGGAAAGCAACTTCCGTCGCCCATGGACACTCGCAGCATCAGAAGAGCTGCAGGTGCGTTGCCGGCCCTTTAAGATAGGGTAATAGGGGAGGGTAGGGATGGGAAGGGAAGGGAATAGGGGAGGGTAGGCAAGGGAATAGGGTAGGGGATTGGGCCTCCGGTAAACTCACTCACTCGGCGAAACACAGCGCAAGCTGTTTCACGCTGGTTTTCTGTGAGGACGTGGTATTTCTCCGGTCGAGCCGGCCCATTCGTGCCGAAGCATGGCTCTCCCACGTCAACATGTTAACACATGTACATATAAATAAAAATTACTATGTTTAAGCACAAATCAATAGGCGTGATAGTTTTTCCGTAAAGTGTACCACAAAATGTACAGGTTATGGGATATACTAGCGCTCGCTTTACTCGCCCTGATAAAAATATACTAGATAACGTCCGTAACTTCGTTGTGCCAAAATTCGTTTACCGCGCGGCATCCTACATTTTTCGGGACAAAAAGTATCCTATGTTCTCGGCACTCAAAGTATCTCCATACCCAGCAAAAAACGGTTCAGCGGTTTGGACGCGGAGAGGTACCAGACCCTCGCATTTATTATTAGTATGGATAGTGGATACAATAAATTCTGGAAGTTTTTTTTCTGTCGGTATGTTGGCGGTATGTTTGTGGCGCAATAATGTTTTTGCACATGCAATAGTTTTTAGCTCGAAAACATTGTTTCCCGGGACATAGAGATTAGTAGTTTTGATGTGAAGAGGTAACAGACAGATACTCTTCTTAGATTACGTAGGAAAGTTCAGTTTGACTGGTCCCGAAAGTTTGGCTCTGTTAAAGCCTCAAAATAATATATAAGGATGATTGAAAGTGGAAATCGTTGATCTAATTAAATCGTTAGTATATATGGGATAATACAATTTAACGGCGCTGTAAATAAATCGTCATTTGTAGTCGAGCGTCAACCTCGACAAAATACACTCAACGCCAACTTCAACTTTGAAAAGTCATCGAAAAAACTATTACCCTCGATTCCGATCTGATATTTCAATTTGTTACACCCCCCCTCTCAACCCCCTCTTTTTCACCCCCTCACCCCCCCCATCAAATCCAATTTCCCATCAAGTTAAATTACCAGTTGATGTTGACCTTTGGAAAGTTGGAAGACGATTAGAAAAGTTGAATATTATTGTACCGGATGTACGCGACTGAACACCGGAAACCACAGTATACATGTCATATAGAAACCTAGCTGTATCCTGAAAACCAAATAAAACATAGCGTCTGTATTATTAAATTGCGTTGGGTGATTATTTTGTTTTTAGTCTTTTAAAATCATGTTTTAGGTCTAGCATGAACATATTATTTATATTGCCGGTCTCAATTTAAAGCAAGTACTGTCGCTCTGTAAGATCTCAAAGAGAATTTTATTATTTAATTTCACTTTCAGCTTTCGCGAAAAACTGGCCACGAATAACGAAATCTAATTCTATTCTATCCATACACTAGTATGAATGAAAATATCTGTCTTTTTGGTATGGAGATAATTTAAGTCTTGGGATTATTATTGGAGTCTTAAGGACATTGGGTAGTTATTATTCCGTAAAAAATGCGGTTCCCGCACGATAAACGAAGGCGCAATGAAGTTTTGAACAATAATTATCGAATATATTATAAGCGTAATCGACTTATCTATTAACAATTAACAAAATCCTACGCTTTCTACCGCACTCAGAGACTATTGACGTTAATAATAATATAATATAATATCAAAGCGCACGGAGTGCGCGGCCAAGTTCCAGCAGGCCGCGCGCATGCCGTGCACTATTTACACGAACGGTTTCGACGCACTTTTGACCCCCTTGTATCTCAGTGCCTATTGCGAGAGCAAAGATAAAATTTTACCTACCTAATTATATACTAGTACTTACGCAATACACCAAATTTCATACATATAGATTTGTTAGATCCTGAAATATTTCCTTGTAAAAATAGCTAATTTTGGCACTGACTCACTGACCGGTAATCAAAATTTCTAGGCCACTTCCAGTTGTCGTAGCGTTATGAAATTTGGCACACAGGTTGTTTGTTATATGTAGATTAACAAAAAATTAAGAAATTTGAGAAATTGGTCAAGCGTGAGTCGGCTCATCTATGAATTTGAGATAAAAATCGGTAATCAAAACCTCTAGGCCACTTCCAGTTGTCGTAGCATTATGAAATTTGGCACACAGGTTGTTTGTTATATGTAGATTAACAAAAAATTAAGAAATTTGAGAAATTGGTCAAGCGTGAGTCGGCTTCAAAACCTCTAGGCCACTTCCAGTTGTCGTAGCGTTATGAAATTTGGCACACAGGTTGTTTGTTATATGTAGATTAACAAAAAATTAAGAAATTCGAGAAATTGGTCAAGCGTGAGTCGGCTCATCTATGAATTTGAGATAAAAATCGGTAATCAAAACCTCTAGGCCACTTCCAGTTGTCGTAGCGTTATGAAATTTGGCACACAGGTTGTTTGTTATATGTAGATTAACAAAAAATTAAGAAATTTGAGAAATTGGTCAAGCGTGAGTCGGCTCATCTATGAATTTGAGATAAAAATCGGTAATCAAAACCTCTAGGCCACTTCCAGTTGTCGTAGCGTTATGAAATTTGGCACACAGGTTGTTTGTTATATGTAGATTAACAAAAAATTAAGAAATTTGAGAAATTGGTCAAGCGTGAGTCGGCTCATCTATGAATTTGAGATAAAAATCGGTAATCAAAACCTCTAGGCCACTTCCAGTTGTCGTAGCGTTATGAAATTTGGCACACAGGTTGTTTGTTATATGTAGATTAACAAAAAATTAAGAAATTTGAGAAATTGGTCAAGCGTGAGTCGGCTCATCTATGAATTTGAGATAAAAATTAATATGTACAAGTAAATACACTGAAATAAGATGAGGAGGAAAGAAACAAATTGGTATGATTCCTTAAAAAAAGTTTTGAAATCTCACCAAAAACATACCTGTTAAAACGGGGCCAAGTTCCTATTCACTAATTGTTCGCCTTAAAAAAGAGTTGAAATCCAATTCAATGCCAAGTTTAGATGCACTTCCAAATCGATCATAATCATCTTCATCAACAGCCTGATCCTAAATACTTCTAAATTTGAACTTGGCAGGTATTCATGCTAGTAGCACTTGATAATTATTGTATAATTTTTAAATTTAAATATAAGATATCTATGTGATTAAATTAACCTGCCAAGTTCAAATTTAGAAGTATTTAGGATCAGGCTGTTGATGAAGATGATTATGATCGATTTGGAAGTGCATCTAAACTTGGCATTGAATTGGATTTCAACTCTTTTTTAAGGCGAACAATTAGTGAATAGGAACTTGGCCCCGTTTTAACAGGTATGTTTTTGGTGAGATATTAATTACTTATGTCTAATTAAATGAAGATTTTGACATAAGCCACACATTACCTTTCAAACTCATAAATAACATAATAATTAAATTGAAGTTTTATCAACATTAAATGTGTCTGAGTTAACAATTCTCAAATCGTTATCGCAATGACATGAACATAAAAAACCACCATGTTTTATTGACAATCAATAGCACGAGGCATGACTTGAGGAAACGATGCCGCTCCCTCTTTCCCGTCAATTACTTGCCTTAAGGGCCTTCACGCGTCAAGGAACAATGTGTGTAACCCTTACATATAAAAAGTAATGTATAATTTTGTGTTTTTTTATAGTAAAAAGTCTTTATGGAATAAAAAAAATACTAATTCTTGAAGCCCACCAAACTGCATGACAGTTTTTTGACGGTGTGGTACAAAAAATACGGTCTTACGCGTGAGACGAGGTTCTACTGTGTAGTGATTTCAGACATATTTAAGTGATTATTGCCAGGTGTTTTGGTAGTTTATCTATCTATATAACAGCGCTTTTAATTGGTTAATATTTTAACATTACAAAGGGCTAGTAATTAGACGAACATTGGTTTAAAATCTCAGAATTCTTTAAAGTTTGAATGGCTTATATTTAAATACGCATTTCAATTTCCGAAGCCTCGCTCGCAATGTGAACTAACCCTAATACTCTACTACAGTAAACTTCGTCACCTAACCGTGTTTCGTTGCAGTTTTCTAACGGCGGAAAATTGAATTTAAACTTGAACGGAGACAAGTAGCGGGGATTGTGAAGATAAAGTCCCCCCCCCCCTCCCCCGTCGGTAATATCTTTCCCCTTAAGGTGACTTTCCGATCTTTTTCGCAAGCCACCGCGACCGAACACATTCAAATAAAATACCACTTTATGACATAGTCCATAGGTTTCATTTTGCTCTACGCCAAAATAAAGCGGCGGCGGTATGGATCGCCAAACCAATGTCGGTTGAAAATGAAACCTAGAGCCTAGTTCATAAAGTTGCGTTTAATTTGAGTTTTTGTCGGTCGCGGATCGGAAAGCCACCTTTACACTCTGTAAAGCCTTAGGCTGCCTTCACAGTTCACACTAGCGTTTGTCTAGCGTAGGCGTTCGATGAACGTATGCGCAGACGCCGCGACAGCGCGGCGTGTGCGTCGCCTTGTCTACTGGAACGCTTCTCTACTGGAACAATAAGTACAGATTGTTCCTGAAGAAAATGTGTAACGTCTGCGCCGCGCTAGCGCAGCGTTAAAGAATTAAACGCTGCAGAATTAAACGCTGCGCTAGCGCAGCGTTTAATTCTGCAGAGGAAACTCTACGACAACGCGACGCACGCGCCGTGTTGTCGCATACGTTTATCAAACGCCTACGCTGGACAAACGCTAGTGTGAAAGTAGCCGTATTGTTATTGTCATAGAAAGATTAACACTCTTGAAAAGGTAGCAATAGTTATCCTCTTACAAATATGTTAACAGCTCATAGCTACACAAAGTCTTCTTGTCTTTTTCTCGCCTATTGCAAACGTCATAACGATAAATAAGGAATACCATGAAATTCAACGATAAAGGAATCGTCAACGATAAAGAAGGAATACCATGAAAAAGTTTTGCGCTGCGTAAATTTTTTTACTTGTAAACATTTTGTTACATAAAAATACTAAAGTTTTAAGGAATTTGCTATTTACCTATTGTTTGAAGTTAATTTCATTTTTATCTTCCTTTTGTCATAGAAGCATCACATTCCTATAAAAATACCGCGCTTCACTAACTCAGTTGATTGAAAATAAAACTTTAAAACTACCCCAATTCAAAACAATCATGTAGGTAGATTGAAATAATCATCCCCTAATGGGAGTCAGATCCATTTCCGGTATCTAATGTGAGTCTGGTGCGGGGTTCAAAATTCGAATCGATTTTTGAAATTTATTGCCGGAAACAAGATGGCCGTGCCGTTCGCCGGTTTTAGAATTCCGACAGTTACATTTTGAAATATGGTTGCAGCGATTAACATTTTGATTAAAGTTATGTAGTTGGTAATTGGTATTTGTAGGACAAGACAAAATGTATAGTTTTCTCTTGGGATAAATAAGTGTATTTTATTTGATTTTTATAAAGTATTAAATTTTAAAAATACATTTAGCAGACAAGGATAACACATTGTATAGCTTATTCATTGTAATTATTTTAATAATAATGATCCTACACTATATCTACCGTCAAAACTACTATAAGATAGTGTTACATAAATGGTATAAGGTAAAATACTAAAAACACTCTTAACTTAACCTAACAAAGTAATTTCACTGTTATTATATTAGTAAGGAATTAGGATAAATTTATAGAAATGTGAACACGAAGCGCACAAACAAGTCACTTATACATAAAAAGGCGACCGAACATCTCATAACACGATTATCGTCGCGTAGACGGAACCATAGACAAAATATATATTCGTTATTGAGCATTTGACGTTCTATTATCTGTGATTTGCTCAATAGCGCGGGAAATCTCAACTGTCATGGCCACATGCATATGCCAATAACGAGCCGGGTGGCGGGGTATGTTAATCAGTGAATGCCAGGGTTGTAAAATGCAAGATATTTCCCATTCAATCTTGAAAAAGTTTAGGGAAAAATTGGTAACTCTAGCAAATTTTGTCGAGTATGTTAATCAGTAAACACCAGGGCTACCAGATACGAGATATTTAATTGTTTACCATATAAGCTTGGTAATGTTTAGGGAAAAATTATACGTAATTGGCAACCCTAGTTCATCTTGTCGAGTATGTTAATCAGGATACTAGGGTTACCAATTGAGAACGTTTTCCCAAGCAAATACGGAAACATTTGAGGAAAAATTTACGAGTAATGGGCAACCCTAACTTGTCTATTGAGTTGGTAATTTTGTCAGAACATCTCTATTCTCTATCTAACGTCAGTTGTAAATTCTTTGTTTTATGTTTCCTTAGCTAATCAACAACACAATCGAATTGACTATCAATACAAACATACTATATTTTATAACAATTTTTAAAACTTAAACTCTACATAAAATAAGAGGCTCTACGAGAAGTTTGAGGATTCAGAAGCCTTACGTTTTAAAGATTGGTTTAAGTCTCAAAAAAATCTCATAAGTCATTCTATTACTTCTAAGGAAATCATTCTAGATGTCTGTACTCGACTTGCATAGAAAGTAGCCTCTAAAAACTGGAGCCAACCACTTAACTATATCCAGCAACTGGCTTTACCATCAATTTGTCAAGTTACACGAGTCTCATCAACCGATTATGGATGAATTAGTTTTCTACAAATAACTCCGCTATAAATACACAGTTCTTATTAGGCGTGCTGGTTTAAATGGAAATATTTATAAGAAGGTTCGTGGTCAAGATCTTGTCAGAAGAAGTTACACTGTTGAAATTAAAAATCAACGACCTATGAGGTTTGGTATAAGATCTTATCTTATCTTGAAAAAGCAAGGTCGTAAGTCAAGGTGCCAAAAACGCATAGATCATCTTTCTTGTCAAAATATTACGTGATCAAATAGTTAAATCTGAAATCAATCTTTGACGTGGGAGAGCCATGCTTCGGCACGAATGGGCCGGCTCGACCGGAGAAATACCACGTCCTCACAGAAAACCGGCGTGAAACAGCGCTTGCGCTGTGTTTCGCCGAGTGAGTGAGTTTACCGGAGGCCCGATCCCCTACCCTATTCCCTTCCCTTCCCATCCCTACCCTCCCCTATTACCCTATTCCCTCTTAAAAGGCCGGCAACGCACCTGCAGCTCTTCTGATGCTGCGAGTGTCTATGGGCGACGGAAGTTGCTTTTCACCAGGTGACCCGTTTGCTCGTTTGCCCCCTTATTTCATAAAAAAAAATTAGAAAAAAACATTTTCCGCCGATCGAACTCACGATTCAAAATCTATGCTCTATAAACAACTGGACTAAGGAGGCGTTGCAACTTGCAAGACCTGCAATAATCGTTTGATTCCTTAGCCCGTTAGATGCCCTTAGGAAGCTGCTATCGCTTACCACAAGGTGATCCATCTGCTCGTTGTCAGAAAAAGCCTTTCTAAAACTGTCGTCTGCTCGAGTTAAGTAATAGTAGTACCGTTATCACACGAGATAATGTGCTATCGGTCTCCGGAGGACCATTCGTCGGTCCTTGCAGCAATTTATAGAGCTATGTTAGCAGCGGTGAGCACATAAGAGTATATTATATACACACGTATATAGAATCTTACACACGTAGAGTCTTATATATACAGGTAGATAGAATTTTACTATATCTTCATGTATATTGTATAATCTTATGGCCGCACTCAGAGAGCTTTGATGTTTACTTAACTTTCATTGAATTAAGTTTTTGCCGTAAACCCAACACGTTTTCTATCAATTTCAATGTTTCTGAGCACGACCGTTAGTCTGGAATAGTTCATGCTTATAATGCTATAATTAAAGTAAAGAAGGCATTAAATGCCTTTAAGTAAGGCCGTTAGTCGGAAAATTGGAAAAGTCCATGTTAAAAATGCAAGTGTGCCAATTTTACTTATTTATATAATACGAGCTATTGCCCGCGGCTTCGCTCGCGTTAAGAATTATTATTATATACAAACTTTCATCCCCTATTTTAACCTCTTGGGGGTGGAATTGATCAAAATCCTTTCTTAGCGGATGTCTACGTCATAACATCTACCTGCATGCCAAATTTCAGCCTGATCCGTCCAGTGGTTTGGGCCGTGCGTTGATAGATCACCATGTCAGTCAGTCACCTTTGAGTTTTATAGTATACTAGCTGTCCCGGCAAACGTTGTTTTGCCATTTAAAGTATAATATTTTCTACATCATCAGTTGATACATGTTTTACCCCCTCTTTTGTCCCCTAAGAGGGTGTGGGGGGGGGGAAGGTCATACACAGATGTTAAGTTGAAAAACACAGTTAATACCTAATATGAAGTAAGTCCACTAAAGAAAAAAGTTGTATACAAAATCTGACCCCTCTTTGGTCCCCAGAGAGGGTTGAGAGGGGAGGGCCCCGGGGAGGATTTTTATACACCAGATGTTGAGTTGGAAGAAGACAAATATAATATATCTGTGAAAACCGTATGCAAATCTGTGAAAACCGTATGCAAATCGGATCAGTAGTTTTCGTGTTAAAGAAAAAAGTTTGATACAAAATCTGACCCCCTCTTTTGTCCCCTTAGAGGGGTGGGGGGAAAAAATTTTATACACCAGATGTTAAGTTGGAAGAAGATAAATATATCTGCGAAAACCACATTCAAATCGGATCAGTATTTTTCGTGTGATGCTGGAACAAACATACAGCCAGACAGAAAGAGTGACAGACAGACAGACAGACAAAAAACTAACCACATTTTTGGCTTCTATAGCGATGTAGTGACAAAGGTGTAATTTCGGTTGTCATTTCATATCTTTTATGTACAGAATTTTCATTTCTACAACAGAATATTGTCTTCCTACCGCACGCGCTTTGGTGACGCCCACTATCGTAATATTTTAATTTCGCCATAATTTCAAAACCAAACGTCCAATTTTAATCATTCAAAGACCAAATATTATCTACATAAACTGTACTTAGTGATAAAATAATTTATTTTGATAAGGATTAATAGCGTGAGTAAAATATATCCGTTTAAATGTAGTCAAAAAAAAAATCTGGATTTTTAAATAAATAAATGGCTATTGTGCCTCACTCGACATAGATAGGTATAGTGTGTCGCGGACTTTTTTGTAGATATTTATAAGATCTACAATTACTTAGAACATTTTATGGTTCTATCTTTTATAGTTTAGGCAGCGTACGCAAAATAAGTAACTTTTCTAGCTGATTTTTTACACCTTGCGTCCGAAAAACTCAAATATCTTACGGAACCCTACTTTTTTCCAAAATAAAATGTAGCCTATGTTCAGCAGAAATAATGTAGGATTCCAATGGTGAAAGAATTTTTCAAATCGGTCCAGTAGTTTCGGAGCCTATTCGACTCAAACAAACAAACAAACAAACAAACAAACAAATCTTTCCTCTTTATAATAGTAGTGTAGATAGTGTAGATTTAGATATTTACACTTTTACCTAATTTCATCTTTTCCATTAATCAAAATAACGAGGCGTGTTAAGAATTTTAATTTATTTAACGGCGTATTTCGTACCCGAACACGCCGTTTAGACTTTAAACGTATTAACCCTAAGAATTTTAACGTATTAACCATAATATTAAACAAACAATAATTAATTTAGTCGTATTTCTATTGTTTACATTTAGATGAAAATGCATCGAAACGGAGTACACGTTTCCTTTGAAAATTTATAGAGTAATGCGTCTAGCTTATGATGGTTTATTGAAACAAACGCGGGAAGTGCTTAACTTCAAATATATGGACTAAGGTGTATCCGCTGTTATTACACCTCCGATAGCACCTTTATGTCAACTAGATAAGGATCATTTTAGTAAATTCAGAGGCGATAACTTAAGTTTATAAGGACGCGATACATACTCCAAGTTTACAATTTATCTCTATAACTCCTTTCATATTTTAAAGAGGGCTTTATGTTTGTTCCTAGGAAGTTATGACTTATGTGTATAGTAATATTATAAATGCAACTACTCTTATAAGCTGTTAAGCCGATTCATAAAATGAAATTTCGTATCGAGATACTAAAAATGTTATTTATTTATTTATTTTATTTTATTTATCTATTTATTTAAAGTTAATTAAAACGGGTTACCCCAATTACAATAATTAACTACAACTGAACACTATCTTAACTTAAAATAGTTAACTTAAATTATTATACTCCCTAGGAAATAAGCAATAGTTAAAAAAACTAAAAACACGCTTTTTATATAAAGCGTCGGTTACAAACAGACATACAAACATAGAAATTGAAAAATGGAATAATTATATCAAATTAGTGTATTGTCATCGGTCCTCGATAAATCTACAAAGTTTGAACAAAATCTGGCTGTTTAAAGTGGGTCAAAATCGCGCCCAAAGAAGTCGGTTACAAACAAATATACTTACAGGTGAAGCTAATAAAAAGCGTATAAAAAGTGGTTTGTCATCAAGGCAGAATGAATATACGTTTACCACGATCAAATAATTTCTAGCAACAAAATTACGGAAAAAATTAATTTATTATTTCACAGTAACTAGTTGTTCTACATGAACCAGCCAGTCAAATAATACCTCTCAAAATCAGAATCAGGCTTGTGTTTTCCATACAGGTAATTTATTTTCCTACGTCGGGTAACACATAACAATAATCCTGCCAATAATTTACATAATATGCAAAATATATTTGTTTCGAGTCTAAACAAATACTTTGTTTTCGGAACAAAATCGCCCCAGGCCGTACACTGATAACGAAAAACTCCATGAAAGTCCGTCCTTCGCCCTCCGGTCACTGCCTTAGCCAAAGGCCAGTCCTTTGACCCAATTGCCCTTAAAATACCGCTTTCCGGGAAACGCTTTATGTGCCTCCAGAGTCTTGTATTACCATTAGGCGATCCGTCTGCTCGTTTCCTGAGGCTTTAATAAAATTGTATTACGTGTAATTGTAGAAGTTTTTACAGTAAAATTAGCAATCAAAAAAAAATACATACAGCCGAACGTATAATCTCCTCGTTTTTGGAAGTCGGTTAAAAAGGGATTAGCCAAAACGGTATGCAAGCGCAACTTTTGTCTTCTTCGATGTTTAGCTTTCAAATGTAAATTGTCTAAGTGCCCTGCTCAAAAGTATATTTTCGTCAGGTTTTCAACGAGTCATCAGTGAAAAATATGTCGCAATTGCTCATTTTAATTGGTGAATGTGAACTACAACATTAAAGGCGGCGGCGGCTTGTACTTCATGTACAAGTTACGGGTTTAGAAGATGTGATGTGATAGTATTAATATTATGTGTGATTTGTTATGATTAACTGTGACATTTCCGGTCACGAGTCACGACTCATTGCAAATTCAACAGGAACATCTCAAATCAATACTCAAACCATCCACCGGAAGTGTAGTCAATTGTCGCAAGCTGTACACTGCGGGCCATAAAAACCTAGCACCTAACTTGTACACCAGCGGCACAATAAAACGGAACATGATGACTCGTTAAATGTTCGACGATAATCTGTTTGGGCGGGGGCCAGCAGTGGTCTTCTTATGGCGCCTCCACACGATGGCAAAGATTGGCAATAGTGCTTTTGGCGCCGAACGTATGCTTTCTTGGTCACGTGGCCAGTGAATAAGATAGGTACGACTAGATATAAATATTATTATAACTCAGCAAACAGAAAAAGAACTCGCTATTTCAGCTACTTCTTTTGATGTCAGATTTATTGCACTTCAAAAAAACACTCGCCACAAGATTCACGTTCAACATAATGTATAGTATGATCATATATATCTACATCCGTTACGGCGCCGGAACTCGCCGATACCGAAGGCGACAATATATCTGCAGCCTTTCACTGACCGCTCACCTAATGGCTTCTTTTATTGCCGCATCATATTTTACGCCCCGGGCGAAAATATCATTTTGTAGATGCTGAGTGCGAGAGAGAGGAGAGAGATATATTATAATACATAGTCTAACAAAACAAAGTAATAATACTTTTGAGTTTAGGGTGTAACACTTTACTCTCATATTAAGTATGTATAGAGTTCACTGTGAAAGTAGCAACGCTGAAAGAACATTTTTTGTGATTTGTATGGGCAAGCGTCCCAGCGTCACAGAATAGATAATAGTACAACCAGCGACATGAATTTGGCCATACAAGAAAGTTACTCTTTCAGCGCTTCTCTCAACAAAATATATTTTGTTATATTATGTAGAGTAATACAATACAGTGGTATTACGATGAAAATATTAATGATAACTTTATTGAAAATTGGAAATTAATTATTGTACAGCGTTATTGGACTTCTTGGTATAATGATATTGAATTTTACAATGAGTTATGAGAACAATATTATATGTACATTGTACATAATATTATTCATTTTGTACACGTTTTCAATTAAATTTTCATTGAAAACGTGTACGTGTGTTAATATGCCACGGTTTATTGATATACTGAACTTAATATGTAATTTATTTATTATACCATATATATTTCAACAAAACACGCGTGTGTTTTTATGCTCGTAAGTCGTAAGTGTACCCGATAAACGTCAAAATAAACTTCAAACAAAGGAAGAACTCTCAACGTAAACTCACTAACTATCCTTAAAATACTTTACAGATGCACAATTGTTGCCTATAGAAGATTTGAAAAAATAGCAAAAACAGTAATCAAGGCGATCTAACGACTATTTAATCTGTAGACATAAAATGTAAAATATTTTACTACAGAAACAGTATAATATTCTTTGAATTTCTAAGCTAGTAATAAAGATTTTTTCTACAATTTATGGCAAACTACCCAATAGCTATGTCCACATTGTGCCCTTTCATCTTCAATTTTCATAATCTTTTGACATTCGAAATGTCAAAAGATTATGAAAATCAAAAGATTATGAAAATTGGAGATGAAAGGGCACAATGTGGACATAGCTAATCGTTGACAGTCGTCCTAATATTGGCACCTTAAATTTTTGTTTGAAGATGCTATGAATGCCATTTATCAGGATTTTCTGTAGCATGAGATCTTAAAATCTTAAACACTTTAAAATGCTATTGAAGTGTTTTAACCTCGTGTTAAACCCTGAGTTTTGAAATTTACGTGTGAATAACGCAGACCATACCGGAACCCCGGTCTTAGGGGCGGAAAGGTCGTCCTGAAATAGGACCTAAATTGATCAACGCGAATGTCACCGCGTCATAAATATCACTGACACGTTATTGTTACCCCTGACAGGACCTTTATTGCGACGACGTAGAGGTCAATTTGCATGCAACATTGATTGTCGTCAAGCAACAATGACCTTTAAGTCAACCGACAACCTTAACTAGGTAAAGCTAATTCAGAACTCGATCTAATAGTCTCAAGTAGCAAATTCTCTCTTGAAAACATTACAGCTGTTCCTGCTAAGCACGCTCACTGGATAAGGAACTACTTTTTAAATTCTTTCAGCGCTGCTACTTTTACAGTAAACTATGTATAAGCACAGAATATATAATATAAGGGACAAATACACACCCTAAAGTATTATCGCTTCAGTTTGATACACTCTCTACGAATTGCCAAATTCTTTCAAATATCTGGAGATATGTATCAACGTTTTTTAACAAACCACACGTAAAGTTCTGAATCGCAATCCCAAGTTGAAATTAGTTCAGGATAATGAATCCTCTTGGAGAGGCAGAGGTTGATTCCGATTTGGGCAAAAATTCCCGAAAGACTAAGAGGCATCACGGACAAACGATGTGCCTAGCATTATTATTGCATCCGCCTATCACACCGACCAGTAACAAAATATGTTACAGGTCGGTGTTAATATATTTTATATACTTATTATAAACAAGTTGTGATATTATATCTTATGGTTTTGACTATGTAAGTGGCTTATGGTTGATTTTATGTACTACATTTCTACTTTAATACGCCAAAATTTCAATTGCGCGGGAATTAACGGCAACAGACAGACAACCACACTTTTGTATTCATAATATTATTAGTATGGATAGAAATAGATGTGATGAAAAAATATATTTTTTTGACCACGAGTCAGCGGTGGCGCAGGAGGGGAGGGGAGGCCTTTGCCCAGCAGTGGGACAGTTTAGGCTTATAATAATTATAATTGACCACGAGTAAAATGTAATTTGATTAATATTACACTCTATAAACTTAACACTGGTTATGCTTGCTGCTTTTCAAACTAGGTAACATTGTTCCAGCTAGCTGTTGCAATAGAGCAGTGAAATATTATTGCACTGCAAGCAGTAATTAAGTAATTACAAATGTTTTTATAACCTTCTAGAAAACGTCAGTTGCGCCAAAATTCGTTTATTGCGCAGGAACTGTAAATTTTTCCGGGATAAAAAGTATCCCATGTCCTTTTCCCGGGACTTCACTTTCGTATTTATAATATTTATAATATTATTTTGATACGAATTTGTCGCATCTAAAAGTACAATTATTATTTTTCATTGTTTAAAATTTAATTAATTCGTAAATTACGTAAAATTTATTACAAAACGTAGGTAACAAATAGATGACAGACATTAAAATTTAAAAGTAAAATCAGATTGAATTCTTGGAAACTTATCTTGCAATATATTTTTTGGCAAGCGCCACATAAAAAGATTAATTATAGCTCCATGTGATCTCTGTAACATCGTAATTATGCAAAACGTCGGAAAATGTCATGTTAATTTATACGTGTGTTAGTTTTCATTTGTTTTCAAAGATATTACATTACAGTTTAGTAGCTTACATAAGTTTCCATCATTTAACCTTTGCTGACAAATACTGAAACAAAATGTTAGAGAATTTTACAAAATTCCACTTAACATCCACGAGGTTAAGTATGTTAATGTGTGTGTCAGGAAAACTCAATTTAGCATATTATTCTTCTTTTACATTAGAAAATGTAAATTTCATCAGCACGTGTACACTGTTCACAGTACTGTCAGAAAATACAATGTACGATTACGTTTCGCATTACGTGAAATTGCTTAATTCATTGTACTTTTGCTTACACCGAAACCTTGTACTCATTGCGATACATGTTTAGTTTTATTTAAGGCTATCTAATTTAGATTAGGCCCCTTTTTAACAGTGACTGCCCTAGTGTCTTTATCTTAGTCTGATTCGTTTGAAATGTCACTCCCTTAAGGGCCTTCCCTACGGAGAATCCGTAATTTACCGTATTTAGAGCCTTATAAACTCATAACTTGAAAGCTACAGAGTTATGATAAAAATACAACAATAATTTTCAGTATCTCAACATTCCTTTCCACGTTTTAAATTTTCTATTTTCGTGTATTATACCCATGATATCAGCTTCCAAAGTAAAGCCAATTTATTAAAATTCAAGCATACATTCAGCATCTCCTTAGTATTTACAAATTACTTTTATTTGAAACACACGCCAATAGATCGACAATATCATAAACTACATATTCCCCGTTTTAAATATTTTTTAGGTCAATTTTGAACTAAGATAAGTAAAAAAAATACGGTTTTATAAGAAATTTAACTATTATTACTGCTATCAATAATCATGTCCATTTTAAAGCTTTTACTGCATATTTCGCAATAATATTACATCTCTATTACGTATAGACTGACCTATCCTAACATTACTCCGATTACACGTTTTCGCCATAATTTTTCACTTCCGAAAATAAACGCCAATTAGGAAAAAAGAAAATTTATTGGCAAGCTCCGAAAGAAAAGCGTAATGAGCAATAAATTCGTAACCTAACCGTATCAAAGGTCGTTGCTTTACGCAACGCAGATATTGTGCCAAGAAATTATTAAAAACAACATTTTCCAACGTACTCGAGTTACGTACGCGACGGTATAACAGACGGCCGCACGTTAATTAAGATAACCGTCTAAATTTATTTTAACAAGTAACCCCCGAGACAAGGAAATATTATGAACAAATTGCTTATTATTTTTCCGATTTCGAGATCTCGAATAGAAAGTCGCGAAAGTTCGCTAACGAATATAACTCGATTCACAACTTCGCTTTACCTTTTCTTGTTTATTTGAAAATTTTAAATTCCAAATTAACTAAGTACGGAGGCTTCGTTTCGTAATTTTTATGATCTCGACTTTTACGTTTGAAGTTTATTTTATGCCTCATTTCAAAGCCTTAGAACCGCTAATAAAAATTATATCCGCGAGACTTGGCTTATTATTTAAGTACTATTTATATTTTATATGTGTTACATTGAAGCGAAAATTATCTCTTGTAACTTGTAAGTTTAAATTGGGGATAATAAGGTTTTCTCTCTGTTCCGTTTTTTATGTGAGCGTTCCTGTAAAACCATAAACAATTATTGACTTTAAGATAATGTAGATATTTTGGACGCCTTGAATGTAAACTTTTATAAAATTTTTAGTACATTAATATATTATAATTTATAGCGGATTCGATGCCCGGTGCTGCGGTTTCGCTCACCGTGAATACAATATACTCGTACGACGTACATGCAACCCCGTACCGCACGACAATACAAAGAAAATACTTCTCTAGATCTTCTAAGCAATTTTTTTTCACTTTTGTATGAGAAAACTCGTGGCGCTACACGCTGGGGCGCTTGCCCATACAAAAGTGAAAAAATTAAGTCTTTCAGCGCTGCTACTTTCACAGTGAACTCTCTACAAGGAACACGTACACACCCTAAAGTATTATCACTTAGTTTTGTTACACCCTGTATAGAGTTCACTGTGAAAGTAGCAGAGATTTATATGGGCAAGCGACCCCGTACTATTTCAGCTTTGCTACTTTCACAGCGAACTCCACATACTACATAGGCCCATACACACCCTAAAGTATTATTATCACTTACTTTTGTTACACTTACAGCCTATGGTTGGCTTTGCATGGCATGGTAGAGATGGGTCTTAAGTCCTAACGCATGACTATTACCAGACCGATTTTTATGTAATTTAGCACACATTATAGCGACCACGTGGAATGTCATACGATAGGCCATACTAATATTATAAATGCGCAAGTGTGTCTGTCTATCTGTCTGCCTATTACCTCTTCAGGCTCAAACCACTGAACCAATTTTGCTGAAATTTGGCATGGAGATACTTTGAGTCCCGGGAAAGAACATAATATGATAGTTTTTATCCCGGAAAAATGTACGGTTCCCATGCGATAAATGAATTTTCGCGGTCATCTACTTAGTTTCTTATAAGGGTGGTTTCTGGCACTAAACTCATTCGATAAAAAATAATTATTGTTTATTTTAACTACAAAATAATATATATTGACCTAATTAGCTGCGTGTACTTAAACATTTTATGGATTCCTAAACACAAAATTTCGTAAGTCGGACGCATATGTCCGACTTACGAAATTACGAATAGGGACTGACATTTGGGACCCATAAAACAAATTTTAACAATTTAATATAATGTCACTTTTAATATAATTTGGAGTATAAATTAAACACATTTTGAACTGATAAATTTTAGCAATTGCAGTAGTAAATAATTATTAATTCTTTTAAGTAAAATGTGCTGCGGACATACTTAATATAAAAGATTGACCGCTGTAAAGTCGACCCTCGTAGCATACTCGTAGCATACTAAATGTATGCTACGAGTATGCTACGAGGGTCGACTTTACAGCGGTCAAGCTTTAGAGTTGCCCTATTTTTGTGAAAGTACCCATAAAACTGGCTTCCAGTCTTCACTCAAAACGGATTTTTAGCTTCCCTCAGATGCGAGCCTTTAGCAGCCTTTATATTTCCTTAATATCCCTTCCAGAACACCCTACCTCTTTGCCCCCAGGTGGGAGCAACCACATGGCGCTTCCCGCTACCACTGCACTGAATTAACTATTAAGTACTGTCTCGAGGGCGGACCGATTCTCAGTACTCGAACCGACTGGGAAATACACCCATTGATTGTAGTTGTTTTGTTGGAGTAAGATAGCCAAGTTCACTCAAAAACAAAAGAAATGAGATCTAAATTAGAACTAGTCTTCTTATTAACTTCTGACAACATATTTTACAGCAATATGAATTAATTAATTATTGATAAAACATTCTATTTACAATTACAATACTATATTTAAACCTACTCTTAGGCGGACTTGCGTTAAAGTTAATTCTGTGTTAAACGTCATGTCATGTGTATCACTCACCAAGTAAGTGATACAGATTACGTAGATGACATGATGTTTAACTCAGAGTTAACTTTAACTCAGATCTGCGCAAGTCGGCCTCACTCGGCTAAACATTTCGGCTTAGCTAGAGTCTTCTTAGTTTAGTATTGCTTCTATTATTTTCACGAGAAGTGTTTAGTTATTTTGCATAAATTAAGCTGAATATAGGTTGGCACAAAATGACCTTAGTCATAACTCATAGTTCATTTTGTGCCACAGATTCTGTTAGCCGAAGTCTGCCATTCTAGAATGTGCGCAAAGTACAAAATAAGTAAATTAATTTTAAATTCAATTTCTACAGTATACAGTCTACATTGTAAATTGTCCTACACTTCTGAAGTATTCTACATTATTCTACAATACACTGTAACAGATGGCAATACTACCGAGATTTAATCAAGATCTATACTGTGAGAGTGTTTTAAATAAATTAACTTTGAGCTTGTTGGCGTTACATTACCGACGAAAAGTTGATCAGGGGTTGATCGAGTGCATGGGACATCGACGTACAAGCGAAAGAGACGTCGCACATGCGCATAATATCGCATCTACATAGACGCGATATTTTTCACTCTAGTTTCTTTAATTTTTATAGATTATTATGACAGTGAAAAATATATAATATCTAAGTAGAAAATCTATACATATAATAAATCTGTAGAAATGAAAATTCTGTACATTAAAGATAATATTCAAAAAATAATAAGCGGGGGGTGTCACTAAATCGATATAGAAGCCGAAAATGTAATTAGTTTTTTGTCTGTCTGTCTGTCTGTCTGTATGTTTGTTCCACTATCACACGAAAACTACTGATCCGATTTGCGGTTTTCGCAGATCTATTTGTCTTCTTCCAACTTAACATCTGGTGTATAAAAATTTTCTCCCCCACCCCTCTAAGAGGACGAAAGAGGGGGTCAGATTTATTATAAAACTTTTTTCTTTAACACGAAAACTACTGATCCGATTAGGATACGGTTTTCGCTGATATATTTGTCTTCTTCCAACTCAACATCTGGTGAATTTGAAGAAGAAAAATCCTCCCCCCCCCACCCTTTAAGGGGACCAAAGAGGGGGTCATATTTTGTATGAAACTTTTTTCATTAATGGACTCTTACTTCATATTATTAACTGTGTTTTCCAACTTAACATCTAGTGTATAAAACTTTTCCCCCCACCTCTCTCAGGGGACAAAAGAGGGGGTAAGATTTTGTATCAACTGATGTAGACATACTTTAAATGGCAAAACAACATTTGCCGGGACAGCTAGTATATGATAACTGATAAGAATGTGTAGTATGAACATGTGGATTACTATTTTTAAATCCAACTCTATAAGTAAAGTAGCGTAATTGGAAATCAGATACTCTATAATTTGTTATTCCTATCAATATGTTTTGGCTAGTTTAATTTGTGTTCGATTAAAACATATTGTTGGCTTCGTACTTGTTCGATTTTATATTGTTTTGTGCACACTGCACAATAGTATATTTGGATTTGAAATAAAATCTTGCCACATACCGCTTTAATTACGTTGCGAAACCTGCGATGAATATTGACGCCGAATGTCCATTTTATTATGAAATAAGGGGGCAAACGGGTCACCTACTGGAAAGCAACTTCCGTCGCCCATGAACACTCGCAACATCAGAAGAGCTGCATTTTATAACACGATGCGACGTCCCTAGCAAAAGTCATCAACGGCATAACGCATTCGATTTGCTGGCGATTGCAGGGGTAGGTATTAGGGAGGGGGTGGTAATTACCGGGGGAGGGAGGGAGGGGGGGACTTCTAGGGTATTCAGCGGATTACAGTAGATGAGATATTGATGTTGAACTTTCTGTCGTTAATACGATAATAGACAGCAAAAATGTATGAGATTTGACATGAGAGAAATTAAAAGAGGAATAAGACCGTTTATTAAAAAAATACGGTTGATAAAATATGATGGATGGATGGATTGGTACTTAGACAAGTTGTGTAGAAATTAAGAGACATTGGCCCTTGCGATGGCTTATATCGAAATTTTAAATTGTATCAAATCCCAGATATTTTTTCTTCGCTGTCGAAACAAATAGATAGAACTTGACGAGTAGGTAATACGCATAATTCAGTAAATTAAGCTAGATTTTACGTACACTATAAGAGTGTAAACTTGATCAACTATAAGACATTTACATGGCGATAACGGCCAAGCTATCCACGTTTTCCCACCCTCTCACGTAACAAATCGCCAAAACTTATCACCAATAATTAATCTAAACCGCTGAAAATAAAGGTAATCGTGTATTACACGCCACGCGCCGCTGTAATGCCTGGAGCGCTGTAAATCACTACTGCAATTAAATTATGCACCACCGTGGATAGGGCGTGGTGCGAGTTATAGCGGGGAAAAATCGCTTAAGATTATGATTTTAGGTAGTCAAATTACAATAAATATTGTCGACAGAAGAGTAAGAAATCGAATATTATTTCAAATTTCATATCGTATGATATTTTCTTTTAAATATTATTTCATTTCCAAATAGCTTAATTTATAGGAATAAACCCACTTTTAAGAAGTCAACATCGTACCTAATGATTTTTAAACTTACTTTATAGTTAAATACATAGATATTGAATGTTGGTGTCACTTTCATTTTAACATTACGTCTTGCTACGAGCAACGTATTTAGACGTCCATTTAACTCAACGAACATTTTCCAAAAAAACCCTACCTCATCCGCTAATCGCCCCGCTACCACTCGCACCGCGCATTCGCGTGATCGCTTATAATAAATATATCAGTGTAAATAACCTTTAGTTGTATTTTTGTGTTTTTGTGTCGGGGTTACTCAGAAACTGGCAATCGCGGGCTACATTACAGTTATGAGCGCATAAAATTTCACTTGAAAAGGTTTAGCTCGCGGGTTAATGGGGTTAAATAACTACAGTTCAAATACACACGTAACATCGATGATATTATTATGAAGTACTTTTATTTTCAACCTGCAACAACAGTGATAATTGATATAAGTTTATAGTGTCCAAGTAGTAGCATACTTTTTAAATAGATGAATCGATTTTGAAATGGTTATTTTGTTTTAGGCTGAAGTGATCAAGAGTATTCAAGCTATAATTCATCATCATGAGCTCATGATTTTATGAGCTCGCTCCAACGCTAATTAAGGTGACGCCTTGATAATTTGGCTGTAGCGATGTCCATTTTTCTCAGCAATGACTAAAGCTAAGAAATTAAAGTTCACTGTCAATATTCATCATGTCTTTGTCTTTGAATTACCCATAGCATAACACGATTGGTCAACTTTTATAACACAGAATAATCAATCCAAAAGACCTCTGTAAAAAAAGGGATTCCTATTTTGCCAACAGAGGAGAGTGATATAAGCTTCCAAATTTTGTACATAGATTGGTTCAAGGATACATTTTAATCTGTACATAGCTTATTTGAAATATATTTATGGTTTTTAAATTACGCGACAAAAACCATTTTGTCGCTACGCCCTTTCCATTTTTTGCTGTTCCATTGCTTGTTTTCTATGAGAGGCCGGGCCAGCCTCGCATAGAAAACAAGCAATCTAAAACACATCCAACACGGTTTTTTACTTTAACATGGCGTCACCTTAACACAAGATTGTTAATAATTGGGGTAATCACGAAATAATTGAACTTTTTCAAGCTGACAATGCCTCTTTGCTGTTGGTAATCCTTAAGAAATGATCACATATCGAGAAGCGCTTTTTTTAAACCTGACGTCGCATATCTACTACCATTACACCCACACACAAACACGGCTTAAAATTTCAGACCAAGAGTAGTTTTTTCAATGGTCAAAATTTCCTCCGTCATTTCGGATTCCGGAATATAGTCATCCACGTACTGCAGCTCACGTGCATAACTGAATTAGTGTGGGGGCACGGCGCGGGATTGGTTTTGTATTTCATTACACCTCGCCCGCGGCCGTCTGTCGGTCTGTCCGGCTGGCGGCTTTGCAGTTCGACAGAACCACAGTATATCATACAATAGAACTGTATACTGTATAATACTGTACGATATTTACCAGATTAACCGCAATTTCGTTGCATCGAAATTCATTTATCGCGAGGGTATATTTTTCGACAACAAACAGCTATCCTAATGTCCTTTCCCGTCGCTCAAAGCATCCCCATACCGAAAATCTAAATCGGATCAGGGTTTTAGGTCTGAAGAGATTGTCAAAACTGCATTGTTTTGCCATTTAAAGTTATTTGAAAGCGCGCTATTGAGTGCGTGTGCGTAATTTGGCCGTCTGGTAAGAAGCTGTATATTATCATATTTTGTACTACAAAAACAGCGTATTTTATAAAAGCTTCCCTTCGACTAAAGTCTAAACTATATTTGGGTAAAAAAAACGTTCTATTTCGAAACTTTGGAATGCAATTTGACTAAAGACTCTGAAACGCTTATTTTCTTGTGCGAATCTGTTTGATGACAGTACTTACTTAAAAGACTAAACGTGCTTGCTCATTTAACGATACTTTGCGAGAAACTTGTGCACCGTCAAAAGGCTTCAACATAAAAATGACGAAAACCATTAAAATTTCAACTCGAGTTTAAAATATTTAAAGGTGTACTTTTCAATGGGCTCCTAAAATGGTGTCTCCACTCGGCACGTCGCGTCCCGTCGCGTTGCGCTGAATGATCACAACGCGACGGACAAAGCCGAATGTTTAGATGTGTTTAAATACGGGGGCAGACGGTTAGGGCGCACTCATAATGTTCTGATTCGATGACCGATAATTACGACCATATAATTATAACACAGACTACAATTATTAATATACACACGTTTCACGTGTGTCTCATACATATTCGGCCCGTAGAATATTATCTATGGGTATTGGGTATGGTATATTTAATGTCATGTCTATTTTCACATCCTTAGCTTACTGGTACAACACTAGATGTCTTTTGTAATCTATGATATTATACTCTGTGGCCTGTGGTCGTGCGTTATCAGTTATCACTCATCAATAAAACATAATTTTACAATTAAAATGATTTAAAATTACTTTTATTTCACTAAGGGCCTGTTTCACCACTTCCTGATATTAGTGTCGGATAGGCTATCCACCACATAACTTGACGGATGAAGTATGGAGAATCTGTCAAAAAAAGTTGTAAATAGCCTATTCGGCACTTTATCAGAACGTGGTGAAACAGGCTATTAAACTAACAAGACCTTAATTATAGCGTCATTTACTCGTAAAATCTCTTATTTCTCAAAAGTAATAAAATTTTCATCATCAATTAGTGTCTCATTAGTTATTAACAAACCATTAACTCTGAGTAACGTTTTGGAAGTGCGGAAACCATAAATAGTTGGAGCGAGCAATAAATATCTATTAGATAACACCTACTTGGCACGAGCCTTTTGATACACAATTACTTTAGCCTATTTTGAACCGGTTCCCGAAAAGTTATTTCTTCGTTCTATTTTTAAACAATTCGGTTGGTTTTTTATCTTTCGTAAATTTTAATTGTAGACGTGTCCTTAGTATTTTGCACTTATATTTTATAAAATGAAAGTTCGGTTTTTTTTCTTTTTTTTTAGAAATTATTTCAGTGTAGACGCGTCCCTAGCGCGTAACCCTCAGAGCGACCTTTTCATAGTTTGTTTACAGCAAGGGAAGAAGCAAAGAGTTACGGAGTTGAAGAGTTACAAACAAGATTATTCTAGACTGGGAAAAAATAATCTTGAAGCTTCTGTTATCTATGGATGAATTAGATCACAACTCGCATTACTCTGCACTTTTCTAGGATTAGTCAATTTATAAAGTAATGCTATTCTCATGGTAATAAATTCAACGGAATATTACAATCCGTCTTTCTATAATTATATGACGCCTTAGAGTTTCAACCTTGAAATGGTTTTAATCTTGGACGCGGTTCCAAAAAAACTTATTCACTTATAATTTGGTGAAAATATATTATATATACTAAAAAATATGTATGTACCTTTGTACTTTGTACATGTTTTTTACTAGATGATGCGTTTTTCCAAATTTCAGCAAAATCGGTTCATTTGTAACATTATAATTTATAAGTATGAATAAAGTGGCAACATCTAGCATTCCTACATCTACGGATGTTATCCATTTACAAATTCCTTTAGCCATTTTGAATTAAATAATCGGTATAACCGGACTAAATTCGAAATGACATTGTGCCCGGCATACCGTACTTTACTGCTGGCATTTTTAATTAGCATCGCAATAAATTAACTTAAATTATAAGGACGAAACGGATTGGACATTCTGTTTGTAATTAATTTGTTATTTCAAGTGAGGAGGATAAAGGGACCTATTTAGAGTATTCAGAATTAAGTTTCGACAACAAATATACTTACAGTGACAGTCGTGTTGTTCAAATCAAATTAGTGCAAAAGTTATCTGAAATTATATTTATGTATGCGTTATTATTTTTGATGTACTTTATATTAACTGCAATATTTAGTTTTCTTGTAATAGGTAACTAAATAAGTCATCTAAAACTTTCTTCAATTTTTTCTGCGTCAATACCTTATAAAAATTATTTTGGTAATTTTTTCGTGAAGACTTAACAGAAATACACATTAAAAACTTCCGCCTCACATTCATAGTAATTTTTTGGCAAAAAATCTTCTTCCCGTTTCCCATAAGAAATGTGTTTATAAATAAGCCCTTTAATATTTTCACAATCTTTCACCATAACGCTTTTTGTTATACTAACAAAAAACCGTGCTTTAATTACATAAAAAGTATAAAAGCCCTGTCATCGAGACAAAAAGGGCACACGGTAGGCATAAGGGCACAGGTATAACTAATTCATAGGGCAAGGGTAACTTGGGCACAATTAGACGTGTGGGGCGTTATTGTTCTTCGAGGGGAGAATGGGGAGTCATACTTGTCATACAAACATTGATGTGCTTAAAAGTGTACACACTACACATAGTACGTATGTAAGCAGTTGCGTAGTTTTTCACTTTCCACAAAATGCTTTTTAACCGACTACGTCTAAAGAGAGAGGAATGATTTAACAGTCATTATAACAGCTGATATTCCACTATAAGCATCTAAAGAACTTATATGATTTTGAAACAAATTATCCATGATATTATATCCAGATTAATACATAAGTATGACACATATTACAAACCCTAAACTCTAAAGTATTATAACGTTTGTTTTGTAACAGTCTGTATAGTCAGAATATAGAAAAGACCGAAAAATATCGAATAATCCGCAATCACTATTTAAAACCAAATTGAAAGTTGCTTAAACACTTCAAACACTACTTTAGCAAATAACCCCAAACTATCACAAACTTTAAATTCCGTATGAACGAAGCCTAAAGTCTAATGAACAAGTGTACAGGTACACATAAAGGTACAGAATACAGATTGAGGATCCGTGGTCCAGTGTTTTCGATTGTGACTCTTGACTCGGAATCCGTAGGTTCTATTACCGTATTAGAAAAATAATGCATCCAAGTTCTTTAGGATAATGCAGGCTGATCACCTGATTTTCTAACAAGTAAGATGATCCGTGCGTCGGATGGACCTACGTAAGTCGGTACCGCCATTTTTTTTCAATTTTTCAACTCTATTGGTCCTAAATTAGTTTAGTTTGCAGGGACCGTATCTTTTATCGCAAAAAAGCTATCCTATGTTCTTTCCCGCCTCAGTATCGTCATACAAAATTTAATCTAAATCGGTTCAGCTAACACGTATAGTAGGGCTATACTCATATAGGTACACTGTACTCGTATAGGTACAGACAATATCGTTTAATTAGCCGCGTGCTGCGTCTGACAGCTATGAAAACTGAGAGAGTGCTCGAGCTTAGAACTCGGGGATTCGATCTACAAATTAATGTTTGTCTAAATTAGTCGTCAAAACTACGAGAATGTACACTTGGAGTGGAATTTTAGATTTTAAATCCCTAATGTATTTTAGTTGAAATATTTGTTTTAGTTATTCCAGTTTGGAGGCTTGTTTAATTTTAATTCACTCAAAGGATTGCGCTAAACGATTTTATCTAAATGAAGAGTCTAGTTTCTTATTTTAAAA
Organism: Plebejus argus; assembly: GCA_905404155.3. NCBI lineage: Eukaryota > Metazoa > Arthropoda > Insecta > Lepidoptera > Lycaenidae > Plebejus > Plebejus argus. The sequence goes on along the minus strand of FR989941.1, from coordinate 1,620,880 downwards.
CTGTTTTAGTTTAATATTTATTGCACATTGTTACCTAAAAGCTGTATCATCTACAAAATGTTAATTTTATTTAAATTTTTAACAATTTTTACACATTATTTAACTTCTTTTATAATAAATGAACTCGTAACAGAAACCTGGGAAACGTTAAAAATCTTTGTTTAAAAAAAGAAATAAAAAATTGAATTAAAGAAAAGTAAATTAAATCATTGAAATGACAGTTGAAAAGTAACGGTTATTATATTTTAATCACAAAAACGAAAATATACATACTTAATCTATACATATAATAAAACTGTAGAAATGAAAATTCTGTACAATAATAAGCAGGGGGTGTTACTACATCGCTATAGAAGCCAAAACTGTGGTTAGTTTTTTGTCTGTCTGTCTGTCTGTCTGTCTGTCTGTATGTTTGTTCCAGCATCACACGAAAACTACTGATCCGATTTGAATGCGGTTTTCGTAGATATATTTGTCTTCTTCCAACTTAACATCTGGTGTATATAAAAATTTCCCCCCACCCCTCTAAGGGGACAAAAGAGGGGTCAGAATTTGTATCAAACTTTTGTATATAACACGAAAACTACTTTTCCGATTTGCATACGGTTTTCGCAAATTTGTTTGCTTCCAACTTAACATCTGGTGTATAAAATTCCTCTCCCCCACCCCTCTTAGGGGACCAAAAAGGAGGTCAGATTTTGTATCAAACATTTTTCTTGGACTTACTTCATATTATTTACTGTGTTTTCCAACTTAACATCTGGTGTATAAAATCCCCCCCCACCCCTCTTAGGGTCAAAAGAGGGGGTAAGATTTTGTATCAACTGATGAAGTAGAAATACTTTATATGGCAAAACAACGTTTGCCGGGACAGCTAGTAATAAATATAATGTCAAAATATCCTATCATACATTTTAGTAATTTAAACACAAAAAAAATACATTGAAAGTTCTGTATATTATATTTGCTGTAATAAAGAATTATTTTTTTTTTACGGCTTTAAATTTCAATTCACCATCACCGGTATAAAGAAGCCTTTACGTGTTTTCATTAGACGTGTCACCGCTTTCGCGCTAATATTGTCTTGAGGGAACTCTCTCACCACCTAACGTTTGAATACAGCTCAATAAACCGAAAACTCAACATCATCAAAGCCTTCCAAATTAAGAAATAGAACATTATTTTCCACAGCTATTTTAGTTAAAGTAGATAAAGATAAAACTATCGTGACTTATTCAAAAATTTTTTTCAAACCGAAAGCGCTTACTTAGCTAAGATATCCTAAGTTGTCATAGACTGCCACTCTCACGTATAACAAAACTTCGAAAAATTCACCAGCTGATGCGAATGATGAAATATAAAAGGATATCTCCATAAACATAAAAAGGGAAAACACAACGAAATATTTTGTACTGACAAAGTTTTTCTTGGGGGGAGAATTTATTTTCCTCGCGTTATGTTGCATTATGACTTACAACGGAGCGATATCACAAAAGGGTCGACGAGATAAAGACGTTATTTACAGTACAAACTGGCCCCGGGCCATCCGGGTGTTTTTAGGTGTACCCATTCGGGTACGGCTCCGTTTGGGTACGGCCCCGTTTGGGTACGGATAAGGACAATCACGCGTCCGCAATCGTACGTGAGCTCGCACTTTATTATGTTCCGCGGATTAGAGGCGATGTGCGGTTATTTTACGTTGTATGCGACGCCAATATAATGTGACACAATGAGATGTGTATGTGTAATATTATAGCTGTATGGTACAAAATTAGGATTACTTTTTGTTGATTAAGGGTCTGTTTCACCACTTCTTGATAAAGTGCCGGATAGGCTATCCACAACTTTTTGACAGATTCTCCATACTTTATCTGTCAAGTTAAGTTGTGGATAGTCTAATCAGGAAGTGGTGAAACCGGCCCCTAAAGTTCTAGATTTGACATTTTGTATGAAATATTGTGTCTCGAATAGCCGTTTGGAATTTAGGGCTCCACACAACTGCAAATTCATGCGAATTCGCATCGTAATGTCATTTTTTGTAAGTATGAGTTTAGTAGCAGATATTTGCGATGCGATGCGAATTCGCAGTTTTGTGTATGGGAGCCCTTAGTATCAGTCGCCACTCGTCAGTTGCTGATCCCTATGAGAAGCATTTTAACCGACTTTCAAAAAGGAGGAGGTTATATGTTTATACAATGAGATCAGAAAACTTCGTACCAAGAACCTCACAACCTATTCTCCAGACAACACAACGAAGATTTTCAGACTCTACATTTCGGATTTGTCCATTCAGTGCGTTCAACAATATTTTACCGGTGCCTGGACCATCATGCCCACGACATAAGGGTCATTCTCATAGCCACTGCCCACTCCCATGTAAAATTACTCCGAACGGACTGCCGTCAATCCAATAACCCATAAGCTCATTCGTTTAATATTGGCTCGACGTCGCATCACGACTCGTCAATTTACAATACGAAATCTTATTGGGATCATCGTAACTTCTTTTAGATTCAGGTTTTTTTCGACTTTAAGCGTGTCTTTATACATAGAAATAAAAAAAAAAGTTTTCCCCCTTTTCAAAAGCTCGCTCGCTGGGTCCTCTATGCCCATCTTTTGTCCTATACGTGCTAAAGCTTGCTTAGCTAGCTCGCTGCTGTCACATGTGCTATGTTACGACTAACAAGCGAGCATTACAATTAGTTCTCAAAGCCTTCAAAGGGGTTCGAACATTTTTGTATGGAGCCGGGCATATTAAGTATAGCCGCCGGCCATCTTGATTTTTTTTCAAAATTTCCGAGCACGATAAAAGTGGTATATTTGGATAGAGCACACTTACACAAACAAAAAATGTTATGTAACATGGTATCCTACAGTGGCACGTTTCCGAGATATTTGGAAGTAAAGATCGCCATTTGTGTCCTTTGGATTCATATGGCGATCTTTGCTTCTAAATATCTCGGAAACGTGCCACTTTAGGATACCATGTTATTTAACATTTTTTGTTTGTATAATTAGTGTCCTCTATCCAAATATACCCCTTTTATCGTGCTCGGAAATTTTGAAAAAAATCAAGATGGCCGGCGGCTAGACATGCCACAAAGGTTCGTACCCCTTTAACCTTTTCCCCTTTTTTTTCAAAAGCTCGCTGGCTGCGCCCACTATACTGACCTTTTGCTCTTTACGTCACGCCTTACGAGTGAGCATTACATTGGGCTTCTCGTAGAATTAAAATGTTTCGACACCCTTCACCGCGTTATACACGGGGTTTTTGTAATACTACCCCCTTAATCCCTTATAGGGTCGTATTACATATTAGACAAACCTGTGCGCGTCCGGTTGTGACTCGTATTATGAATTAATGTATGAAATATAAAAAGAACGGGATGTTTAGCAGTTTAGTATTGTAAAATTAAATATTCAAAATATTCTGCGTCTATATATTATGTCATGGTAAAATTAGATAGAAAAGATAGACTTCTAAATAGGGCTGCACTCTCTCTGTCCTGCTTTTAGCTAGTATTATATTGATCTCGTTTTTTCCTAATTTTCAAGTCATATCTTATTATTATAAAGTTTAAAGTGGCTCATTTCATAAACTATTCTCAAAATAGGTTATGTAAAGTGTAATTATACATAGAATTATACACAAAGCCTACATTTTACATTGTTGTGTGATGTAGAGGCAACTTGACACCGTCCTATACAAATGTACTACAGCGCGGTCGCGGATCGCGGTTACTTACAATGTTACACTTTCAGCGCAGTATAATTATCATACCTGTAGTAGACTAACTCGTGGCATAAAAATAGCTAATAAAATACTGGTTGTACAGCATTATTCTGCTTTCGCAAATATAATTCGAAATTTTGCTAATACGTGCGATTCAGGCTGTCTGTTTGTTCAGGATGATATACTGTATATTTAAAGTAACCTACCGTTGATTTTAGTAAAAGACTTAAATTAAAAAAATGTACCCACACACTATTTGCTCATTTATTTGAGCTCCAAAACAACATTTAACATTTCCATCGCCAAAATGGAACCTAACTTCGATGTTTATGTATATTGCCAGCAATTTCCGCTATCAGAAACCAATACCAATGCAAAGATGTATGAAGCGATAAATTTAATTGGCAAAGAGCCGGCGCAAACAATGCGATGCTTGTTTACATTGGCCGCGGCTCTCGGGGTATGTTTGGCCAAGACGGCTCCCGGACTATATTTGACCACGCGGTCTCCTGGACTACGTTTGCCCAAGACACGCTATATTTGAGCATACTGAAATTCGCTACCGTTTGGTCACTACATAAAACACTGGTGTAATCCTAAAATTAACTCTGTCGAATATTATATTGGGAGAGTATTGGTAAAATCGTCATCGTACAGTCGAGGAAAGTTAAAACTTAAATTGTACAGTCCAGGAAAATTAATACTAAGCAGTCCTTTAAGGTGACGCCACGTTAAAGTAAAAAACCGTGTTGGATGTGTTTCAGATTGCTTGTTTTCTATGCGAGGCTGGCCCGGCCTCTCATAGAAAACAAGCAATGGAACAACAAAAAATGGAAAGGGCGTAGCGACAAAATTGTTTTTGTCGCGTAATTTTAAAACCATAAATATAAGCTATGGGCAAATTAAAGTGTATGCTGGAACCAATTTATGTACAAATTTTGGAAGCTTATATCACTCTCCTCTGTTGGCAAAATAGGAATCCCTTTTTTTGCAGAGGTCTTTTTGATTAATTATTCTGTGTTATAAAAGTTGACCAATCGTGTTATGCTATGGGTAATTCAAAGACAAAGACATGATGAATACTGACAGTGGACTTTAATTTCTTAGCTTAGTCATTGCTGAGAAAAATCGACATCGCTATAGCCAAATTATCAAGGCGTCGCCTTAAATTCCGTCGCAATAGAACGAAGCGGTTAGCAATTAGTAACAAATAGTTACTATTTACTAGATAACTTAAAAGGGCTAATAAATATTATATTATTTCCTTGACTGTTCTTAATAATTATAGGTACTATGTAAAATAATAAGTATGTGTGTGTTGGTCGGTGCCAGTACCAATTATACAACTTAAACTTACCAAGCGGTGCTTGAACAAATAAAGACCATTATTTTGTTGGTTTTTACCTGGAACCAAAAAAAAAGTTATTAGATAATAATTCATAAGCATAATATTACAAGTACCTACTCTTTTAAATGAGATGGTGAAATATAGCTTCTCTGATTACGAAAATATTTTTATCTATTTGTAGTGTAGTTTTTTTTTATTAAATAAGGGGGCAAACGAGCAAACGGGTCACCTGATGGTAAGCAACTACCGTCGCCCATGGACACTCGCAACATCCGAAGAGCTGCAGGTGCGTTGCCGGCCTTTTAAGAGGGAATACGCTCTTTTCTTGAAGGTTTGCAGTTGTGTCTTAACTATATAATATATTTTTATATAAATAGTTAAATCACAACGTTCTCAGCATTATTCTACACTAGCGTGAAGAGGCCATAGACTGTAGACAGACAGACAGGCAAATAGACAATTTCCCATTTATAATATTTGTATGGGATTGCACAAAGGTTGGACTACACTCAAGACTCAAACATCAAACGCAACTCAATGGTCACTGGTCATCCGAATACAGTGGACAAACGCCAAAGGCTGGACCTCAAACACCGAAGACCCTTCTCAGCACCCCCGGGGGGTCACCGGGACCCCTGGGTGGTCAGCAGCACCCCTCCGAGTAATTTCAAACGGCGAAGCCGCAAGAACGTAGTGCGGATCAGAAGAGGCGTGGTCTAGGATGTAGCGATTGTAAACTATATTAAACAAAGATTAACCATCGAGTTTCCTCGCAACTATTTTACTTTGAACTATTTACAAAATTTGACTAAAATCGCATTTCTATCTACCCGTTAGTCGTTACCTACGTATTTTATTTACGATGTAACTAAACTAAGTGATAATACTTCAGGGTGTGTATGAGTACTCTATATTGAGTTCAGCCGTGAAAGTAGCAGCGCTGAAAGGACTCCTTTTTTAACTCATACACAATTACACACCTTAAAGTAGTACTTATCACTAATTACTTTTGTTACACCCTGTATAAAATATGTGTATAGGTAACGGGTAGGTAGAAATACGATTTTAATGTCAAATTTTGTGAAATAATTTCCGGGAAACTCAATAGATTAATCTGGATAAACTAGTGAAGCAGTACGGAGCAATATAAGCAGTATTGCCGTAAAATACTATTTCCGTAAATCACCTGATATTTTGTAACATTTAACACAATTTTGTTACTCGTGTAAGAGCTATAACGAAACTTCACCTTGTACCTATAATACCTCAAGATAGAGTGTAATCAGGTAGTGGGTATATAATTTCTCTTCATTAAAACACTTATCTTTAAGTATTCATTTGAACTGAGCTAATATAATACTTTGAAATAGACCCAAGGCTATAAGATATGTAAATTCCTGTCTAAGCCTAGCATTAACATCTCAAAGCTTCACTTAATCGCTACCATTAGGGGTAATCATAATCTCTTGTAAACCTTTGCTCTCATAACGCTTGCGCTAAGCGCATTCACCCGCTGTAACTCGCACCGCGCGGCCGTTTAAAATTGAAATAGTCAGTGTTCATAATCCTCTAAGAGGGTAGCCGTCTTCGAGACGAATGGGCGGTCTTTTTAATGACGTCACAGCGATGGCGGACTTTAATGACGACGGACAATCATGGTGGATTTATTTCAGTGAGGTATTTTGGAATCGCTCAATTAGTGGAGACAGCTTTATAGGCACTAGGCAATTAGGCATTATCCATGCTAGTTTATAATACCTAATTCCTAAGACACTCGTTTTATGTTTTCGATCTAAGGGCGAGCATGTGCTTTGCCTTTAAAGTTGCCTCGAGAAATCCAAAATTGCCTAGGCAATAATTAGGCATGGAAGGTCCAATTGCCCAGGCAATTTGTGCGTGCGTGTGTGTGTGTGTGTGCGTGTGTGTGTGTTTGACCGTAAGAACATAATTCGTTCAGTTTTCGGACATTGTTAGAATTTCCCTATACTTCGGGAGCACACCTTGTCGATTCGATTCGATAAGCAAATCAAAGCGCACGGAGTGCGCGGCCAAGTTCCAGCAGGCCGCGCGCATGCCGTGCACTATTTACACGAACGGTTTCGACGCACTTTTGACCCCCTTGTATCTCAGTGCCTATTGCGAGAGCAAAGATAAAATTTTACCTACCTAATTATATACTAGTACTTACGCAATATACCAAATTTCATACATATAGATTTGTTAGATCCTGAAATATTTCCTTGTAAAAATAGCTAATTTTGGCACTGACTCACTGACCGGTAATCAAAATTCCTAGGCCACTTCCAGTTGTCGTAGCGTTATGAAATTTGGCACACAGGTTGTTTGTTATATGTAGATTAACAAAAAATTAAGAAATTTGAGAAATTGGTCAAGCGTGAGTCGGCTCATCTATGAATTTGAGATAAAAATCGGTAATCAAAACCTCTAGGCCACTTCCAGTTGTCGTAGCGTTATGAAATTTGGCACACAGGTTGTTTGTTATATGTAGATTAACAAAAAATTAAGAAATTTGAGAAATTGGTCAAGCGTGAGTCGGCTTCAAAACCTCTAGGCCACTTCCAGTTGTCGTAGCGTTATGAAATTTGGCACACAGGTTGTTTGTTACATGTAGATTAAAAAAAAATTAAGAAATTCGAGAAATTGGTCAAGCGTGAGCCGGCTCATCTAAGAATTTGAGATAAAAATCGGTAATCAAAACCTCTAGGCCACTTCCAGCTGTCGTAGCGTTATGAAATTTGGCACACAGGTTGTTTGTTATATGTAGATTAACAAAAAATTAAGAAATTTGAGAAATTGGTCAAGCGTGAGTCGGCTTCAAAACCTCTAGGCCACTTCCAGTTGTCGTAGCGTTATGAAATTTGGCACACAGGTTGTTTGTTATATGTAGATTAACAAAAAATTAAGAAATTCGAGAAATTGGTCAAGCGTGAGTCGGCTCATCTATGAATTTGAGATAAAAATCGGTAATCAAAACCTCTAGGCCACTTCCAGTTGTCGTAGCGTTATGAAATTTGGCACACAGGTTGTTTGTTATATGTAGATTAACAAAAAATTAAGAAATTTGAGAAATTGGTCAAGCGTGAGTAGGCTCATCTATGAATTTGAGATAAAAATCGGTAATCAAAACCTCTAGGCCACTTCCAGTTGTCGTAGCGTTATGAAATTTGGCACACAGGTTGTTTGTTATATGTAGATTAACAAAAAATTAAGAAATTTGAGAAATTGGTCAAGCGTGAGTCGGCTCATCTATGAATTTGAGATAAAAATCGGTAATCAAAACCTCTAGGCCACTTCCAGTTGTCGTAGCGTTATGAAATTTGGCACACAGGTTGTTTGTTATATGTAGATTAACAAAAAATTAAGAAATTTGAGAAATTGGTCAAGCGTGAGTCGGCTCATCTATGAATTTGAGATAAAAATTAATATGTACAAGTAAATACACTGAAATAAGATGAGGAGGAAAGAAACAAATTGGTATGATTCCTTAAAAAAAGTATTGAAATCTCACCAAAAACATACCTGTTAAAACGGGGCCAAGTTCCTATTCACTAATTGTTCGCCTTAAAAAAGAGTTGAAATCCAATTCAATGCCAAGTTTAGATGCACTTCCAAATCGATCATAATCATCTTCATCAACAGCCTGATCCTAAATACTTCTAAATTTGAACTTGGCAGGTATTCATACTAGTAGCACTTGATAATGTATAATTTTTAAATTTAAATATAAGATATCTATGTGATTAAATTAACCTGCCAAGTTCAAATTTAGAAGTATTTAGGATCAGGCTGTTGATGAAGATGATTATGATCGATTTGGAAGTGCATCTAAACTTGGCATTGAATTGGATTTCAACTCTTTTTTAAGGCGAACAATTAGTGAATAGGAACTTGGCCCCGTTTTAACAGGTATGTTTTTGGTGAGATACTTTTTACAGCTGAGTGTTTGTCAATGACGGAAGCCTTCGGTTTGCACACTTCAAATTTGGAGAAAAAAGGAAAATTTATTTTGTCGTGTTGAGAGTTTTTTTAATGGAATACCATTGGACGCATTTTTGTATACTGAGGATATTGGGAAAAAGAAATTTAGGGATTTTTTTTCTGTTTTAGACTAATGTTCTACGCTTAGGTTCGGAATATTAGCCGGAATTCGGGAAATTGCGGGTAAATATTATAATTTTGCCGTATTATAAACTACTAGATGACGCCAACAGCTCCGTTACGACAAAACTCGTTTATCGCGCGGGAACCGTATCTTACCTACCGGGATAACAAGTATCTTATGTCCTTTCCCGGAACTCAAGGTCATGCCCAGCAAAATCGGATCAGCGGTTTGGGCGTGGTATAGAGGTAACAGACATACAGACAGACACACTTAATTCATATTTATTTATGATATTATAATATAGTATAATAATAGTATGAAAGTATGGATGTAAGTTATTTCCCGGGCATGAAATTTCTTGTACCATGGCAAATTTCACTCAATCGGTATAGCTGTTTAGGCGTGAAGAGGTAACAGATAGACAGACACAAGTTCCCATTTATATTAATTAGTTGAGAATTTTAATTTTAGTGCTTTGCCCTTTGCCACAAAACGGGTATTCTCGTGCGTATTTCTTAGCCTTAGCCCCAATTTCACCAACGACTGTTAATAACTTTAACAGGCTGGAATTAGTATCACGTCACCTCTTTCGTTTTTCTTATGAATGAAAGAGAAGACATGATATTTTAACAAGCTGTTAACACTAACAGACGTTGGTGAAATTGGGGCTTAATAGACTTACCGCCGGACTCAGAAACATTTAACGATGATTAAACTTCAATTTAATGAAGGGTTTGACAGATAATGTCTTAAGGTGACGCCATGTTAAAGTAAAAAACCGTGTTGGATGTGTTTTAGATTGCTTGTTTTCTATGCGAGGCTGGCCCGGCCTCTCATAGAAAACAAGCAATGGAACAGCAAAAAATGGAAAGGGCGTAGCGACAAAATGGTTTTTGTCGCGTAATTTAAAAACCATAAATACATTTCATATAAGCTATGGTAAATTAAAGTGTATACTAGAACCAATTTATGTACAAATTTTGGAAGCTTATATCACTCTCCTCTGTTGGCAAAATAGGAATCCCTTTTTTTACAGAGGTCTTTTTGATTGATTATTCTGTGTTATAAAAGTTGACCAATCGTGTTATGCTATGGGTAATACAAAGACAAAGACATGATGAATACTGACAGTGAACTTTAATTTCTTAGCTTTAGTCATTGCTGAGAAAAATGGACATCGCTATAGCCAAATTATCAAGGCGTCACCTTAAGTCAAAATCTTCATTTATTTACAGTCAAGCTATTAATTATAGCAGTCAAGTTATTACTTATTAATATTCTTTTCTGAGTTTCCCAGTAAGAGCCTATTTCACAATTGCCAGTCTCTCCGTCGATAAAATCTATTCAAATATACATAACCCGCCTTTTCATTGTCACTAAAAAACCTCATTTAGTTCGTCACACGTTCGCCTCGTAAATAGCTCTTTGTGTCATTTGCCACGGGACTTAAGACTCTATCACATCGGAATAAGGTGCATCGTTTATGTGTAGCAGGATTAAAATAATATTAACAATAGTCAATAGGTGTCGTTGACACGTATGTAAATCAAACGATTATGTGACACGGATTTGAACCCATTGACGACGCAGGGGTACTAATCGAAATATTTACTATCCAGTTCTACTTGGGACAAAGGCGAGATTAGGAATTATGATAGTAAATCGGACGATATAATTTCTACTTTATTAGAAGTTTTGCGTACTTGAAGGGAACTTATTCCCTCAAAGCTAGCTGTTGCCCGCGATTCCGTCCGCGTGGACTTCAGCTTATAGCGCGCGGTAGTTCCTGTTTCCATGTTATGTAGGCTACATTACTACAAATTGCAAAATTTCCACGACAGAGTTGCTTCCGCGGTACGCTTACTTCAAGGTTCAAACTTCAATGTTTACAGACAGACACACACGTCAGTCGTCACACTTAAAACGCCCCTCTTTTGCGTCGGGGGTTAAAAACTAGGGTCGAACATCAACTCTTCTTAAAACTTGAAAAAAACGCGAAAAGTTTGAGTTAGCGCTTGTGCGATGTAGCCTGTAGGTGACGACTGACGTAGCCATCTATTATGAATTTTTGGAACTAACTTAATTTTAACAAATTTATGCATAAACACCCCCTTTCAACCTCTTTTTCCAATTAAAAAGAAGCCTATCTGTCCTTTCTCAGGCTTTAGACTATCTGTGTACAAAATTTCATTATAATCGGTTCAGTAGTTTGGCGTGAATGCGAGACAGACAGACAGACAGAAATACTTTCGAATTTATAATAATATAAGTATAGATTAGCTAACTAAGCTGTTTGCTGTATTGGGATTTGGGATAAGTAAGCCAATGTACATTTTTCGAATTTCAAAATTATGGAAAATTTTACAGTTCTGAAATTAGAACTCGACGATACTGCAAAAAAATGAACACTCGAGTGATGGACTTTCAGTCCTTTCCTATATTATGTATAGGTAGAGTTTCATTGCCGTCACTTTTCCCACAGTTTAATTTAAACTAAAAACACTGGGTTACGTAACGTATGTACAATAACATCATAAAAAGCAACATACTTTCAGTCCGGAGTTTTCATTGCAGTATTCCATATATCTTTGGCATAAACCTGCTGTCAGAGGTAATATAACTCTGAATGAACCATTGACTTAGAACTTAGGTCATGGTAAATCAATCGAATTATTGAAAGTCACCCGTCCCATCGCTTGCTTAGTTCTACAAAACTCGCGTCTTGCCCCAACGAACGTGCAATGTATATCGCATATCACGTTAAAAATTGTTTTACCTCTCCTAACACCTTAGTACTATCAACATAAGGGTCAATTTCGTAGAATAACTGCAAAACAGCGGTTTGTTCGTATATTCACACCACAGAATTCACACCATTTACTCGGCTGTGTAATGGCGCGTGAAGATGCTCTGTCCCTCTCACACCTCGTGCGTGCGAAAGAGGCGGTAGTAATTAGTAAAGTTCCGTGGAAGTATAAGATCGATGTCTCTTGAACGTCAACAAATCAAGGATAATAATTAGGTTGTTGATACGAGAGGTTCAGAAAGAATCAGAACATTAACCCTTAATCATCATCGTCAATAATTCATCAGTATCAACATTATGCCATTTTAATCCAACATTAACATTTAATACAGCTTCGATACGATTTTAATGCAGCTTTGGTTTTTTTTATAAGCCTATACTGCCCCACTGCTGGGCAAAGGCCTCCCCCAGAGTCTTCCATTTTTCTCGATCCTACGCCACCGTTGGCCAGCCTGGCTGGTATCAGGTATGCCTTGGTTAAATACAAAATCTTTTCTGTCTTCCTGATGATGGGTCAAAATCTCCAAAACTCTGTAGTTGACGTATTTTGTTGTTTGTGAATACTGATTACAGCAATCCAACAGGCGATTGACAGCAGGTATTGTATGTACTCTAGCCTGCCGCTTTGCTGTCGCAAGATAAACAATCAGCCAGTCGGACTATATCGATGATCGAAGTCAGTTCTTTCCGAAACCTCAGAAAATTTCAACGCGTTCATAACACTAAATTACCAGGCTTACAGAACCTCCTAGGAGTAAGTTTAAAGCGGTACAGTAAGAGCAGTCTCAAACGATTTAATAACCCCTTCAAAACAGGGGTGAGTTTCTAGGAAACTTAACGTTGTAACAAGATAAGCTAAGTTAATGCAATCTATATAGCGCTCTGCGCTTTATATAGGACATGCCTGAGCTAGAGCCTAGAATATTAATTTTTGTATGCTTTCAACAGCTCTGTTTCATTAAAAAACTCGGTTTTTAGTACGTTTCGTAAAAAATGTCTACTTCCGAAAGGTACTGAAAAACCGTTCATTTTTGTGGATAAGAACTATTCTTTATCTTTTTCCAATACTCTATAGTCTAGAGTAGTCTAGAATCTAGTCTATAGTACCTATATCCCATACCAAATTTCATCCAAATCAGTTCAGCGCTTAAAACATAAAATACTAACAGCACAGACAGAGTTAAAGACACACTTTCGCGATGGACAACTTAATTAATATCGAAAAAAAAGCATAATAATATATTTATTAGTCATCACAATCATATCATAACCAAAACAGCAGTTTCAAAAGTCATTTAAAAAAAAACACAGCAACCAAAACAACACCGAGCGCAAAAAAAAAGTGAAAAATTGGAAATGCATCCGAGTGAAATGAAACCCCTACACTGAGGGTTTCACTCGCAGGGGTTGTAAGTACGCGACACTCGCACTACCCCACACATTGCAATTATATCACATGTGATTTCATTTTTGAGACTGAGGATAGAGAGAATTAATGATGGGGTGCCAATTAAATCTTTTTAGGATGTGGATTGGGTAAAATTTTTGGAATAAAAACTTCTTTAGGCGCGGTGGTCAATTTTTTCACGGGGCGAAATAAAAATTTTTGATTATTTCTTTAATAGGATATTGCTTGCGCATAATTTATGAATATAAAACTTCTTGAAATGAAGTGCGTAATAATTGTGTAATGTTAAAATCTTTGAAACTCATAATTCATAGTGTTTGAGGTAGAGCGGAGAGGTCCGCATGTTTACCACTGCTTTTTGTTAGTAATAGTCTTTTTAGGGTTCCGTAGCCAAAATGGCAAAAAAGGAACCCTTATAGATTCGTCATGTCTGTCTGTCTGTCTGTCTGTCTGTCTGTCTGTCTGTCTGTCCGTCCGTCCGTATGTCACAGCCACTTTTCTCCGAAACTATTAGAGCTATACTATTGAAACTTGGTAAGTAGATGTAATTTGTGAACCGCATTAAGATTTTGATGCAAAAATGGCAAAAATATTAAAAATTTTAGGGGTCCCCATAGGTACAACTGAAACAAAAAAATTTTTTTTTCATCTAACCTATGCGTGTGGGGTATCTATGAATAGGTCTCCAAAAATCATATTGAGGTTTCTCATATCATTTTTTTCTAACCTGAATAGTTTGCGAGAGAGACTCTTCTAAAGTGGAAAAATGTGTGTCCCCCCCCTCTAATTTCTAAAGGAGAGGCATGATAATTCTAAAAAAAATATATGATGTAGATTACTATAAAAACTACCAACGAAAATTGGTTTGAACGAGATCTAGCCAGTAGTTTTCTTTATACGTCATAAATAGTAAAGTACAACTGAAACAAAAAATTTTTTTTTTCATCTAACCTATGCGTGTGGGGTATCTATGGATAGGTCTCCAAAAATCATATTGAGGTTTCTCATATCATTTTTTTCTAACCTGAATAGTTTGCGAGAGAGACTCTTCCAAAGTGGAAAAATGTGTGTCCCCCCCCTCTAATTTCTAAAGTAGAGGCATGATAATTCTAAAAAAAATATATGATGTAGATTACTATAAAAACTACCAACGAAAATTGGTTTGAACGAGATCTAGCCAGTAGTTTTTTTTATACGTCATAAATAGTAAACCTTAATCTAAATTTCATTAAATCGACTGAAATATAAAAATAAATCAAAACTATTTTAATTTCATAAAAATAAACCTTATTGCTGCTGCGGAACCCTCCATGGGCGAGTCCAACTCGCACTTGGCCGCTTTTTAATATTCTTATGTTTTAAAACCGCTAATTTGTATAGACTATAGAATTTATGATATTTTAAACTTAAGTAGACATTAAACTTCTTGCTCCATAAAAAATCTAGTACATTATAAAAACTCCATTTCACTTTAAAAACTCGTGTTTATCGTTAATATCGCTTTAAGTATAAAACATTAAAGCCGCTTGGCTGTTTAACGACCATCAAAAATATCTGCACTTAGTTGCCCGAGCTTTTTCAAGCGTTCACGGAAGCTCACGAACTTTTCCGAGTAATGCCGAGCTTTTCCAAGCATCCGCGAAAGATTTTGAGCAAAGACGAACATAATATCTGAGCATTTCCGAGCGTTACTGAACAATAATTAACGGCCGCATTCATCTAACTATTACCTAACTTTAATTTAATTTAATTTTGACATACCTTTTCCCACATTTTTTTCACATTTTTAGTCAAACTCTTCATTAAATTAAATTAATCATTAAAAATCCTCGAGTGCGGCCGTAAGAATGCAACTCTCAAAGTTTGCAGTAAAAGGTCGAGAATAACCGAACGCCAGCATTCCCAAATCAAACCGAATGCTCGCAAGCATTCGCGAGCATTGTCGAACATCCACAAGCATTCATAAACTTTGCCGAACCTTTCGAACCATTCCCGAGCATAGCAGAACATTGCCGTACATTTCCGAACCCTCCCGACCGTCCCAGATGAAAATTCGGCGGTTAATGAGAGTTCGGCTCATTAAGCCGGGTTTTAGGACCGGTCATTACACGCGCTTGTAACCTTACGAAGTACCTCTATGCCGATGTCATAAGGCTCATTTTCGCACACTCCGAGATAGTATAACTCTGAACAGGGATGCCACTACGATTATCCCTGAACAGAATTTGCATCGGAACTGACATCTATTACCTATTCCTTTGTCGTTTAGTGCCTAAATGTCAAAATCAATGGTGGCATTGGTGGCACAACAGGCCCCTAGTGATTTTCAAATAAATAAGAAACCTACTGACTTTAAATGATATTACTTACGACATCAAAAAGATGCAGGACATTAAATACAATGTTTTGTTTTTGTCTTATAGGTTAGCAAATTGCATGACCGATTGACACTGCATAACCGTAAGTATAATAAGTATATTATATAATATGCAATGTGGTTATTTTTATGTACAATGTACTTACCATCGAGGAAACTGAATCTAGATTCTAGGCAGTTGACGGACCTACGTGATTTGGTCGACTTATGTCAAATGTTAGCTGTGATCGGTATGATGGGCAATGGGTTTGAATTAACGCGACCAAATTTTTACCCTACTCAGAGACAGTTAATTATGATTAAGTTTCAATTTAATAAAGAGTTTGACAGATTTTGTATGGGGCTTATGTCAAAATTTTGAACTAATTACATTTAAGTGATTAATATTCAACTCCGAGTGCGGCAGTAAATCCGCCATCTGCCTAGGAATCAACTTCCCTGATAATTGATAGTACATATTAATATTGTGATTTTCCAAAGCTTTATTTCGCACTAGCGGCTTTGAGCAGTAATTTTTTTTTTATAAAATAAGGGGGCAAGCGAGCAAACGGGTCACCTGATGGTAAGCAACTACCGTCGCCCATGGACACTTGCAACATCAGAAAAGCTGCAGGTGCGTTGTCGGCCTTTTAAGAGGGAATACGTTCCCTTCTTGAAGGTTTGCAGGTCGTATCTGGGTCCGGAAATACTGCTGGTGACAGTTCGTTCCAGAGTTTTACAGTGCGCGGCAGAAAGTTACGCGAAAAACGCACGGTGGAAGACTTTATAAAAGTAGAAGAATTTATATAAAGGTAGAAGAATTTATAAAACACACATAATACTAATATATTATCCAAATAACTACATTTCCTATATCTGTTTACATTTCCCATACATTGTACAACAATTTCTCAATTTATAGCCTCTAACATTAGCATAATAAGCGAAAATCAGCATCGAAATAGGCGGAGGTGTGGGGAATATCTATTTCGGGTACATGGCGCGGAAAACCGGCTCTCATTACAGAATCCGGATAAAAAAACCGGATAAAATTTACCAAGTTCAGATTCTTCGCAAGAGAGAAGAAAGTTTTATCGCTAAATAAATTAGCAGTTCGGGTTTAGAGCTATAGCGAATGGTTTTAATCGGAAATTCACTCAAACTATGCTGAAATACATATTTGGTCGCGATAAGTTTGTGCAATTTTTATTTGCTGAAATTTTTGATCTAAGGTTTGTAGAAGTTTTGCTATGTACTATCAGAGAAGTTGATTACTAAGCAGTTGCTGTCAACTGCTTAGGAATCAACTGTATCTGTATCACTGGGTCTGTAGTCTGTACCAACGTCATTTGGTCGGATCAGATCATGTCAATTCAATGATCGGTCGGCTGGGTTTGACGCGACCAAACTACGTAGGTCCCCCATCTGCCTAGGCCTGCCTGTCTCTGATAGTACCTTCACATAGACTGCTTATCTCTATACTGCCTCATGATTATTACGCGTAAACCGTATATTTTTTAGATCTAACTATGTCTCATATCTACTACCTATCACAGATATATATATATATACCTATTCCATTTTATCAAAATTGATCTAACATTTAAGCGTGAAGCTTTAACTTTCCTAAGTTATAAGGATGAAAGTATTTGTATTTGATTAAAATAATTGCTTGATTATTTTAATAATTCAACATTAATTTATGCATCAAATATATACATATATGCAAAGCCAGATTTATTTAATTCATAAAAACAAACATCGCGAATGCAATTACAGACCCCAGTAAATTTCGACCTTATGACCAAGGTAATTAGGGTTAGCCGATTCATTAACGCTAACGAACTCCAATCAGGTGGTTCCGTAGCTACACGGTTCGGGCGGGCTCGTGCTAACTGATAAATGGTTCTGTAGTTGCGAATGCTAGCGAATTTCCCGGGTTCTATTCTAGTCTGCTATTTAGTTATGTATGTGATATTTGTCTTAAACTAGACTGGGTTTTCTGCAGTAACCAAAATCCTGGGGGGGGGGAGGGGTTAGTAGTAGTACTTAGTAGTAACTTTCAAAGAAACAATTCACAAAAATAAACATTGGCATAGTAAAAACAATCCCGCTAATATTGTAGTACTAAGGCGGTTCGGGTAAGAAAAAATATTTTAGCTATATCTTAGAGTCCTGGAAAACCGCACATTTTTAGTTCGTTCTTTCTTATATCATAAAAAAACTTAGCTAAATATTTTTATTAAATAAAACGATTAATATTTGCGTTTTAACCTTTCTCATTACACAGTTTCAAAACATTACCCAAACGTCTGTTACTCTAATATCCAATTAAAAATAACAGTTTAGTATAAAGTAATTACAAGTTAAAACAGTTTGTGAGTGTGCTTAACCAGTTAATACTTCTTATCAGCAGGCACCGATCCTGAAAGTTTTATCGGGGGTGAATATTGTTTCGACTTCCGATTAAGCGTTTAAACGTCCTCGGTTAAACTAACTAAAGTTTAACGCCGGTATGTTACGTTGCGTAGCGCGACGTAGCTGCTACGAAAATATTCTTATACATTTTAAAATTAGGTAATATCAGAAATTCATTTAGCGAATTGAGGCCGTACATTTTGCGCTACAAAAATATCTTCGTCCTCTCACGGGACTTATTTTCATAGCAATTGTCATCATCGGTTCAGCGGTTTCATCTTCATGGCATGTTAACAGATCTACAGTCTGATCACTCTAAAATGCAAAAATAGTTCAGCCGATAGATAGGTCTTTAAGTTTTGAGCGGCCTGTACTCGTGTCGTAACATAAGACGATATTCTTGGAAGGAAAACACGCATGAGGCTTACACGATTCTTAGCGATACACGACACTGTGAAGCACTATCGCTAACACCTAACAGCTCCAGTACAACGCTTAACAACTAGCTTAGATAACTACTTTATACGGTTTTCTTTAACTTATAATACCTTTAAAATTGTCGTAGTCATTCTACTAGATATTGTCGACAACTTAGGAGAAATAATTCTTTCATACATATTTTTTGGGTACTTATCTCGGACCGTTTTTGCAGCGCACGCAACAGAAGCTCTCAAAGATGAATAATTTTCCCCACTTTTTCCACATTTTCAGCTGTTTCTTCGCTCGACTACAAGTCACAGCATGATGTTATATTATATATTATAGCCTATAGCCTTCCTCGATAAATGGGTTATCTAAAACTGAAATAATTTTACAAATCGGATCAGTAGTTCTTGAGATTAGCGCGTTCAAAAAATTCAGAATAATTGTAATATTAGTAGTAAGACACGACAAACTACTGAGCTACGAGGGCATATTTTGCCTAGCTAGGCATTAAGTGGATAACACATAATGTGGGGCGCTTTATTCAGCGTAACGATGAGCGAGCACAGCCAGCTAATTGGATATGAGCCCGCACAAGTGCATATCAATTATACCACTTAAACTACTGTTTTCGATATCACTAATCAGGAGGCCTATTACGAAAGCATTTTGAGACTCAAACGATCGAATCAGAACGCCGCGTCCTACTCTCAACGTCATTTCACGTTTGTTACAGTAGGATGCGGCATTGCGATTCGATCGTTTGAGTCTCAAAACGGTTTTGTGGTACGGCCCCAGGAGCGTAGCTATCGCCGTACCGCCCCGGGCCATAGGGGCCCCCAACGTTCGTTATTTACTCTTCCTATGAACAAAAATGCGCCATTTTTTTCAGCACTGCCAGCACCCTGGGCGTCGAAAAAATCTCGCCCAGGGCGCTGGTAAGTGGTAATGCTAAAACCGGCACTGCCTATGAGGGTATAGGGCCCAAATACACGGGGCCCCACCAAGGCACGCCACTCTTCTGTCTCTAATACAGAGAGAAGTCAGCACGCGAGCTCGAGGAATCCATTAAGTTGGAAGTAACTTTGTTCGCGATTAAAGACAATTTGTCAATCGCGATCAAAAACATCCTATATTCCTTCCTAAGACTCTTATTACCTTACATTTATCCGTGGGAGAGCCATGCTTCGGCACGAATGGGCCGGCTCGACCGGAGAAATACCACGGGCTAACAGAAAACCGGCGTGAAACAGCGCTTGCGCTGTGTTTAGCCGAGTGAGTGAGCTTACCGGAGGCCCAATCTCCTACCATTTTCCCTTTCCTACCCTCCCTTATTTCCTTCCCTACCTTCCCCTATTCCGTTCCCTATCCTCTCCTACCCTATTCCCTCATAAAAGGCCGGCAACGCACCTGCAGCCCTTCTGATGCTACGAGTGTCCATGGGCGGCGGAAGTTGCTTTCCATCAGGTGACCCGTTTGCTCGTTTGCCCCCTTTTTTGATAAAAAAAAACATGCCCATCAAAATCCCTTCGGCAAATAGTAGAAATAGTACAGACAGTCTGATATATTATTCTATCTCAGAGGGGATGTCTTAAATATTCGAGCGAGAAATTAGAGGCTGTAACATCAATATTTGACGAGGATTTATTTCATCTCGTCTACATCTCAATATACATACATCTCAGTGTACAAAATAACGTCCTAAACGTGGAAATTCTCGGAAAATCATAGGACAAACAAAAACCGTAGAAAACCCATCTTCCATTCCCATGCGTAAATCCTGTAAATCAAATGCATATAATCGACCCTTTATTAATATTTGCCGTGCGGATTTGGGCGCTCATTATTGCGCGAATAGCCATTGATGCGTTTGCGTGCGGATTATACTTTCAAAATGATTTTACCTTTGGCGTTCACGAAAATATATTTTATATCGTGGGTATAAAGGTCATTTGTAAAACAACTAAACGTGCAAAATTGCGTTCCTATTTAATTTACCTCTCTATAATAATGAACCGTATGTAGTCGGCATAAAGGTCATTGGTGTGGTTGCGATGCGATTGTAATCTCACACTTTACTGCCGTGAAACCGCAACGAAATTGGACATTCGGCCGTCGATCAGCGCCTTTAAATTGGATTTACGCGCCAAAATGTCACTTTGACCCAATATTTTTGGCGCCAAATGAGGTGCACTTTATTAAAATTCCTGGTGTGTTTATGTTTATTGCATACAGTTTTAGGTAATTTTGAATAACATCAAAATGATACTAGCTGTCCCGGCAAACGTTGTTTTGCCATTTAAAGTATTTCTACTTCATCAGTTGATATTGATACAAAATCTTTTGTCCCCTAATAGGGGTGGGGGGGGGGATTTTATCAACAGATGTTAAGTTGGAAAACACAGTTAATAATATGAAATCCAAGAAAAAAGTTTGTACAAAATCTGACCCCTTCTTTGGTCCCCTTAAAGGGGTGGAAGGCGAGATTTTTATACACCAGATGTTAAGTTAGATGAAGACAAATATATCTGCGAAAACCGTATGCAAATCGGATCAGCAGTTTTCGTGTTAAAGAAAAAAGTTTGATACAAAATCTGACCCCTCTTTTGCCCCCTTAGAGGGGTGGGGGGAATTTTTTTTATACACCAGATGTTAAGTTGGAAGAAGACAAATATATCTGCGAAATATTTTGATTGAAGGAATTTGCATCTAGACGGGAGGCTGATTGGTACTGTAGTGTGTGTTATTATTCTCGGTAATCGAGTCTTGTAGATTCAGCGGTATTTGTGGCACGGCGATGTGGCTCCTGCGAGAGTCAGTCGTCTGCCCATCGCCTACCTAAGTTAACGTGTAATAAAGTGATTCAGCACATGCAGTATTTAATTTGAAGACCCCAGCCTCTGTACACTAAACTGGTGACCCCGACGAAGAACTCTCGAAGAAAGTTTGTAGTGAAGGGAATCGGCGTAATTAGTGATATTGGCTGTGGGGTAAGTTTTGTTCGAGATCAAATTCCACGCGGCGACAGGAAGTTAGCGTGACGCAATAGAAGAGCGCGCGTGGCACGTGGCGAGTACAGCGGCAGGCGGCTCATCAGCTCATCGGCTATTGACTCATCGGCTCAATCAAAGAAGAGAAATGAATAAAGCAGCAGCATCAGACACGGAGATCAAGGAAGAGGCGCCAGGCGCGGCGTTGGCATCGATAAGCGTGTCCACCAAGCTACCAGAATTTTGGGCAGACTTGCCAAGGTTATGGTTCGCACAGTTTGAGTCTGTAATGGCCCCACAGAAGCAGGGTGAAGAGACCAAATTCAACCTGGTCATATCGAAACTCGGAAAAGAGGCCATTCAGCAGGTCAGCGACCTCGTGATGTCACCACCCGCCCAGGACAAGTATACGGCGCTTAAGGAGAGACTGCTGCAAGTTTATGAAGAGAGTGCCGAAAGACAAATGCAAAAGTTGGTGTCGGAGCTGGAGTTGGGTTCGCAAAGACCCTCCCAGTTTTTAAGGCGCATGAAGGATTTGGGTCGCAGCGCACAGATTGCGGACAACACACTCAAGAGCCTGTGGTTGTCGAAAATGCCGTCATCAGTGCGAGCAGTCATGGCGGTGTGTGAAGATCAGTCTCTGGACAAGCTGGCGGCCATGGCAGACAAGATTACCGAATACACCAACGTCGGGGATGTGGCAGCCGTGTCATGCAAGAAGGAAACAGATGAGCAGCCGGACGAGAAGATGAGCAGATTGGAGATGGAGGTTGCAGCGCTCCGCGCCGAACTGAGGGGTCGCGGGCGCTCTAGGAGCAACGACAGACGGACCGACTTCAGGAGAAGATCGACATCGCGGCCGAGAAGAGCACCTGGGGACCCGGACTGGCTGTGCCGTTTTCACTTTCGGTACAGATCGAGAGCTAGCCGCTGCGAGCAACCCTGCGCGTGGCGAGCCAAGCAGTCGGGAAACTAGACGGAGTACATGCGGGCGCGGTGGACGGATGTACTCAAGGTCAGGTAACCAAAAGCCATCGTTTATTGATTAGAGATAATTTAACAAAATATAGTTTTTTGATCGATACAGGCGCTAACATTTCCGTCATTCCAAAGTGGTGTGTTAGAAAGCCTATCGAAAAAGTCGATCTAAAGTTGTATGCTGCAAATGACAGCGAAATTAAATGTTATGGAATATGTAATTTAGAGTTATCGTTAGGCCTAAGACGGTCATTTAAATGGCCTTTTGTCGTATGTGATGTAAAACAGCCGATAATAGGTGCCGATTTTTTGAAGAATTTTAAATTAAATGTAGATTTGTATAATAATAAGTTAATCGATTCAGTTACCAGTTTAAATGTCTGTGGAATTAAAAGTACACATTTTGTCGGCACTATTAAAAGTATAAATAGCAACCATCCTTACGCGGATTTACTGGAACAATTTCAGGACATCACGCGCCCGCCAGCCTTCAAGGATGTCCCAGAGCATTCCGTGTATCATCACATCGAGACTACCGGACCACCTGTCCACGCGCGTGCCAGGAGGTTACCGGCCGACAGGTACGATAGGGTTAAAAAAGAATTTCAGTTGATGCAAGAGCTAGGCATAATATGTAGACCTTCAAATAGTGAGTGGGCCAGTCCTTTACATATTGTACCTAAAAAGGATGGTGGTATCCGACCATGCGGGGACTATAGGATGTTAAACGCAATTACAAAGCCAGATCGTTATCCGATACCTAGAGTACAAGATTTTACGTATGGGTTACATAATAAGAAATTTTTTTCAAAGTTAGATATTTGTAGAGCCTATCATTTTATAGGTATTAATCCAGATGACATTAAAAAAACAGCCATTATTACGCCATTTGGGCTTTTTGAATTTCCAAGAATGACGTTTGGCCTGCGTAACGCGGCACAAACATTTCAAAGATACAGTTTTATCAGACATAGAACAATTGAATTATGGCAGCGACTGTACAGGGGGCAAAGGTCAGTCAGTCGTGTTCGGGTACATAGATGACGTCATCATAGGATCGGATAACCCCGATATACATAGAGAACATTTACGATTAATATTTGAAAGGTTGAGTAAATATAAAATGTCTATTAATTTAAGTAAATGTGTTTTTGGACAGTCCTCTATAGAATTTTTAGGCTATTTAGTTTCAGAAAAAGGTATAAGTCCGATGCCGGAAAAAGTTAAAGCTATCGAGTCATATCCGAAACCGGAGACAGTAGAACAATTACGTAGATTTTTGGGCATGTTAAATTTCTACAGAAATCATATTCCTAACGCTGCTCGAGTTCAGGGAGTTTTAGATAGGTATTTACACGGGGCTAAAAAACGAGATAAGACGCGTATAGATTGGACAGACGAGGCGAATAGTGCATTTGAAGTGTGTAAAGAAAATTTAAAAAATGCCGTCACTATTTCGCATCCAATATCGAGTGCCAAATTAGGGTTAATGACTGACGCGTCAGATTTTAGTATAGGGGCAGTGCTAAATCAGTGGGAAGGAAATTCTTGGAAATCGTTAGGATATTTTTCAAAAAGATTATCAGAACCGCAAAAGAAGTACTCCACGTATGACAAGGAGCTTTTAGCGATTTATTCGGCAATAGTTTACTTTAGGGATTTAATCGAAGGTAGAAATTTAACAGTTTATACAGACCATAAACCTCTCACTTTTGCTTTAAGTAAATTAAGTTCTAATAAAGAGTTACCTAGGCGAGCGCGTCAATTGTTGTATATTAGCGATTTCACAAGCGACATACAACATATTCAAGGCACTGAAAATCAGGTGGCCGACGCTTTATCGAGAATTGAGAGTATCATATGTCCTAGTTCGAGTGAATACGTGGAGGTTGCGAGAGCACAGGCGACAGACGCTGAGCTCGCGGATTTAATGAAAACAAATGATAAATTGCAATGGAAACAGTTAGCGCTCGATAATAATGACGATATTAAAATATATTGTGAAATATCAGCTCAGAATATTAGGCCGTATATACCAGCACAGTTTAGGAAAAGTATTTTTCATAAAATTCATGACGTTTCTCATCCCGGAGTTAGAGCATCGCGTGCGTTAGTTAGTAAAAAAGTTTTTTGGCCAGGCATGAATAAGGACGTAGGGACCTGGGCCAAGACGTGCGTTAGGTGTCAGAGAAGTAAGGTTATTAGGCACACAGTTTCAAAACTTAGCGATTTTAACCATAGCGAGCGTTTTGAACATTTGCACGTGGATCTGATAGGACCTTTACCGGAAACCGAGCACGGTTTCCGTTATTGTGTCACTATGATCGATAGATTAACGCGGTGGCCTGAGATTTGCCCTGTAAAGGACATGACTGCGGAGTCGGTAGCTAGAGCAGTTTATGAAGGATGGATTTGTCGTTTCGGTTGTCCTAAAGTTATTACCACAGATCAAGGTAGACAGTTTGAAAGCGAATTATTCACAGATTTAATGAAATTATTAGGTATTCAAAAAACGAGAACTACCCCGTACCACCCACAGAGTAATGGTAAGATAGAAAGGTGGCATAGGTCTTTAAAGTCGGCTCTGGTGGCTAGATTGAATAATAATCTATCATGGTTAGTAGAACTACCTACGGTCATGTTAGGATTGAGAGCAGCTTGTCAAGCGGACACTGATAATATCAGCGCGGCGGAATTTGCTCTGGGTCATTGTTTAAGGTTACCGGGAGAATTTTGTTCGGATGAAAGTACGAAAATTGATAATCCACATTCATTTAAGTATAAGTAATTTAAGACACACTTTGAACAAAATTAAGCCCATAAAAAGGACATGTAAAAATAGTAATAGTACTTTTGTGCATGCTGATCTAAATTCCTGTTCACATGTTTTTTTAAGAGTGGACGCGGTACGGAGACCGCTAACGCCTCCGTACAGCGGACCATATAAAGTTTTAGAAAGAAATAGTAAAGTTTTTAAAATGTTAATTGATAATAGAGAATGTAATGTGTCGATTGATAGACTTAAGCCCGCGTATATTTTAGAAGAAAATGAAGTTAGACATGACAGTAGATTAGATCAGCATAGTGAGGCTAATGTGTATACGCCTTTACAGAAATCACGTAGTGGCAGAAAAATTAAAAGACCTGTAAGATTTTTGGACTGTAACTAGGTTAATGGTGCATTGGCATTTTGTTAGCAAGTAGGTACGCGAAGGTTGCGTAATGTCATCTCAGCACATATTAATGTTATAAGTAATAGTTAGGAATATTTGTATTCATTGTATTTCAAATCTCAGCTCAACAAGTTAATTATATATACTATTAATATATAAATTTGATTGTCGGCTCATTTACAAAGTTTAAAGTTATCAGCATCAAACATTATTTAACAAAATGGGAAAAACATATTCGATTGAAAAGAAAGATGAAGAAATTGTTATCGCTCAAAACGGAGCGAATCACGCCACAGCATCTAATACTAATTTTAAATTGGAAGTGTTGAGCATCACGGTGACGGTTATGGCAGTCATCCTTTTTGTGTTTTGTGCTATTTTAATATACAATGCTTGTGTTGTACGTGCAAGGAAAATGTTAAGGAAGGAATTAAATTGTAGTCAAGGTACAGATTTAAGTGTTTTGTCACAGCATAAACTCCCAAATGTTAATGTTTGCTAAATTATTTTTTTTTTTTGTTTGTTGTTATTTGTCAATTATGTAAATCATTTTTTTTAGAAGGGGGTGTATGTAGTGTGTGTTATTATTCTCGGTAATCGAGTCTTGTAGATTCAGCGGTATTTGTGGCACGGCGATGTGGCTCCTGCGAGAGTCAGTCGTCTGCCCATCGCCTACCTAAGTTAACGTGTAATAAAGTGATTCAGCACATGCAGTATTTAATTTGAAGACCCCAGCCTCTGTACACTAAAGTACATTGTACGATTTGTACGTCTAAGTTACTTTCATACAATCATAGATTTCGAATCATTGTAGTCATTAGCTACAACTTTACTCGGCACTACTCAGCTATTATAGCGTTAGATCCATACTTATTAATGCTAAAGTGTGTCCTGTCTGTCTGTCACTTCTTCACGCCTAAACAGCTAAACCGATTTCGCTGAAATTTGGTATGGAGGTACTAATAGTCCCGGAATAGGACATAGGCTACTTTTGATCCTGGAAATATGCACGGTTCCCGCGAGATAAACGAATTTCGGCGTAACGGAGTTACGGGTGTTATATTTGTACATAATGAAATTGTGTCGTGAATCGCAGGTACCTGTCGACACGAATAAGATTAAATTGGATCAAGACATCTATTCATTGGCGAAATCCATTGTAATGACAATCGTTGTAATACAATCAGCCGAACATTTAGTACATTATCCGAAATTCCGCGTATCCGAAATTAATTGAACGTATCCGAAATGATTAATAATGTAGGTCGGAAGTCACAGGTACCTTCTATGGGCTCATTGACGCCAACACAAACGCCAACTACTGAATAGGCAATGTACGGATAGCAAATACATTAATTAATGCAAATAATTTCGATCATATATTGTTTGAATACACTAATTTATGGATTTATATTATACACTGTTTCATTGATAAGAATAAGAACAGATTTATTTTTAGCATCACACAATACATCATAATATAAACTGGCAGTGATACAGGGACTATAAAATTAAAATCAAATTACTGACGCCAAAAATTGGCCCCAGTTCAGCAAACGCAGCAAGCACGCCCGCTGCACTGATATTCTGCAGAGGCCAATGAGTGGCTTCACAACGCTACTAAACTAAACACATGACTGTTTAGTTTAGTAGCGTTGTGCTACTAAACTAAACACATTGATGTGTAACATCTTTGTGGTAGATATTTTGTTTCAAGAAATGTGAACCGAAATGAAGATTTGTTCCAACCTCAGAATACAGAACATTCCAACAAACGGTCCCTGCATTATTGATACGTCCAAATATATAGCTTCAGCTATGACTATACCATATTATATAAAAAACCTTTTGTAATTGATGTGGTTTACATTATATTACTTATTATATTTTAATCCCCAGCGGCAGAAGGCTGCCGCATAACAAAAAATTGAGAATTTTATGTATACAGGAACTTGTAACTGCATTCTGGCTTATCCTCTGTCACATAACGCTAAGGAGATTTATGAGATGGTTAAGATAACGCTTGACAGACGTGCGATAGATTAATGATTTGATATATTGATTTGATTTGATTATGTAATCGATGTTCTAATGGAGCGACATAGTCAATGTTGACTAAGCTCCTTAAATAAAGAAAAAAAAATAATAACAATTGAAAATCTATTGTGTATACTGTATGCGATACCCACGATGGAAGTGCTAATAAATTCTTTATATTATTATGCAAAACAGTTTAGCTTTAAGTTTACATAACTCGAACAAAATTTTGTAAAGCCAACAAATCCTAGCTTACAGGCTGCAACAGCAACCAAATTCTTTAATGATAACAACTGACACGAAAACAACTGTCGCCTTTATATTTTGCTGACCGTCCCCCCTCCCCGTTACCCTGGGGGGGGGAGGAGGGGATAACGCGGCGATAATCCCGGATCCCGGCGCACGCGAATTGATTCGATAGGCCACTTGTAAGCCCGCGATTTGGGAACAACGCATTTGGGAACAGCCCGCACGTGATACAAATACTCCTTCGCCACTGGTAAAACAGAGTTTAGTTTTTTGATCGAGGCGTTTAGTGGCTATGAAATTATTACTAATATTATAAATGAGAAATTGTGTCTGCCTGGTACCTCTTAATTCGATAGGCCGGTTGTAAACCCGCGATTTGGGAACACGTGACACAAATACTCCTTCGCCGCGCGGGGGATTCTGCCACTGGCAGAACAAGACTTAGTATTTTCCCGACGCGTTTATAGGCGCAATGAATTTTCACATAAAGGCCCAAAAGCAGGACAACGTATCCGAAATGAATACATACATCTACGGAATGGCATGTAACATTTTATGCAGGAAACCCAATATCCAATGGGCATAAATATCCAAAAAACATAAAGATTCAGTTAGGACGTTAGAGGAGAGTGGTCGCTTATCCTTATCCGGCAGTATCGTAAAATTTTAGCTCGTCCCATTGACGAAACGCACATGAATGAAATTTATTCCCCGTAATACCACTGACCCGTTGCATCACAAACAAAGACGCGACATTTCGGAGCGTTAGACGGCGGCCATAAAACTTTATTTACGGCGTGGGGTATGAATGGGCCCTTTTTATTATGTTAATTCTGTGCGGCCGGGGCCTAATTTACGAGCAGGCGGTGACAGAAGGCCCCGGGCTCCGCTCGGCGAGGACGAATTTATTGGTGGCTGCGCTTTACGTTTCTTTAAATCTCCCCCTTTGTGCTGCACGCCTGGTATTTTAGAGTTTTGACTGACGAATTTATCGCCGCTTCAAGACTTCGTTGCACCAGATGTGCCACCGGTAGCTGTAAAATTAGCATTCAACTTTGCAAACATGGAGATTGCAGACACGATTAAAACGCGGTGCAATTTCAATTAGCAACATAAATTTCCTCCAACAATAGAAAAACCTTCCATATACAACAATAGATATTAATAATTATTATTTGCAACAATAGTAAATGGGCATCGATTCCAACGAATCCTACAATAGATTTGACAGTCACAATTCACGCATTCAGGAATTCACATTTCACCCCAGATAACGTGCAGTGGGGGGAGGGGTGGGGTACCGAATGACCCCACAATGGCCGCCGAAGTGGCGCGATAAGCGCTTTGTCCCGTAATATACGGTTCAATGTTATTTTACCTTCGAGTATGTGAGAGTGATCCTTGTATAATTGCCATAGAGGTGAACGCAGAGATATAATATAAATTTGAACGTGACGCACGAACCGATAACCCGAGTTACCGCACACACGGCTTCAGATAAAGAAAGAGAGTTGGCCAAGTGATGAATACAGGCAAGCGGTCAGACCTCAGACTCAGGAAAAATCTAGATGGACTTCTCCATCAGTGAACAGGCTGATGAATAATGTTACTTAGAAATTCTCGATCATATTTTGATTTCATACAGAAAAACTAGATCGAAATCGCCTCACCCTTTCACATACACAAAATTGCACAGACGCCAAACACTCAATCGAAATATTTTGTCAAGGGTAGAGACAAACGCTAGTAAATACAGTTTATTTTGGTATCAGCTTTAACACATAAGTACCTGATGAAGCATGGCTCTTCCAACATTTATCTGAATTATTCGTCCATTAATTATCTGCATCAATATTTAATGAATTCCAGGGAAAACACTTGACGGTAATACAAATAGTACGATTCATTACACTTTTCCGGAAATTATTTATTTTCATTTCATATTTCCCGTTTTAAATATGAAATACAAATACATACGTAAATGCAACGAAATAAATATTCGTTTACCATATTTCGCATCTATTTTCAAACATATACCTATTTGAAATTGAGTTTAATAATGCTATTAATCGTCAGAATGAAAAATTTATAATTTGAGGCCTTAAAACAAAGAATCTTTAAAATAAGTTTGTAAGTCCCAAAAATATAGTCACTATAAGCAGAGAATAGATAGTAATAGTACCTATAAGTAAGGTCTCTTAAAGGTTAACTTCGAGCAAACTTGAAAAGGAATACTTCGTGATATTTCTACGACACTCAAAAACATTTGAGTTTCAACACATTTCTACTTAACATAACCACATAATATATAATAGTACTCCGTAACATAACATATGACAACAAAACATGCGATTCCTGTTTTTTTATAAACCCATGTACTTTTCAAGGTTATAAACAATACAAAAATTAGACAACACAGAAGAAAGATCGGAGGCCGGAGCCAAGTCACCAAGGACGCATGATATATTCGGTTTCGGTTACGGACGCAAGTTATGGTATAACCGCTGCCAAGCGTCACGGGAGAAGTATGGAGCGTAACAGTTACAAACAGATTAACAGATAACAAGATACAGCACGTTTGGAGTTGTTTTACCTTGGAAAATGGATATAAGTCTTAGGTGAATTAACCGTATGGCATTTTTGATACGGGCCCCCTTAGGCTCGCTACGCCACTGCCTCTTTGTATGATCCATAGTCCTGTTATAATAAATTAAAATAACTGGACATGAACTAAATAATAGCGTTTTTAAAAATCAAAATCAATGGAAAACACGGAAGCTTAAGTGATAAAATATTGCATCGAATCTTACTCTTGTCCACTTTTTAAGTGGACTTATTCATATTATTACTGTGTTTTTCAACTTAACATTTTGGTGTATAACATTCCCCCCCACCCCTCTTAGGGGACAAAAGAGGGGGTAAGATATTATGTATCAACTGATGAAGTAGAAATACTTCAAAAGGCAAAACAATGTTTGCCGGGACAGCTAGTATTGTAAATAAATATATAATTATTCAATGAAGATATTGAAATAAAGGTACGGCATTTGCCCTTTGTAACAAATCGTTGACTAAGTAACTATGTACTAACATCATCAAATATGTCCCTAACTGCGGTCGTTAAAGATTTAACGATAGACAACAACTTTAACAAGATTAACAAAAAGCAAGTTGTCAACCCTATTTTCGCACCAGTAAGTTGTAACAAATCGTCTCCCTTCGTCCCTTAAGGGCCCAACTATCGAAGGGCTAGGATGTTTCAATATCGTAACTCGTTATCAAACTTAAGCGTTTAATTAAACCTATATTGATAACTATTAGCTATTTGTTACAGAGCTAATAGCATTTTATTTATATGGCTAGAATATTCGAGTACAGTTTTCTATTGATCAAAATATGTCGATACCTATATTTTCTTATGACATGACACGATAAGTTTAAGTATTTTTGTTAGGTTTTCTGTCTCAAAAATCGGGGTGGCTGGCATTATTTCTATCCAGCTGCATTAAAAAAGAAATACACAAAAACACGCCATAACACCCCAATTTTAAGTTCATTATGCCACCGCATTACGCACAAACCCGAAAAAAAAAACAAAATACCCGGAAAAAGTAATCTAAGGCATTCTTGTTTACGTGTACTTCGGGATCGCGACGCGGGCGGAATACTAAACGATCTTTGGATTTGAATTTTACACTTTTTCTATTCTGTCCAAACTGCAAATTTGATAACACTAATATTATAAAGGCAAAAGTTTGTGAGAAAAATAAACGTCGAGAATTAACACACATAATATACACAATGTTTATACATTCTTAACGTTTAAACGGCATTATTAGAAAATCTATGCTCTACTTCTTCAGTACTACAGATGGCCTCTACTAGTCTACTATACTACATAATATACTCTATGAGACATCTATATTCTATACAACCAACTTTTTATGATATCTCAAAACCAGTAACAACAAAATGACAAAA
The DNA here is from genome assembly GCA_905404155.3 of Plebejus argus. Taxonomy (NCBI): domain Eukaryota; kingdom Metazoa; phylum Arthropoda; class Insecta; order Lepidoptera; family Lycaenidae; genus Plebejus; species Plebejus argus. Next base: position 1,588,857 of record FR989941.1, on the reverse strand, counting down.
TTTTATCAAAATCGACATTTCACATTGGATTAGCTGGTTCTATGTTAGCGACTAACATTCCTATCGTATAGAGGCTTTATAAGTATCTCAAAACAATTAAAATGCAACAACAAAATGACAAAATTTCATTAAAATCGACATTTCACATTGGATTAGCTGGTTCTACATTAGCGATTAACATTCCTATCGTGTAAAGAGGAAGTCGCGTGCGGCAACTTGTTAGCCGACTGCCCTAACTATTCGGGGGTTCAAAGCAAATTATTAGGAAAACTTACTTGAGTACAAGCGATACACTCCGGAATCGATTACGGAATACTCGAGCGAAGTAATTTCGGTGGGGCAGAGGCGTAGCTAGTAACGGGGCCCCTGGCACCTTTTCGAATATAAAGATTAGATACATCCGAAGAAACCATTGAGCCTGCTCGCTTTAATAATATGGTAAAAGAAGAGTAATACTAACTTACTTTATGAAAATGTGTTTTATATTAGCATAAAGGTAAAAGAGTTATATCTTAATTTTATTTATAATTTGTAAAAATACAACGAACTCTTTGTCTGTAGAAGTCTTGCTTATTTGCTAAATTTCTTGTCAGTCTTTTTACGTGCAAAGACGACGATGGGAATCAAATTTTCCAACTGCGAAGATTTTATTCATTTTGTAAAAACTTGCTTGTTCCTCCCAAAAATTCAACTATGGGACATGGGTATGGGGCCCCCCTCTAGGTGTCGCTACGCCACTGCGAGTGACTTGCACATTGCGCGTCCATTTGCCAAATGAAATATTTTATTAACTTTCCCGACTCACCCCGGGCAATGGACAGCGACAAATTATAAACAATTCCGAAAGTCGTTCAACATATTTAACAATTTTAATCAACGGACTGTAAATTGTAATTTTGTATTGAAGCTAAAAGCTACTAAAAGGTTGAATAATCCGCTTAGTTTTTTGTAAAAATGTTAAATTCGAAATATTCTTAATTCAAAATTATTAACTCCTGTTTCGAAATTATTCACAAGTAATAAAAGGTTTTAAATTTTAACACATACGGTTTTTTGTCGCGGAGCACTTTTATCAATAAGTAATAGTTAAAAAAAACTAAAAACACGCTTTTTATATAAAGGGTTACAAACAAACAAACAAATATACAAATTGAAAAATGGAATAATTATATCAAATTAGTGTATTGTCATCGGTCCTCGATAAATCTACAAAGTTTGAACGAAATCTGGCCGTTTAAAGTGGGTCAAAATCGCGCCCAAAGAAGTCGGTTACAAACATGTTACAAACAAATATACAGGTGAAGCTAATAAAAAGCGTATAAAAAGCGCGAGGAATCTGCGATGAACAGCATTTGGATACCGAGCTTCATCTAAGGAAAGCTTCAATAAAAACATACTTTAAGCCGCCCAAAAAGATCAGCCAATGTTTACTATCAGTGAAATGCAACTTACCCCTTCAAGATGCAGGAATCTACAAACTCGACTGTGATTGTGGCCTCTCTTTATAATATAGACTAGAGCAAACCAAAAGGGCTATCAACACCCGTGTCAAGGAACACATTGCAGATGTCAAACACCGTAGGAACACCAAGTCTGCAATTTGTGAACACACACTGGATCAACCTCGCTCGCCATTACATAAGATTCGATAAGCCATAAGTACTGGCAAAAGAAGCAAGATATCGCCCAAAAATGATACGCATTACGCGAGGCCATAGAAATTAAAAAACACCCTAATTTCAACCGGGATTCGGGAAGATGGCTGGGTACTGCCATCTAGTTGGGATCCAGTGATGAACAAACTAAAGCACAAATCTAAGACACCTCGGCTTCAAGACGCTGTAAGTTCGTTCTGCGTAAATCAGAACGCAAACAAAAATTGATTAATCTTCGGGTAGTTGAAGAACTTCAATGAATTGGACGCCTGTCACCCGTAAACTTAAGAAATCATTATTCACAAGTGTTCTTAATTCAAACGGTTTTAAAAATAATTCAAAATGTAATCGCAATAACAACGAGTTCGAAATTTAAATTTGAATGTGAATCTCACGCTGGCTGTATTCTTTTCGAATGCACACGACCGTTACTCAATACTAATGCTGCGACAATAATTTCGACTTTTATACATTTCGGACCATTGAACAACGAGAGCGTTATTCAAATCGTTTTATGGAATTTTTGAATATGGTAATACAGTGCACGGTGCAATGTTTGGTTGGAGCGAAAAAAGAAAAAAAACTACTGCGAAGCGGTCTTGTATTTTTTGCGAGATAAGCCCAGCTGAAAGGCCGGTAATGCGGTTAGGAATAATGCGGGCTAAGCCGAGATAAAATATAAAAAATATAATTATTTCAGACAGCGGACGATAAAATGAAAACCTAAGTGGATAGGTAACATAAAAGATACGAGATACCCAGACAAAAGTTTCAATTAACTTAAAAGCAACTGGGTACAACTAGATTATAATATTAGTCGCAAAGGCAGTATTTTTTGTCATTTGCATTATGAATCAAATTATTATCGTAACGCGGGTGCTTGGAATAAATATCTATTTGAGGCAGCCTACCAAAAATACCTATAATATTGTGTATACAGACGTAATAGTTAAACAACGTTTTGGGCCTTGTTTGTGACGTTAGATACTCTTTTTATAGACGAGAACAAAACATTGTATGATTATAACGTCCTAGTTATAAAGATTAACGATTATCGGTATTATAAGTCTACCAGAATCTGATGGCAATTTTTGAAATTTCCTTGATCATTGGATACATTTTTATATCAGCTGTTTTCTTTTATTTTGTGTGTGATGTTTCACACACAAAATAAGCCGCTAAAGGAATAAAAAAGGATGAAAATGTTTTATTCCTATTACCCCGGTATTGCTAGAGTCAATTTATTTTCTCACTTTTTGCCGTCAGACTCTTAGATAGGTTTACCACCTATAAGTACTTGTACTAATATGTATTCGGTGGTATTAGTAAATATTAAGTAAGTGATTACTGATTATTTATTACGGAACTCTACGTGCACGAATCTGACTTGTACCAGGCCGATTCCCATAATTTTTCACACGTAACAAAAGTAAAACCCTGCAACGACACCGCGATGTAACTATATATAGTTTACAATTATTCTACCCCTATTTTAAACCTTACATCAGCGACATTAAGGTGACATAGAAAGTCGGAGCTAAAAATAATTCTGAGCGTATATCTCATCCGAGCCATTTCACCGGCCGGCCGGAATTTATGCCGATTCCGTCCGATACCGGCCGAATTTCATCGATTTTTGACGATTAATGTCAAAAGAGTCCTATTTTATTAAGCAGGGGAGAGTAAGGCTAGAGTCAAAGATTCAGAGCATAATAAGCCTTGTTGTCTTTTCGATAAGAACTATAGAACTTAAGGTTCTACCATCGTCCTCGATTAAACAAATTTTGTCAAGGCAATAGCTGAAAATCCTGCTCAATAATGTTTCTTAACAAAAAGTAAGCATCAGTACCAGAGATAAAATACATTATTATGTAATAATTATGCAAAAAAACAACGAATGTAAAGCTTCAAACATAATAGAAGTTGTGAAATTACACACTACACGTCCATTACCATTGTCAATTATTATTGCTATTCGCAATAAAAACAATATGGCTAACGACACAAAAGGCAATAACAAACTTAATTACGGAAATGGACATGAAAAAAATAAAAAAATTCGCACCAATTTTACATAAAACAGCGTAATTCTATTATTTAAAACATTTCAAATTCGGAACGTATTCTTTTTTCGGTTAGCGTAGCGGCTAACGGTTATTCGCTAGTTCGCTACATAAATGTGGCTATGGATATGGATAAGCCATACGTGTGAATAGACCACAGCCCTCTGTCATTTTTAAAAATGACGAGCGTTTAGAAAATTGCGTGTATTTTAATTGACGGTTTCCTTGTCCATGTCACGATTTTTGTTATCTGCGCCCACTTTTTAAAATTCGAACGCGGAAAAATGCCGGACATTTTATGCTGCATAAAATTTTAAAGTCGATTTTGTTTCTTTTTTGGAGACGACAGCCATTGATTCAGACTGTTATCACAGAGGGGTCCATTTTAATGATAATAATTGGCAACATTTACTTGCTTTTTGCAGTTATTTTTATTATTTACTGGACCGAATCTATTCTTTTAAAGAAAAGGCCTGATTACTTGACTATACCTGCAACCTACAATACAATTTGTGTGCAATTGAATCAGTACACGTGGCACAGCGCCCTTCGCCCTTATTACTTGGCAAGGGCGGTGTTTGAGCAGTGGTGCCAACTGCCAACTTGGTAAGTGACCGGAAACGCGCGAGTGCCAACATTCAGCGCACATAAATTGTCTACGTTTAAAAACCTGCAGTTTCTACTGAGGAAGATTATATTTATTTACAACTCGAAAATTTGGCTTGTGCTTAGCTATAAAGGATTTGTTTCTTCACTAATTAGGACATCAAAGATGTAATAATGTTACTTAGTATTTATCTCAAAATCTTTACCTACTAACCTAAATCACCCACAATTTTTCTGCATTCTAGAATCTAGTGTTTAAAAATTTGCGTAGAGCCTAATACTTAGTGTGAGTAGATCCTTATTCACCTCCCAGTGTACCTCCAGCCTTACGCCTGTAAGGCGACACGTACCTGCAACAAAAACACTCCACTTAATAAAGCGATACACAAAAGATTGATTTCTGGAAGCAATCTATGTGAAAGGTCCGAAATTGGGGGACGAATATGACGGGGATGACTTGTTGTTTTTTTTTTTGAATGAGTAAGGCCGTTTGTCCATCGATGCTGTCACCGAGACCGGAGACGTAACCGATCAAAATTTAAATAAAATGCCACTTTATGACTAAAGCTGGCCATAGACGGACCGCATCTTTCATGTGGTCGCGACCGACTGCAAATTGCGCACCCACGCACGGCGGCCGCACGGCGATCTGCAGTTTTCATACTAAGTTCGTATTATCCACAATTCCTCATTTTACTCTACGCGACGCCACAACCCACAACCGGAGGCAACATGGGTCGCTACTCGCTAGACCATTGTAGGTATAAAAATCGGCCAAGTGCAAGTCGGACTCGCGCACGAAGGGTTCCGTACCGGTATAGAACGAAAGTAGACAAAAAATTATATTTTTTGTATGGGAGCCCCCCTTAAATATTTACTTTGTTTTAATTTTATTAATTATTACTAAAGTACAAATATAACTAATGATTTTGTGAAAATTTCAAGTGCCTAACTGTTACCATTATTGATTACAAGCAAAAAAGGCCAAAAAAAACACGTTTCTTGTATGGGAGCCCCCCTTAAATATTAACTTTATTTTATTTTCAATATTAATTGCTGTTATAGCGGCAACAGATACACACAATCTGTGAAAATTTCAGAAGTCTAGCTATAGCGGTTCTTGAGTTACAGCCTGGAGACAGACAGACAGACGGACGGACAGATGGACAGACGGACAGACAACGAAGTCTTAGTAATAGGGTCCCGTTTTTACCCTTTGGGTACGGAACCCTAAAAATGAATTTATAGTCTAGGCCCTAGTTCATAAAGTGGCATTTTATTTGAACTTTTATCGGTGACGGCGGCAATGGACCAACATCAACAGCCTGTAAAAGGTGGTAACGGCTTTTCAGTGAGAGACTCTGAGGAAAATTAGAAAACACTTGGTTTTGTCGACAAGCTCTTTTATACTTTGAAGTGTGAACCATCTATCAGAACCTCCCTTACACAACATGGCGGTGTAAGCTAGATGTAAGATTTTCTTGTTTTTAAGTTAATGCAACATGTGTATTGCATTATTTGCAAAATTCCATTACTTTACTTATGATTACCATGATTCACAACATGAGAGAGGAGCATATTCATGCTAAAGACAGCACTCACATAATATTCATAAAGGCCCAATGTGGAGAGAGACCTTAGTGTCTATGAAAAATGAAAATTAAAAAAAAAACAACTGTCAACTGTCATCAGCTGTCAACCCTACTTGTATCCAGGTGACCGACGCAAGATCAACGGCAGACGCATATTTTATTTATTCCATTCATATTACATGAGAGACGGGTTGAACGGGCCAAAATGACCCACATGCGAGTTTGTCGACCCGGGGTCATTGCGACCGACAATAATATGATCATCGGGTCGAGGGTTCGAGTCCCATCGTAGGATCGAAATTCTAAAAGATCTTCAAATGCTAAAATAAAATAAATTGAAAACTCAGGATAGACGTTTATTTCACAAAAAAAATGTAAAAATGGCTCCTAAACAACCGCTAAAAACCTTTTTGCCACTCTAGTATTAGGTATACGTAAATGTCTATGCAAAACAGACAATATAATATATTATCTTTAGGTACTAAGGCCCACTTGCGCCAATCTGGGTTAAAGTTAACTCTGAGTTAAACATCATGTCATCTCTATCACTGACTTGGTCAGTGACAGATATGACATGATGTTTAACTCAGAGTTAACTTTAACCCAGATTGGCGCAAGTGGGCCTTAATAAGATAATAATTAGAAAAAATAAGAATATATTTTTATTTTATTTTTTAAGCTTCCAACGAAGACAGCATAGTGTAGTTTAATTCGATGTGTCTATAAAATGTACTAAACGGATTTTGATCTTGTTTTTCAGTTACAAAAAGTTTTTAATGTATTTTCTGAACGAGAAGTTCATGGACAAACAAATGTTATACAGATTGAAACCGCCATTTTAAGTTTAAAAAACTGTCGTATCTCTTGTATTACATGAATGAAGTGAATAATGTTTTATGTATTATGTACAGTAGACGCTGTTTGCAAATTATAATGTATGAACAGTAGTCTGGATCATATCGTATTCACATGAGTTTAAAGGACAATAATCCTAGTTCAGACCTCAGGTAATCGGTATCAAATAAAAATGGCTGAGTTTTACGAAGACCAGTCAAACTCATAAAGTTAATATACCTAGCGGAATAGAGCAACAAACTCGAGCTGTCAAACGTAAACTAAATTGGTTTTCATCTGTGTGAAAAATATGTGTACGTATACACTTACACAAGCATGATTGAACATGAATTCTATGAGATTAAATAAAAATTTATTTATTTTATTTTATTTATTTTAATTCTATGAGATTAAATTGTCAACCGGGCTGATGCGGGCTGATAGACGTCAAAAAAAGAGTGCTGCTGTCATGTAGCACACGTCTCTTTTTACCACGCAGTGTTACTGATAGTGACATCTCGCTTGCTCAGGCCTTTGTTTCTCTATTCCGCTAGGTATATTAACTTTATGGTCAAACTACGCCTCACTGTGTTACGCACACTCATGTAATTACTTTAGTAATTACACAGCGTCATGCACACATGTAACGAAACTACGCCTTTGCAGCTAGCTGTAATTACAAAGGCGAACAAAATATTTTGTTTTACGCCCAGTTTCTGAGATCTTTTGAAAGCAGTTTATCTTATAGCGTTGTCGATTCGTTAACGTGTTTGACGTCAACCAATCAAAAAAGCTAGTCTATAGGCACCAGCGCTTTTGATTGGTTGATAGCTTAAAAAAAGTGGGCACCTATTTAATGCCTACTTTTTGTCAGATATTTGAGTTTTTTTAAAGTTAAAATTTTAAAATCGGATATTATTTGCTGAGAATAAAAAAATCAGACACAACACTTCCATATAAGCTATCCTCATATATTTTAACCGATTGTTAAGCAGGCTCTACGTATTGTAGAGTCTTATCCATAATGTTAAAACTTACTTAATAACCACCAATTTTAGTTAAATTAAAAAACTTGTATTTTAATTATACACCCCAATACCTAACTCGAGTAAGTAGTATCGTCCTTTAGTCGACTTAAGCGTAGTTAAAATGCGAATTAATACAAAGAGCCAGCTCTTGTGTTGCCAAGCGAATGTTAGCTCTAATTCTTGGAATGTTAGGTGGAAATTCCTGTAGGAGGGGTATTGGATGGTGGCAGACTAAAGTGTAACAAGGTTTTAATTGTTTCGCGCGTTCCCGGCAATGTTTCACCACCGGCGCATCATCATTATCGCTATAATCAACTGTCCCTCCAACATAATTTGCAAAAATGTTTAGCAGTCAGTGATTAAAGTAAATGAAGAACAAAAAGAACTCTAAGGCCCTGTTTCACCACTTTCTGATAAAAGTACCCAATAGGCTCTCCACCACTTAACAGATAGAGTATGGAGAATCTGTCAAAAAAGTTGTGGAGCCTATCCAGCACTTTATCAGAAAGTGGCGAAACAGGCTCTTAATGAAAATGGAAATGAAAAATTAAATAACATATTTTCAGAAGGTTCTACTTGTTGACTTGGCGGTTCTACTGAAATCTTACCATCGGTAATTACTTGTTATTGCCGATTATTACTAATATAGAATCAACTTTTATTTAAAAATTATGTTTTTTAATACAAAATTTATAACTTTTTTAAAGAACCTTTGGCCCTACGCTTTTCTGTTCTATTAGGCCTCTACATATATCTGCAACTAGACTTTACGACTACCTGAACAGTATTCCCCTCAGGCCGTGATTTAAGCGTCTGGAAGCTTCTATATCCCGGGGGAGGAAACTTCGAGAGATGCATTTAAAGTACACGGAGTATTCTTTACCTGAGACAGTAGATGCAGGAAAACTTCTATTGCCCTATTTCAGTGTTTCCCAACCTTTTTCCGCCACGGACCCCTAGGAAATCAGGCACAGTTATCGCGGACCCTCTTAATAAAATAAACAACAAAAAAGGCGAAATATGTACCACATGTTGTGAAACACTGCCCTATTTGATATGGACGCTATTAAGCAGTTGGGTACTACCCCACAAAAATTACGTATTGAGTTATAAATGCAGTTATATTCTTTAGAAGTTTAGATCATTTAGAAGGACTGCATTCATATTTAAAAAAAAAACAAAATTCTGGGTTAGTACACAATGTGCAATGGTTAGCAGCGACCTTAAGCTATATTCACACTATGCACTTTCATCATCAATTTTCTTCATCTTCCTTCATTAAACTTTCGTTTTGGCGCATGCAATAATCGAATGCGTCATGCGAAAGTTTTGGATACGGTCAGAGCGCATGCGTCGCGGGCATAACTCACGTGCGGTGTTGACTGCACTATAAGGCATGCCCTTGATGAACAAAAAAGGCACAGTGTGGACATAGTCATACCTACTACTACTAAAGTCCAAAGGGCAAATCAATGCACAAAACTTTACATAAATGTCGAAATTTTTATGAAAAAACGAGGCGTTACGACACTAATTATGGCTATAGCAAAGTAAAACTACGTAGACAACTTCTTTTGCCGTATTTCTGAGGTTTTGAAAAGAGTTAACTGTTTATCTATTCAATAGAGCTGTTAATTGGATTTCATTTTGACGTAAGCGAATACGTACTCCTGTAAAAATCTTCAGAACCGGTTCTAAGTACCCTGTACTTGTTAACCTACAATAAATGTAATATTTGTCGACCCATCGCTAGTATGAGCATGTTAGGCATCAAATTAGAAACAAAAAACAAAAGTTTGCCATGAATCGAAAAGATTGTTTGCTAACGACTAACAAGTCACCGCGCCTTCCTAAAAATATTTTAACAAGTAGATACGACTATCGATCGACCTTCAATTATTTTTTTCGAATAACCAAGACCCTTATAACAATATAAATATTATTCAACCGACACTAGTTTCCAATAACAGCTGTCAATCACTGAACCCAAAGGAAAATTTTCCGTATTTATAAAAAATCCGTATTTACTTCGGCCGGGCTGTTATATAAAACATCGGTTTTGGTTTACTCAAGTAATGCTTCAGTCAACATTCGTAAGGCTCTGTTATCCCGCTAAAAAAACGTTTCAGGGCGTACTCACCCCCGGCGCCCCCTAGGTGTCGATAAACAGTGTCGGACGCACGCTGCTCTTACCCTAATGGAGTAAAAATGGCTCGACATATAATAATATATGAGGTGTTATTTCGTGTTTGTTCGCAAACAATACCTGTATTTGGATAAAGTTATCATATTGTGGTACAAGTTTATTTTTACTTATGTATTACGCGGCTGTACTTTAAGTAATTCCAAAAGAAACATCAAAGTTTTGATGTTAAAAATGTGGGCGAATTTCAAAGTGCAAGATTTTTAAGGGCGTTTTGCACTTTTTGGGATGAGTAAAAATTTTCAAACTGGCGACAAGACACGTGACATGATCGAATATACGTTTTCACCACTGCCGGCACTTCCAGAGTGCTAACCGTCGTTTTTATGCCACGTCACTATAATATAGTTACGGATATTCGTAGACCTTTCGTAGAGGCTCTACGTAGCTACGTAAAGCGAACTACAACAGCTTACAAGAGCAAGACTATAAAAATTAATGATATTGTATTTTTTTTGTGTTTCTTTTGTACAAATGTTAGTTTAACAAGAGTACGTAGTAATTAAATTAGCGTAAAGTGTACATTTTGCGTATTGCTCATTTTTGTTGTACGTACTAGGGTACATAATATTATATTCTAAGAGGGTAAGCACATAAAAGTATTTTGCGTAAAGCAGTCATATTTCTATGGAAACGTTCTTATTATCATTTACATAAGGCGGTATTTGTAAAAATCTGTTGGAACCATAGAGTACTAATCCTGAAACATGGACGAACATTCACTAAAATATTCTAACCATGTTTTATCGACACATAAAAAGACAGTAAAAACATAACGAAATCCGACAATCTCGGACAAATAAAAACAAAACCCTCTTTTTCGCTTTCATAAATATGACTGACACGAAAACGTCCATAAATGTACCTAATCATAAGTACTAAATATAGATTTTGAAAACACCTGTACCCTGTTCCTGTACCCCTTCTAAAGTTCTAACGTTGGCTATTATAGAAACCATTATAAAAACAAAAACCTCTCCAGGGATTACGGAAAATACAAAATTCGCTGGGAAATCTCAATTAATTTCGAGCAATTAAATTTTAATGAACACAAATATTTAGCGAGTAGTGCACAAATCAGTCTAAAGGCCCCTCATTAAGTTGATTAGAGCTGAATTGAATTAGAGCTGAGCTCGCGGTGGAGTCTCGATTATACTCAGATGATTGCAGAACTCATTTATTCAAGCTGGGCATTTAGACAACGCAGTCGATAATTGTTGTGATAATAATATGTTTGATGTTTCTAAAAGACATGACGCTTGCGATGCCTCATATCATAATCCCAGACATCTTTGATTTTTGATTTAGCTGTCTAAAAAATCCAATGCAAGTTGACTAGGTTCCCTGTTTAGGAATAAACATAGTGTACCTATTTGTTTATAGCACGATTTATCATAGAAATTAGTTATATATTCCCGTGTGTGTGCAGAACTGTCAGGTCGGCCTGAGGTCCAATATCTATGGTAATAATATCTATGGAAGCTTCACACCACGTCAGTCTGGTCCCGTGCTAAGTACCTGAAGGACTTGTGTTACAGGTACGAAACAACGGAAATATTATATTTAAACTATACATGTATTTAAGATATTTATTATATCATACACATATTTTATACACATCCATGACCCATGAAAACTTTTTGTTCCGTCGGCGAGATTCAAACCCGCGAGCCCCGGCTTCAGCTGCAACACACTCTTAACCATTGAGCCACAGAGGTCGTCAATCCTTAGTACGGTCGGTTCTATGTAGTACAAAATATTATTATTTAGGACTTAAAATATTGGTTAAATCCAAATCTTCTTTAAACGATAAACTCTGGCTGCGCGCCAGGCAAGCATACCATATTGTTTGTCGTGAGGTTTTTATATGTTAATCTGAAAACAAATATCTTGGTTCTTATCTATCGAAGTCTATATCTTTATTGAATCGCAAAATATGTGTACACTTTATATTCTGTTCCCAGACTGGTTAAGATCTTTTGAGAAGAACAAAATATAGTTTTTCAAGATAAGCATAAAAGTGTTTGACACACCCAGGAGGCCCAATCCCCTACCCTTTTCCCTTCCCTACCCTCCCTTATTTCCTTCCATACCCTCCCCTACCCTATTAGCCTATTCCCTCGTAAAAAGCCGGCAACGCACCTGCAGCTCTTCTGATGTTGCGAGTGTCCATGGGCGACGGAAGTTGCTTTCCATCAGGTGACCCGTTTGCTTGTTTGCCTCCTTTTTTCATTAAAAAAAATTCTTCTCATAGCAAAAATATCATACGTCTCAAATTGAATTTTGCTTGCTTTCTTACTTTGCATGTGTCAAAATGTTTTCTTTACTTACCGACTTCCAAAATGAGCAGGATCTAATCTTGTCTGTGGTTTTTTATCCGAGTTATCAATTTCAGCCCAATGGACAATTAACATAGGCGAGGAAGACTAGAGGGGCATGATTGACGTTAATTTACTGTAGACATCTGCTCACGTAATCATGGTGCATATCGTGGTAATCTATCACCAGTGAGGCCTTAACAATATATTACAACAACAAACCTTCTTACCTCATCAAGGACCTTTTCCATACAAGAAAAACTGTAATTTCGTCCTAAACTTCATAGAAGTCAGTCGCAGGTAGCAGGACATCAAGAATATAAAGCGGGGTCCAACAATAGGTGTCAGCCCGTCATTTGGGACACGCGCCGGGTTCGATTCTGCGTAATGACGTGAGGGCGAACGTGCTTGGCCCATTGGCATAGGGTTGCCGACTGCGGGAGATTTCGTAATATGTAAAAGTTTTACGAAGCGAAACATTTTGAGAGCATATTAACTGGCAGAAAGTGCCAAAATAGGCCATAACTAATCAGGAAATGTGTATTCATCTAATAAAATGATATTTTTCAGGAGTTTTAAATATGTAATAAAAATTATAAGCAACCTGATGGAAAGCAACTACCGCCCATGGACACTCGAAACATTGACAGAAGATTATGTTACAAAGCCTTCAAACATTCAAATGTATCACCAAATTTTTATTTTCTTTGTTGTCAGCTGTTTTTGGCAGAAAAATCTCAGATGTGCTTGTAGACAAACTAGCGAACGTACCAGTTAGCGCTATCAAATTGCTTGTTAACTAGGCAATAGCCATTTTCTCCAGCTACAGCAGACCACAATATTTTTATCAAATTTTAATTGAAAATTGACGCGTGCCAACCCTGGACGGAATCGGTAGGTTTGTGTCCGCTAAACTCCACATAATCTTGTCCCGTCCCAACTCCCGGACATCTTGTTTACTCGGACGAATAAAATATGTACGTGGATATTGTGAGCGATGAGCGTTCTGCTGATGGGCGTTTTTTGAAGGCTTCAATTTACCTTAGGATGTCATAGTGTTATTGGATTGCACCTTCTTCGCTAAGGTTACAAACCATAGAAAATGTATAGTAATAAACTTTTAAAGAAACCAATTTGTACCATTTTAATATTATCAGGTTTTTTGCAATGAATTGAATGAAACTATTGCAATTAGAAGCCGTTTAACACCGAGAACAGCTTCTCACATTAATATGAAAACAAAAAACAACGGGTTGTATTACGTAAATGAACGGTTTTCATCCGCCAGTCTGATGACAGTTTTCATTCTAAGCCTATCATCATTTTGTCTGTTACTTGATTCTGGCTTGTTCCATATCAAAAATATATTTTACCTAAGCAATACTGTAAGATATTATTCGAAAATATAACTCAGTCAACGCCTTATCATAATGAATGTTCGTCTAAAAGCATTTCTCACTCCATTAGCAATCCAGGCGCAATAGCTATTCAAGATTGATATCTCAACATTTGTATCTAATAAAATATTGCCTAGCGTTACACTTTTATACGGAACCAATGAATTATGAAATGTAGAGGCGATGAAACTCCGAGATTAATGTTGTATATCGCTTCGCCGCTCAAAACGTTACCTATTTTAGGATAAAATTCTCTACGTTTCATTTATATATTATATACCTTACTTGGTTAATACACGTAACTACTTACTGTGATATCAATGGTGTTTCCTATCAGTGCAGGGGCAATTTCAACCAATTTATAAAATCTATGTCATCTATCAAATAAATGAAAAATGATTAGACGACCAAATGTTGTCCACAACTTCGTTGCTCAACAATACGTTAAACGTTAATCGCACAGCAGCTGTACATTTTATGTAAAGCCCGGCCGCACATTGTCCGAATTCTGATCAGAAACATTTGAATTCCGCCGGATCGCCACCCCGCACATTATATCCGAAATATCCTTCCGGCGAGTTCGAGCTCACTCGACTCAGTACAAAATGTAAGAGACAGCGCGGACGTTCAACTGTTTCTGATCAGAAATGTCGTACAATGTGCGGCCGGGCTAAAACGTTCCTAATTCCTATATTCAAAAGAAAAAAGACAAACAAGACAGAAAGACAGTCACACTACGTTTAAAACGGCAATTAGTACTGGATGGTATAGAATATAGTATTACGACAAAAGAGGATCGAGACAAAATAGAAAAACAAGATTCGTAAAGACTTCGTCACCCTAGATGTCTGAAACTCCGTCACCGAACTGTTTCTGTCACTGTAACTATGTAGTGAACAAATTGATTTTTTTACGATCCGCCGTAATCGCACAATAAACTGAGTTTATTTATTAAATACACTCGACGCCTAAATTTTATGTCACATAAAGTCTGATTAAACGTTGCTCGTTTAAACGCCGAAGCTGGGTAGGAATTTTGTACTAATGGAACTTTCATTTGCTGTTTTTAACCGACAGCGGTGAAGGCAAAACCGATGGCAATGATTACAGCGGTTATGTATGTATGGTTTTTTTGGCATAGCACGTAAAATTCAGATCTAATTAATGAGTTAGTAATTTCCCGAACAAATCATTACTACTATGGGCTTTGTTAGGTCTATAAATTATCTGCAAATAGAAATAGTGCTATTAAATAGTTTATAACTTTTTTCGTATTTTCTATTAGATATAATAAACATTTTCACGTATTTAGTGTAAAAAAATTAACTCTTTTTTTTCTTTTATAGTAAAGAAGAATAAAACAGAGTTAAATTCTATAATATGGCTCTATTAAAAGCGTCATTATACAGCATGACTGGTGAGTCAATACCGATATTTAAGGAGAGTATTCAGTACTCGATTCTCATTATAATTATGTAATAAAATTAGGTTCTTAATTTTTTTTTTAATTTCCCAAAAATTTATGAATCATGGATACTAAGTAAATTACGCGGCAAGGTAAGTAGGCATACTATGTGGCCGGTGCAGAGGCGTGCGCTACCAAAGAAACACCACACAACTACCCCTCCCACTCGGGGTGTCCATGCTTTGGGTAAATAATTATTTAACTTTAAGCTACATTTACTCAGTGATCAATTGATATTATTTTTTAATATTATTTTTTTCCAACTAATATAATAGCCAAATATCACGTCCTCAGGTATTGAACATGTCTCACCAGTCACGCAGTATAAATTTAAATAAAAAAAGACACATTTTCGTTACCGAGTATACAATTTTCGTTATGAGCACATCGTAATTCGTTACGTTATACGTACTTGTAGTCGCGCCCACTCATTCCATCTGTAGGCCTACCACGAAATGGTTTTGAGACTCAAACATTCGGACGAGAATGCCGCGTCTTGCTCTAACAACGTCATTTTACGTTTGTTAGAGTAGGATGCGGCATTCTCGTTCGATTGTTTGAGTCTCAAAACAGTTTCGTGGTACAAGCTCTGATTACAACAACTACGACAAACTGTTACGTAACAAATACAACAACAAAACAACAAATTGTTACTTCGTGAATTGGGATACTCTAAATAGCAATAAAATTTATTAATATTGTGTTAATACTTAGACTGTTATCATAGGTTTAGGCAAAATATATTATTCCCCTGGCCAACAAACCATATTGCACATGTTGTTTACATCCAGAGACCAGACGATATAATTACAGAATTTTTAGTCCCTATTTTGGTTAAGTCTCAGAGAGTTTTATAATTGCGTCAGACTTTAACCAGAGCCTTATGTTTATCAAAGCAGTCGGGGTTTTACCGAACATTTACATTACTAATTACTTAACAATGAACATTTAGTAATTCTGGTTAAAAAGTAGCTCCTTGAATCCTTAACCCTAATGTCATGCTCAATTTGATCAAAATCTGTTTCACATTTTCTGTATTACGTACAAACACACAAACAAACTTTCGCATTTGTTTTAGTCTGATAATACTTCATGTATGCAATAGTAGTAGTCTCACTTATTAGTAAGTAAGTTAAGTAAACTAATCAAAACACCACATCTGTTTGTACTAACTACTAGCAGACGGCCGCGGCAGTGTGATGATATTATATATGCAATGCTAACTCACACACCAAGTTCCTTGATGACTTGTGTGGAATATTCGCATTTGCATCCCGTGCATGCATATTGCATATTGAGTCTGACGTTTACCGTAGATTATACAATTCCTAAAGTGCACATTTACTAAGTACGTAATATACCCGTCGATCGTGGAAAAACGAGACACAAAAGCTTATCTATTGTTCTCGCGGTTGCATGCGACCGCTCGGGGCTTGATGAATTAATTATAATCCACGTCATTGCATAATCCCACAGAAAGACTATACTTTTTGGGATATACAACATGACTGGTGAGACAATACCGATACTTAAGGAGAGTATTCAGTACTCGATTCTCATTATAATTATGTAATAAAATTAGGTTCTTAATTTTTTTACGAATTTCCCAAAAATAAATGAATCATGGATACTAAGTAAATTACGCGGCTAGGCAAGTAGGCATACTACGCGGCCGGTGCAGAGGCGTGCGCTACCAAAGAAACACCACACCACTACCCCTCCCGCTCGCGGTGTCCATGCGTTGGGTAAATAATTATTTAACTTTAAGCTACAATTACTCAGTGATCAATTGATATAATTTTTTTATATTATTTTTTTCCAACTAATATAATAGCCAAATATCACGTCCTCGAGTATTGAACATGTCTCACCAGTCACGCAGTAGAAAGTAGGTTTGTTTTTGCGAAAATAAGTAATGAATACACACATACATGACACAGACAAACTTTCACAATATTTTATTTCAATTTCCGAATTATGAAACAACAAGCACTAAATAATGCTTCTAACATAAACCTTCCCTGGAATTCCACGAATAAATTAGCTAAATAATTTCATAAATTTAGTAAATACTTTCAGCCGTTCTTGAGTTTTGCGAGACTAATAAAATTTCAAATTTATTTTTATTATAATATGTAATATGTAGTACAGAAGATTATGAAATAACTAGCACTACCTACAATATGATGGTAATATAATTAATTTACAATACTTAAGCCTTTATATAATGTAATATTTGCTCTTGTAATAAAGCCCTTAATTTAGAGTTAATTGCTTTTCGGAATCTCATCGAAGGGAAAGGGCAAACCTTTACAAAGGTAACACTAATTTGCAATTAGTGTTTATTGTAAGCCCTAGTTAGCTCCTAGTGTAAGTTGGAAAATATTTAAAGCTGTTTTGTTTTCTAGTTTGTACTTATTATGCGCGGTCTCTTAGGAGTCGCATAGGACACGACCCCCTTTAGCTATGTATTTATTTGTATTTTATTTAGACGTAGGTATTGTGCCTTTTACCTTTAAGGCGCTATATTGAAAAAAAGCGGCCAAGTGCTAGTTGGACTCGCCCATAAAGGGCTCCGCAGCAGCAATAAGGTTTATTTTTATGAAATTAAAAGGTTTTTGATTTATTTTTATATTTCAGTCGATTTAATGAAGTTTAGATTAAGGTTTACAATTTATGACGTATAAAAAACTACTGGCTAGATCTCGTCCAAACCAATTTTCGGAAGTGGGATGTACGGGAAGAGTGGAACATATTGGGGAAAGTGGGACTGGCGAAACTGGGACGTCAATGCCGACAATCCCGCTACTTGTTTTACGAGTTCATTTAGGGATGTAAGTTTATTCGGATGTTTTTTCTTCGTATTATGGCCGCCATAAAAACTTGCTCGTTCCGTCAATCGCCTCTGACCACATGGGGTGAAGGATATCATCATTAGTGAAGTTATAATTTTTCTGTTTGAATAACTACTAGCATAAACTACAGTAGTAGCAACGAACATTTTGGCCATATTAGCTGCTAAAGCAGTAGAAAACATATTTTGCAGCGACAGTAAAATAATATGTATAAAAATTAAAAATGCTTGTTTAGATCTAGGCAACTTCATAAATTGTACACTTTGTCCACTTGTTGTTGTTTACTTAATATTAAAATCAATATTTTTACATTTTGAGTATTTAACCTATTTTAGTATCAAATTCCACCTGAATTTGTTCAGTGGTTTAAGCATAAGAAGATAACAGACAGATAGACAAATAAATCAACCGGTACATTTACATATAACAGACACGTAACGTATTCGTAATATTATGACATGGACGTTTGTATGTAAGCCGTAACTAAGCTGGGAAAGCGCAGCCGACGGAATGAAAAATGTCCATTTACAAATTAAAAGGGCTCAGAACTTTGTTCGGCGCTGATCTGCTGAAATTACGTTCCGTTTTGTTAGGTCAACACGAAACAAAGGCTTTAGAAAAGGTCGTTCTTGAATCATTGATGCAAAATACCTTACATCACAAAAATCCATTAAAAATAAAGAGAAAATAAGGCTGTAGGCGACGCACAACACCGTTGACCGTAGGCCATAAGTTGTAATAATTTATTATAATTAGTTCTGTGAAAACAATATTGAATGTATGGTCTATAACTCTATACATAAGTTTAAATAATAAGCTCTTTGTATGGTTTTGAAATATTGCTAACACGTTGTATGGTTTTCATAAATAAAGATTAGGTGCTGAAAGAGCGTTCACACAAAAAAGGGTTCAGGCCCTTACCCCGACTCCCTGGGACTCACAGTCGCAACTAAGGCGTCTCCCAGACAGACGCGGGCAGCGGTGGCGGTGGCGGCGGCGGTCAGTTGTTTATACTGCCACCGCCACCGCGTGTGTCTGTGTCGTTTCTAGAACTCTCAAGTCATCCAACTGACCGCCGCCGCCACCGCCACCGCTGCCCGCGTCTGTCTGGGAGACGCCTAAAAGCCGCACGCAAGTCGCACACATAGTGACACTCAAGTCTCAACTATGAACGCTCCGATGCACCATAGTTTTTCTAATTCGTTGTTTTATTAAATTCCCTATACAAGCAAACGAATCTTCTGATGGAAAACGATGCCGTCGCCTATGGACCAGTAGGCCTACTACGAAACCATTTTGAGACTCAAACAATCGAATGAGAATGCCGCGTCCTGCTCTAAGAACTGTCGTTTCTCGTTTGTCAGAGTAGGACGCAGCATTCTCGTACGATTGTTTGAGTCTCAAAACCTTTTCGTGGTATGGCCCCAGTTACAACAGTGTCTTGGGTTAGCATAGTTCGTAAGCCTAGAAGGTTTTCAGGTTCTGTGGTTCGAAAAACAGTTCATGAGAATGTTGACGTATTATCATCATGACGTCATTTATATGTGACCCTTTAAAAATTATTTCGATCGCAGTCAAAACATTACAATTTACAGTCAATAGTACAAATACGCTGCTTTGATTGTTTAAACTAGCCCCAATAAACGCCTATTCCATGTACAGATTTTTCATAGACACTCTTGAGAAATGTAGCTCTCCTAAAAAACATCTCCGTCTTCAAATCGAAAAAAAAATTATGATCAAAGTGATGTGCGTGTAATTGTATCGTCATCGAGCGCAGATGCGGGGATTACCGGGCGCGGGCGGCAAATTAATTTGCCGGTAATAAATTCCCTGTATAGGAATTATGAAGGTAACATAAATTACCGAACGGCCGGTATTGTTCTCGAGGCGGGCTCGACTTCCCCGTGAAATATGGCGGTTTTTATTACCGCTGTGACGTCACACCCGACCTCCTAATTAACCGTTTTTGTAACGGGAAATGTAGTATTACAACTACTGCTTATACTTACAAAGCGTAATGTTAATGTAATACTATACGTATAACGATAAGCTAATATTGTTTAGGTATTTTTACCAAAATTGACTAGCTGTTGCCCGCGACTTCGTCCGCGTTAACATAGTAGGTAAGTACATATAATAAAAAAGCGGCCAAGTGCGAGTTGGACTCGCCCATGGAGGGTTCCGCAGCAGCAATAAGGTTAATTTTTATGAAATTATATTATTTTTGATTTATTTTTATATTTCAGTCGATTTAATGAAATTTAGATTAAGGTTTACTATTTATGACGTATAAAAAAAACTACTGGCTAGATCTCGTTCAAACCAATTTTCGTTGGTAGTTTTTATAGTAATATACATCATATATTTTTTTTAGAATTATCATGCCTCTACTTTAGAAATTAGAGGGGGGGGGGACACACATTTTTCCACTTTGGAAGAGTCTCTCTCGCAAACTATTCAGGTTAGAAAAAAATGATATGAGAAACCTCAATATGATTTTTGAAGACCTATCCATAGATACCACACACGCATAGGTTAGATGAAAAAAATTTTTTTTTGTTTCATTAAGGTTTACTATTTATGACGTATAAAAAAAAACTACTGGCTAGATCTCGTTCAAACCAATTTTCGTTGGTAGTTTTTATAGTAATATACATCATATATTTTTTTTAGAATTATCATGCCTCTACTTTAGAAATTAGAGGGGGGGGACACACATTTTTCCACTTTGGAAGAGTCTCTCTCGCAAACTATTCAGGTTAGAAAAAAATGATATGAGAAACCTCAATATGATTTTTGAAGACCTATCCATAGATACCACACACGCATAGGTTAGATGAAAAAAAATTTTTTTTGTTTCAGTTGTACCTATGGGGACCCCTAAAATTTTTAATACTTTTTCCATTTTTGCATCAAAATCTTAATGCGGTTCACAGACTACATCTACTTACCAAGTTTCAATAGTATAGCTCTAATAGTTTCGGAGAAAAGTGGCTGTGACATACGGACGGACGGACAGACAGACAGACAGACAGACATGACGAATCTATAAGGGTTCCTTTTTTGCCATTTTGGCTACGGAACCCTAAAAAGATGAATAGTTTTCCCTTTTTGTGGTTCCTTATACAAAGGGTAAAAACGGGACCCTATTTATGCAAACGTCAAACGCAAACGTCAATAAACTTTCATGTTTCTAACTTAAGAAATGAAGGACTTTCATTCAAACTTTAAACCCTAATTTCACCCCCTTGGGGGTAGAATTTCCAGAAACGCTTAAATACGTATCCATTCATTTTTAATCAGTAGCCCAAAACAAAGTTTCATGTTTTCCAGAAACGCTTAAAATATACATATCCATTTCATTTTTAATCAATAGCCCCAAAATAAAGTTTCATGTTTCTAACTCAAGAAATGACGGACTTTCATTCAAACTTTCAACCCCAATTTCACCCCCTTGGGGGTAGAATTTCCAAAGTTTCTTGCTTAGTGTGTGTCAACTTAGTAAAACAACCCTATTCACCAAATTTCGTGGCTGTAACTTTAACAGTTTTTGCTCAGCGGTGATGAATCAGTCAGTCAGGACATGTTAAAGTATAGATTAAAAACTTATTGATTCACTAACTGAATTTACTACCTAAATCATAATATAAAAAGCGGCCAAGTGCGAGTTGGACTCGCCCATGAAGGGTTCCGCAGCAGCAATAAGGTTTATTTTTATGAAATTAAAAGGTTTTTGATTTATTTTTATATTTCAGTCGATTTAATGAAATTTTGATTAAGGTTTACCATTTATGATGTATAAAAAAAAACTTCTAGCTAGATCTCGTTCAAACCAATTTTCGTTGGTAGTTTTTATAGTAATCTACATCATATATTTTTTTTAGAATATACTTTACAAATTAGAGGGGGGGACACACATTTTACCACTTTGGAAGAGTCTCTCTCGCAAACTATTCAGGTTAGAAAAAAAAGATATGAGAAACCTCAATATGATTTTTGGAGACTTATCCATTGATACCCCACACGCATAGGTTAGATGAAAAAAAATTTTTTTTGTTTCAGTTGTACCTATGGGGACCCCTAAATTTTTTAATAATTTTTCCATTTTTGCATCAAAATCTTAATGCGGTTCACAGACTACATTTACTTACCAAGTTTCAATAGTATAGCTCTAATAGTTTCGGAGAAAAGTGGCTGTGACATACGGACGGACGGACAGACAGACAGACAGACAGACAGACAGACAGACATGACGAATCTATAAGGGTTCCTTTTTTGCCATTTTGGCTACGGAACCATAAAAATGTTAAAAATATAGTCGCTGCACTATCCAAAAC
Organism: Plebejus argus; assembly: GCA_905404155.3. Taxonomy (NCBI): domain Eukaryota; kingdom Metazoa; phylum Arthropoda; class Insecta; order Lepidoptera; family Lycaenidae; genus Plebejus; species Plebejus argus. The sequence continues at coordinate 1,566,501 of FR989941.1, read as the reverse complement.
TAAACTATTAGAGCTATACTATTGAAACTTGGTAAGTAGATGTAGTCTGTGAACCGCATTAAGATTTTGATGCAAAAATGGAAAAAATATTAAAAATTTCAGGGGTCCCCATAGGTACAACTGAAACAAAAAAAAATTTTTTCATCTAACCTATGCGTATGGGGTATCTATGGATAGGTGTCCAAAAATCATATTGAGGTTTCTCATATCATTTTTTTCTAACCTAAATAGTTTGCGAGAGAGACTCTTCCAAAGTGGAAAAATGTGTGTCCCCCCCCCTCTAATTTCTAAAGTAGAGGCATGATAATTCTAAAAAAAATATATGATGTAGATTACTATGAAAACTACCAACGAAAATTGGTTTGAACGAGATCTAGCCAGTAGTTTTTTTTATACGCCATAAATAGTTAACCTTAATCTAAATTTCATTAAATCGACTGAAATATAAAAATAAATCAAAAATATTTTAATTTCATAAAAATAAACCTTATTGCTGCTGCGGAACCCTCCATGGGCGAGTCCAACTCGCACTTGGCCGCTTTTATTATTTTTAATTTTTCCAATTCCATGTACGAAAAATAATGCCGTAAACAATGCGCGGAATTTTCGCTTCATTTTGCGTCGAAATATTAAAAAACATATTTTTCGGTCCGTCGATTAGATTGTGTGTCAAATTTAATAAAAGTCAGTGGCTCGTGAAGATTCAAAACGGATGCGGTGTAACATAGTAAAAAATAACACGTTCATAAAATAGCAACACAAATAAAAATTTACATCTCGCTGATAAAATATGCGATATTCATACGATAAAACTGAGATTTTATCGAAAAATGCACTGTTGTTTCACTATCAAAAATGGATACAAAGGAAAAATGGTATTATAAAATATCAAAGAAACTCACGTACTCATAAAATGCATAGATTATAAAAGCAACCACGGTTAAACAATTACACGGGCGTAATGGTTACAATAAATTATGAATTTATTTGTTTTGCCCGCGCTCGTTCAATAAAACACATATCGATGTTTCGGCGTCCCCTCCCTCGCCCGTGCAACTTCATAAAAATTGTTATTTATCGATTTATTACTTCCGCGTATGAACATTCCTGTGTAGTGATGTGCTGCGATGACAATTTTATGTGCCATAAACAGAGATTCAATTAGCAAAATTGTTCATAGTAAGGTTAAAAATATAAATTGTTGTATTTCCATTTGCGGTTGCATATTTGCTTCCTGTTGTGTCCCATTAACAACCTATCATACATACATTTTATTTATTTCCTAGCGCAAAAATCGAAACTTATTTCAAGATAAAATCCGCAGATACAATGCAAGTGATACGTCAAATCCGAATGATTTCTCGCGGCGAACGGATATTAGATTTGAGAATATCGATAATATAGAATATCGATATATTACAGAATTCACGGCGCATCCCTATTACAAGATGCATTCGAGTGCGGGTTCACGGAAGCTGGCGAATTCAATATTCGATATCACGGGCTTCTCTGCACGTACCTTTATAATATTTAAACAGTACAGGGCTGCCCAAATCAGAGTTTCGGAAGAACCACGTAAATTTTTTTCGGGACTCATACCTAATGGTCATCAGAATCCGTTCAGCGTAAAGAGTAAAAACATAACAGTTTGACTGACAGAGTTTTGCATTTGACTAAGGCGGTGAGCTTTGAATAGCAATGTTTGCTAGATATAAGAGATAATATTTACAGCTAAGTATTCTTACAGATAATTTCGACCACCTTATGTGCCATTGGTGTCACATAAAAATTAATGGAAGATTCATGGTCTCCTACACGATTCGATCGTATTACTACACCAGCTATTACATGCTACACCGGATCTGTCGCCAGCCAGTCGGACGTAGATGTAAACATTTTCTAACCTTAAAAGATCCGCAATTTCAAATTCTACTGGCATCCTTACACAGCTTAGTTTCAATTTACAAGCAAGGAATATTAGAAATTGATACTAATTTTAAAATTCCAAATATGTTTTCAGAATTAAAGATTTTCTATTGAGCTAGATACAGGAGCATTCTTTTACTTTATTTATGAACTAGTATGGAAACTCTGTTATAACAACATGCAACATTATGACGCCCTATTTAATTATTATAATAATTATAGCATCATTATAGTTTTTTCCTAGTTCGATCCAGTGCCCGGATCCTATAAAACACCAAACAGAAAGCAACAAATAGATTTTTGGAATTTTGACACTTGATCATGATCGGACATTTAAAGGTACCGGTTGGCAGCGGACGACATGAAGCATCCGCAGACGACGTCGTGTCGTCGATACACTAGTTTGTATTTCTATGAAATACCCTGCCTGAGCAGCTAGCGACATAGAAATACATAGAAACCAGTAGTCTCGCGACGACACGTCGCGCGTCGTCTGCTGCAACTTCATGTATGATTCACCATTCAGTACTTTTATCACACTAAGGTCCTGTTTCACCACTTTCTGATAAAGTTCCGAATGGGCTATTCACAATTTTTTTGACAGATTCTCCATACTCGATCTGTCAAGTTAATTGGTGGATAGCCAATTCGTCACTTATCAGTAAGTGGTGAAACAGACCCTTAGACTGCATCGAAACTCTATTTAAATTAGCAGAATCTACAGGATTACACCAAGCAGGCGTTTCTACGTGAGACGCGGCTTGTAGCCTAGACGAGTCTAGATTGGTGACCTTGGTTATTACCTAGGAATTCCACGGTGATTGGAATTGATTCATATAATAATATCATTATAAACGCAAGAGTGTCTGTCTGTCTGTATATTACCTCTTCATGAAAATAACCAACCGCTGAAAGATTCTTATATATAAGTAAACCTGTATTTAAAGCATTTCTTATCTTTGTTTGTTATTGAATAAAAATGATGTAAATAGAATGCTGATAATATTATTATACAAGCGACCTTTCCGCGCTGCACGTGTGTCCTTCAGTTTATTGACAACAGTCGAATTAGTGAACCCCTATCATTGAAACTCGAAAGAATCGACTTTACACGCATAGCACCTGTGTAAATATTTCGATTCGACCGACTATTAAGTACTAATTTAATTTGATTTTGCCATTTCATAGAAGATTTGCCTGAAATATTACCTTATGTTTAATATTAATATTACTACCACCCCTAAATTATTAGTTCGAATTTCGAACTAATAATTCGAAAGACTGCATTGGTTACAAGTTATTAAAATATGCAGCTATTAATAACTATAATATTATTATAATGTTTGTTTTCCTTTGTCTTAGAATCCTTACATGATCTATTTAAAGTAATTATATGTAGTATGTACCCTATAGAGAACCGTCAGTTGAGACTAGAGTATTATTTTTAACGTTTATACGAGTATAATTTGTAGTAAACAGTTAGGTATTAATAAACAGTAAACATTAAACACGTGTAAAATTATGTTACACTTGTAACCTTATATGCGTCACGGAAGATAATATTATCGCCTGTTATTTAAACTTATACGTGCTATCTGATTTCAATGATAACAAACATAACAACAACAAACCCACTTGAAATAAATGATACAGTCGCATTAACATTAACAGAGAGTACCATCATAAGGCCTACTTATAACCGACTTCCAAAAAGGAGGAGGTTATAATGTGATCGGCTGTGAATATATTTTTTTTTGTATGTTCAACGATTACTCCGCCGTTTGTGAACCGATTTTCAAAATTTTTGTTTTGTTACATTAGGTTTCACTCCAATTTGGTTTCATTTTCACAAAAGTGGTGATCTGATGATGGGATCCATGAGTAATCGAGGGAATTCCTCAAAATGTATATGGAAACATATAGTGATTTTGGTTTTATGAGAAGTATCCTAAGCATATGCTACCAAAACGCAAGATTTTGCACCAAGGTATACGGTTCCGAAGATACTAAGAGAACTCCGGATTCCTTATAGACACAAGTTTGGGGGTTTAAGCGCTGTTTTAAGAACTGAAAGCATATGCTACTATGCAAATTACATTCATCGTCATCATCATTACCACGTCAGGATCTCCAGTGTCACATGGTTGTATATGGATACAATATAATAATAATAATAATTAAATTTATATCATCACGTTATGTCCTTATTATTGGTACTTTTCATAGCGATTTAAATAAAAATATAATGTTGTTTCAAAATAAATGATTCAAGTTCCAAGCGACTTATGTACCACAAAATTGAACATAAGATTAAAGATATTCAAAAAATAATAAGCGGGGGGTGTCACTACATCGCTATAGAAGCCAAAAATGGTTACTTTTTGTCTGTCTGTCTGTCTGTATGTTTTTTCCACTATCACACGAAAACTACTGATCCGATTTGAATGCGGTTTTAGCAGATATATTTGTCTTCTTCCAACTTAACATCTGGTGTACAAAAATTTTCCTCCCCACCCCTCTAAGGGGATGAAAGAGGTGGTCCGATTTTGTATCAAACTTTTTTCTTTAACACAAAAACTACTGATCCGATATGCATTATGCATACGGTTTTCGCAGATATATTTGTCTTCTTCCAACTCAACATCCGGTGTATAAAAAAGAGGGGGTAAGATATTGTATCAACCACAGATCATAGAAGTAAGAGATATGTTATGTGGGCGTGGCACATGTCGCCCACTGATTGCGCAAATGCGCAATTAGGTGACAGTCACATGTAAATCGCTCCACGGCTTACACGTTGTACTACGTTGTAAATTGTAAACAAAATGCCGACTTGTGCAATAATTACGTGCAGAAATCGCAGCGAAACTTTGAATAAAAAAAATTGCGGGATCACCTATCACAGCCAACTGTAATTTATACGATTTTTTATTTTAAAAATCAATTATTCTTCACGAAAAATATTCGCCGCTACACCGCCATTTTCGGGCCGCTTGATGTTCCGTGAACTATCAAACTAAGGCACTAGTGATGTGGTATGATGCAGATTTTGGTATCGATATTTTTTATGCGGTTGCGTTATTATCTACACAAATATTATAAAGCTGAAGAGTTTGTTTGTTTGAACGCGCTAATCTCAGGAACTACTAGTCCGATTTGAAATTTTGAAACATTCTTTCAGAATTAGATACTTGGCTTGTTTTTATAAAGTAATAAAAGTTAATAAATCTTTTTTCGTCATTTCAGTATTTGTTTCCGTTACTTTTGAAGTTTACCTTACTTTTTTTGACGTTGGAGATCCATGCTTTGGCTCGAATAGGCCGGCTCGACCGGAGAAATACCATGTCCTCACAGAAAACCGGCGTGAAACAGCGCTTGCGCTGTGTTTCGCCGAGTGAGTGAGTCAACCGGAGGCCCAATCCCCTACCCTATTCCCCTCCCTTCCCATCCCATCCCTACTATCCCCTTACCTTACCTTACCCTATTCCCTCTTAAAAGGCCGGCAACGCACCTGCAGCTCTTCTGGTGCTGCGGGTGTCCATGGGTGACGGAAGTTGCTTTCCATCAGGTGACCCGTTTGCTCGTTTGCCCCCTTATTTCATAAATAAAAAAACATTTGTGGACGACTGGCGAAGATTAAATTGATCCTGCTTTTTAAGCCAAAGGCTTATCGCTTAAAGATTTGTGTGCATTAAGGCGACGCGACGCCTTGATAATTTGGCTGTAGCGATGTCGATTTTTCTCAGCAATGACTAAAGCTAAGAAATTAAAGTTCATTGTTAGTATTCATCATGTCTTTGTCTTTGAATTACCCATAGCATAACACGATTGGTCAACTTTTATAACACAGAATGATCAATCAAAAAGACCTCTGTAAAAAAAGGGATTCCTATTTTGCCAACAGAGGAGAGTATATTATATAAGCTTCCAAAGTACAGTAGTAGTCCCATAGCTTATATGAAATGTATTTACCTGTGGTTTTTAAATTACGCGACAAAAACCATTTTGTCGCTACGCCCTTTCCATTTTTTGCTGTTCCATTGCTTGTTTTCTATGAGAGGCCGGGCCGGCCTCACATAGAAAAAATGCAATCTAAAACACATCCAACACGGTTTTTTACTTTAACGTGGCGTCACCTTGATGTTTCTCTTGGGTTTCTGTTGTATATTCTATAAATGTATGAAAAAAATCGGCCAAGTACAAGTTGGTCTCGCGCACGAAGGGTTCCGTATCATAATAGAGCAAAAATAGGCGAAGAATGTGTATTTTGTATGGATCCTTAATTATTTAGTTTATTTTAATTTTATTATTAATAATTGTTAAAGTATAATTACCTGTTGCCGTTATTGATATCGAGCAAAAATAGCAAAAAATCACGTTTGTTGTATGGGAGCCCCAGTTTGTTAAATATTTAATTTATTTTGTTTAAATATCTGTTATTATAGCGGTAACAGACATACCGTACACAATCTGTGAAAATTTCGGAATTCTAGCGGTTATTGAGATACAGCCTGGGCTTGTACCACAAAACCGTTTTGAGACTCAAACAATCGATCGAGAATGCCGCATCCTACTCTAACAAACGTGAAATGACGTTGTTAGAGAAGGACGCGGTATCCTCGTCCGATTGTTTGAATCTCAAAACGGTTTCGTAGTAGGCCTACTTGAGACAGACAGACAGACAGACAATAAGACATCGAAGTCTTAGAAATAGGGTCCCTTTTTAGGGTTCCGTACCCAAAGGGTAAAAACGGGACCCTATTACTGAGACTTCGATGTCTGTCCGTCTGTCTCCAGGCTGTAACTCAAGAATGGTAATAGCTAGAGAGTTGAAATTTTTACATTTTAAATTTCTGTTGCCGCTATAACAACAAATACTAAAAACAAAATAAAATTAATAATTAAGGGGGGCTCCCATACAACAAACGTGATTTTTTTGGCCTTTTTTGCTCTATATCAATAATATCAACAGGTAGGTACTTGAAAATTTCACACAATCCTTAGTTTTATGTATACTTACTTTAATATTTTATAATAATATTAATATAAAATAAAAAGTTAAGTGGGGCTCCCATACAAAAGACACAAAATATTTTGGCCTAATTTTGCTCTATAATGGTACGGAACCCTCCGTGCGCGAGTCCGACTCGCACTTGGCCGATTATTACCTTTTGGGTACGGGATCTAAAAAATTATATATGTAATAGGTATGCCGTATGCATGTTTATTTAAAGACTTCGAAAATAACTCAAGGGCCGAAAGGGGTTGAAATCATCCATGATTACGAAAAACTTTTACTATGGGACCAACTCAATTCGGCAAAATAATCAGCTGTCTGGCAAAAGCGTAACTAGGCAATTATTGCCTAGTTACGATTCCCATAGTAAAAGTTTTTCGTAATTTATTTTGCCGAATTGAGTTGGTTCCATAGTAAAAGTTTTTCGTATTCATGGATGATTTCAACCCCTTTCGGCCTTTAAGTTATTTTTGTTAGTCTCTGTAATATTATATTTTATCACTTTCATTCTTTTAATAGTATTTAAATACCTACCAAAATACATCGATATCGTCGTAATAATATGGTAATAATTAATCGACACCGTAGATAGACCGGACATCACTAGACCGTGTACCGTTGACACTATGCTGACAATGTAGTGTCATTGAAGTTGGCGACATAGGTTTCCATACAAACGGCGCTACATAACACTTCTCTTTATTTTCCTGTTCTGAGGTATCAACTGATGAAGTAGAAATACTTTATATGGCAAAACAACGTTTGCCGGGACAGCTAGTACCTTATATAATAATTATTTAAAATAGTATAGTACTTATTCTCATGAAATATCAAGACAATTAATGTAATTTTTATTAACGTGTAGGAGAATATTTTTGCTGTAACGTTGTAGGGTTCAAACAAAGTAAGAAGTTGGTTTAACGTTGCATAAATAGTAGAACTGAAATATTGTTTCATGAAAGCTCACACAGAATTTAATTAAAATCTAGTCGAGAACCCGTGGTAGGGGCAAAGTCACATAAGTGTCAATGTCAAGGTCACAAAACAGGTGACAGCAAGCAGGTGACGCGGCTGCTCGTTATGTGTAATACGGTCACCTTCACTTTTGACATTTAAGTGATTGCTTTGATCACGTAAAGAATATGAGTCATTTGTTATGTAAGAAATAGGTAAGTAACTATAAAAGTTGTTTCAATGTTTTTTCTAAAGCCTAAACATTGTACACGTAACAAGTAAAGACGAAGTATGGTGAATATTATGAGAAGGACATAATAATATTTTAAACTGAAAATATTGCTTCTCTACGAGAGAAAAATTCAGATTTTAGTTAAAGGCAGAAAAAAAAATACTGCGGCCAGCAAATAATATTTGGAGAGCAAAATATAGTCGCATATTTTTCTGTTACAAGAGATTTTCAGAGGCCGTCGCGCGTCATTGTCAATGCATTTTTTATCATTACATAAACTAGTGGCCTTGAGGTTCAAGCCGGTTCACAAAGGCCGCGGGGCAAAGCGAAAAAAACCCGCAGAACTGTGCTTGTTTCCCTTGTTCTCGCATTTGGAAATCGGAGGGCTTCAAAGTTGCTGCCGTGCATGCCAAAGGGCGTTTGGAAAAACATTTTCACGATTTTACACGGCACTAATATATTTTTACATTTGAAGTCGTATAATTACTAACTTATTATTTCCACCATTGAGATATATTTCCACTGTGATTTTTAACATTTAAATATAGAATCAATTAAAATAATCCAATGGTAATTTAAAAACAGATTATGGTGGCAAAAACACTCGGTTCATCGCAGCGAAAAGAAGGAGGATTCGGCGGCCATCTTGTGACGTCACGCTGCAGTTGCTATGGCGGGAACGTGCAGTATGACGTCACACGACCTTGTCTCGACCGGTTTTTGTGATCTCGATTCTTCTTGAGCCTTTAGCTGTTTGTAAATAAAGTTTTATACTTCCTTTTGTACTCTACGGATACGTGCAGTTTTCTTTTTATTGTAAGACATTTAACAAAAGGTTGCTTGTATGTAAACAGTTTGTTGAGTTATTTTTAAAATCTTGTTATTCTGGTTAATATAATACTTGCATTATTTTAATAAAAAGATTTTTTTTAGTTCTCTTTACAGGGAGGTACAAAAATATGTTTTCGTGTTTTTGATGAATACCAATTACCAAACTCTCAAATCTCATTCTAGCACAACTGTTACATTACATTACATTATGCAGCACAATTTATGTTAAAATTCTATTTAAATATTACGTATTTATATTTAGATCTCTTATAACTTAAAAGTAATATACTTACCTACTTATAGATAGATAAATAATTACTAAAAAAAGCGGTCAAGTGCGAGTTGGACTCGCCCATGAAGGGTTCCGCAGCAGCAATAAGGTTTATTTTTATGAAATTAAAAGGTTTTTGATTTATTTTTATATTTCAGTCGATTTAATGAAATTTAGATTAAGGTTTACCATATTTTATGACGTATAAAAAAAACTACTGGCTAGATCTCGTTCAAACCAATTTTCGTTGGTAGTTTTTATAGTAATCTACATCATATATTTTTTTTAGAATTATCATGCCTCTACTTTAGAAATTAGGGGGGGGGGGACACACATTTTTCCACTTTGGAAGAGTCTCTCTCGCAAACTATTCAGGTTAGAAAAATATGATATGAGAAACCTCAATATGATTTTTGGAGACTTATCCATAGATACCCCACACGCATAGGTTAGATCATATGAAAAAAAATTTTTTTTGTTTCAGTTGTACCTATGGGGACCCCTAAAATTTTTAATAATGTTTCCATTTTTGCATCAAAATCTTAATGCGGTTCACAGACTACATTTACTTACCAAGTTTCAATAGTATAGCTCTAATAGTTTCGGAGAAAAGTGGCTGTGACATACGGACGGAGAGACAGACAGACAGACATGACGAATCTATAAGGGTTCCTTTTTTTCCATTTTGGCTACGGAACCCTAAAAAGGTGCTAGTCAATTTAAATCGAATTTAGAGAGATAGAAAAAGAATTTAGATCAAAAAGAGATTCCAGTATAATATTCCAAATTCCAATGTTCAACCAACACAAGAAGGAAAACGTCGAAAACTGCATAGAGACAGTAATCTCTATCGACTATCTAGTAGAGATATCGACAAAACAACGTTATCGAAGCCGCGATAAGATAAACGCTTTCACCGCTACGCTATCGGTGGTAACTGGTAACCTCTGCACCGCAAGGGCGTAATCTATACTACATAATATCTAATATCTATATTCTATAAGTACTATAATATTATAAATGCGAAAGTATTTCTATCTGTCTGTCTCGCTTTCACGCCAAAACTATTGAACCAATTGTAATGAAATTTTGTGTCCACTGATCGTCTAAAGCCTGAGAAAGGACATAGGATACGTCTTTTTAACTAGAAAAAGGGGTTGTAAGGGGGTGTTTATTTATAACGATATTAAGTTAGTTAAAAATAATTCATAATAGATGGCGCTGACCGTCACCTAAATCGCACAAGCGCTAACTCAAGTCTCAAACATGTTTCTATAAGAGGTGGTAAGGATGAAGAATACTCCCACGTCTTTTTTATGATTTAAGAAGAGTTCATGTTCGACCCAGTTTTTAACCCCCGACACAAAAAGAGGGGCGTTATAATATGTGTATTGTGTGACGTGTCTGTCTGTCTGTAAACATTGAAGTTGGAAGTAAGCGTACCGCGGAAGCAACTCTGTCGTGGAAATTTTGCAATTTGCAGTAATGTAGCCTATATTGCCGAAGCCCTATTAGATAGTCTGACCAAGTGCGAACAACTCTAGATACCGGCCTTCATGATGCTCTCCATTCTGCCGAAGATCGCCACAGATGGCGTAATGTGGTCGTCACTAAAATCCAAAAGGGGAATCACAATCCTCAGCAATGACGAACACGACGCGAGGAGGAGGAGCCTACATGGAAACAGGAACTACCGCGCGCTATAGCTGAAGTCCACGCGGACGGAATCGCGGGCAACGGCGGTAGTATAAATTATATACAGTAGATCATCTTCATATCAATCTGCTCGAAACTCATCACTCACTTGATAACATTAATTAGCAAAATTATGTACTAAAGTAGCTGTCCCGGCAAATGTTTTTTTGCCATATAAAGTATTTCTACTTCATCAGTTGATCCAAAACCAGCTACCATCCAAAGAGGAGGGAACCCTCTTTTGTCTCCTAAGAGGGAAAATTTTATAAACCAGATGTTGAGTTTAAAGAAGACAAATATATCTGCGAAAACCGATTGCAAATCGGATCAGTAGTTTTTGTATTAAAGAAAAAAAGTTTGAAAAAATCTGACCCCCTCTTTTGTTCCCTTAAGAGGGGTGGGGGGAAAAATTTTTATACACCAGATGTTAAGTTGGAAGAATACCAATATATCTGCGAAAACCGCATTCAAATCGGATCAGTAGTTTTCGTGTGATGCTGGAACAAACATACATACAGACAGACAGACAAAAGCTAACCACATTTTTGGCTTCTATAGCGATGCAGTAACACCCCCCGTATTAAGTTTGTCCAGTCGTATTTCATGAACACGACTGTATTACTCAGGCCCACTTGCGCCAATCTGGGTTAAAGTTAACTCTGAGTTAAACATCATGTCATATCTGTCACTCACCAAGTCAGTGATAGAGATGACATGATGTTTAACTCAGAGTTAACTTTAACCCAGATTGGCGCAAGTGGGCCTCAATGTAGCAAATGTACTTGTGTAAATATGATACGGTAAAGACAGCTAGTAAGACCTCAAACACGTTAGTAGGTAGAGTTAGACTCAAACAAGACGGATTCCTAACTAAAGGGCTGGAAATTTCATCCGTTTGAGACCTGAGATACGGCCTAATGAGTCTTAATGATGACAGACAATATAAGGACAAAAAAGTGGCTCTCTGAAAATACAGTTAGTAAACATTTTAATAGTCCTTGGGATGAAGCCTTAAAATCGTGATGTTCATTACACGTAGGTGTTAGACCGAGAAAATTACGAGCCTGAAGGGGCAAAAATTTATAAAAACACCTCCATAATATCTCGTTTCTCGCGTAACAGCGGTAGGTTTTACGATGATTAGACGATAGAACCTTCTAATATAATACATATACAGTAACCTAAGTTCTTAAATTTTGTAAAACAGAGTCAAGTTTTGGCATTGGCTCTAGCAGTAGTGCACCGAGCTTGCTTGCTTTATTTAAAACCATAATTCTTCTATACATCCTTCATCATATTAATATTAATTAAAAACTTTAAATAAAAATCGACCAAGTGCGAGTCGGACTCGCGCACGAAGGGTTCCGTACCGTTCTAGAGCAAAAATAGACCGAAAATTGTGTTTTTTTTGGTATGGGAGCACCCTTAATTTTTTATTTTATTTTAATATTATTATTAATCATTAAAGTACAAAAATATAATTAAGGATTTTGCGAAAATTTCAGTATTTGTTGTTATAGCGGCAGCAGATATTATACACAATCTGTGAAAATTTCAGAAGTCTAGCCACAGCGGTTCTTGAGTTACAGCCTGGAGACAGCCAGACAGACGGACAGACGGACAGACATCGAAGTCTTGGTAATAGGGTCCCGTTTTTACCCTTTGGGTACGGAACCCTAAAACTAGCTGTGGTATAAATGTGATGTGTGATAAACGTTTTATTGTTTTCAAATATTAACAGGATACTGCAGTATTCTACTAGTATAAAGATGGTTACCGTATATTATTTATCTCACCAAAAACATACCTGTTAAAACGGGGCCAAGTTCCTATTCACTAATTGTTCGCCTTAAAAAAGAGTTGAAATCCAATTCAATGCCAAGTTTAGATGCACTTCCAAATCGATCATAATCATCTTCATCAACAGCCTGATCCTAAATACTTCTAAGTTTGAACTTGGCAGGTTAATTTAATCACATAGATATTTTATATTTAAATTTAAAAATCATACAATAATTATCAAGTGCTACTAGCATGAAAACCTGCCAAGTTCAAATTTAGAAGTATTTAGGATCAGGCTGTTGATGAAGATGATTATGATCGATTTGGAAGTGCATCTAAACTTGGCATTGAATTGGATTTCAACTCTTTTTTAAGGCGAACAATTAGTGAATAGGAACTTGGCCCCGTTTTAACAGGTATGTTTTTGGTGAGATTTCAATACTTTTTTTAAGGAATCATACCAATTTGTTTCTTTCCTCCTCATCTTATTTCAGTGTATTTACTTAAGTACATATTAATTTTTATCTCAAATTCATAGATGAGCCGACTCACGCTTGACCAATTTCTCAAATTTCTTAATTTTTTGTTAATCTACATATAACAAACAACCTGTGTGCCAAATTTCATAACGCTACGACAACTGGAAGTGGCCTAGAGGTTTTGAAGCCGACTCACGCTTGACCAATTTCTCAAATTTCTTAATTTTTTGTTAATCTACATATAACAAACAACCTGTGTACCAAATTTCATAACGCTACGACAACTGGAAGTGGCCTAGAGGTTTTGAAGCCGACTCACGCTTGACCAATTTCTCAAATTTCTTAATTTTTTGTTAATCTACATATAACAAACAACCTGTGTGCCAAATTTCATAACGCTACGACAACTGGAAGTGGCCTAGAGGTTTTGAAGCCGACTCACGCTTGACCAATTTCTCAAATTTCTTAATTTTTTGTTAATCTACATATAACAAACAACCTGTGTGCCAAATTTCATAACGCTACGACAACTGGAAGTGGCCTAGAGGTTTTGATTACCGATTTTTATCTCAAATTCATAGATGAGCCGACTCACGCTTGACCAATTTCTCGAATTTCTTAATTTTTTGTTAATCTAGATATAACAAACAACCTGTGTGCCAAATTTCATAACGCTACGACAACTGGAAGTGGCCTAGAGGTTTTGAAGCCGACTCACGCTTGACCAATTTCTCAAATTTCTTAATTTTTTGTTAATCTACATATAACAAACAACCTGTGTGCCAAATTTCATAACGCTACGACAACTGGAAGTGGCCTAGAGGTTTTGATTACCGATTTTTATCTCAAATTCATAGATGAGCCGACTCACGCTTGACCAATTTCTCAAATTTCTTAATTTTTTGTTAATCTACATATAACAAACAACCTGTGTGCCAAATTTCATAACGCTACGACAACTGGAAGTGGCCAGTGAATTTTGATTACCGGTCAGTGAGTCAGTGCCAAAATTAGCTATTTTTACAAGGAAATATTTCAGGATCTAACAAATCTATATCTATGAAATTTGGTATATTGCGTAAGTACTAGTATATAATTAGGTAGGTAAAATTTTATCTTTGCTCTCGCAATAGGCACTGAGATACAAGGGGGTCAAAAGTGCGTCGAAACCGTTCGTGTAAATAGTGCACGGCATGCGCGCGGCCTGCTGGAACTTGGCCGCGCACTCCGTGCGCTTTGATACTATGATTGTAGTGTAGCATCAAAACATTTTTACTATCTAATATTCGACCTAATATAATAACTTTTACCGTCGTCTGTACAGTATTAAGCCTGTATTAATCTAGTAAGAGGATGGTTTTTTGCTATTCTTTGAAAAGTCTTTGTTACATTATAAGAAACTAATGGACAACAATGTCCTATTAGTTCCAACATGCTCATCTCATAATTAAGTCACTCTTATCATAATAATTATCAATCTTATCCAAAAATATAATTTATTTTATTGCATCGTTTACCCAGGAATACTAAATTTTATGTCACATAGTATAGGCAAGTTCTCTTATCGTCAGAATCAAGACTATCGAAAATACTTAACATCTCCTCCTATTTTCTAATTAAGTTCTTTATATTATTATCATCGTGGATTATGGATACCGCTGCCGCTGTCGATCCTGGCGAGTGACGACACAGCAGATACTTACAGTGGTGGGAAATGGGAATGTGTGGTGGGCCGAAGCCCTTTACAAAAATACTTTGTTTTGGGAACGTTTTGTCTTGCTTTGTATTTCCATATTGTTACTTGTTAGCAACCTTAGCAACCCAAAACAAAGGCCGAGCTCGCGTGTCGGCCCACGTGACTGGCATCAGCTGTTGAGAAAGTCTGTCCGATAACTTATCAGTTATGTAAACCACCGATAGCGGGGAAGTTACGTGCCAGAACAACACGAACTATCACCTAACCATTTTTCTGGCCGAAATCAGTCATATAATGATTAATTAACTTTAATTTAATAGAAGTTTGACATAAGTCCCATACATTATCTGTCAAATTTTTTGTGATACGTATAACAATAAGCGCAACAGTCCCGACTCCCGAGTCACCCGCCCGCGCACTTCATATTTTATTTCCTAACTGTCCCATATACACCAGCACACTTGCGTGCAGCTGTACTTGACGACAGCACACTTTTCATTAAACAGTTAACTGTAGTTTATCATCATTAAATTTATCTGAGTGTGGCAGTAAGACTAAGAAAAACTATGGCATTTACACCTACATCTAAAAATCAATTAGACTTAACCCTTTGTCACAAAATGGGTCGCGACACAAAGCTGACACGATTGCTGTACACCGTCATAATGACGATGATTAATTGTCACACCATTACCTCGTCATTCATTGTGACTACGATTGTGTGTTACCTTTTTGTTGTGATGGAATGATTAGTCTCTACTTCATCAACCGTTGTTAATAATTTGTATTCAAATATATCATGCGGTCTCATATTAATTAATACAATAAGAGAGAAAAGCATGATAATTCATTTAAAGATTGACTTCAACAGTCGTTAGTGAATTTAATAATTAATAAAAGTAGTTTTTAATCCCCTTTCTAAATTGCATATTTGAACAAATCTTTTGAATGGAATGGAAACAACAATGGACATTTGAAAACCAATACACATTTTATAGCAAAGCAATAGCAATTCCTAGCATCTCTATCGGATTCCACCTTACACAATCACGTCAGATCCAATTAAATACGTACAAAGGGAATAGACAAATTGAAACATTTTCAACATACGCCCAAACAAATTCAACCTTTCACTCAATGCAGGGAAGAAAACAGGAAAAACGTCCATAAATTGTTGTGCCGTAATTGGTGGGCGTCGCTGGGGGGTTAAGCCGGGGGGTCGAGGGGTCTGGGGGGTCGGTGGGTCGGGGGTCATGCCGCACATTACATCTAATGACTACTGTAGTGGCATTGATTATAGAATCTTTGTTTAGCTCCGGGCATAAATCCTCAATCCAGGTAGATTTTTGTTTCGGGAGAATAACTACGTGAATGTATAGAAAAACCGGCACCGGCACCAACCTCTCTGAAAGGTCACATAGGCTCAATATAGACCAAAATAACTTTATTTCCTAGCCCAAACTGTACATTATATTGTGTAATGTGTAATCTTTTGAACATACATAAAAAATATCTACAGCCGATCATACATATTATAACATCCTCCTCTTTGGAAGTCGGTTAAAAAGGGTCGTGTTGGCGCCAACACTGCCTCTACCGGCTCAGAGGAAATCCGTCATTTCGGGCTATAAATTATAAACGAGTCTTGATATTCCCTTGCGAAAATATCGCGCAAAAAAATATAAATAATGATAAAATATACGTGAGGACTGAGGAGCTGATGCTCCAATTGTATGACGTCACAGCGAGCAGTCATCACTCAAAATCGCGATGATCCGAAATGCGATGTGACATGGTGACATGGAATGTAATTTTCGCAACTTGCTGCCACTTTGTTATATTGCATCCAATAAATAACAAATATATACAATATACATAATACATAATATATGATATAACATATTACATAAGTGACAATGTGTATATAACACCAGTGTACAGCAAATGGTGTGCCGCGCCTACTGGCCAAGATACACTACCTCAAAAAATGTAGTCGGGTATAATATAAATAGTTTATAAGAACAAAAAAAAATAAAATTGGACGATCGACGAAGTGATGGGAGTTGGGACCTCAGAGCACCCCTGTATACTCTGATTAATTTGTGGTGAACGGTCTACAACATTTTTCATTCTTCGAGATGTACCCAAAGTTTGCGGAACACTACACTATACGAGTATATTATTAGGAAGTTTTAGGGAAGTTGTCATCGCTAATACAACGATGGGAGAGGCAGAAACGCAACAATTTCTCAATCAGTGCTTTTGACGTCTTTACTCCTATGCAAAGACTGAAATTGCAAGAAGTCTTCAATCAAACCAAAATGGCACTCAATGGAATAGAATCTTATATTTAGCATTACTTTTACATAATACAAAACACATTTTTATCACTTTGCTTTGGGTGTACCCAACGAAACCGAGAGGATTTCAGTAATATTAAAAACATAACCTCAAAATTGTAGAAATCATCTCTATTATGACTGAATTGTCGCCAGTTTTAAGAATATCCCAACCTTTTTGCGAGAAAACATTTTAACAACAAACTGCTTAATGTTTTCCACCACCGAACCTGCGATTACTTAACAATTAAACAACCATTGCGCCCACGAGTCCCCCTACAATTATTTTCCTCCGCTCGGCTGTAATAACGCGATATTTCCAATTCTTTTATGTTGATGCAGCACTTTATTAATTTCGAACGAATACTCCACGTAAGACGTGTGTAACGATTAGGGTGGTATCGATTTCGGATATAAGAAAAACAATCCGAATTTAATAAAGCCTGCCCAAGAGGCCATTATTTTTTACGTACAGAGTGGAATCATAATATTAATTTGTTACACAATCGCTTCGCAGTAAACAAATTTCTTAATAAATATAAATAAATTTTTAATTTAGTTACACCCGCTAAAACTCGAGAACGGCTTAAACCAATTTGGCTAATTTTAGTCTTGAAAGGAAGTCCAGGAAAAGTTTATACATATTAGGGAAAAAGTGACACGGATTTCAGGTCATCTATTAAGTTAAAGAATTAACTAATCTTTAAAGAGTGACGCACTAACTGAATGAGTCTTTGATTCTATCGCCTAGAGCACCATTTACATTCTAGAGCTATTTGAACTCAACTCTACATAACCTTACTAACTTCATACATCACACGCAGGTAAAACGCTCTCAGTGCTAGCCTCTGTGCCGCCGACATAAGGCTCATTATTTGAGTTACTCCGAGGTAAAGTAATCCCGAATGATAGTATAAACAAAAACGAGCATCGAAACTAATTCACAGGTCCATTTCCTTCGTCCGCACAATGGATATTATGCATCAGAGGCCAGAGCTACATGCTGATGCCAACGACGTAGCATGGATGTTCCACTGTATAATAAATATATAGAGTAACTAGTATATAGAGTAAGTAGAGTGTGTATGTGTCCGTTAAGTAGAGCTCACTAAAATAGCATTGTTCTTGTTCAGTAAACAATAAAAAAGAACGACAAAGTAATGTTCTTTATAGGTTAAAGTGATCATCGTTCGATGTAAATCAGTCTGCGGTAAAATCTTGTATGGTCTAAATTGAGTTCAGTAAAATGACACTCTTTGCAGCAAGACTATCGTGCAACTATAATGTCGTTAAGATTATTATCAACGAAGACATTTCCTGCCTATAAAAAACACCCACCCGAAAACCAAGTTTTCAACCATCTTTTCACATAAGTTGCACCCATGCAACATCCACATCCCCATGGTACGTCCACGGTATCCAATCCAATCCAATCCCCCCCCCCCCCCAACTAGCGAATAAATAAAAAGCGCGCAGGCGGGAAACGTCGCAACGATTATGCAAATGCATTAACAGCGTCCATTGTTACACCCCCCCCCTCTCCTCACCTCATGCCAACACGACACAGAGTATGTGCAGACAGAAGGCACGTGCATGTGCCTATTTTAAAAGTAGATCCACATAGAATACATGGAGACAGAAGGCAATATCATGCTGGGTGTAGACTGTAGAGAAGTGACGTAGAATAGTGGAATGTAGAGATACATAGAATAAAATATGAAGAACAAAGGCAAGCTAGAGTGTGACTGTCCATAATAGAGCTGCTCTTCAGAACGCACAATATTGGTCTTTTTCTTCATTATTATGTAACCGGGGGAAAAGCGTGGTGGCCGAAAGAAAAGATCTTTCGACCGAGCGAGGTGGTATGCTCTACTAGGCCGAAGCCCATGTGTACCATACATGAACCCAGGTTTACCACAAGTACTTAACACAAGACGAAGAAAAAGTGGACGCGCGGAATTATTTTGGCATTTTCATAGATGCTCCTTACAACAAGGTTAGGTTAGTCCTCTCAGATACTCGATAAGCAATGCTTCTTTGGTTCAACCGCGAGACACAGCGATATACTGCGTGACTGGTGAGACATGTTCAATACTTGAGGACGTGATATTTGGCTATTATATTAGTTAGAAAAAATAATATAAAAAAATAATATCAATTGATCACTGAGTAAATGTAGCTTAAAGTTAAATAATTATTTACCCAACGCATGGACACCGCGAGCGGGAGGGGTAGTTGTGTGGTGTTTCTTTGGTAGCGCACGCCTCTGCACCGGCCGCATAGTATGCCTACTTGCCTAGCCGCGTAATTTACTTAGTATCCATGATTCATTAATTTTTGGGAAATTAAAAAAAAATTAAGAACCTAATTTTATTACATATTTATAATGAGAATCGAGTACTGAATACTCTCCTTAAATATCGGTATTGACTCACCAGTCATGCTGTAAGCTAACCTTCCGTCCCAACTCTATAACATCCAACACGCAACAACACACGACGCCACGTGACGCGACGTGACGCGACGCGACGTGACGCAGCGCGGTACAACCTCGACGCTGAATGCAAGCAACTATTTAGTTACGTTGTAATGGCACCATTAGCGCGATGTACGCACTTGTTCCAGTTCACCATCATCATTCATCACTAATCGTTCGGTAAAAGGATAAACGAAAAATTAATTAACTTTGACTTAAGCGACGTTTTTTTTGACGTGGGAGAGCCATGCTTCGGCACGAATGGGCCGGCTCGATCGGAGAAATACCACGTCCTCACAGAAAACCGGCATGAAACAGCGCTTGCGCTGTGTTTCACCGAGTGAGTGAGTTTACCGGAGGCCCAATCCCCTACCCTATTCCCTTCCCTACCCTCCCCAGTCCCCTATTCCCTTCCCTTCCCATCCCTACCCTCCCCTATTACCCTATTCCCTCTTAAAAGGCCGGCAACGCACCTGCAGCTTTTCTGATGCTGCGAGGGTCCATGGGCGATAGAAGTTGCTTTCCATCAGGTGACCCGTTTGCTCATTTGCCCCCTTATTTCATAAAAAAGTGGTTTAGAAAGTTATAGGGCTGCACAATGCACATAAGTACGTTTTATAGTATGAAGATTGAAAAGCTAAAAAATATACTATAAGCCCGTCTAAGCTAAAAAGTCTACGCATTCATACTAATTATGATGGAAAAGACATACGAGTACAAACGTAGAGTTCCCAAATCATAAAACTTTTGTCTTCAAAGTCCAATAAAACCTAACAAAATAAAAAATCTGCCAAGTGCGAGTCAGACTCGCGCACGAAGGGTTCCGTACCAATACAGAGCAAAAATAGGCTAAAAATTGTGTATTTTGTATGGGAGCCGCCCTTAATTTTTTTATTTTATTTTAAAATTAATTATTATTATTAAATATTAAAGTACACATACAACAAAAGAATGTGTGAAAAATTCAAGTGCCTACCTCTTGCCATAATAATTGATTTAAAGCGAAAAAGGCCGAAAAATCACATTTGTTGTATGGGAGCCCCCCTTAAATATAAATTTTATTTTGTTTTCAGTATCTGTTGTTATAGCGGCAACAGAATATGTTATACACAATCTGTGAAAATTTCAGATGTCCTAGCTATAGCGGTTCTTGAGACAGACAGACGGACAGACATCGAAGTCTCAGTGATAGGGTCCCGTTTTTACCCTTTGGGTACGGAACCCTAAAAACGTATAGCTTAAAGCATGTCTCCTATTTTCATAGTCACGCCAAATCTTCGTGTCACGTAATTTACTCACTAGTTTCTCACCAAATTGCTCAGCAACAATCACAAAATACTTGTCATGGTGGCTTACCTGCAACAAACAAAAACATAATCACATGGGATGCCATGTAAAACAGAGGTGAACTATCCATACTATTTTATAAATACGAAAGTGTGTCTGTCTGTTTGTAACCTCTTCACGCCCAAACCGCTGAACATATTATACTTGTCCTTTTATCCAGGAATAATGGTATCCGCGCGATAAACGAATAATTATCATCTAGAAACGTTTATAAATTAACTTTTTTTATTAAATAAGGGGGCAAACGAGCAAACGGGTCACCTGATGGCAAGCAACTACCGTCGCCCTTGGACACTCGCAACATCAGAAGAGCTGCAGGTGCGTTGCCGGCCTTTTAAGAGGGAATACGCTCTCTTCTTGAAGGTTTGCAGGTCGTATAGGTCCGGAAATACTGCTGGTGATAGTTCGTTCCAGAGTTTTACAGTGCGCGGCAGCAAGTTACGCGAAAAACGCACGGTGGAAGACTGCCACTCATCAAGGTGATGAGGATGGTATGTTTTTCGCGTGGGAAGATGGCGAAAAATTATG
Source organism: Plebejus argus (assembly GCA_905404155.3). Lineage (NCBI taxonomy): Eukaryota > Metazoa > Arthropoda > Insecta > Lepidoptera > Lycaenidae > Plebejus > Plebejus argus. The sequence continues at coordinate 1,544,928 of FR989941.1, read as the reverse complement.
TAAATTAACATAAGCTCATGTAATTTACATATATAAAAATATGTAAATTACATGAGCTTATTCTAGTTTTCATATCCATCAACCTCATCTATGCCAAATTATTTTTCCCTCTGTACGCAAAATTTGGGTAAATCAGTAATCAGTAGGCCTACCACGAAATGGTTTTGAGACACAAACATTCGGACGAGAATGCCGCGTCTTGCTCTAACAACGTCATTTCACGTTTGTTAGAGTGGGATGCGGCATTCTCGTTCGATTGTTTGACTCTCAAAACGGTTTCGTGGTACAAGCCCAGTTCGCAAGCTTAAAGATCACAAGACGTATAACAAGGGATTATATGACGCTCGCATCTCCGTTGCGCAAAAATTGTTTATCGCGCGGAAACCTACATTCTTCCGGGATTCTACATTCTTCCGGGATCAAAAGTATCCTAAGTCCTTTCCTGGGATTCAAACTATCTCCATACCAATATTCAACCAACTCGGTTTGGGCGTGAAGAGGCAGTAGGAGAAAGACAAATGGACAGTCACACTTTGGCATTTATTATATTAGTATTGATAATGATTCTAGTAATAACACAAACATACAATCTATAGCTTAGCGTAGCTTATTCTAGTTACACCCATCAACTTCATCTATTCCGAATTTCATATTCCTCGCAATTCCTACACAATTCACGTACATCGGTTCCTTCATTTTTTGCTTACCGTAATAAAACACAAGCTAAATTTGCGATTCAATTCCTATCCACGTCAATACCTTTTTCTAAATAAAACGAACAAAAAATTGCTGATACATAATGTTCTAGAAACCGCTATAAAATCAATAAAAATTAATATTTGCACGTCTTCAAACGTAGACTTTCACGTTTACAACCGTAACTAATCCGTGAACACCGAAACGTTAACTCGAGAGGATAAAACAATGCAATTTATAACAATTAGAAATTTTAACACACGCAGTTTGTTGGTCTTAATCAATATAAAACCGGCCAAGTGCGAGTTAGACTCGCGCTCGAAGGGTTCCGTATTACAATAGAGCAAAAATAGGCTGAAAATTGTGTTTTTCATTTATGTATTGGAGCCGCCGTTAATTATTAATTTCTTTTTAATTTTATTATTAATAATTAAAGTACAAATACAACTGAGTATTTCGTGAATATTTCAAGTGCTTGTGTGTAGCTGTTATTTATATCGAACACAAAATAGCAAAAAAATCACGTTTGTTGTATGGGAGATTATCCCTTTAAATATTTAATTTATTTTGTTTTTAGTATTTGTTGTTATAACGGCAACAGATATACCCAATCTTTGAAATTTTCAAAAGTCTAGCTATAGCGGTTCTTGAGTTACAGCCTGGAGACACACAGACAGACGGACAGATGGACAGACATCGAAGTCTTAGTAATATAATAGGGTCTCGTTTTTACCCTTTGGGTACGGAACCCTCTAAACTAAAAGATCGCTATTTAAATATAATATACAAGATGCTACAAAAGTAAGTGATAACTGATAACTGATAATACTTTAGAGTTTAGTTTGTGTGTGTCCTTGTATAGTTTGCTGTGAAAGTAGCAGCGCCGAACGAGCCTTTTTTATTTACTAAGATAATACTTATTATGTTAAACTCCTGTTTTAGGTAAAACAACATTTGATTAAAAATAATACAACATGATTATCAGGCCGGTAACGCACCTGCAGCTCTTCTGATGTTGCGAGTGTCCGTGTGCGAAGGTAGTTGCTTTCCATTAGGTGACCCGTTCGCTCGTTTGCCCTCTTATTTAAAAAAAATCTATTCTATCAAGATCAATGTAACGTATTTTTTAAGTTGGTGTGATAAAACCAATGAGTTGTATTGGCCTGCGCTCTGCGTGAGGGAATTTCGTAAGTCATCGCGTTTCAACTCTCACGCTCCGTCCATGTTTTATTCCGGATAGTTTATTGATATTCGGATACTAGATATTGCCGAGTTTGTGTGCGAAATAAAATCCAGCGGGCACCGTGCATTTTGTATTTAACCTGCCTGCTAAATAACTAAGAACAGATTACACATCGTTTCTATAATATTTTGATATTTTCTCTTTCCTCTATATCAGCTCTAAGTAGGAATCTTTTATACTTATAAAAGAAGTTGAAGCACATATTTTAATGTTAATCTATTTAAATAAATAAATGAGTTAATAGAAGAATAGTTCTTCTATTTACTAGCTAATTTACTAGCTAGTCATACTGTTAAACGATTTAGCCAATAGCCATAATAATGCGTTGGCTGTTTAGCCAAGTTGCGCGCAATGCAACCACATTATGCTTTTATTGCCTATTGTCTAGGTCTGGTGCTAATGCTAGAATTTACATTGCTAGAAATATAGGCTGTTTATACAATAGTAAGGGGCCATAGCGATACCGCGTGCTGCTAAGGTATTGAAACTAGGACCCTAGTCTAAATAGGAAAGAGTTAGTTATCAAAGGTTTTTAGTGCTTTCATCTTCACACACAAATAAAGGCAACATTTTTAACGCAGTATATTCAAGGTTCCCCCGTATTTGTCTGTAAAAATACTGTCTGAAATATTTTATTAGGAAAGGGCCTTAAAATATTTCTCCACTTATGTTCTCTTTATTTTTAACCGAATTCCAAAAAAGATGGAGGTTCTATGTTCAGCAGCTGTAAACATTTTATACGCTTTTTATTAGCTTCACCTGTATATTTGTTTGTAACCGACTTCTTTGGGCGCGATTTTGACCCACTAAACGGCCAGATTTCGTTCAAACTTTGTAGATTTATCGAGGACCGATGACAATACACTAATTTGATATATTTATTCCATTTTTCAATTTGTATGTTTGTATGTTTGTTTGTAACCAACGCTTTATATAAAAAGCGTGTTTTTAGTTTTTTTAACTATTACTTATTATTCTAGGACTTTTAAGTAAATCACCTCCAATCTTTGCAACCGAAACATTTCTATGTACAATAGTTTTTGCCAACGTTTTTATATTACTTGGACTACGAACGAGATCCATTAATCCCGAGGAATAAAACATCCCGCCATCGCCGCCCAAGCTCGGCCCGCATTCTAAATGCGACCCGCCCGGAAATGCAAGTCGTTTGTTTAATTTTTACTACCGCGGTAATGTGCGGGGCGATCTCGTGAAATTACGTTACAGGTAACGTTTACGTAAAAGGTCGTTAGGGTGAAACATAGGTACGTATGTTTAGCTAAATAAAAGACAATAAGTAAAATACTGAACGGATTGCACAATTTTGCGTGCAGAAAATAAATGAACCGTTTAGGCAGTAACATACGATCGAATTGAGAAACCTCCTCCTTTTTGGAAGTTGGTTAAAATTAATTTAAAATGTTGCTAGTCCCGCTTAAACTCGAGAAGTGCTGGACCGATTTGGCTATTTTTAGTCTTGAAGTGTTCGTAGAAGTCTAGAGAAGGTTTATATTACGAGGAAAGTTATACAAGATTGAAGATGCACCGGGTCATCTAGAAACCATTAAAAATGATTTTACAAAATTCATCCCCTAAGTGGATCAAAATGGTGTTAAAATTAAAAAAAATATGCTGAATACACGTTGATGGGAAAATAACACATAGTGTTTAATATTGGAAATCGATAGTAATTCCACGGGAGGTAACGTGCCAATATGTTTGTATGAACGAGGTGGTAATTATATACAAAATGTCCGACGTGTCATTACTACCGCGTCAGGGCGGACAACACCTTGTTACCGTAATAGTTCAAATAATAACTTAGCAAGCCTTAAATAGTTAAAGATAATAAAATACTTTAGGCATCAATGACAAAGGAGCCAATCGAAATCCATACTAATATTAGAAATGCGAAAGGTGTCTGTCTGTTACCTCTTAGCGCCCAAACCGCTGAATCGATTTGTGTGAAATATAGTATGGAGATTGGAGATACTTTGAGTCCCGCGAAAGGACACTGATTTGATCCCGCGCGATAAACGAATTTAGGCGCAACGGATTTGCGGGCTGCAGCATCTAGTAGTAAATAAAGTGGAATTAATGCAAGAAGAAAGGCGATACCGATATAAAACATTTCATAAAACACAACACAGGAATTTGCAGACAAGAATCCAGCGTATAAATTCTACTGTAAATTAAAAACGCTGAAATGAGGTATAAGTGGAGGTAGATCGATGCGCGTAAGGCTGAGAGCACATTATCGTGGTCCATTGGTTTAAAGTTGGCTCTTGTCTCGGAGGTCGTGGGACAATGCTGATCCTCTGCTGGTCTGACAAAAAAGATGATCTTTATGTCGGATAGCTGTATGTAAGATATCCTGCGCCTCTTGCCAGTCATCATGCATCCCATAATAATGAATATGGTTAATGGCAGATAAAGTTTGCTGTAAACATTAGTTCAATTCATTGGTCCAGCGTATTGGACCAACGTGTAAAGTACGCCCCAAAATTATGGCCAAGTAGGCCTCAACAATCAACATGTTGGATTAAGGCGCTGGCTCAATGCGTTGGCCTAATGTCTACAGAGCGCTCATGCGCACACATTGGGCACTATAACCTTTTTTTTGCGCAGGGGAAACCTGTCATGGGTCCCCCGTGTTGGGGATGTCCCTCAGTTAAGCTGAAGCACCCTGGGGGTATGTGGGACTCTTACCCACTAAAACCACCTGCGGTTCGCCTTCAGCCTATAAAGGAGGGATGTCCCGGATGTAACAGACTGGGCACTATAACCTGTGTAGCTGAAACCAGCCAGAACCTGCGTCGGTTTGATTTTATCGCCTCCGCATCCGCACCTCGCCAATCATGTTTATTTACAAGCGTAACACCAAAGTACGACATAATTCGAGCTAATTTCACGCCAATTAAACTCGGTCGGCTAATAATTCCGAGAAAGTCGTAAACAGTCATCTTCGTAAGTCGTAATTCTCAAATTATGCTTTAAACGCTGCATCCGCAGCGTAAATTCTAGAAACAACAATATTTTCTTGTTAAAACTAACCTTTTACACGAGGGGAATACAACCTGAATACAAATTGGCGATCTTTAATTTTATCTTTAAATTCGCACATAGCGTAAGTCAGTATAAAGGCCACCGTACACGCGAAGTCTGTTGATTTGGTCGGACTGACCGCAGGCCGATCTGATCTAGTCTGATCATCGAACTCGTGCACACATAAATATTATGCACAAAACGAGTCCAGTCGTCGTTTGATCAGTTCGACCGGATCAATAGGTCTAGCCGTATGATATGGAGGTCTTAAACTAATATTGGTATCACGATTTGTTAAGTATTTAGGTCGCCACAGTAAAAACTTTTTGTTTTAAGGAAAGCCATTAGGGCATTATCAAAATAAAGACATTAAGATAGGTTAATTGCGTCCATTACTTCCGAAGATAATGAGGCGTAGAATATTTACTTCAAAAGGTTTTATTGTGACTCGTGGAGCAAAAATGCCTGTCTTTTTGACCTTGACACAAATTGCTAGAAAGCTTTTTTGCGTTAATCAATATGTGAGCTACCAAAATGTTTTCAAGGGCACTAAACTACCTGGAAATTCGCATATTATAATGTAGATTAGACATTTATGGTGAAGCCAAACGAGCGTAATTTGTGAGTTGTGAGTCGCAGAATTTCTGCCGCGTAAATATCTTTTCATACAAATCATAACTCACAAAATTACGCTCGTGTGAATCAAACAGGACTTTTGTATGAAACCGAATGCAGCAGAATTCTGCCGAACCGAAATTCTGCGACACACAAGTCACAACTCATAAATTTCGCTCGTTTGGCTTCGCCCTTAATGTCACAAATATTATAATGTCAATTTGCCTGTGATTTGTGAATAATGACTGGTAACTATGAGTCGTGTGCATCCCGCCTTATCGGTGTAACGTCACATTTATTATTGTGGCTGCAACTATCTCTGAATTATTCCCCTATTGCTTCCTATTGATAATACTTCTATTGCTCTATTTCCATTTCTTTGCTATAAAAGGTTACCACATGAATATTTTTGCATACAAATGCACTCTTATTAGAGCGAATTGAAGTCAATTTTAAATAGAAAGTGTGAACGATAAGCGAATATTGTTACGATCGTGCCAGGTAAATTCCGAGGAAAATTCGATCGGAAACTGCGGAAAATGAAACTCATTTTCCTTAAAATATAAAGGAAACCGTTGTACTTAGATGATTTTTTGTATTCGTGTACAAATATTCAAATGAACAATATTAAGAAAGTTCCTTAGATACTGTACTATACATAATTTAAATATAGATTCTGTTTATTTATTTATTATCTACTAATTAAGATTTAAGGTAAGTAATTTTTTGTTTACTTTAGCACGCCACGTCATAAGAATAAGATTCTCTATATTACGTAGGTTACCTCTTTATACTTTCATTAAAATGCGGTATACAGATACTTTCCCCGGAAAGTAATAGGATACTACTTTTATCCCAGAAAAATGTACGGTTGCTACGCGACTAAATTCAGCACAACGGAGTTGCGGGCGTCTAATTCTAAAATAGCACTTCAATTTCGTAGAAATCAAAAGTAGAAATACAATATAATAAATCACGTAAAATTTTCCATATCTCCAAAACATTAGGGAGGGTAAAAATTCCCCAAAATAAACGTCCCCGACCCATTTCGCCGGATGAATGTGACAGAAGGGTTGTAATGATGACGCCGACTACGTGACTCGCATGCCAGTGGTCCGTGCTAGCTGGTGTAGGAGCTATTTACAATATTTTCTTGTGCTTGGTGCTTTCCGTCCGTCAGAGCGTCCGTGGCCTACCACGAAATGAGAACACCGTTGGTTCGCACTCGAGTATGTATGTGAATTGTGAGTACTTGATGTGTTAATTCAGAGCTAAACTCAGAAAAAAAATACTTAACTGTTATTCAAGGAGATTTCGACATAAGTTCCACACATTTTCTTTAAATTTTTTCATTAAATTAAAGCTAAATCATTAAATGTCTCTAAGTGCGGCCTTTGATTCTCTACAGCTAATTCCATGCCTTTTTAAAGAGGGTAAATGACTATACAAGAGCTGTACGCTTCGCTCAAACCACACCTTCCCAGTTACCAGGCGCGCATAACAGCGCAGGAGTGTCTCTGACGTCACAACTCAATGTCACGGTCAGCCACGAATAGCGACGCCTAAATAGCTGCAAGTGCTGCAATACTCACCGCTTTATTGCTCTCAAGCAGATCGTTCAGATTCTCTTTATACTGGACTAGCCGATCGTTGCATCCGTTGTGGATGATACTGCATATATTTCAAACTGAAACTTTTTTATTCAGAATATTTTTTTACAAAATTTTTGAACGTCGAAGCTAAGGTGCCTAGCACCATTTTCAGAGCGGAGTAACCACTCTTCAAATAGTGTAGTACCTGGGACATGACTTCAAATGACCGTACAGATGCCAAGCACATACGGCATTCTCGCAACTGCAACGTAGTCAGCTTAGTCCAGAGAAACGAGGAGGTCAGTATGTCTGGGACTAACCACGGAATTTTTTATGTTTGTATTTAATTTGAACACGACTTGTGCGAAGTTGTGGCAACAGAGAAACCCAAGACACCAAAGCAACTGTCCCAAAATACTTCCTCAAATTCCACAAAGGCCAACATATTTTGCATATTATTTTCCTCAAATGATCGCTGAAATATACATTTAGCATATTCTTTGATCTCTCACAAACAGGGGCATCTACACGCTCAGCCGACTAATTACAGACATCCGATCTGCCTCAGGGGACGTGTCCTTTTCAGCGCCTCGTAAAATCCCCTCCGATTGCAGCTTTCTTTATTGCACGAATCTTATTCAGATGTCGTGGCTCGTTTTTCTTTCAACGGTTAAAACACGTAGCTACTATCCTCTGGCTATATTTGTTTGGAATTAATCCCCGAAATATTTTAGAGTTCTTTGGTCGCACAGTGTGTCTTTAAATGCAATCTTTCTTCTTGTAGGTATAGAAGTTACGTCTGAATTCGAATTCAGTAGCCCAAAAACACGTTACGTCGTGTCCCGACGATATTATAAAGCTGAAGAATTTGTTTAATCGCGCTTATCTCAGGAACTAATGTTTCGAATTGAAAATTTATTTTTGCCTTAGATAGTCCACTTACCAAACATTAGGCTTAGGCTATAATCTAACATCGCATCGGCGTCCATCTAAAAGCAGTCAAGAATCAGGGGAAAATGTGGAAAAACGGAAAAAATATTCATCTTTGTTATTCTGTTGATGCGGGAAACAACTAGCTATAGTAACTAGCAGTATTTGAAACATCTAAATTTTATACTGAAACAACACTGTATAACAACAACACAAAATAACTAACCTAGCGCAACACTCACCATACATTCCAAATACAAAACTGACATCATCATAGCAACTGGCTTACCCCAATTCTCCAACTTCAATCCAATATAAGTACACCTCCGAATTGTTTTGATGCAGCCTCGGTATAATAAAACTACAAAATTGTTTTATTATGCAATATCGATATACCGTCAAACGCGTTCGAATTAGTTAGATTAAACCTCTACTTTTTCTTTCTCTCTTCCTAAAAATCAATCGTTTTTAGGGTTCCGTAGTCAACAAGGAACCCTTATAGTTTCGGTCTGTCCGTCCGTCTGTCCGTCTGTCTGTCTGTCCGCGGTTTTGCTCAGAGACTATAGGACCTACAAAGCTGTAATTTGGCATGAATATACATATTAATAATGTCTACAAAATGGTACATAAAATATTTAAAAAATATTTTTTTATGGTACCTCCCTACACATCAAGCGGGGTTGAATTTTTTTTTCGCGCCCACCCCATCGTGTGGGGTGTCGTTGGATAGGTTTTTTAAAAATATTATGAGTATTCATAGATCATTTTCCGGTTTAGGGATCCATTTGTGAAATATTAAGTTTTAAAGTGGAAAAAATCGTTAGAGTCCAGTGTCCCCCCTTCTACCAGCTAAACGGTTGCTTCTGGGAATGTGAAAAAATTTACGGAAGTAGGAAATATGCTGAATTTAAAAGGAAAACTATCACGACTAAGTTGACTTCATAAGTTATTGAGTAATAGTCGATCAACTAAAAAAAATATATTCGGCGAATATATATAAAGAAGACGACACTGCGCCTGAGGGTCGAACGTCTGCAGTCTCGCCACAAGGTTAACTTTAGCTCCTTTGTGGTGAGAGTGCCGACGAATCTTCTGTCGACTTTCGAGGCGCCGGAGTTCTGGCCGATGGATGTAGTCTATCGGAGGTTCCGGGGGAGACTCCGGAACGAAGCGAGTCACGTCGCCGGCAAAACGTGAAAGTGTTAGTTTTTAGGTATAATATATAAAATATGTATTGTTTTAAGGTATTTATTATAAAATTATATTATGTATGTTAGGTTTAAGGTATTTGTTATATGGGCCTCTGATGCCCGAAATAAATGTTTTGATTTTGATTTTTTTTTATAAAGAAACTTTTCGTTCAAATTCCTTTGAGATGATGTTGTTAGTAGAGTAAAACATGTTATAAATGTACATTCATTGACCATACAAAAATTTTCAAAAACTAGCGGTGCTACGGAACCCTACATTGCGCGTGGCCCGACACGCACTTGGCCGGTTTTGTAACGTTTATTTGACAAATGGTGAAATAAAACAAAGTGACGATACTTTAAAGTGTGTGTGTGCCCAATAGAGTTCTTAGTGAAAGTAGCATCACTGAAAGATCAACTGTTTTTGTATGGGCGCCACGCCCCAGCGTCATAAATATGCCCATACCAAAGTAAAAAAAGTTGCTCTTTCAGCGCTGCGACTTTCACAGTTACATCTATACAGGGGACTCATACACACCCAGTATTATCAATTTGTTTCGTTACACCCTGTAGAATAATATTTGTTTGATAGCAAGGATCCAGACTAGATTGCAACTGTATCACTGTTTCATTTAAATACAGAATCGGGGTACTAGCTCACAACAGATATTAATGAGTGCTCCGAATATTTCTAGCTCTCGAAACTACAGAGGGAATTTTTTATAGCTGCAAAGATGTTTTATTAATTCTTCAGCTCAACTCGAGCGTTTTTGTGGTATTTCAGATTTATTTTGCAAATTGTTACTAGTTGAATATTATACCTATTTATCGCTGATCAAGCATTTCTCAAATTAAGAGATACTCAAGCCACATATTATGCAGACATTAATCAAGCTAGGGACAGACTGTATGATTTGGTTCATGCAAACCAGTTTAAGCCGGCCTAAGATGCGTAAACTAGAAAATCTCGAGATATCTCACTCTAATGTGTAGTTATATTGTCGATAACGACCGTGACATGATGTCAAAATCATTTTTTGACATGTCGATAGATTTTGACGACAGATCTACACGAGAAAAAATTTATGTCATGTTAGGGTCAATAGAGATGAAGAGAATTAAAGCCATCAAACATCGAGAAAACGTGTAGACAAAATTTTCTCGTTGGCGTATGCTAGGACGGCTGGGGTTCCTAAAACACCATTTCTGTCAGCTTTATCTACCTCTTACATTTAAAACATACCTATCTCTACTTACTAACTAACCAGCATTTGCACACAAGGCAGGAAAAAACGAATAACACACTTCTTACGGCCGGAAATCAGAAGCCAATCAATAAAAATGTGGACACGATAGCGTGAAGCGCGTGACGCGGACGCTGTCACGTCGTCGTAAACCCACAATCGCCCGTAAAGTGACACGCTACGGGATTGCCCTTTAGGTGGCTAAGGTTTCTTTCCGATCCACGACAAAAATTCAAATAAAATGCCACTGCGAACTATAGGTTTTATTTTCTGTCGACATTAGGGTTTACACAGACGGACTGCAATCCAACCGCAAATTGCAGTTCAAGTGCAGTTTGAATGCAGTTGACACGACTGTGCAGTCGTCTTACCCTTACCCTTAGTCTAGCGAGTGATGCCGCCGGCCGTCGCTGCTTTGTAGTAGCGAAGAGCTAATTGAAACCTATTGCCAGGTCTCTAGGTTCTAAAGTGGAATTTTATTTAAATTTTTGTCGTTCGCGGTCGCTTGCGGCAAAGATCGTAAAGCCTTTAGGCCAGTGGTCCCCAACCTTTTTTTTCACACGGGCCACAAAAAATTTTTAGGATTAAAAATAACGTTCTTCAAAATTAACGATTTAAAATTGGAAAAAAATTCACAACTGTTCACCACATTATTTAGCCGGTGAGCGTGAATTCCAAAATGATTTAACATCACGCGGTTTGCATCGCTACAGTAGCACGTTCGCATCGCTACAGTAGCGCCTTTGCATCGCTACAGTAGCACGTTCGCATCGCTACAGTAAGTAGCGCCTTTGCATCGCTACAGTAGCACGTTCGCATCGCTACAGTAGCGCCTTTGCATCGCTACAGTAGCACGTTCGCATCGCTACAGTAGCACGTTCGCATCGCTACAGTAGCGCCTTTGCACCGCTACAGTAGCACGTTCGCATCGCTACAGTAGCGCCTTTGCATCGCTACAGTAGCACGTTCGCATCGCTACAGTAGCGCCTTTGCATCGCTACAGTAGCACGTTCGCATCGCTACAGTAGCGCCTTTGCATCGCTACAGTAGCACGTTCGCATCGCTACAGTAGCGCCTTTGCATCGCTACAGTAGCACGTTCGCATCGCTACAGTAGCGTCTTTGCATCGCTACAGTGGCACGTTCGCATCGCTACAGTAGCGCCTTTGCATCGCTACAGTAGCACGTTCGCATCGCTACAGTAGCGCCTTTGCATCTCTACAGTAGCACGTTCGCATCGCTACAGTAGCGCCTTTGCATCGCTACAGTAGCACGTTTCAAATGCGGCTAACATGCGTTACTTACTAGCGATGCAAACGATAGTATCGACACTGGATCACTACAAAAAGTCGCCATGTGCCAGGGCCCTTAAAGAAACCACAATCGATATCTACCCCCGGGAAAACGGATCTCGTAAAACTATATTGCCCCGCGTAATCATAATTCGGACAAACCGACAGTTATTTTATTACGGGAATAAGATTAACGTCAATTCCGGAAACTAAAATGTCCCGAGCCCCGACTCCCGATGTTTCCGAAAATAAAAAAGCCAGGCCACGTAACTAATACTGAATAGTTTTGCAAAAGTCGGCATTTTTGTGACTTAGGGCCTGTATTCACTTTGATTAGTGCGATTGCAGGTGATTAGTGCAAGTTATAAGTGATTAGGAGAAATTAAAGGACTGTTATGTCCCGGCCGCATCTGCGTGTATCGTCCGAAGCTTCGTGCGACGAGACGATTCTATTGGACGATACACGCAGATCGTCCAATAGTATCGGCTTTAGCGCGAGCACGCATATGCGGCAGCGGCATTACACTCATCAGGCGCTATCCACATTTACTTTTTCCTTATTACTAATCAGTAATCACCTACCCTAATCACTTGCACTTATTAATTATTATATTTCTATACTTAATTACATATTTACATTAGTAGACTTCAATTTGAACAACTAAAACAACATGATTATGCAAAAATCTCACGAAGTAAAATTCGGTTATTACTGCTCTTTTCAGATTTATGTAATTAATGGCACACGCGAGCAACAAAACATCTCAAAAGTGTAATGAAACTTCGTAATTCGCACCATTTGTCGCGAACAATTACAACACATAAGTATAATAACTTCGGCAACTGGCGACACTCATCAAACTCTCACAAACAAACGATACATGTTTCGCATTTATATTACACTTAGGCGGACTTGCGTAGATCTGGGTTAAAGTTAACTGTGAGTTACACATCATGTCATCTGTATAACTTGACACACACGAAATGATTTTCTAACCTAACCCCCCCCCCCCTAAAATTCTCCCGGGTTGGTCCTTTCGAGAGGCAACCCTAATTAGTTAATTACACTAGATGTGACGCCCGCAACTCCTTTACGCAGAAATTCGTTTGTCGCACGGGAACCGTTTATTTTTCCGGGATAAAAGCTTCCTATGTCCTTTCCCGAGACTCAAGCTAAAAACTTGAGAGGTGTCAAGGGACACAGGGACACCCGGATAGAACTAATTTTATTTCTTATGTAAAAAAACCTACATATACACTCAACAAAAAAAAAACAAAAAAGAGAGAGAGAGAGTGACAGAGAGAGACAGAGAGAGAAACACGCGCTACCGCACGGCTTACAATAATGGCATTTTTGCTCAAGTTGTAATATACCAAACGCTTTTGTGTCGTGTCGTTACAACTTTTTCGCAACGCGCGATAAGGAACTTCGTTCCAAAACTATCTCGGTATAATAGATCGCTTCAGGAGTTTAAGCATAAAGAGGTAACAGAGAGACAAATTAGTATGGATACGGACTAAAAGGCTCAACTTTTTCTAGACCTTTGTGCTGCCGCTTTTTGGTTATTGGCCTCGCTAGCCATAAAAGCCCAGACAATTTAAAGAACTTTACAACTTCTATCACGCATTGACGGAACGCATAGATAGATTAATTATTAAGCGCGATAAACGTTACTTCGCCCATAACAACATAAAATGGGAGTATAAGGGGCCGAAAATGTCTTAGAAAGTTTACATCTCCGTAAAAGAACGCGCAAATTGATTATGTTAGGCTGATTGTGACCTAGGCTAGGACATAAATGGTCACTTAGACCTTACACACACACACACTTAAGGATTTGCAATCTCATTTGTTTACCGTTACAACTTTGAGAGCAATATAAAGTTATGACCATTCACTACATACAAAACATTTATGCTAACGGCCCGGCCGCATCTGCGTCTATCGTCCGAAGCTTCGTGCAATGAGACGATACTATTGGACGTTACATGCAGATCGTCCAATAGTATCGGCTTTAGCGCGAAGCACCACGCATATGCCGCCGCGGCATAAGAATACCTATGGTATCAAATTCCTGAATACGCCGAACCTTTTCTGTTTTTATTTTTCATTTTAAGAAGAGTCGCGAAAAGCAAACATAAAAACAGCACCGTCTTCAGAACTCAAAATACATTTCCCAATGAAAACATTCGCAGCGCAAATGAAAATTGAATTATTTAAATCAACGGCCGTTATCAGTGTTTTTAAAGAAGGCAGCCATTTTTATCGGGCTGTCGATCTATCGGGAAGGAACGGAAAGGGGTCGAAAATCAGAGCGCGTCTCGTCAAATAAAACTAGACGTCAGAACGTCTGATAACGCCCGACGCGATGTTCGCATCAGAAACTATAATTGGCCAAAAAAGGGATTCTACGAAGGCAGTTCCCGGCATCCCCTCGACGGTTTAGGTGAAAGGGTTATTTTTATATTTTCTGATAGCATCTAAGTTTGAGCAAAATTATTTCTCGCGTAAAGGGTCCCAGAATTTGTTGGGAATATATTTTGTCGGGATGGTTTTGTTTGATAAAAAATATTTTCACCTTTATTTCAATAAGATGCCCTCTTGGCGTGTTTCCTTTATTTCATTACAGTTCTCCCCTTTTATCTGGTTACATCTTAAAGAGTTGCCCGAAATAGAAACCTTTTAAATCCCATTCTAGCATTATTTACAGACATAGCCAAATTACAAAATGCTAAATCAATCTGAAGACGTCAAGTCGTATTTACCTCGCTTCCCGACTAGTCGCACCCTCAATTCCCAATTCCAGGGCATGTTCGATTCCCGGGTCTCCGACACTTGCATTTATTCGCGAGCCGGCAATCCGAGATTTACTCGCTGACTCGTAAAATGTAAGTTTACGACGCCATTCGATCCACGGTTAATAAGCCATCCCAGCGATAACGCTGTCCCCATGGATACATCGCAAATTAATCGCCTCATATCTTATTACCAGTCGATCTGCCAGTGCGATATGGCTTCGGAGACCGGGATCTGCTGATGTATGCATGAGGCTGAATACGATCGTCGAAAACTGTAACTGGCTGCGTGCACATTAGCGCGACTGTGATCTTTCATATTACGGTCGTGACTCGTGACATACTAAGATCATATTATTATGTCCACTTCTGAGATATCATAGTCACGTCGAAGATATTATGCCTTCTGAGAAATGGTGAAGTGGATTTACTAGGCTTCAATCAGCCTAATTGACATTTTATCTTTAACATTTTACCTTTAACACACGTCTTTTCACCAGTTTTTTTTATGAGATACAAATATGCACCTTCTTTGCTCATTTCTGATTACGAGCTACAAATTGAATCCTGTACGACCATGATAATGGTAAATGGACAGTAGCGCTGGAGTCATCAAACGTGACAGATAACTTTATCTCCACCGTAAAAGTAAAACACGTACATGTCAGCTAACGCCTCACGTTAATGCCTGGTCAACCATTTCGTAAGGACGTACTCACTTGGGGACAATTCGATTGGGGCGGATTTTTTTAAATTCCTTGCTTTCTCCCTATTTGCAATAGTCACACAAAGTTCCAATGCTATCAAGCCTCAAAACGAAAAATCGCTTTATGTGACAGTGTTTTCCAAATAGACAATTGACAGATCTCATCTCATTTGGAAGATCGCCATCTTAAAGACACAGTGAGAAGACTAAGAGACTAAGTTCTCACATCGAACCTTGATTTTAAGAGGACCAACTCGTTCGTAAATCGTAGTCTACTGCTTGTTTTAACTTTTAAGCGAAGTATCCATATCAGCGCGAATTCAGCATTTTCCTTCATCTGATTTATCAAAAACCTACGAAGAAGTGTTCAGTTTCAGGCTTTTCATCGATAAAAATGGATCATATTTTCTCTGTAGCGTAGTGTAAGCGGCCATTAGTGTAACATCTCTTGGGCAACAAATCAAGGAGTCATAACACCCGGGGACGGATCTAAAACATTTTATGGGCCAATGAAAGCGTCATTATACGCGCGCTGTAAAAATATATCGATATCAAACTCGCGCCTCTAGGCTCATCATCACAATCATTAACGAAATGATAAGTTAATGATAAGCCACAGTAATATGTAACACCCTACTATAATCTTAATGTGGTATTTAGATGACAATGTCAAGGAATTTACATGCTTTTGTAAATTGACAATGTCATCCAAATACCACAAGATTGTTGTAGGGCATCACTACATAGTATAAAACAAAATCACTTTATCTGTCCCTACTCCCTATGTCCCTTTGTTCTCTATAATCTTTAAAACTACGCAACGGATTTGGATGCGGTTTTTTGAAACTGTACTAAGTAATGTAGGTACATAATGAAAAGGTCTACAGAAAACTCCGCGATGGTGTATGTCTATCTCTTATGGATATCCCACAATAATATTTTTTTTGTCATTTACTTTTATACAAGACAAGCTGTTGCCCGCGGCTTCGCTCGCGCTAAGAAGTATTATTAATTATTATATATAAACTTTCATCCTATATTTGAACCCCTTGGGGTGGGAATTTATCAAAATCTTTTCTTAGCGGATGCCTACGTCATAACATCTACCTGCATGTCAAATTTCAGCCCGATCCGTCCAGTGGTTTGGGCTGTGCGTTGATAGATCACCATGTCAGTCAGTCACCTTTGAGTTTTATATATTATATAGATATAGATTCAAGATGAAGCATTTGTTCAGACTTGGCCACGCACCACATCTTTGTACCAATTAAAACTTAAACTAACACAGTATCACATGAATAATTCAAAACTACATAATATTTTGCTATGATTATTATTTAACCAATTCATGATCTATATTCAAGAGAATTCCCACCTCAATAGCTTCATTACCAGAACGTAATTCAGTCAATTAATATCATAATATGTATCATGCAGACGAGTCGCAAAACATCCGAGTGAAGTTGACGATGAGTTTGGAGAGTTTGGAGTTTCCGCGTTTTGGAGTTTGGAGTTTCCGAGTTGTGGAGTTGTAAACACGAGTGTATGATTAAGTGTTGCCAGCTGCGGCCGCTTGATAAATATTTAACGACTGAGAAAAAGGTCTGATGAGTTGTCAGTTTTTCGGATGGACAAGTTGGGACCCTTCGACTTTGCTCCCTTAACTTTGATGTTTTATACTTTGGGAGTTGGGACCATCCATATTATATACGTCACGTGATTTTCATGATCTTGAGACCCCTCCTCCTTGTCCCACGTACTCTCACCTGCCTGCCTAGCATACGCCAACGAGATATCTCACTCTCGAGATAATTAAAAACTACTCGTCTCATAATGTCAAAATCTCGATATTATCTCGACAAAACTCTATAAAAATGTGTTACTTCGATGATAGATCTACGCGAGAAAAAATGTTTGTCATGCTAGGGTCAATAGAGATGAAGAACTGATACAAACTATCAAACATCGAGAAACATGTAGAGTGAGATATCTTGTTGGCGTATGCTGGGCAGGCACCCCCCCCCCTTCGACCCCCTCCCTCCCCCTTTGTGTGAACTGTGACATACTTTATGGATGACCCCTTTCCCATGATAAACTCTTTACCCTGCTAAGGGCTCGTTTGCGAATTTGCGATCGATATTATATTATATTGTGTTCTAATTAATGTTAATAAGTCAAAATTTCATTTTGACTTATTAACATTTAGGTGTCCGTAGCGGTCATTGACTATCAAAATATGCATTTTGGGCTTTGGCTAAGCACTCTGGTTTCTTATTATCTCTACTCTGGTTTTGTATTATCTAGGTTTGATTTTTGCTATACAGGGTGTAACAAAACTTAGTAATAATACTTTAGGGTTTGCACCAAAATGTGTTCCTTGTATAGAGTTTACTGTCAAAGTAGCAGCGTTGAAAGACCAATTTTTTTTTCACTTGTATATGGGCAAGAGCAAGGCAGCGTGACGAGTTTCCTACAATACAAAAGTGAAAAAAAAATTCGGCGCTGTTACTTTCAAGTTTCACTACAACTATTACAAGGAATACATACACATTACACAACCTAAAATTTTATCACTAAGTTTTGTTACAGCCTGTATATAATTATTTTGTTAATTCTGCTCATTCGCAGATACGCGAGGCAGAATATCAAAAATAAGTTACGCGAAAAACACACGGTTTCCATAGGACTTGACCTTGGAGATTCCGTAAATGCGCTAAGCCAGACGCTTGATGTCTTCACGAACAATCGTGCAAGCGATAGCGCGATGTAGCTACCCAACAGCGACATCTAGTAAAAAAATTATATACTACTATAATATGAATTATGAAGCCCGCAAAATTCCTAGAGCTGTTGTCATACTTTCAACATTTATTAGTAAATTATTATCAGTATCTATGCAGCAATACCTAAGAATTAACTAATTACCTTAGAATACAGGTAAAAAAAATATCTACGGTGGCAAAATTGTTTGAATTGGTATCAGTTTGAAAATATTATTACGAATAAACATAACAATGTTTTAATCGCCACATTAGGCGCTAAAGAAACCTAGATATTAATAAAACCTAGATGTTACTGCACTGTTTTCAGTTTTCACGCTAGATGCAGAAGCATAGAGACTCTAGTAAGGGTGAAGCCAAACGAGCGTAATTTCTGCCGGGCAGAATTTCTTTTCATACAAATGACAACTACGCTCGTGTGAATCAAACAGGACTTTTGTATGAAACTGAATGCAGCAGAATTCTGCCCGGCAGAAATTCTGCGGCTCACGACTCACAAATTACGCTCGTTTGGCTTCACCCAAAACAAAAAGTTTTGTTCGACACGTTTCTACGTGTCTCAACCATAAAGTTAATATACCTAGCGGAATAGAGAAACAAAGGCCTGAGCAAGCGAGATGTCCCTATCAGTAACACTGCGTGGTAAAAAGAGACGTGTAATACATGACAGCATCACTCTTTTTTTGACGTGCATCAGCCCGGATCAGCCCCGTTGACAATTTAATCTCATAGAATTCATGTTCACTCATGCTTGTGTAAGTGTATACGTACACATGTTTTTCACACAGATGAAAACCAATTTCGGTTTCGTTTGACAGCTCGAGTTTGCTGCTCTATTCCGCTAGGTATATTAACTTTATGGTCTCAACGTGTGCAACATGTCGGATTTTGGTCGGATTGTCTACTGTATTTGCTGGTAGCGCCCTCTGCTTCGATCTCTACGTAATATTCCCGATTGCTATGTACACTTGTACAGTACAGAGTACTCCAAAATTAATAATGCGCATGAGTGACCAGACCGTGAATAATAACCGTGTTACAAAAACTACAGGAATTACACGACGAACTTTGACTAATAATGTTACATCATAAACGCAATACAATTAGAAAATGCAATATCTTCTACCGTCGCTCGGGAAATACGACCGTTGTCGAAAAATTACGAAATTGTCTATGCTGATTGCTGAGTATGCGCATTATTACTTTTGGAGCACTGTAAGTAATTTATTTAGACTCAGATATAAACTATACTGTACGAGTAACGGTATTTAAATCCTTTACACAAACTTCTACTTTCTCCCGCAAAAATCTCGACTTCCACAAAGAAATGCGCCATAACAATGTTCGATGATGATTTATGATAACAGGAAAACGGCTAATAAATTGATATAATGCCTATTCCTGGCACTATTCGGGGAAGCGCGG
The DNA here is from genome assembly GCA_905404155.3 of Plebejus argus. NCBI lineage: Eukaryota > Metazoa > Arthropoda > Insecta > Lepidoptera > Lycaenidae > Plebejus > Plebejus argus. The sequence continues at coordinate 1,525,375 of FR989941.1, read as the reverse complement.
CCGACCGAGAAAGGGGACGGACGGACGGACAAAAGAATTCCGTAGACGGAAACTTCGGGACGGCCGAGGAAAATCATTTCAATAATTTTGGCTACAGTAATTATTATTATGTTGACTGTTAGTTAATACATACGAATATCTAAATGAAAAATGCGCTGTTAAAATTTTGATATGTGTCTACAAGATGGTGCCCTAAACTTGCAACCGTGCATTTTGCCGCAATGCGCGATGCGAACGTCTATCTGTCTTTCCATTACCTGTTCACGGTTAAACTGCTGAACCAATTGATATAATATTTAATATGGTCCAAGCGTTTTGGGTTCTGAGAAAGGTCAAAGGAGTTCAAAAAGTGTTTACCCCGCGCGCTAACGAATATCCGTGCGCTTTTTTGCTAAAAGCGTAAAGAAGTAATGAACAGACAGACTTACACATATACAATATTATGAAGGTACAAGTTGGAAGCCGGCTACATGAACTTGCAGCAGACGACGTGTAGTCGCGACACTGCTAGTTTCTATGTATTTCTATGAATAGTGTCGCTAGCTGCGCAGGGTATTTCATAGAAATACATACAAACCAGGGCCTATAGCCGAAACTTTTTCGTTTTCGCTTCGTTATAGAATCGCCGATCAAAATGTATGGAATTGACATAAGACGAGTCGAACGTCAACGTCATATTAACGAACGCTTATGTCAATTCCATACATTTTCATCGGCGATTCTATAACGAAGCGAAAACGAAAACATTTTGGCTCGCCACCCAGTAGTGTCGCGACGACACGTCGCGTCGTTTGCAGTTGGGACGTGTCGCTGTCGTATCGGTTCCAACTTGTACCTTTTATATGACACTTTAGTCAGGACCATAAAGTTAATATACCTAGCGGAATAGAGCAACAAACTCGAGCTGTAAACCTAACCGAAATTGGTTTTCATCTGTGTGAAAAATATGTGTACGTATACACTTACACAAGCATGATTGAACATGAATTCTGTGAGATTAAATTGTCAACCGGGTTGATGCGGGCTGATGGACGTCAAAAAAAAGAGTGCTGCTGTCATGTATCACACGTCTCTTTTTACCGCGCAGTGTTACTGATAGTGACATCTCGCTTGCTCAGGCGTTTGTTTCTCTATTCCGCTAGGTATATTAACTTTATGGTCTAGACCTATCTATGAGTCAGTCATTAAATCAGTATTGTAATTTGTATGCTAATCCTGACTCGCTAACAAACATAACCGCTTATCCTCCATTGACACCGTATTTACATCAATTAGGTAAAAGATCACTAGTTAATATCGCTTTCAGTATAACCATCGCTAATACAGCATGACTGGTGAGACAATACCGATATTTAAGGAGAGTATTCAGTACTCGATTCTCATTATAAATATGTAATAAAATTAGGTACTTAATTTTTGACCAAATTTCCCTTTAAAGAAATGAATCACGGACACTGTAAATTACTATGCGGCCGCGCGTCATGCGCCCCCCGCGCCGGCGCGCTACCCCCCCCCGCGCGCGGTGTCCATGCGTAGGGTAAATAATTATTTAACTTTAAGCTACATTTACTCAGTGATCAATTGATATTATTTTTTTACATTATTTTTTTTCAACTACTATAATAGCCAAATATCACTCCCTCGAGTATTGAACATGTCTCACCAGTCATGCTGTATAATCTACTTATATACGGGGTGTAACAAAACACGAGCATACAAAGTGATAATACTTTCGGATATGCATGAGTCCCTTACAAATAGAGTCCAGTGTAAAAGTAGCAGCACTAAAAGAGCACATTTTTGTGATTTGTATAGTAATAGGCAAATGCCCGAGCGTCATTACTCATTACCCATACAAAAGTAAAATGAAAGTTACTCTTTCAGCGCGGCTACTTTTACAGTGAACTCTATGTTAGGGACTCACACCCTAAGTATTATCACTTTGTTTTGTTATACCTTGTATACCCTTGGTATTATACGTTGTATAGCCATAATAGACATACAATCTAATACCTGACTTAGGGTTCCCAACCCTCCCGGAATGCCCGGGAGACTCCGGTAATAATGCTTAACCTCCCGTCCTCCCGGAGAACGATAATTTCTACGGTTTCTTTTTCAAAAACTAATAAATAATAATTATATAACCTATTGAATAATATATTAAGTATAATTTTGAGTTAGTGAAAAATTGTAAGATGAAGTTGGAGAGGACAAACATATTATTATCTATTTCAGATTCTAGAAAATAGCTTGGATTAACGCTGGGCTTTGATGACTTCTTTACGAAATTGAAATAAGGAAATGGTGCAGTAAACCCCCCCCCCCAGAATTCTCCCGGGTTGGTCCTTTCGAGAGTTGGCAACCCTAACCTGACTCTAAAAAAAGTGCAAAAACGCCATTCCTAATAGTATAGGCCAGACGCCTCCGAATCTCCGTTTTAGGCATCTAATTACATGACGTGACGGGGTCAGTGACCGGCGCACAATAGTCATCTTGTCCAATTTACTCCAAGCACATTAATTCTATGAAGCCGGGGTCAATGACACGAGGATATGCACAGTTACATAAAATAAAATTTTAGTTTAAACCCGCAGATTTGGTAGATAAGAGTTTTAAAGTAATTGTGTACTTTTGGCAAAAACCTGTTATTTTTTTAAACATTGACGGCCTTTTCATAAACGAATAATAATTTAGGATGGCGGCCAACAGGATGTTCTCTAGGAGTGCCAACTCAAAAAGAGAGGTAAAAAGGGAGGGGGAGGGGGGGATATTAATTCCTCTCCTACGCCGCGCCGGCGTGACAGTCTGATCTTCTCTACTCTCTACTCTACTCTCCCGCCGTCTTACTTTTTGCTCAAGTCATTTTATTTATTTATTTATTTTTTATTTATGTGTCCTGACTCCTGAGTCCTGCGCGAGTATAAGATTTTTAACGTCCCAAAGAAAATATATGCAACCTCAAAAGTTCATGTTTTTTGAAGTGAAAAGTAATCACTTCAAAAACTTGATGATAGTCTTATCAGCTATAAAATATACACAAACAGACACGTTAAAAATAACAACCTCTTTTAACAGTGCAAAAACATATTTTTAAAAATCGAACTGACGACTTCTTGCGGAAAATCGAAGGGAATCGATGACGTCACATCCTTTGTTTTAGGGAGAGAAGCAATGCTCCTGCGAGCCATTAGTAAATTACTCCACCAGTTGCCTTCACAATGTGTCTACAGAAGAATAAATTATACTTAACATACATCTCAGAGAAGTCTTAAGTGTTTTGGAATAGCTTTGTCCACACTGGGCCTTTTTTTATTCGCCAAGGGCATGCGTCATAGCGCAGTCAAGTGACGCGCGTTAAAATCGTAATTCGTAGCGCGCGCTATGACACTTTTCTTTCAACGCGGCACGATACGCGCGTCACGGGCATGCCTCACGTCCGTCTGTTGACAGCGCTATAACGCATGCCATTGATGAACAAAAAAAGGCCCAGTGACCAGTGTGGACAAAGCTATTGCCCATTTGGCATTTGCGATTGCAAGTAATGTCAAAAATTACCATTGATACCTTCTGAATATTCTAGGGCTTAGGCAGAAATTTCGACGTGTGTGTTGGCGAGTGACACACTACAAACTTAAGGAGATTGAAAAATATTATATAATAGAACTTACGAGTGGTTTAATGACACTACAAACTGGTTATATCCTTACTTCCTTAGCTACTAAATAATATAAATTTGCGAAAGTGAGTCTATCAGTCTGTCTGTGACCATAGTCTGTGACATCTTCAACTCTTCACGCTAAGACGACTAAACTAATTTAGAACACATGAGAGGATGGGATAGATTTCATATTTCGATTGTACTGTTTGTGATAAACGAATTCGGCCCAATAGAGATGCAGGCGTCTTGTACTTCTTTTAAATTAAAATATCAACCGAACCTAGCCGTGGAAGACCCTGGGGGAGGCCTTTGCCCAGCAGTGGGATAGTATCTAACAAAAAAACCGAACACATTCTAATACATCAAAAACAAAAAAACTACAAAATATAAAGACAATATCAGTAATTTGAAAGTCAAATACTTCGATGCGCTCACGCAGGTGCTTGTACTAATTAAACTATCAAAAATATCACGCGTTTTCATTTTATACCGGCGATTACGATCGGGCGCCACGCTCTGATTGGCCAACTGTAATGAAAATTAACACTTCTGCACCGACAGCTACTGTTTAAGGTGGAGTGGACACTATGGTCATAAATTCATTATGTTGCAGTAAAACAGTATGCCATAAACCATGTCTTTGACTTTAAATAATATGAAGATGTCGAGACTCGCCTTCTGGTTTAGAGTATAGGATAATTTTGAATTACATACAGACAACTGTTATGATACGAAAGGGTCACTAACATACTTCCAAAGCAAATACAAAAGCAACTTACTAGTTTTAGTTAGTACTTAGTAATTGTTAAATCTGTATTTAGTAACTACCCAAATCCCGAAACAGATTCTTAGACTCTACATATTTACACAATACGCATACATACATTACACATATTTAAAGTAGTATAAAAAACTCAGTTTCACTCACAAAAACATGTCACCAAAACATAGCCAAAATACATAATCGCAGCGCGGCTATCTCCAAACTAAAATGGCGGAATTCGTTGACAGAACGCTGCCGGGTATATATTATGGTAATGCCCGCAGCTCGGTCATGCGCTAAATTCTGGCCCCGGGGACACGGGGACACGGGGACACGGCCCACGGGGCGATATGGGAGTATATAGTTGTTGGCGATGAAAAAAATAGGAATACCATTAAAACATAACTTTCTGACGGAGTTGGTAAAAAAGTACTAAAATTGCAGTACGCCATCTACCAGATTCCAGAAAATAAAATATATTATCAATTATGATATGAGTAACAAGTTACGACCAACCAACAGAACAGTAATGCTTTAATGTATGTAATAAAACAAAAAAATTATGCTGTTAGTGTATAATATTATGCATTTCGACAGCAGAAACAATCGAAATGATTTAACGTGTAATTAAAGACTTTTAAAATAATTGTTATTATTATAGTCGAACACCTTTATATTGTCTGAACAACAGATTTAGTGTTATATTACATTATTATATAATCGTAATTTTATAAAATCGAGACTGCTTATTGCGTATAAGTTACTAATAGCAGAATCGACGTTGTATCTACTACAAGCCTCCAAAGTAAGTTCATCAGGAGTTAGGACTTACTTAAAAAGAACTGCTGTGGCTATCAAATCAATAACATTTGTAATGTGCAGTTGGGCTCGACATAACTCGACCGAATTACGAACGCGAAAAACATTTTCCGTGCAACATTAGCAACCACACGACTCGAAAGTAATCACTTATCACACCATGCTCCACATGTGCCCATCAAAAATCCCACAATTTCCACTTACACATAAACATCGTTTACATTACCGCGTGCAACGTGGGCAAAATTGAATTGTGACGTCACACCCTCCCCCCTCAACCCCCCTCGTCTAACCCCCTCTCGTCTGTAACCCCCCTTCCCGTTATCACTTATCACATGGCTCGTTTAACTTCGTGTACAATTTTCGACGAAGGCGAGACTTGGTTTTACGGTGTAACTTGTGTTTATTGGACGCTGAAAGCAGCTGATGGCTGATGCGTATTCAAAGTTCAGACTAAGTGATGGTAGATAGACAGACTGCTTTTTCCTAATACTTGGGACCCATTTTTAAACTTAGGTAACTTAACCAATAAACTTTGATACAATTTTCAAATCAATTCATCCTTATTTATTCCATATATAAGAGTTAAACCAGATTTTTTAGAGAAGTTATGTATCATTTACTATAATTCGTTCACTGGTTATATAATTATCACCTGTAATAGAATCTCTATTCTCTATGCCGACGGGCGACGACTAAAGAAACTCCGAGATTAAATACTGTACAGTGCGTTCAGACTTATATTTCCTTGGAGATTCATTGATGCTTATGTTAATCAACATAAGGGCCTGTAAAAATAGCACACAACATAGTGTTGTACCAAACTAGTGAAGGCAGGGAACTGAGTGAAAACTTTAGCCGCGACCGCACCGGCTCATTACTGTCGACCTAGGGCTGACAACTGCTTGATAAATATTGCATAGTTCTCTCTCTCTCTCTCTCTCTCTCGGACATTTCCTATCGGGATCATTTTTTCTCCATTCTATAGTCTAAATGAAACGAGATGGCAACCAGCGGCCATTAACTTTTCTAGTCTAGGAGCGATGAGAAAAACGATGAATTATGACAAGTATTTTGACAGGGTATCAATAATAACCACTACCGCCTGGTTGCGGCATTACGAGAAAAGTCTAGAGTACATCTAAATTATACTTGTTTGACGAGGAAAACTTAAGTTATTATTATGCGTATAGTGGATACTTGACCATCACAACAGAATGTAATGGTGCCATAATAACAATTAACATGGCATAGCCCTAAAACTAAACGAGGTGTAAATCGCGTCACGCCAATCAACACTTTATTGTGTACTACCAAATGTCACTTTCGCGTGTCTATGTTTCGACTATGGCGCAATACTACAATTTATACTTGCTACTCATTAATAGTACATGCTAAAACGATATAAGTACATTATACGATGGTAATTAATCTAGAAGTCCCTACCAGAATACTTTGGCACAAATGTGTCAAAGTTCCAAACCTCGATGTATAGCTGCGCTAGTCAAAAGTCACAAAATTGCACTGTGCACAGTTGTCATCAATATGAAATTTTGTGCCTCGCCTCGTGTTTCCGACTATAGCAGAAGGCACTCCAGCGCACTCGTTATCGCGAATCAAAAACAGCGTCAGAACAATTTGGTAAAATCATCGCATCGACGAAAATCCTTTAGCGTATAATAAATTTCAACGTAGAGGCGTAAGACGTCGGGCCGCGTAAGCCCGACAAGTTGTCGATAGGCCGAATCCGTCCGATAGTTCGTCGGGACTCGGGTCAATTCAGCCCGATACCTTGGTCGACCTAGTCTAATAATCTACGGCACAAAACATCTTATAAAAATGACAATTTTTATAAAACCCTGAGCTGCGCCCAGCCCACTCTCGTCATTTCGATTATACCTCGTCGGATAGTTTCGTCGAGCTTTCGACTAGTCGTCGAAGCTCGTCGGGCTCGTCAGGTGAGTAATTGGCGAGCGCTGCGACATGACAGCCGCAGCGATGACACCAAATTGGCTCCGACAGCCTGCGCCCGGCTATCGAGTTAGCCCCGGACGGATTATAATACGTTCGCTGTTATATTACCCCGGATGACACGAAAGTGATCCTTATTCTGACGGCATAGAGTAGGTAAAATAATGCTGAAGGTGATAGAATGAAATTGTTGGATGAGGAGAAGGCATTAACAAATTAATTTATATTGGGTGCATACTCCATAGAAAATATTTTAAAGTCGGTAGACAAAATGGAAAATTAAAGTTTCCTGAGCACAATAACGAAATCTTTATTTTTTTATCAATTAAAATATAAATGCATACTCTATAAATTATAATAAGTAATAACAATTACAAAACAAATGAAGTCATCACGTGACATCGTTATAAAGTATTTAAATTAATTTAATTTCTAGGCGATATTAAAACCCATTTAGTTGACAATGTCATAAGTAATTAAAAATGGCGACCTCATCTAATTAATGAATGTATGGTTGTAAATATAATTGCCTTCAATAAACAAACATAATTAATTAACTTTGCCGGCGTTTACATGAATCAAAAATTAGAAAAGCTGTGCTGAGTCAATTTATAAAGGGTCCTCTTTGGGTCCTCTATTATAAATCTCTTAAGGCCGTCACAGACTTAGCTATAATATATATCGTACTAAACACACTGAGACCAGAAATATATATTATAGCTGAGTGTGTGGTCACGCGAAAATTGTATAGAAAATATATAGTAATATGCCTAGCTATAAACATATTAATATACTGCGTGACTGGTGAGACATGTTCAATACTTGAGGACGTGATATTTGGCTTATATTAGTTGGAAAAAAATAATATAAAAAAATAATATCAATTGATCACTGAGTAAATGTAGCTTAAAGTTAAATAATTATTTACCCAACGCATGGACACCGCGAGCGGGAGGGGTAGTTGTGTGGTGTTTCTTTGGTAGCGCACGCCTCTGCACCGGCCGCATAGTATGCCTACTTGCCTAGCCGCGTAATTTACTTAGTATCCATGATTCATAAATTTTTGGGAAATTCGGAAAAAATTAAGAACCTAATTTTATTACATATTTATAATGAGAATCGAGTACTGAATACTCTCCTTAAATATCGGTATTGACTCACCAGTCATGCTGTATATTATAGCTAAGTCTGTGACGGCCTTAATAATATGTATATGATATTACCTGATGATATGCATGCAGCATGACACACAGTAATTGACGTTAATAGGGAAGTTAACATAATTAATCGATTAATTAAAAATATCGAATTACTTCGTAAAAGAATTGCAATCGAAATTATCGATTTCGTACTGACGTTTCAGTGGCGTTCTTTTTTATCGATTTAAATGGGTCAATCACTATTGACATACATTCCGTTCCACGCATCTGACATTTTCTAATAAAATGAGGGTTTTTTTTTAAATTCGTGACATAATATGACAACAGCTGTATGACTCGAAAGATCTTATGCTACATAGCTCCGTCTGATGTTAGATACTAGAATCTAGATAATGATAAACAATTGGAAAGTGTCAGAATATTCTTATTAATGGTTTTTGAAAACACAAGTTTACCAGGCGGCTCTCTACCGCTACCAGCATATAAAAATATCAAAAACCCTCATTGTTGCAATGTAAAACATTGTAAAAATCTACGTCAACACAAACCAATGTCATACATCATTTAATGTGGAATCCGTCACACGCCATTTTGGAATTGAATCCAACATGGCCGCCGCAAAACGGGACCACGATGGATGATGATGGAGCTAAAACTAATGCACTCCGGATATCAATTAGGTGCACTTTCCGACAAATGTGCAGTCAAAACAACCGTTGTTTACTGACATATCGTTTTGTTCGTAGTGTCTAGTGCGTAGGAAAAGAGAAGGATGTTTTTGTCTTAGGCATTATAGAACATAGCTCCAAAATATTACCCGAAGAGTAAAAACGGGACCCTATTATTGACACTTCGATGTCTGTCCGTCTGTCTGTATGTCTCCATGCTGTATCTCAAGAACCGCTATAGCTAGACTTCTGAAATTTTCACAGATTGTGTATTTCTGGTGCCGCGGCCGCTATAACAACAAATACTAAAAATACAATTTTTTGTCTACTTTCGCTCTATACCGGTACGGAACCCTTCGTGCGCGAGTCCGACTCGCATTTGGCCGACTTTCCTTAAATTTGATTTTTAAATGTAATAAATCTAACAAAAGAAGATATAACGTCTAAAACTATAATCATCATGAACATCTCGCTCACTATTTGACGATTTAGGTAACTTTTTTTACCTTGGTTCATTGTTAATTTCCTAAATTTTACAAAAGACTTTCTCTATTTTACTAAATTTCAGCGACCACTATTCTAGACTCAGCTGGTAAAAGCTTAAAACAACTTAACTTCATTTTAAGACTTCTCTTGAACAACTTCTTTTTTAGAACTCATTCTATAACTTCATAAAGTTAAGACTTTGTACGGCACTGTACACTGCAAGAAAATATTTACCGAAGTGAAAAAGTATTAAAGATTTCATTGCTTATTTTTCTTACACTGAAACGGCTTATAAACTGATTTTGATGAATTTTGGCACCGTCACACGATTTGGTCAGCGTCCGTTCTTTATGCTGCTTCTCTACGTTCGCGTTGACCTATCATGATGGCCAAGCGATGACGAATGTTTACAGCAAATATTATATTTATCTATGCCATATTATATACTCGACGTCGAATATAATATTATTATACTCCCGTAAATTACTTATATCTATAAGAGATATATTTGTCTATGATCGACACTGAATGCTATAAGACAGCTCTGAAATAATGGCAATCATGGCTATCCATCAAGCTCAACATGGATAACCCCTTTAAAAGCAACAATTACGAAAGCCAATCAGTATTGAAAGCACAATCCGAACTTATCAGTGGCAGAAACAATTACCAGGGGAGTTTACGATCGAGCCTGGAGGCCCAGGGGACTGTGTTGCCAGGGGACTGTTAACTTTACGAGGGACTGACAAAAACTAAGCAGCGGAACAAACTGGACCACTTCGCCCCCTTGTTTCGCCCCAATTTTTCGCTTTTACGCGAATCATACTTGGACGTTTAAGTGCGGTATTAAAATACATTTTTAGGCATACTATAAAGGTAGAATGGATGGAAAAATGAAAGTTTAAATTGCACTAATAAACATAAAAACTTGATTGAATATTTGTGACTTTTTATTGCATACTCCGAAACTAGAAAATCTTGGATGCATAATATATTTTAAATCGACACCACGTGATATTAAATCAGCGGGATTCTTATCCGTTGATACGTGGTTCCAAAAACAGTGTCCTGACTCCTGTTCCTTCGAAAATTTCGGAAACCCGGTTATGGACAAACGGTTAAAGTTTCGATGGCAACATCTTTAACCATCCAAGAACTACGGTTGAATCTGTCAAGAAATATACAGCACTAATCTCTTCACACAGGTAGAGTTGAAAAAGGAAAAGCAGCTTGGTAGTACTAAAGGTAATACTCTAATAAAATACTCGTAGCATACTAAATGTATGCTACGAGGGTCGACTTTACAGCGGTCAAGCTATACTTTGTCGCGGCAAAATGGTTTTGACGAAATTTTGGTAAAGTCTTTGGCCTTTCGTAACATACTTCCTATTCATTACAATTGAACTCTTTTCAGACTAGAGTAAAAAAACTGCATAATATATCGCAAAGAGTATTCACCACCAAAGTATATTGAGCAAATATGAAAAGGCGTGAAGGGTTAAGGCGGTCGTTAGGCAAATGTCATTTCATGTCATTCCCATGTCAGGTCACGTAGGTGGCCGGGGAAGTCAGTCCCAAGGGTATATACAACATGGATATATTATCTTTATCCATAATACATATAGATATATCTTTAAATTGAAGCATGAAGACACGCCTAAGTCATAAGGAAAAAGGTCTATACAATTTGTTTATCGCACGAAAAACGTAAATATTTTCGCAACAAACACTATCTTAATAAGTATCTTCCCGTATCTCAAAGTATTTCTTTACCTTTTTTATTTTTTTTATAACGGGCAAATGGGTGGGCCATTTGGCCGTTATAAAAAACACACATTCCCACCACTGCCACTCCTGTGTCGCCAGGATCAACAGTGGTTCCCCAACGCTGCCGGGGATGCGTAATAGCATTTCCCGACCCAAAAAAAGGATCAACAGTGGTAACATACCACGAAAAACAACTGGTATGATCTCAGGGATGCCCGAGGGACAAGCTACATCTGTCTTGACTCTTGGGACCCGCAACGAAATTAATCTATCAACTCCCGAACGGTCCAAGCAGGCCGCGATAACAATAGCATAACAATATATTTCCAAGAATTACGACGGATTAATCAGAAGAAAGGTAGAAGTTGGAGAAAATTTCTTTACCTTATAAAACTAAATCATTTCAGCCGTTTAAGCGCGAAGAGGTAAAGGACAGACAGATACACTATCGCACTTACAATATTAGGTAAGTACTAACTAAGTAGATATATGGATAAGGCCATAATAATATTATTCCCGGCCGCGGTAAAAATAGCTTTTATGTAATATTTTAGTATGTAAATAAATTATATTTTTATGTAGCGTCTGAAGTTAAAATACTCATAAAAATATATTATAAGGTCACAAGATAAAATTACAATATCATAATAAATAATACTAGTGTTACATCGTCAAGTTTTCGAGCTGCTAAAATTAGGAACAACAAAAATGTAAAAAATAAACTCAAAAACTTTCAAAAGTCAATTTACATTATATTACAACAAAGAGTGTTAAACAATTAAAACTAAACAATTTTGCCCAAACTGGAAAATTCTACTTCTCGACTCTAAATAAAAATAAGAAAACTTGAGAGGTGGCCAGGACCCAGGTACACCCCCGGATGGAACAAAGTTATAAAATGTAGGAGTCTATTTCTCAATAGTAGAGATCGTCCAATGGCACAGAATATATTATATTAGTAGTACCAGAGACCAGACATACTAATATATTTACTCTATGGTAGTACCAACCAATGGTCGAAATTCGACCTCAAATAAAATATTTAATTACGAGTTTCCAATGCTTTTCTTTTGATATTCGAAGCCGATTATAAAACCTCCTTTTTGGCAGTCGGTTAAAAACTACTTTAAATTCTTTTATCTCGTGGCTCGTGTTATAATAATAGCAGGTACCTACGCAATAGTTTACAAGTACATGCTCGTCTCGTGGCTCGTGCTATATACAATAGTTTACGAGTATCTCGCGATAACACTTCAGCTATTAACGTAATCTCAATGCCGGTCATTGACCCCGCTCATATAAAATTCTCTTATGTACAGCGTGTTATGTATTATATGGTTTTTTTTGATTACTTAATTTGTTATTTTATTATTTACTAAATTAATTCAAGGCTAAGCCGATTTGGATAGTTCATAGTTACGTAGATTGTAGATTTTTTTTTTCTTCTAATTGTAATGAAAAGTTGACAGAAATTGAAAGTTGACATTAATTTTCAATTATCATCACTAATCAAGTTATCACTATCAGTCATCAGTCATCACATGAATAATAATTTCTTACTAACCATTTCAATATTATTATATTATCTTATTATACCTTTGGTAACATTCGAACTTATTAACTTTTTTTACACCTAAATAATAATTGAAAAATTACTTTAACAAATGCGGCATTACGCAGTTGGCACGTCTACTTATTGTTACAATTTCGTATCACCATGTATTTAAAATCTTATTAGTTACCAACTTAACATAAGGAGGATCTCATGATTATAACGAATAAAATATATAATAGGTCTGTAATGAGTAATAAATCTTAATTATCTTATTATTTCTAAGAAAAGTGATCCATCTTCCTTGTCTTTATAGTTATCACTTATCACTATCAGAAATATCGCGAAAATACATAGGTATTTTTATCAAGAAATTAAATATTAGGTTTCACATAGGACGAATGAGCCAGCTCGACCGCCTACACAGTTAACAAAATATGTTAATCTCTACATATTTTATCATCCTAAAAATTGTGTCAAAGATCAAAATTTTTAATAAAGTTAGGTACGTCATCTTTTTCAATATCCCCAAAAATATAATGCAGAAGTAAATATCGTTATGTTTGCTCAGTATCGTACCTTTACCGGGTTCACCCGATGTTACCCTACATGTTTACCCTGCTGTTTGTACAAGCGATATTGCATTTTATAATAACACTTGAGATAACATCAGTTTAGGGCGATTAGGAGGCACCGTAAGCTTATCAGTAAATATAAGGGTTCGATCACATTGATCCGTCGTTTACACAGGAAACGGAAGGAATGTCACGATTCTGCTACTTGAATCCAACATCAATGCAGCTACGATCCAGTGAGTCAGGATCCCATAGATTATAGAACGAAGAAAAGTATTTCGAATTTTGACGTATAGTGCGTTAAACTTTGGTTTGATATTTTATGAGAATACCAATTTGTATGCTGTATCGAGAAAGCACAGAAACAGTTTCGAAGCGGTATTCATATTGGACTTACATTGCCGAATTGTGCTCATATTATTATTATACTGATGAAGTCATATTGATAACAAAAATTGAGTATTCTTCCTGGGTATGTGTCACCTCATTGAGTCAGTAGGCAGTATCTACTCGGTGAGGAAAAATATACGACCATGACACAGCCGTGGCTTACTTTAAAATTTTCCTCGAGCACATATTCTGTGTTCATATTGTAACGATTCGTGATTTTTTTTTTGTTTGATTTTTTTTTTCAGTAATGCGTCAAAGAGACCGATATACTGTAGTCACAACTCGCGTGTTGATCGCATTTTATGTTTAGTTATTATAATAATATTATTATGACGAAGCGCATCTATTACAGATTACTACAACATACTATAGAATATAGATCATTGTCCATCACTAGCAAATCCGACCGAAAAAAGTCAGGGAGATCAAAGATAAAACATACATAATATAGAATTGCTTTTGAGTTTTGATCATCATATCAAACGCTCCGAACAACTCTAAACTGAGCCGATTTTAATGAAATTTCCTACGACCACGGCGAAGAACAATGCCTCTTTTTGACCCGTGGTAGATCACATCCTCCGCAATTTTTTGTCACCAAAACTTACTTTTGTGAAGTCGCGGGCAACATCTAGCAATCGATATAGCAATTGTATCGCTAGGGGGGAAGGGGGGTAGCCTCCCCCTCGTTGGGGGGGCGGGGGGGGGGTACATTCCATCGGTGTGCACGTACCTGCAACAAAGAGAGATATTTTATAGCGGAGTTACGTGCCGCGTGCCAACGTCGCGCGATTGATGCCGAAAACGGGCGGACACGATTGCGAACGAACATCATCAGCTCGACAACAATCAGATAGCGTTCCGTCATAGTATAAAGAGGGGAAGTAAGTTATCTTCATACAAAGGCACCGCGCGCGGCTGTTTTTTTTTTTTTTATTAATATAATTCGGGGCTGTCTATGGGCTATTCGCCCATATCCTTTTTTTGCTCTCTTTTTATATTGGTTTTTCGCACCAAGGATAATTATTATAGACAGCGCGCGGCTGGTTGGTGAGTCGTGAATCGTGATCTGTCGACTGCGTTTAAGAGCGTTTACACCTTTCACGCTCAATTTGGCTTAAAACTGTACTTTTCAAACTTGAAAAAATCATTAACCACTTATCTTTATAAAAATGTTGGTAACTTATTTTTATAGGAAATTTCACTGTCTATATAGTTATCAGAGAAAAAAATACGATTTATAGAGTATTTGTACATTAAATCTCGATACCATAACAGAGGTTTTCTTAAATTCCGTTATAGTATCATTTTCGAAGCCTCAAATTTACGAAACCAGCGACAGATCTAATTAGAAAAAAATAATAACCTATTGACAAGATCCTTAAGCAAATAGTTATCAGAAAAAAATATTTCATTTAGGTATTTAACTATAAGTAATTTAAATTCAAAGAATGAGAAATATCAAGGATTTAAAACCTTATTTTTACCTATTTATCTTACTTATTTCAATATAATAATAGCTTCATATGATAGAAGAACACTTTAATTAAAAGTATACTTTTTAAATATCAACAAATACTTTGTTATTTTTTTTCTACAAATATTTTAAAACTTACTATAAATCGCTGCGCGCAAAGCAATTGAAATCAGACCGCCGCGAGGCTTGCTGGAGGGTGGACGTATCGCTCCCTGCTGCGCATGAACTCTGTTGACCTTTGTCGCGCATACTAGAGTAGTGAACATTTATAGCGTGATCGAAAAATCTTGATTGTTTGGTAAGTAAATATTTTATTTTGTTAGTAAGTAATATAATACATTTTATGTATGTATTTTTATGGCGGAAAATAATTTTACTATTAAAACACATTACATTACAGAACTAATGGGAAACAAAACGAATATATTTTTAAGAAAGAAAAGAAAGCGCAAAAATGTAGAAAATTTGGAAAGCTTGGAAAAGGCAAGAATGGCTAAAAGGTTGCTATTATCACTGTTATCCTTACTTCAACTTATTTTTTCATTTAATTACTTAGAAATAACGTGTTTTGTGTGCTTTCTATTTGTGTTTTTATTTCAGGCAATATAAAAGTAAATCAACTGAAGAAACAACAACGGAAAAAGATGAATGTGAAAACCAACACGAAGAAAAGGTGCCTTGAATTGTATTTGAATAGCAGTATTTTTTTTTTGACCGACTTCCGACTTCCGAAATTAATTACAGTTAATAGGTGCTAGTTTCATGCCTAAATTATATCTATCTGCAACTGACATTTATGTTATTTAATATTTAAAAAACTAAAAAGGGTGAAAATATTTTTTTTAACAAAAAATTTAAACCGATTTGTAAGGTAAAAACAATAAGAATATTAGATGAATGTGAAAACCAACACTAAGAAAAGGTACCTTGAATTGAACGTATTTTAAATTTTAATGGCAGTTTTTTCTTTGCTATGCCGTCATAAATCATAATAAAATATATCAAATAAATTCCCTTTTTTTTCAGAATTCTTTATTGCGATTATAGTGGAATGCCTAGAGCGTAAAAATCACGCAAACCTCCGATTTCCGTAATAGTGGATGAAAATTGAAAAGAAAAAAAGGAATATGTAGCTGATAACATAAATAAAAAAGTTTACCTATTGAAAAGCTGTTGTGCTTTTGATTTTTAAATAATTATTCTATACCATTTCAGTTACACTCATTTCTGCCTGCATTTCGTTCAGTTATGTTGCGAAATAATAAAATATATTATCATTTTTTTAGGGTTCCATAGCCAAAATGGCAAAAAAACGGAACCATTATAGATTCGTCATGTGTCTGTCTGTCTGTCTGTCCGTCTGTACGTCCGTATGTCACAGCCACTTTTCTCAGAAACTATTAGAGCTATACTATTGAAACTTGGTAAGTAGATGTAGTCTGTGAGCCGCATTAAGATTTTGATGCAAAAATGGAAAAATTATTAAAAATTTTAGGGGTCCCCATAAGTACAACTGAAACAAAAAAAATTTTTTTCATCTAACCTATGCGTGTGGGGTATCTATGGATAAGTCTCCAAAAATCATATTGAGGTTTCTCATATCATTTTTTTTCTAACCTGCATAGTTTGCGAGAGAGACTTCCAAATTGGTAAAATGTGTGTCCCCCCCCCCCCCTCTAATTTCTAAAGTAGGGGCATGATAATTCTAAAAAGAATATATGATGTAGATTACTATAAAAACTACCAACGAAAATTGGTTTGAACGAGATCTAGCCAGTAGCTTTTGTTTATACGTCATAAATGGTAAACCTTAATCTAATAAAATTCATAAAATCGACTGAAATATAAAAATAAATCAAACACCTATTAATTTCATAAAAATAAACCTTATTGCTACTACGGAACCCTTCATGGGCGAGTCCAACTCGCACTTGGCCGCTTTTTACCTCTCTACCAATCAAGTCCTTTCATTTGATATCCATATTGAGGTAGTAATAAGAAATATGTGTAATCTGCAATTTTTCTTACAACTACCGGCCGGCTACGGCGGCGGCCATCTTGGATTTTCACGATGTGTTTATAACGCTGATCTCTATTATACAAGTACGCTGGATAGCTGATACACACCTGCTTGTACACTAATGGGGGCGCTGATTCAGCTTCAAATAGGCACAAGGAATAGCTGTCATTTCAAAGGATATCAGCTATCCAGCGTACTTGTATAGTAGAGATCAGTGGTTTATAAATTGTTGCGTGTTATTCTGATGTATTTAAAGCTATATTGTTGTAAAGTTCCATTAAAATCCATTCAGTGGTTTTTGCGTGAAAGAGTAACAAAATATGTCCATGCATACAAGCTTTTGCGTACATAATATTAATAAGGTTACACTTGAATAAATAATATAAATCCGATTTTTTTATTTTAATACAATGATAAACATTTGATAATAATTGTGTCTCACTATGACAATCACCTTATTGTACCTACATAAAATTACAACTTTGCCCAAAATTTCATATTACTCATTTTATGTTTTATAAAGTAACATAAAACATTCAACATAATGCATTATTTGATTTAGGATTAATAGTAATAGTATGCTAAAATGTAGTGGTAAATCAATAATAATAAACCGACTCGCATCGACATTGCATCCGCATTCCGCACGGATCAAAATCTTTTGATTTGACTATAATGAACCAACTCACGCACACAGACGCACTTGCTTCTGTGTGAATAAAGTTGCACTGAATTACATGAAACTCGACATTATGCGTTCGACGTAAACGCTCTTAACACTCGACCAAACCATGTAGGACCGCCGTCTATGAATCAACTTCTACGATAGTACATGTAACTACATTCATTTCCAAATGTATATAATGATTGGAGTATTATGTCATTTTCTTGTTTAGTTTAAATGGAACAAATTGTTATGTTACTATCGTTTCATCTCATTTTCATCACTAATTTCTTTGTCGCCATTACATGCTGTATTTCACCTGTCATTGGAAGTCATTTAAGCTATAAGCTACTATTGTCTGTACTTTTTTTTAATGTGTGAGATGATGTTCTGTTGGTGACTAGAAATAAATAAATATAATTATTATGTACTGTATATAATATAGAGGGTACGTCGCCGGAAAAACATAACTCCTAGCAAAGTCCAGGTTACTCATTAATTATTTCCGAATCGGTTAATTTTTGAGTTTCCCAGTGATTGCACAGAGAAACCCATTCCACCACAGATTACGTGGCCCCACTTACAGAACTTCAAAAAACCTCGTTTGATGTTCACACAGGTGTTCGGGGTTATTTTAAACCTGAGTTTGCATAAAAGTGGACCCTATATAAAGGGAATAAAGGCTGTAAGCGAAAGGGCCCACGTGCGCGTCTTCTTTGATGGGAAAACAAGTCAGTAGAGATACGAGATTACTTATACGAAAAGTTGCAGCAAAACGGTTTGTTTAAGTTAACTATGTATGTAGATTGTAGGTGTATATTTAAAATAATGCAAAAAAAAAACAAACTACAGAAGACAATGCAGGAATTATGAACGTTTTAACAACAAAATATTTTGATGTTGAATAAAACTTTACGTTCAGTGACAAGATTTAGGCTAGGTCAGAACTGCTCGTTTTTGGACTAAGACTCACCTTACAAATTAAAATCTTAAAGTTAAATTTTAAGTATCTTAATAATCTTAAAAATTTACAGAAAAAAATAAAGAATAGAATCAGTATTCAGTATAGTGGCTTTTCATTATTTTTTTTGTTAGCCAGTATTCCACATTTCAAAATTTCGTACTTTTTTGAATACGGAACAAAGAAGCAACCGGTAACGTGCATAGGGCCTGCGCAGGGCGCAGGGCGATCGATAGCGATCACGTGCTCGCTTTGTTCCGCCGCGGCCTCACTACGCCCTTTATTACCATGCACATTACGTAGGGCTGCCGACGGAGTTGCCACCTATGGCAGCCCTTAGGGTTGACAGTTGACACCAATGTCTAGGGCTAGGCGCTTACGCATCTTAAAACAGGCTGCCACACAAAACATAATATTAAGGTACGTACAGTATCAAATATTTTGTACCAGACAACGCCCGCAACTCCGTTGCACCAACATTCGTTTATCGCGTTGGAACTGTACATTTTTCCGGGATAAAAGTATCCTATATTCTTTCCAAGTATCTCCATACCTCAAACAAAATTTCAAATATCGGTTCAGCGGTTTAGGCGTAAAAAGGTAACAGACAAACACACTTTCGCAATCATAATAACACAAAGTAATCCATACTTCCGGCATTCTGTCTGTCATGTCTCAACTATCATCAGTCAAGCGTCAAACGGAGAATTACGAGATCGCTTGCCTATGGCAGGTTGCATATCAGTTCACGAAAATCCTATCTCACGCTATGAAAGTTTTCTGAGTGAGACTCAGCTAACAACTAAGTGTCTAAACACACTAGGCTGAATAACGCCGGCGTAATTTCCGCCGCGTTTCAAACGCATACAAAATACGGACGGAACGCGACGGACGACACACTATGCCGAAATTCCGTCGAGCCGAGTCGAGCGTAAAGTTCGGCAGCGATTTGGCGGTAATGTAATATGCGGCGGCGCGGCGGAGCATATCGCATACCAGCTGATGATAAGCGTTAACGCTTGCAGTATTCTAGATTTAATTTAATTTTTTAGAAAAAAGATTTTATAGTCCGGGTTCCCTAGAACAATTTTTTAAAATTATTATCAAGCAAATTTTTCGTGAGTAGTTTCATTTTGATAAGACGAACAACAATTTCCTCTGCGAAAATTCTTGAAAGTGGTAGATAACAGAGATAGAATTAAGGATTTAAAATTTCGTCTTAAAATTCCGCCGCGTAATTTCGGCTCTTCGCGTAATATTTTATAGTGTGTCGTATCAGACGGATTCGGCGGAACGTAATTTCGGCCACGGAAATTATGCCGGCGTAATTCAGCCTAGTGTGTTTAGACACTAAGACAGTCTTCGGCCTGACCGAGTATACCATCTGTGGACTGATTTTCAAGCCTCGAAATTCGAAATATATATTTATGACTATTATTAATTAATTGACAATATTATTATAATTTAATTATTACTGATATGACATACCTTTAATCTAATTATTTAAAATACGAATTGATAATCATATTGTTTTCTGTTTTTTTTCTCGCTATGTAATTACTAATTAAACATAATAATTTTAACTTATAATAATTATTGTACTTATATGACATCTACGATTTAATAATGATTCATCATAGTATCAATTTGTTAACTTTAATATAATTACTTAGACGAAATATGTTGACTTATATAAGAATGTTAAATGTTTAGACTATTTACATTTTTAAATTTAAATTTTTATGTATTTGCATGCTATTTTAGACATAGCTAAAAGTGTTAGACTACTTTTAGAGCAAATAAATGAATTGAATTGAAATTGAATTGAATTGAATTGAAAAACGTTTTATTTAGGCGCGAATTATTAACCTGCGATCGAAACGACTTTCGACGCTTAAGAATTGAGCCCTGCACCACTGCGTCGTTTTCTTCTCATTTTGTTTGACCCTAACAGCACTTCCACCAAGTAGGTCATCCGTTTTACAAACAACTGATTTTCTAAGCGTCAACGGCGAATACATTTATATGAGGCTTGTGGAAATGGGACTAAAGCCTTACAATGTTGTCTACTATCTTGATTCTAGTATCTTACATTGTAATGCGGCCTCTCTAAATTGATGGACCAATATAATAAGTACTTATACCACAGAATATATAATAGTACTCCGCTTATACAGAGGAATCCATACTTAAATATCATAAAATATGCGACAATGTGTCTGTTATTTCTTCACGCCCAAACCGCTGAAGCGATTTTGCTGAAAGGTATGGAGATACTTTGAGTCCCGGGAAAAGATGAAAGTAAATGTACGGCTCCCGCGCGGTAAACGACTTTTTTCGAACGAAACGAAACGAAGTCTTCTAGTAATTTCAGAGACATGACAGAGTATGACTGGTCTCTGAGTAAATTATAACTTTTGACTTCGTAGCAGTGATCTAAATAGCAAGATAACAATAAGATACACATACATTTTATACAGCTGTTAAACTATTGTACATTTGACAAACAACACGACTATAAATGCTTTAACAATTGCTCTTAGGGTTATCGTTATACCTTTGGCATAAGAGTGATATTAGAACAATAACGTGTACCCCGCCCATACTATTACTGGGCTAACGTTTCGTGACAAATGCATAGTAAATTAGCCGATTACACCAAATAACGTCGGGTTGAATACTTGTAAACCATTGGAAAACTGGAAAAGAATTTTAGGAGTTCACTGAAACGTGACTTCTTCTAATAACTGGGGGTGTAGTGCGAGTTTTATTCGATCATACGCATCGAACACGTTTACGCGAATTTGTATGGGATCAAAGCAGCGCCACCTACTGGCTTACGTGGATACCGCTTTGATCCCATACAAATTCGCATTAACGTTCTCGATGAGTATGATCGAATAAAACTCGCACTACGCACTTTGGAATGTTATTATGAAGTCACTTTACCAATTCTGCTATTAAAATGCCTTTTTAAGAGGATACTCCAAGGTCAAGAGAAATGAAAAAAAGTACTCGTAATATCTATTGCTGTCTCCCTTACCGCTGAGCGCGATAGAGACAACTGCAGAAAATCAACGATTCGTTCTCCCCTGATTCCTTCTCCAAAACTTAACCGATTTGAGAACTTTTTTCATTAAAGATTAAAGAAAGGCTTGAGCTGTGTTCCTATGTTTTATTTATGGTTAATTGAACTTACCTTAAGTGAACTTCAACCAAAATTATACGAGTTGCTGCATCCGTAGAGATTTAATAAACCTGTAGTCCGAATTTTGTGGTACTGCATCATCACACGCCATTTAGATATTATTTATTTAATTTAAAACTGAAAAAAGACAATCAATTGGTTTTATAGTACTTCCGCCTTGCTTTCCTAGATGGCGGTGTTAGTTCGTCCGTCATTCTTTTTAGAGAGGATAATTCATAACATTTTATCATTCCGCAAGTAAAGAATAGGGGCAACAAACTAAGAGAAGTGGGTGGGGTGGGATCTTAAATCTCTACGGATGCAGCAACTCGTATAATTTTGGTTGAAGTTCACTTAAGGTAAGTTCAATTAACCATAAATTATACTTCGTTGCTGCATCCTATGAGATTTAATAAACCTGTAGATGTTCAGCGCGTAATTGCGGAATGATAAAATACCAGATTAATTACATATAACAATTTTTATTTAATAAAGTATTGTACTTCTAAATAATAATACTACTTAATTAGTTTGGATATGCTATTCAGAATCTGAATTTACATTAAAAATAGCTTCTGCGAAAGCTCTGTCTTGTGCTAAATCTGGTATAGGTAAGTTATAAAACTTAGCAAAACAAAGTGATGAGCCGGCCCAGCCAGCGCATCGCTTGATGATGTCGACGGAGACTCCCGCGCGGCGCGCCGCCGACGTGGAGGCGTGTCGCGTGCTGTGCGCTGAATAAACGCCAATCTCTATGCCACTGTCTTTGAGGACACTCTTTATCCAGCGACTTATAGATTGGGAACTGGCATTATGAAAAGGCTTTCTAGTTGTTAAAATGAGCTTATCAGTAGCTGGGCCATTTCTCAGCTCTTTTGTCTTATCTAGGTAGATAAAGCTTTAGCTGGGGCTTGATGAATAATAATTATTAATAGTGATTACGATACGTGAATTTTCGGAATGAACGTCTTCTTTTCTTATGAGTGATAACGTCTGCACCCGTTGTCCCGTCGACAACGAGTTGAATTATTATTTAAAATTATTATAATATTAGAATGAGAGTTACAATTTTTTTTTTTTTTTTTTTTTTTTTTTTTTTTTTTTTTTTATAAAATTTCTAATGATAATAAGTATAGAATCTTACGGATAAAATTTAGATACGTACTCCAAAAGTTTATAAGGTTCCCTTAAAAATGAATACTTTAGGAAACTGGGCTTACTCCTAAAAACTCCTTTAAAAAATCTTAGGATCGTTATTGCAACGGGATTTACCAATGATTAGAGACAAACTAGAGTCTAGACCTATAACAATTTAACATTCCGCAACTTGCTTTTTCATTAAGTTTTTCTGTTAAAATTTAAGAATTCGTAATATTATATCAGCTACGAATCCTTAATACAAATCAATATTATTATTAATTTGACAAAAATTAAACCAATGTTTTAATCCTGTATCATACTGATTAATTGTACCTCCCGAAAACGGTTTTAGTATGATATTGTCAATAGACATCTCCGGTATTCGGCGCCTTAGGTAGACTTTCCGCACAATACTGCGCACGCCAGAAGGTTTTATCTGGCCTAAAATAAATCTCGTCAGATTTGAGAAGCGATCAAAACAGTGGAAAACACGGCCGAGACACGACGGCCAGTACGGAACGACTAATTTACCAGTCGCTTCCTCTTCTATAATTTTCCTAAGACAGTATGAGCGCGAATGGCGGAAAGGCATAGAAAAAATAATCGTGCCATGAAATTGTAAAAGCAAGGATGATGAAGGCACCTGGGTCTTGTTTCCAAGAGACATAATATCTTAGCAGATAATAATATAGCACTTATTACTAAAGCACAACGCGAGTAAGTACGGTATCAGCCATCAGGTTGTCAGGTTGACCGAAGCTCAATAAGATCTTTAGTAAGTTCCTATCGTTACGTAACGTACCTAGACGCCTGGTCAGCATCTGTGTTTTTATAATTATAATCGATGTTGAACGGCTTGAACCCCTCATGGCCTCGATCTGTCTTGTTGTGTGACAAATTATAAGAAGCAAATAAATTATATATGCGTTGTTTCTCGCACTACTGCCATATATCTCTCGCGATTTCATTGAGATGATGAAATTGAATACTTCACATTATAATATTAATATATAAGATAATATAATTATGGCAGTAGTATTATTTATTCTTAGTAAGACATTTAAAATATTATCACAACGATGAAATGAAAAATGATTTCAATCCCTAGGCAGCCAATAATTCGAGATAATTGATATGATGGCGAGCTTCATCCGCAGACCAATGGCATCTAGTTACTACTCCGTCGCACGCGGCGCCCCAGCCGGTGAGTGACGAGTCTGTGAAGATCTCCAGCTCGTATAAACTTGTGTTTATTCTATTAAAAAGCTTACTTTATTCTATTAAAAATAATATTGCACCACCAACTGGTGGTACACATAAGGTTTTACAGGCATGATGGAATCAAAATTATTATTACATTTTTGTGAAGCTAAAAACTTCTCGTTCAAAGTATTTAGTACGCGGCCAGTTGTATCAAAGAATATACAACTACACGGCTGTATGCTATTGCTGGTCATGCTGAAATTAAAGTGCCAATGAACTTCGCGAAATCGCGCTTTGTTATGGATTTCGTTGGCTAGTTAGAAAATTTCTGGAGTAACTGCATGACTTGAGTATTTAATATTATGATGATATTATGTCAAAGCTAATATAATATCATTGGTCAAAGCCAATAAATCTACAAAGTTGTGAAGGCGTCATACTAGTTTTCTCAAAGTTGATAATAAAACCTAATTGTTTCAATTTTGACCTTAATATATTATATAGTAGCATAATCTTTAGATTTCGATTCGAATTTCGACCACTAGATGGCCCTGCTTTCTTGACCACATAAAAAGAGGCTTTTGAAGCTTTACAAATATAAATGGCACAGAACTTAAGCCGTACAGGAAGGCAGTTAAATTCACAAAGATTATCATGAAATCGAAATCTCAAAAAATAATAATAATAATAATAATAAATTTATGTAATGTATGAATCGGCACACCGCACAAGCAATTCCTTGAGATCGATTGAGATATTTTGAGATTGAGATATGAGGAATATAGGCATTTGAAAAGACCAATTTTATAGCAGTGCGAATATCTTCCATTTTAAAAGTTGATTACGTGCAAATTAAAAATGTATTTAAGTAATTTTGAGTTGAATATAAATCTTAACCCACCGATACTTTTCGGTGTAAGAAAAATGTATGAAATAAATTGGTCTGGCAAATTTTCATTACATACTGAAATAGCACCTAATTGTTTGAGTTCACTTATTGCTTTGCTCATCTGACTCTTTGTAAAAGGTGGATTACTTGGTTCCACACGTTGGTAAGGTGGCTTACAGAAGGGACTTATAACTCAATGCAGAAGGGTATTTTATAATATCCTTTAGCATAAGACAGCACTGCACCGTGCTGTCGGAGGTTATTAGAAGCCAATTGCGTAAAAAGAATTGGATGCGGCCAGCGTGAGGTACCTCTAGTAGCGGCGTCTCCTGTCGTTGCTCGGTCTGGCGCTCGCGTAGGGGAGGGCGCGGCGCGGGGGCTGCTGGGCCCTCCTCGCCGACGTGTCGACGGCTGCGGCTCGTGCGGGCGGGCCGGCGCTGCTGGCGCTGGCCTCGCGTACTGCTGACGAGGAGGAGCTCGGGAGCTGCCCGGCAGTGCTTGTTGCTAGCGCTTTTCACCGAAAAGGTAGACGTCGCTTTTTACGCCTTGGATCGGTTTTTGCAGCCTGCTGTAGAACTGCGGCTACCTCTTGATTGAGTTTAGGCGCTTGTGACAGCGAAAAGTTAGTCGGTATAAGAATCTTCGCCACAAGCGACTCCTTGTATTCCTTAGCCAAACCATCGACCAAGACTTTACCCCAACGTTCAGAGAGTTCGGTGGGAATGCGTTCGCCTAGGGCTTTCTCTGTTTTATTGGCCTTGCCAAGAATATTTAGTATTTCAAGTGGTAACCTGGGAGTAGATTCTTGGTTAGGATCTACTGGCACGGTGGCTTCTGGTTGGCTCAGCGGCGCTGATGTCGGCGGTGCGGCCTGCGGCGACGCCGGTGCAGGCGCGGCCGACTCCATATAATCCACGTCTTTGACGTCGGCTAAAGATTGTGGAGTTCCACAGCAAGATTGAGCCTCCCGCGCGTCGATGTCTTCATCGCGCCTTTTGTCGTCGGATGAGTGCTCGTTATCGCAGCGGTCTTCCCGGGAGGAAGACGCTGATGACTCGGATCTTGTCCGGTGTGAATAAGCAAAAGCATAAAGTTGCTTTCAGGATGATATCACGTATCATCACGACTCAGTTTGTAACCTGGATAATATCGCGTATTACCCCTTAAGGTACAAAAGGTTGACTATCTGGTTAATATCACGTATTAACCCTTAAGATAGTCCTTTTTTAACGTATCGTTACCATGCCATAGCTGAGAACAAAGAAAAAATTCATAATATTTTTAAAAATTAATGCGGGTAGTTTGGTACCTTTTCCTTTGTTGCAGCGTAATTTTACTTCCAATCGCCGTATTTTGCGGCGAATATGTTCGTAATCATCCTTATTCTTCCTTTTTCCAATATTATTCGGCGATTTACACTAATTATAACACTTTAACACTGTAGAAATTAATTTAAAAAGGATAACGTGTTGACGATGCCGCACACGAAAAACGAATGACGGACGAACTAACACCGCCATCTAGGAAAGCAAGGCGGAAGTACTATAAAACCAATTGATTGTCTTTTTTCAGTTTTAAATTAAATAAATAATATCTAAATGGCGTGTGATGATGCAGTACCACAAAATTCGGACTACAGGTTTATTAAATCTCATAGGATGCAGCAACGAAGTATAATTTTTTTGTATAATCTAGCCAAATCTGTTTTCTGGATGTTTGAACACAGCGGAAAATCTGGCAATTTTTTTGGGTTTTTGAACGTTCATATCTTTTATAACTAAATTATAAAAAAAAGAAAACATAGAGACATTGTATTAGTGGCCATAGATATTCAGGAAAAAAATTATAACTCTACCGGCATTATCCAGGGAGGAAACAGGGGACAACGTTTGTATGGAAAAAAGGGCTGTGTGGACTCCTCTCCTTGCCGATCCAGAATTTTTTTAACAAACTATAAAATAGTACTAGATGACGCCCGCAACCCCGTTGCGCCTAAATTCGTTTATCCTACGTCCTTTCCAGGGACTCAAACTATCTGCATACCAAATTTAATCAAAATCGGTTGAGCGATTTAAGCGTAAAGAGATAACAGACAGACAGATAGACGGACACATTTAAAATATTGGTATGGATATACTGAATATACTATTGTCCAACACAAGTCATAACATACAAAGGAAAGTATTAATGACATACATAATACATTCAATCACAAAATAGCAATGTATCAACATTCAGAACTAATGTTATGGAATCCTTACTATTGTCGCCGAGTAAGTTTCGGGGCCCGTCGGGGGCCTTGGGACTTCGGGGCACTGGGGCCCTAAGCCGGGGCACCGGCGAGGCCCTAACTAATGACTTGTGCTAACGACTTAAGTTTCACTCTGCCCATGTTTGCGTGTGCATATAGACCGGTTGTTTTGCTATTGTAATATCACCTTTAGCTCCACTCTATAAGGTTCCGTCATATATTCTCAGAGGTAGAATAACTCCGAACGTCGTGTAATTGATGATCGAACAAGTCCGCGTAAATATTGTGACTTTTTCGTATTCCAAGATTGATTTACGAGTAAATCGTTAAAAAACCTTTTGTGATGTTATTTGGGGTAAGAAGGAGCACTTTTAGGGCCAAGAGAGACATACAGTATGTATGCCAATGACTTTAGAATGATTTTTTTTAAATGACAGAAAGATCCGGCGCCCTTAGTCAAGTTACATTCGATCATTTCGCCAGGGATGGAAATATAAGATGTCACTTGGCCATTTTTGAGTCCCATTTCTGCGTCATATGAAAATTAAAATCCCTATTGCATAACTATTTAAGATTTCTAACTTGTCGAAATAATCGAATACATTTTGACCAAAGGCCCTGATAAATAAGGAAAAACCCCTTAAAAAATAAAACCATTAAGAAAGTTAACACTAAAAGTATTTGGCCCT
Organism: Plebejus argus; assembly: GCA_905404155.3. Classification (NCBI taxonomy): domain Eukaryota; kingdom Metazoa; phylum Arthropoda; class Insecta; order Lepidoptera; family Lycaenidae; genus Plebejus; species Plebejus argus. The sequence continues at coordinate 1,497,085 of FR989941.1, read as the reverse complement.
AACTACCCCTTGTTTACAACAAATCGCCGATAATCCCGCATCGTTAAATGTACTTTATTACGTACTAGCTGTCCCGGCAAACGTTGTTTCGCCATATAAAGTATTTCTACTTCATCTGTAGATCCAAAATCTTCCCCCCTCTTTTGTTCCCTAAGGGGGGGGGGGGGTTATACACCAATGACCAAATGTTGAGTTGGAAAATACATTAAATAATATGAAGTAAGTCCATTAAAGAAAAAAGTTTGATACAAAATCTTACCCCCTCTTTGGTCCCCTTAGAGGGGTGGGGGGTAAAATTTTATATACCAGGTGTTGAGTTTAAAGAAGACAAATATATCTGCGAAAACCGTTTGCAAATCGGATCAGTAGTTTTTGTATTAAAGAAAAGTTTGAAAAAATCTGACCCCCTCTTTTGTCCCCTTAGAGGGGTGGGGGGGGGGGAATTTTTATACACCAGATGTTAAGTTGGAAGAAGACAAATATATCTGCGAAAACCGCATTCAAATCGGATCAGTAGTTTTCGTGTGATAGTGGAACAAACATACAGACAGACAGACAGACAGACAAAAAACTAACCACATTTTTGGCTTCTATAGCGATGTAGTGACACCCCCCGCTTATTATTTTTTGAATATCTTTAATGTACAGAATTCACATTTCTACAGTTTTATTATAATATGTATAGATAACCGTAGGTATATTTTTCAATAGCACAGACTTCAAGAAGTTAAAATTTCCAAATTATAATTTCTTCCGGACACCTCAATACAGGGTATACTTCATTTTAAATAGTAATTGTTATGAATGTCGTTGCTACATCATTTCTTCCTTTTAATTCATCAAGCCCCATACGGTCGCCGGTGACCGAGACACAATAGATTTAGAATATCTATTGTGTCTCGTTTTTACACGATCGACGGGTTATAAGATTCAAAAGAGCAAACGGATCACTTGATGGAAAGCGATCACCATCGCCCATGGACACCTCGCTACATGTGAGAAGTTGTAAGAGCGATTTTAATCACGATTACAATGTATGATATATGCATTTGTGTATGTTTGTTCACATAAATCTCCTATACTCCAAAATTTGACAGGTCAATGACCGAATTTGTAAGTTCGGTGACCGAGCTATATAAACAAACGTTGTTAAAAGTTGTTTAAAACAACAATTTTCTGTTGAATAGTATCAAATTAGCAATACGACCAAGGAACTCTCAAATAAACAGTAGCAATAAAGTAGCGAAATTATTACGGACTAAAACTTTTATAAGCCGTATTTGCATGAGCCTCGATGTAAAATAGACAAATAATTTAGACACACACGGAAACGGTGGAAGGAAGTTGTAAGCCATTGTCTGTTTCGAACGTGAGCTCGCATCGATTTTTAATACTAGATCTGCATGGTTTATTTTATTGTGAGAGGTATGTTTTTTTTATAAAATAAAGGAGCAAACGAGTAAACGGCAATCGCTTGGTCGCGTAGGTTTGAACGAAGCATTATATTCTTTTATTTATGGTTGAAGTCATCACCAGTCATCATCACAGATTTTTGAGTGACAAGCCTATACATACGAATTATACTCTTTTATTTATGATTGAAGTCTGTTGACAACAAGTTGACAAATTGAAAATGGATTATAGTTTTTTTTATTGGATCAGAGATACTATATTAGACAATGCTTGTATACGGCCAGTCTGAGATCAGCTGAGTCCCAACAAGACAAGAGTTAAAAAAAAGATATGGTCAATATTTTTTTACAAAATATATGTAGTAGTCCTTATGTCGTTAAAACTAAGGTCGAATTTTGACCATTGGGCTATCTCTAGTAACAATAAAAGTGATTTTTAAATCTGGCAAAATTTCATCACAAGGAAGAGGTTCCCTTTTTTGAGATGGCTCGTGCTGTCGTGTTAGTTTTTTTATATAATTTCCAAGTGACAAAAGAAGAAAGACACATTCGTAGCAGTATGCTACGGCCTACGAATATGTCGTAGCGCGTGCTACGAGCATGGATGCGATGATGGTGAAAATTACACTATCCCGAGCGTAGCAATTTCATAAAAAGTCATGTTTAGACGCAGCGCAGACGACAGAATAGAATAGAATAGAATAGAATAGAATAGAATAGAATAGAATAGAATAGAAATTATTTTATTTATTACAGACTATCATTTTGTTTGTTTGATTTACAGACTATCCGTGACGCACTTTTTGTCTGTGGAAATAGAACCTATGCAATTATATGCGGATTTTTTGCGCGTCGCGTGCGTTACTGCATATAATTGCAAAGGTTCTATTTCCCACAGACTAAAAAGTGCGTCACGGATAGTCTGTCGTCTGCGCTGCGCCTTAGTGTATATGCACGTTTTCTAGAATTTGGCCTCTGATGGACCAATACAAGCGTTAACAAAAATACATATTCTATAATTTCCTAAAATTTACGTCGACTGTGCCTGCTAGCTTCGCAATCATGGGTATAACGGTCCAACGTGGAATGGAACTTTTACATGAAATGAATATTCCCCAGTATCTAGGTATAACACATCGCTGGCCCAATATAAGTCACACCTGGCGCCGCGGCGCACGTACGATGTACCGAACAGCGGTCTGTGGACTCGTGTTGCTGGAGTATATAACCGGAGCCGTGAGAGTTTCAATACTTATTAACCGACTTCAAAAAAGGGAAATCGTATTCATATTCATAATCATTTTATTTCCAAGTATGTAGTTACTTATGTGTAAATTATGAGGTACTTAGTAGGTATATAATAAATAAATAAATAACTCACACACCGGTTTCGGTGACGGTGGCCAGTTTCATTGAAACCAGGCCAGTCACGCAGGAGTAATTTTATAGTGCCCAAGCGTGTGCGCAGACACAAGAGCACTCTCTATTCCTTTACTCTCATAAGTCATAACCCAGTGCGACGAAAGACCGACACGACTGGCAAGAGATCAGGCGCAGGACCGACTCTTTACATTCCCATTCGAAGCATGGATACTTGTCAGACAATCAGGTGATCAGTTTCCAACGCGGGAATCGAACCCACGACCTCCGAGTCAAGAGCCGCGTTCTGAACTACCTGACCACGGAGGCGGTCTGTACCTAAAAGCTAGAGCTTTGAGACGTGACACGGAAGTTTCAAGATATTTTGTGAGTATTGACTTATTGAGTAATGTAAAATATGTAGCGCTTCGTCTTAAGGCGGTTGAATAATGAATATATACATGGCGCTTGAATATACACGTTAGTAAACGTACTTAGCATATTATGCGTAAATAACGCCTCCGTGGTCTAGTGGTATAGAGCGCGGCTCGTGACTCGGAGGTCGTGGGTTCGATTCCCGCGTTGGAAACATGTTATCTCCAAGTTAAGGACAATGCAGGCTGATCACCTGATTGTCTGACAAGTAAGATGATCCATGCGTCGGATGGGCATATAAAAAGTCGGTCCTGCACCCGATCTCTCGCCAGTCGTGTCGGTCTGCCGTCCCACTGGGTTATGAGAGTAAACTTAGGAATAGAGAGTGCTCTTGTGTACTGCGCACACACTTGGGCACTATAAAATTACTCCTGCGTAGCTGGCCTGGTTTCAATGAAACCGGCCACCGTCACCGAAACCGGTGTGGGAGCTATTATTTTATATTATGCGTAAATGTGTATAGGTATAAATAAGCTTTAAGACTTGAGTGTCACGTTATTCATTTTGGTAGGACACGGCCAAATCTTTGCACGAGTTCGGCATAAATAGGTCATCAACCTTTGTGGTTGTAATGCCGGAAGACTGACAAATATAATAAGGCCGATTTTTATAGAAGTTTATATTTTATTCAACAACATTGATGATTGGTTTTAGTTTTGACGTTAGCCAATGAAAAGCGATAGAAAACAAATAATAAGAAACCCGACATTAGTAACTTGAATTATTTCAGCGTGAAATCTATTTCCACCGTATTTGGCGGGAAAGTCCCGAAAAGGTAAAAGTCAAACCGCCATTTTGAAAATTGCCTATTTTTGGCGAGTAAAATCGTAAATAGCCGTCAAACGAGGCGCTGGAAACGTCGTTATTGGGTATTCGTTTTTTGATTTGAATTTCGAACTTAGGTCAATCGTCAATGAGGTTACAGATGATGTGAATTATTGACGTGTTTACTACGAGGAGCCAACGATATGATATACAATGAAAATTGTAAACAGATAGGTATAGGTAGAGTTAAAGACCGATCGGTCTTCAGCTCTTCCTATAAAACTCATGAGTTTTGTAACATTTAGCCTCAGCATGTAACCAAAATATAGGTCGCAAAAGTAAACTGGACTTTTTAGTCTGTTTGCCCCCTGAGATCATGTCAACAGGTTTTCGTGGTTTGTACCACTGTTGATCCTAGCGGAACAGGAGTTTGCTGTGGTGGGAATGTGTGGTTGCCGGTGGCCGGTGGGCAATCTGCCCGTTTAAAAACGTACCTACATTGCATGTCGAGGCAAAAAGCGTAGTCAGGAAAACGACCCCACTTCGGAATTGCTTGTGGCCGTTTCGGCATTACTAATCAAAGCGCACGGAGTGCGCGGCCAAGTTCCAGCAGGCCGCGCGCATGCCGTGCACTATTTACACGAACGGTTTCGACGCACTTTTGACCCCCTTGTATCTCAGTGCCTATTGCGAGAGCAAAGATAAAATTTTACCTACCTAATTATATACTAGTACTTACGCAATATACCAAATTTCATACATATAGATTTGTTAGATCCTGAAATATTTCCTTGTAAAAATAGCTAATTTTGGCACTGACTCACTGACCGATAATCAAAATTCCTAGGCCACTTCCAGTTGTCGTAGCGTTATGAAATTTGGCACACAGGTTGTTTGTTATATGTAGATTAACAAAAAATTAAGAAATTTGAGAAATTGGTCAAGCGTGAGTCGGCTCATCTATGAATTTGAGATAAAAATCGGTAATCAAAACCTCTAGGCCACTTCCAGTTGTCGTAGCGTTATGAAATTTGGCACACAGGTTGTTTGTTATATGTAGATTAACAAAAAATTAAGAAATTTGAGAAATTGGTCAAGCGTGAGTCGGCTTCAAAACCTCTAGGCCACTTCCAGTTGTCGTAGCGTTATGAAATTTGGCACACAGGTTGTTTGTTATATGTAGATTAACAAAAAATTAAGAAATTTGAGAAATTGGTCAAGCGTGAGTCGGCTCATCTATGAATTTGAGATAAAAATCGGTAATCAAAACCTCTAGGCCACTTCCAGTTGTCGTAGCGTTATGAAATTTGGCACACAGGTTGTTTGTTATATGTAGATTAACAAAAAATTAAGAAATTTGAGTAATTGGTCAAGCGTGAGTCGGCTCATCTATGAATTTGAGATAAAAATTAATATGTACAAGTAAATACACTGAAATAAGATGAGGAGGAAAGAAACAAATTGGTATGATTCCTTAAAAAAAGTATTGAAATCTCACCAAAAACATACCTGTTAAAACGGGGCCAAGTTCCTATTCACTAATTGTTCGCCTTAAAAAAGAGTTGAAATCCAATTCAATGCCAAGTTTAGATGCACTTCCAAATCGATCATAATCATCTTCATCAACAGCCTGATCCTAAATACTTTTAAATTTGAACTTGGCAGGTATTCATGCTAGTAGCACTTGATAATGTATAATTTTTAAATTTAAATATAAGATATCTATGTGATTAAATTAACCTGCCAAGTTCAAATTTAGAAGTATTTAGGATCAGGCTGTTGATGAAGATGATTATGATCGATTTGGAAGTGCATCTAAACTTGGCATTGAATTGGATTTCAACTCTTTTTTAAGGCGAACAATTAGTGAATAGGAACTTGGCCCCGTTTTAACAGGTATGTTTTTGGTGAGATTTTAGATTTACATAATAATGACGCTCTGTCATTTCTCTAAAGTTGGCGTTACACGTGGCGTCTGGCTTCTGGCTTGTTTACAATTTCTCTACTAGTAGTAACGGTGCCCGCTACTAAAAATAACGGTTTGTCGAGTAAAGGAAGCGGCACTATTATACTGTTCTACAAATACCGTATTGCTATGAAATCCATACTAATGTTATAAATGAGAAAGTGTGTCTGTCTGTCTGTCTCTTCACGTTCCAACCGCTGAACCGATTTTGCTGAAATTTGGCATGGAGATACTTTGAGTCCTGGGAAAGGACATAGGATACTTTTTGTCCCGGAAAAATGTACGGTCCCCGCGCGATAAACGACTTTTTGCGCAACGGAGTTGCGAACGTCATCTAAATAAATGTGATTTCAAAATCTTCAGTTAATTAAAGCTGAGTAATAAATATACAGCATGACTGGTGAGTCAATACCGATATTTAAGGAAAGTATTCAGTACTCGATTCTCATTATAAATATGTAATAAAATTAGGTTCTTATTTTTTTTTTTTATTTCCCAAAAATTAATGAATCATGGATACTAAGTAAATTACGCGGCTAGGCAAGTAGGCATACTATGCGGCCGGTGCAGAGGCGTGCGCTACCAAAGAAACACCACACAACTACCCCTCCCGCTCGCAGTGTCCATGCGTTGGGTAAATAATTATTTAACTTTAAGCTACATTTACTCAGTGATCAATTGATATTATTTTTTTATATTATTTTTTTCCAACTAATATAATAGCCAAATATCACGTCCTCGAGTATTGAACATATTAGTTGAAAAAAAAAATGTAAAAAAATAATACCAATTGATCACTGAGTAAACGTAGCTTAAAGTTAAATAATTATTTACCCAACGCATGGACACCGTGCGCGGGAAGGATAGTTGTGTGGTGTTTCTTTGGTAGCGCACGCCTCTGCACCGGCCGCACAGTATGCCTACTTGCCTAGCCGCGTAATTTATTTAGTATCCATGATTCATTTATTTTTGGGAAATTCGGAAAAAAATTAAGTACCTAATTTTATTACATATTTATAATGAGAATCGAGTACTGAATACTCTCCATAAGTATCGGTATTGTCTCACCAGTCATGCTGTAGAGTACCTAGTCGACGGGAAACAATATAGGTTACGCTTTTTCGAGGCAAAATATGTGGTTCAGTGGTTCCTCCGTCCCTAGACCTATTGTCTACTTATATCGCGAACTAATAGCGACATCACAGTATTTCAATTAATTTAACTACTTATTACAAAGAAAAATATAATGCGTCAAGTGTAAATTACTATATAGATTAAATTCCCTTTTTCCTCAATAAAGATTAAAAAAAAAAAAAGTGTAAATTATAATCTTAAATAAAATATTATGTCATATAAATCTATTATGTCAGCTAGAAGAGTGATCCTCTGATGTAAAATATTTGATTTATTACATAAATATTAAAGAAGTGAAAAGTTCAAGTTTGCGAGTTGCGTTGCGACAAATAGCTATTCAACAATGCTAAAGCATTGCAATGTTCGCCCTTGCCGTGTTAACATTCAAACTATGTTGCCCTTAAATACTTCGGTTTATATATTGCCCGATAGTTAGAATTTTTTGCGAAAAATGTTTAAAGCATACTTTTGAAAATTTTTTAATTAAAAAAATTGCGCATACCCGAGTATGTTCATAATTTAATATTAATGCTTCATGTATCTGTAGTTTAGGCGCTACGATGGTACCAACATACTTTTTTTTTATTAAATAAGGGGGCAAACGAGCAAACGGGTCACCTGATGGAAAGCAACTACAGTCGCCCATGGACACTCGCAACATTAGAAGAGCTGCAGGTGCGTTGCCGGCCTTTTAAGAGGGAATACGCTCTTTTCTTGAAGGTACTTACGAGTAGACTGTCAAAAACGTAAACTTCCTTTTGGCTGCGCAGTATTCAGGCAATAAACTCAACAGGTACAGAATAATCCCCATTAATATTATAAATGCGAAAGAGTCTGTTTTTCAGTCTGTCTCATGTCTGTTGCCTCGCAAAAATAGCTACCGATTTTTGATAAAATTTGTAATGAACATAATTCGAGTTCCACGGAAAGATGTAGGCAAATTTTTTCTCTAAAAATGTACGGTGGCTACAACAAATTAATTTAAGAGCAACGTCTAATTAATTTTCTCTTCAGCCTTTACCGTTTATTTATAGAATGTTATCAAAGTGTCGCGAATCTAGGCGCGTGTAGTCCAGGAGTCAACGGCCGGAGCCCGCTAAGGATGACGGGACTGGATTATCATCATCAGTACCCCGTTGGTTTACAGCATCAGTATAGTGACTACTCTAGTTATCAAACAGAAAAATACACTCAAATAGGTTTCAAAAATAGTTAAAATACTTGTTTTTGGAGTTTCGTCCGATAAAGACGCGTAACAAACATAATCTAAGTAATAATATTATTAGTATCGTAATCTGTTTGGGATTTTTGTTACAATTATTTTAAAAATACCTAAATAAGGTTTCCTGGAATCTTCTACACATTTATAATTAGATGCTCTATAGTCTATCGTGATTCCTCTGTCGTTTCAACGTGTAACCATCATTTAACTAAAGCTCGTATTAATACAGATTTAATAAAGTATTTTCTGTGGAAGTCTTTAATCCGTGATCCTTAATTCTTAAATCTTAATTCATCTTGAGACGTTTAAGAGCCAACGTTATCAAAGCCTTACAAAATCTTGCACGTGTATCTCACAATACATTACAATACAGTAGCGTAACTCTGTCGTGTTCTTAAAATCGCGCAACAGAATTTATATACTAATATTATAATTCTGAAGAGTTTGTTTGTTTGTTTGTTTAAACGCGCTAATGTCAAGAACTACTGGTCCGATTTGAAAAATTATTTCAGTGTTAGATAGCCCATTTATCGAAGAAGGCTATAGGCTATATTTTATCACGCTAAGATTAATAGGGGTGAAGAAATAGAGGAAAATGTCGAAAAAACGGGGGATATTATTTGAAAGGGCTTATCTCACGAACTACGTTTTTATGTTATTTGGCACAGATAAGAAGTAGACCACGTGAAGGATCATAGGCTATTTTTTGTGGACTAATTGGTCTGTGAAATATCTGATTTACGCGGGCGATACTGCGCGGAATGTCTAGCTTATTTTATACAAGTTTAAGTCTAAATACGTAGGTAGTTGGGTACTACACCATTGAGAAAATTTAAAAGTCCTTCTACAGTCCACACTGTTTTCTAACAATGTATCTCCTTGACATTTCAACAGACTTTCTGTAGAAAGCTGTTCAAAATAATTGATGGTAAATATTTAATCTGAATTCTACATACGTCTGTTTTATAAAATCCGAAATGAAAATATGACAATTTTGGACCTGATGCTCTCTAAATTTATGCAAAGCCATGCTGCTTATGTGGGCTTGCGGCTAACCCAAGAAGTAATCACTAATTTTGTGACGGGCACGCAACGGGTTGACGGCAGATTTTGCACATTATCTGCTATCAAACGCCTGTTGCTTGTATCACATAATCGCCTTTAACCGGTCCAGTACGAAGATAGTCAACTGTATACGTGATGTCAAAAGCTGTTGCTTACTCGTCGCACGTAATCGTCCTACCGGTCTAGTACGTAGACCTCAACTACTGCGTTCACTTATACTATGTAACAAGAGTCAACGTCCGCGTCCGTCGCGTACTCGGTAGCTGAATTAAGGGCCCGGGTTACCCTCGAAATTTTCATACATTCTTAATACCAAAATCATTTTCTCATACGAAAATATTTAACATGTTTGAGTTATTTTTCAGCTTAAGATAGTAATTACCTAGGGTCCTGAACAAATTTTTTTTACAAAATATTTAAATACTAAAAAAAAATTTTTTGTGTTTAAATATTTTTTAGTAAATTTACTACTAAATATTTAAACACCAAAAAATAGACAAAAACACTAAAAAATATATAAATAAATAGTAAATTTACTACAAAATATTTAAATAATAAAAAATATTTTTTAAAGTTTAAATATTTTGTAGTAAATTTACTATTTATTTATATATTTTTTAGTGTTTTTGTCTATTTTTTGGTGTTTAAATATTTAGTAGTAAATTTACTAAAAAATATTTAAACACAAAAAAATTTTTTTTAGTATTTAAATATTTTGTAAAAAAAATTTGTTCAGGACCCTAGGTAATTACTATCTTAAGCTGAAAAATAACTCAAACATGTTAAATATTTTCGCATGAGAAAATGATTTTGGTATTAAGAATGTATGAAAATTTCGAGGGTAACCCGGGCCCTTAATGTCGGCGATTCGACACGCCGAACCTTCATTACGCCGACTACCGTACTATTACCTGTACTAGAAATAGAACCTAACGGTGCCATAGGACGTACCTATAGGGGCCATGATGGATGACCATGATTGTGAAGCTGATTATGTTAGCTATGTTATATGTAGTAGTTAAATAGCACATAACTGTACTCTAGCTTCTAAGACGTAGAGGCTTTAGGCCCCATGATTTGTTTAAAACATCCATCATGATGGATAGCCACGATTGCAAAGCTGGTTGGTTATACAAGCTATATTATATTAACATGGTCACATCTAGGGTCTAGTGGTGCCCTAGAACGTAAAGAGGCTGTGATGGAGAGCCATGATTGCGAAACTGGTAATACTATTTTTTATTATTAATTTTTAATTTTTTATATTTTTTATTATTTGTAATTAGTTATCTGTGATTGACAAGATCATGGTCAATCACAGACAACTTATAGGTCCTGCTACTCTTTTGCAGTCGTTTGTATTGGTCGTGACCCCTGCGCCAACGTGGGGAGGCCAGAAATGATAAATTGTTATGACATTAGCTGCACAATTATTGTATGGTTATTTAAACTAAGTAAATATAATTTCACATTCAATCAATCGATCATTTTCCACATAATTTTGGACTTCGTGGTTACTTCTTTAGACTTCCATAATGTTATATTGTTATGATTTAGCACGTGGTTCATACAGAAGTAATAAGTATGCATCGTGGCGTGACGCGAGGCCGCGCAGAATACTAATGTCAGTTCCTGTACCGTTACCTGGACTTGCGATCTTACGGGACATTGAAGAACATCTGTGGATTGTCCATCGCAGTATGTCTATACTATATATATATAGCTCAAATCAAAATACAAAAAAAACGTAGGTAACTTTTTGTTTCCGACTTCAAAAAGAGGAGTTTTCTTAATTCAACGTTTTTTAAAGTTTGTTCGCGAAAATCTTTGGGGAAAACTAATTTTTACGCTTCTTGTTTCGTTGAATGTTGTTGATGATAGGAGACTTCAGAGGTGATCCCATGACAAGGATGAAGTCGGGTTTTGCTGTTAAAAAATAGTTTTACTTTTTTTTTTGTCGAAGTGGATCTATTTGTAATAGCAAAGTAAACAAGAGTTTAGTCTTGTAAATCAATGGGAGTTGGGACAGATCAACACTATGCCCATCCAAACATTTGTTACCAAACTTGCAAATAGCATTCCAACACGGTAATCGAACCCACAAACCAAGATCCTCTGGACCACGGGGTACAAAACTCGGGTGATATGTTTGATCGACAGAGCGTGTACCTACCCTTCACGTAATCCTGTTACAGCTACTGCTAATCAACGAAATCAAGTTCAACGACCTCCGCCCTTCTCTTCCCTCTCTGTTACTAAATATTTTCGCGAGGTGTGTTTATACAATAGCCATCACTGGACTCAACAGAAATTTTTTAACCTACCGACGAAAAAGAAGGGTATTATAATAATTTATAAGTGTTGACGTTGACATGTCTGTCTGTCTGTGTGTATCCGTGCCAATTGGGCTTCTAAACGGGTGTACAAATTTTGATTTTTTTTTTAAGTCAGACATGATTGAGTATTAGTTCATCATCATCAGTTCAGTATTGGGAAATTTCAACATCAGCTCAGTGTTAAAAAAATTTGGGTTTTAGTTGTTAGTGTTGTTGTAAACAACTTTCAATTATTAGATCGTTTCAATATTTTGCATTCTGTTTTTTACACTTATTTAAGTTTTAGGGCTCCCACACAAAACTGCGAACTCGCATCGCATCGCAATGTCATTTTTATTATAACTTTTGTCGTAGATATTTGCGACGCTATGCGATGCTAATTCGCAGTTATGTGGAGCCCTTAAATCGGGGCCGAGGACCGGGGGCTGTAAGCAATACTAATTTTGTCCTCGCTTTACATGAAAACCCGTAACAAACGTTCATCGAGCTCACACCTCCGCAATCACCAGCTTCCAGTCAGCTGACCCGCACCAGATAACAGGACAAAGCGTTCCCGAAATGACAATTCGAGCCTGTGAGAGGTACGGATGGGAAAAAACGAAATTCAGTCACACGTTTTGTTTAAAATGTGTAAGTGTAAAATGTAGCTCTCTAGCTAAAAGATAGCCTAAAATCAACTATTTTCGGCAATTAAAAGACTATAAGAAGGAGAAAAGCGTTTAAAATCCATTAAATAACCTTTTTATTTAACTTCCCTAAATACTGGTGTACCTATACCTAATATATATTCTGTGCCTATACTAAATTCTGACACCCGGCCCAGCCTTTGCATGGGTAGAATTTTTAAATAATATAACTAACTCTACTTAAAATCTCGCTCTCTGAAATGCTATCAGTAGTTCTATACACTCGCAAACAAAGCTACCGTGGTGACGCAGTCACTTTTACTAACTGACGCAACGACAAAGGCCGTAAGTTTTTTATAGAAAACTGACGCATGCAATTAGCATATTACGGCGTTACGGCTATTAGCTGCCACGGCTACCGTGCAAAATCCAATAATAGACTTACCAAATTATATTGACTTAATGGCTTTACCGCGCGTACGGGCGACAGTATAAAATAATAAATATAAAAGCGCAAGTTTATCTGTATGTTTCCTCTTTACGATCAAATGCCTGACTCGATTCACATGAAATTCGGTAGAGATAATACACGTATTTTATTTTATTTTAATATACTTACTGAATGGAATGACTGGGATTACCGATATCGACTAAAATCTATAACGCAAAAGGTAGACGACGAAGACAATTTTGTCGCCCGTGTACGTTGTTGTAATGAGTTGCTTCTATCTTGGGCGGCATCATCTCAATTATACCTTAAAAACTATGATTGGATAAAATAATTATGATTTTTTTAATATCTTAAAGGTAAGACCTATTACCAATCTTTAGATTTTAAGGATACAATGATTATATCCTTTAAAAGTACTACTGCGACATAGTAGAAGTACTAGCTGATGTACATAATAATAATAATAGCTCCCACACCGGTTTCGGTGGCGGTGGCCGGTTTCATTGAAACCAGGCCAGCTACGCAGGAGTATATTTATAGTGCCCAATGTGTGTGCGCAGTACACAAGAGCACTCTCTATTCCTTTACTCTCATAACCCAGTGGGACGGCAGACCGACACGACCGGCGAGAGATCAGGCGCAGGACCGACTTTTTACATGCCCATCCGACGCATGGATCATCTTACTTGTCAGACAATCAGGTGATCAGCCTGCATTGTCCTAACCAAACTTGGAAATAACATGTTTCCAACGCGGGAATCGAACCCACGACCTCCGAGTCAAGAGCCGCGCTCTGTACCACTAGACCACGGAGGCGTTCTGATGTACATAGTCTACTTATTGGTTACTCAGTACTCACACTGACCTATCTAACTACCGCGCTATCTAGATATCGCGGGGTGAACGACCGCGTATTTATAACTGTGACGTCACTTGTTTACCGCGCGCGCAAGGTTACGCGCGCGCGCCGATTTTAGTGAAACTTGTTATCTAACAGCCGCGATATGTATGCGAAATTCGCACTGAAATGTACATACAGAGGCCCGATTCTAATAACTCGAATTTGGTTTGCAGGATTCACGATGCTATGATGTTATCTCACGAATAAGACAGCATTCAATCGAAGCGAAATTCGATGTAAAAGAATCGCCCCCTGGATGTTTTCATTCCCTGGAACTCACATAAACAATACATCTTGCACTGACAATCCTAACTTCCTTCCCGTTTACTACTCTATAATATCTATACCAAAATCAGCCAAGCATTTCGGAGCCTAATCGATGCAAATTGCAAAGACATAGGTACATTTATTAAGCAATACTGTAATATTTTAAGTATTTTACAATACTACTTCTTGTATTCCTATAGTTGTAGAGCAATAACCCCTACTCTACTTTAAGTAAATGTAATATCACAGAATAGATAATAGTACAAGTATTATTCGATGCCAAGACTTATTTGAAGTTATAAAATTGAAACAACTCGTAATATCTTCGCTAGTACTAACATAATATTGTTAATAACACGTACTTTGACCTCTACAGTACATTAATGTATTTTAATTTGATCAGACCTTTCTGGAATGGAAATAATATTTTTAGCAAATACTTTTCTAGGGCAACCACCTACGTTCTAGAATATTGATAGCTTAGATTTATGATGGTAAATAGATTTACCGATTTTTTTCTTTTGATACATGATTTCTTTCTATTTTCAAACAGCCTATTGATAACTAGCTGAATGTGATTACATAATAATATCATAGTTTTCGAAGCTAGACAGTATAAAATACACATACACGATATAAAGACTCGGTAGAGCCATAGGAGTAATAGAGAATTGAAATCTGAAATACTATCAATACTACTAAGAATTTATTAAATTTACTATTCGGCTTATTTTCCTATTTGATACAATATCACAAATCTTAAATCTATATGACAGTAGTCAAAAGCACATGAGTGCCGAAATCCAAGAAAATCGTCCATTTCCCCGGAACAAAAACTTCCGTCCTTCACGTGGTCTACTCTAAATAATATGGGCTATAAATAATATCAAAATAGGGCTAATACTTTCGGATTCTATTCAAACAACCAAATATGAAATCTTCATAATATTAAGTAGTATTATAAATTATATATCCTAAGCTCGGCTAGTTTTAGGATAGGAATAATAAATCTAAGCTGTCAAAGCGATCAGAGATCTTGGCGAACGCCCAATAGTCGAAACATGATTAAGAATAGGTGAAATTGATATGGCGTCGTTGCTAATTTCATAAGTCTTAACCGAGTCTAAAAGACTTAAATAATGATGCATATAAATTGAGATTTGCTCAGTTTATACATATATAAATCTTGTAAGTTGTAACAATTTATTCTTAACTCGTATAGAATAGAAACTGTATGGGGAATTGATCCAAAGGGAGTTGGCTTCACCATATTTACATACAGACAGGTTACGTCGTGGCAGTAGAGAGTCACCTGAAAGGCCCACTTTGGGTGGTTTGGGAGCCATTTTGACCTTATTCTTGTATGCTTTAATCAGCCAAATGTGCATCACAGGCCCAGCAAATCCTGACTTTTGTAATTGTTATCAAAAGACAGAAAGAGATTCTGTTGTAGAAGAAAAGCAGAAAAGGCATCGCCTGATATCATTGATAGAATGCTTTAGCAGGACATCTGCTATACCCGAAGAGTAGTGCGTGGCTGACCATACAATGACTTATTCTAGATTTATAAATATTTATTTATATTAAATATGTCGATGTTGAAATAGTATGATAAGTGTATAGTGTTTTGTTTACCGAGCTATACAGTATAAATATGATAAAGGTCTGTTTGTGCGTTTGTTTGTTATCTGGGCGAAAATAGTGTCATTACAAGCGGACAGTAAGAGCACTTCACACCGACTGTTTTAAAACCCATGTGAAATTTTTAATATGACAACCTCATATGCGTTATAAATTCCCATAATAGGATAATCGTAAATGCCACCTTGATTGCGAAGGTATTATATCTACAAGCTGTCCCGGCAAACGTTGTTTTGCCATTAAAGGTATTTCTACTTCATCAGTTGATACAAAATCATACCCCCTCTTCTGTCCCCTAAGAGGGGTTATACACCTGATGTTAAGTTGGAAAACACAGTTAATAATATGAAGTCCATTAAAGAAAAAAAATTGATACAAAATCTGACACCCTCTTTGGTCCCCTTAGAGGGGTGGGGGGAAAATTTTATACACCAGATGTTGAGTTGGAAGAAGACAAATATATCTGCGAAAACCTTATGCAAACGGATCAGTAGTTTTCGTATTAAAGAAAAAAAGTTTTATAGAAAATCTGACCCCCTCTTTTGTCCCCTTAGAAGGGTGGGGGGAAATTTTTTTATACACCAGATGTTAAATTGGAAGAAAACAAATATATCTGCGAAAACCGCATTCAAATCGGATCAGTAGTTTTCGTGTGATAGTGGAACAAACAGACAGACAGACAGAATAAAAACTAACCACATTTTTGGCTTCTATAGCGATGTAGTGACACCCCCCGCTATAAATTATTTTTTTTAATATCTTTAATGTACAGAATTTTAATTTCTACTAGATAGATATCATGTTTCATGAACAATCGTCGATGATGAGCTTTCACAGACGAATATAATATGGCCAATCATGGGTCCAAATGTGAACCTGATTTGTTAAAATGGTCGCCTATTGCATACGTAATATTTACAAAGCCTGCTGTTAAGTTAATTATTATCATATTTATGAATCTATCAAATCTAAATATAAATGAAACAAATATGTTGTTTTACATCTATTGCTCTTTCACTTCAATTGAAACGCAGTTTAACAGTTCAATTACCTTGAATACTCCATTACAAAAAGCAACCTTATCCGATGCCGACATGATACTTCTACTCAAACTTTTCAATGAGGACGTACCCAATCGAGTACACCGCGCCGGGAGCGTTTTGTCACACAAATTGTGAACTTAAGATGTTGCACATGTCCCCGAATACATTACCATCATAAAGGGGTCCCAATTATCTCTCTCTCTTTCTATCTCTCTTCTAATGGGGTCAATACGCATTGTAACTTAGTCGCAACATTTCACTAAGCGATTTTTCGGGACGTCACGATTTCACAAAGCATTTTTAAAAGAGCCATTCTCAGGAGTCCCAACCCCGCAAACGGCTAGTCTGTAAATTCAACGTGAATTTTATGTAGTTATAAGAAAATAAAGTTCAGTTTTGAATGGTTCGTTTAAAAATACACTCTAATGCATCGCTGCGTCACTTCGCAATGTGAACTGACCCCTACTCGAGAAAGACGCGTTGAAAAGACAGTTTTTGACGCGCTTAATTGCGTATGAAAAATGCGTGTGTGAAAGTTGCGTTGTCTGAATAATTGTAATTCTTTATGGGCGTGTCGATTTAATTTATGCACGAATTTATGTATGTACGTTTAATCCAAATACATACTAATTAACTGCTAATATAAGAGATCACGGACGCAACAAAGCGTGACTCGGCGATGCCTAAAACTTATACAAAAAGCGACGCCGTTGTTTCTATTTTGTATCGCTTTGCGTCTCGTATCGTCATTCGTCAGTGTTTGAAGTCTGTTGACAACAAGTTGACAAATTGAAAATGGATTATATAGTTTTTAACCGACTTCCAAAAACGAGGAGGTTATACGTTCGGCTGTATGTATTTTTTTTATGTATGTTCAACGATTACTCAGCCGTTTGTGGTCCGATTTGCAAGATTCTTTTTGTGTGTGTTCATAAAAGTGGTGACCTGATGATGGAATCCATGAGTAATCGAGGGAACTCCTCAAAATTTATATGGAAACATAATATAGTGATTTCGATTTTTTCTGAAGTATTTCAGGCATATACTACCAAAAAGTAAGATTTTACACCAGGATGTACCCTGGTTCCGAAGGTACCCAATAGAACTTCTGAATCCTTATAGATACAAGTTCGAGGATTTTAGCTTTATTTAAACTACTCCAAGCAAAGGCCAATGAATCCTACATTATTTCTGCTGAACAAAGGCTAAATTTTATTTTGGAAAAAGTAGGGTTTCGTAAGATATTTGGGTTTTTCGGACGCCAGGTGTAAAATCAACCAGAAAAGTTACTCATTTTGCGTACGCTGCCGAAACTATAAAAGATAGAACCATAAAATGTTCTAAGAAATTGTAGATCTTATAAATATCTGCAAAAAACAAATGAATCATGGATACTAAGTAAATTACGCGGCTAGGCAAGTAGGCATACTATGCGGCCGGTGCAGAGGCATGCGCTACCAAAGAAACACCACACAACTACCCTTTCCGCGCGCGGTGTCCATGCGTTGAGTAAATAATTATCTAACTTTAAGGTACATTTACTCAGTGATCAATTGATATTATTTTTTTATATTTTTTTTTCATCTAATATAATAGCCAAATATCACGTCCTCGAGTATTGAACATGTCTCACCAGCCACGCAGTATATGATAAGGTCAATATTTTTTTTACAAAATATAGGTAGTAGTCCTAATTGTCATTGATACTAAGGTCGAATTTCGACCATTGGGCGATCTCTAGTTAGTTATTATTCTCTAGAATGTTACGTTTTTAAACCAAAGATCGCAGTCTGTATGAAAGCGCCCTAGGACGGAGATTATGAGAAGGCGACATTTATTTCAATTGCTCACTTTCATGCGACTGTTTTGGCGGAAAGAAAATATCGGCCATTACAATAACTGTAAACTTTTATTATATTTTGTACTTCGACGGCGAGAACGCAAAAGGTCGTAACGCCGAAAACACAACTTTACAGGAGAGCTCTGCTATGTTCATGAAACGCTTAATAAAGGCTATATTAATTAAATCTCTTGTTTACTATAAATTATAATAAAATGCAGGATCTCTCTTGCATTTGTGTAGTATGTGCTAGATTAATTTAATTATTTGCGGATTGCCGGCCTTTTTTTTTTTACCTGGAGAAATACTTTACGCATCCCCGGCAGATTGGGGATATCGGCCGGGGTATGTGGGACTCCTGTGTAGACTACCCACTAAAACCCCATGGTGCTCCACTCATCGCTTAAGGCAGAGTTGCGGGTACGATAGAACCTACCGCAACTTTACCAGCGATCGTCTACATTTTGCAGACGCGTCACCACCCCGCTACTCGGGGGGCAGGAACACCTTGCGCATCACGGCTCTCTCTCTAGGACTCGGTGCAATGGGCGGCGGTGTCCCCACACCACCGCCCTTGCGGATTGCCGGCCTAAGTTATTGGGTTTAGTCAAGCCAATTTTATACTCTTTCTTTCAGCTGGTTTTGACGTAGCCCGTAAGCTGTACATATTAGCTAGGTTCGCCATCTGCTTATAAATCAATTTCTCTGATGGTACGAAGATTTCAAGTGTAAAATTTTTCTAAATCAATTTTCCAAATAAATCAATTTTTCACAAAAATCGGTTTACACCATTTTGCTAAGTCGCTGTAGATCTGTTTATGTTGTTTTCATTTCGCGAATCCATTCCGGATTTCGTTTATTGGTCGAGATACACTTAACTCGGTAACTCGGCACCCCTTCTGGTGATTTCGTTACTTGTCTTACATAAAAAGTTCATCTTATGTCCTTCATGTCCGTCACAACTCACAACTCACACACATTCGAAATGATCTGTTTGAGTTTCAACAACAAACAGCAATACAAGATTTAGGACAAAATGACAGATTCCCTTTTTCATTCTGTCACCGTGTTCCATTTGATGTTAAAAACGATAAAAACGCTCAAAATAAGAGGCATTTTGAACGTTTTGATCGTTTTTAACATCAAATGGAACGCGGGATATGTGATTGCTATGCTAAGCGTGCAGAAACATGTGTATACTATATATTATTAGAATTATTTAAATTTAAATGGGAAAATGTCTACTTTCCAACTAACGGTGGTATGAATAAAAAAATCTTAGTGAAGGTTTTAACAGTTTTCAAACTAAAATGTTCGCTAAAGTTAAAAACCGTCATAAAACACTCCATATGAATAAACGCTTGCTAAGCCTTCGCTAGCTTGAATACTGTTAGATGACGTTTTATAGTATTCTTTTTTTGGTAATGTTGGTAGTGTGCCAATTTATTGTGTTCAATCATCAATATTGTGTCAAATTCAATGAAATTCAATGAGTATTTTGTAGTAAAAAAAACTTGAGAGGTGTCAAAGGACACCCGAAAGGAATAGAGTTATTTCATGAGTTAAAAAAATCTGCTCAAAAAAAATTTTAAAAAAACACCATCTATTGACAAACAGGAATACTATCAACGCGCAGCGCCCTCTGCCCCTAACATGCAGGTACTAATAAAAATATTTTTAAGTCGTCAAATGGATTTATTATTATCTTATTGTATGTATACTTTTTGTCGACGAGGGCGGCTAGAAATTCCTTCAAAAATTGCAATAATGTCAGAAATCGCGATAATACTCGATATTTCGTCCATTTCAATCTCTTAAAATGGTCTTAAAGTAGGTCCGAGGCTTCACTAAAGTTAGCGAACTCCTATTTGACGTTTCGAGCCTAAACAACTGTTAGCAAACGTTTATTCATAACGATTATGCTTAAAATAGGTTTATATCAGGCTTATTATACATGCGCTAATTTTTGACAGCTGTCACCTTAAAAAGGTGTTAGAGCACTGTTAGAGAACGTTTATTCATATTAAATTTCACAACAGGCTTATAAAGCTGTTGTAAACCTTCGCTAAGTTTTTATTCATACGACCGTAATACTTTTAGAATTATTAAAATCGTTTCATAAACGACGAAGTAATCCGCAAGCAAACATAAAAAATAATGTATTATAAATAATAAATATATAGTTCAATTCAGAAACTTCCTCCTTTTGTACGTCGGTTAAAAAGACCACGAATATGCTAGCAGCTAGAAAGAAGACGGTAATGGCACTGCTTGTACGTTGCCGTTTATTTTGTTATCGTCCAGTTGTCCTCCCGTGACCTGAGACACGTTATCCGTACGTTTTATTACGTTAGGCTATATTTAGAACGGCTGTACTCACGCACACTCCAAATTCCGTAAACCACGTCAAACAGTTTAAATCGTTACATGCCATTTCAAGACTTCTAGAAGGTTGGAACTGGCAGTCAAATATCAAATGAGTTGTGAAATCACACATCAAACTAGTGGTATTCCTAACGGCTATATTTGCCTAGCACGCTACATCGAATAAGCTACATTTTTCAAGCGCGCTATTTTTGACGCTACGTTATAACGATAAAATCAACGTCGTTGTTTTTCAAGCGCGCTAGTTTTGACGCTATATATTACGTTATAACGCTAGTTTTGACGCTATACGTTCTAACGCTAGTTTTGAGTTTTGACGCTATACGTTATTTATAACTCGTTATAACTCGTTATTTTTCAAGCGCGCTAGTTTTGACGCTATACGTTATAACGAATAACGATTCTTGACTCGTTGTTTTTCAAGCGCGCTAGTTTTGACGCTATACGTTATAACGTTATAGCGTCTTATGCATAAATTTATAGCGCGCGCTATACGTTGTAAAAAATAGCGCGCTAGTTTTTTAAGCTATACGTTATATTAACCACCACTACATCAAACTAACACACCTCTTTTTAGGAAGAAAAATGTACTATCAGAGAAGTTGATTCCTAGGCAGATAGGGGACCTACATAGTTTGGTCGCGTTACGTCAAACCCAGCCGATAGATCACAATTAACATTGAATTGACATGAACTGACCAAATGACGTTGGTCTGTCAACTGCGTACGCCTAGGAATTAATTTCCTCGTTGGTACATGCATTTTTTTATCAGAACGTTTTATTCAGCTTATTGGTTTGGAACTTATAATATTATTTTATGTAGAGAACCATATTAAATTCCTTTTCTATTTCTTGACATCGTGTGTAGCGGACATAACTATAAGCCCTCATTACATTACACTTTTTCAGGGCCCTGTAGTTAGAGAAGGCATGGACCCTTGCAAAGTGTTCAATACTTGCCACACTACCTAAATCCTAACACTGCCCTAAATTTAGGGTCCCTGAACACAGTGTGGTGTAATACGCGCTTTAGTTACCAAACTTCGTCAACAAACTCGGACTCGTGTGCAAACATCTAAACAGTTAACCGAGATTAAAACCGAGATAAATTTAACCGGGGTTTGTGTACCGCGGTTATCTATCCGGACCAACGCGGGATTAACTAACTGAAGGATTAAACGACGCACACTGCACAGTTCAAAACAAGTTGGTAATAGAGAGTAACACAGATACGCGGTACATTTTGACTGAATGAAAACTTTGTGGCATAGAGAAAACTTGTTTACAAAATTGAAGAGAAATCGAACGATATTAAAGGTTTATCTAAATATATAAAACTCAAAGGTGAATTTTGACTGAATGAAAACTTTGTGGCATAGAGAAAACTTGTTTACAAAATTGAAGAGAAATCGAACGATATTGAAGGTTTATCTAAATATATAAAACTCAAAGGTGAATTTTGACTGAATGAAAACTTTGTGGCATAGAGAAAACATGTTTACAAAATTGAAGAGAAATCGAACGATATTAAAGGTTTATCTAAATATATAAAACTCAAAGGTGACTGACTGACATGGTGATCTATCAACGCACGGCCCAAACTACTGGACGGATCGGGCTGAAATTTGGCATGCAGGTAGATGTTATGATGTAGGCATCCGCTAAGAAAGGATTTTGATCAATTCCACCCCCAAGGGATTAAAATAGGGGATGAAAGTTTGTATATAATAATACTTCTTAACGCGAGCGACGCCGCGGGCAACAGCTCGTTTGTTATATATAATGCACTATAATAAAGACTAAATAAATCTATACTTCATTACAAATGCCAGACTGTGCATATATAACATATCCGTCTGTTAGATCTTTACGCTTACATTTCTGAACCATTTATTATATTTTAAAAAATTTGCAAGTTGATAAAAATATCTACTCAAAGGAGTGCCGAGAAAGTAGGTACATGCGATAGTTTTATACTTGAAAATATGGATCCCGCATGACAAAAAAAATCAGCCAAGTGCGAGTCGGACACGCGCACGAAGGGTTCCGTGCCGTCATAGAGTGAAAGTAGACAAAAAATTGTGTTTTTTTGTATGGGAGCCTGGAGAAGTAGAGACAGACAGACAGATAGACAACGAAGTATTAGTAATAGGGTCCCGTTTTTACCCTTTGGGTACAGAACCCTAAAAAGAAAAACAGACAACATCTAGCAAACGCTATTACAATAAAACTCATTGCTTTTTAATTTTGCTACAAAACGGCCACACACCGCCATAATATTACATATTTTACACCCTCTATATTATACAGAGTGTTGGAGTAATTAAGAGAACTCGTTAGCAGTAATTAAGACCTTACAGCTGTAACTCGCACCTTTGACGAAAACATTCAAAGAAAAGCCTTTACGTCTCTAAAGAAAGCCTTTACCTTCGTGTACCCAAATAAGAAACTTGTGTTTCTGTAAGTCTTTGACTATAATATATTATTATTATTATGTATTATGTATCTTATGCCAGTCATACTGAAAAGAAAATCTTACCTTTCTACACGGTGAAACAAGTATAAGTGGTGATACTTTAAGGAGTTACTTTAGGGTGTGTAATGTGTATGCGTTCCTTGTATAGAATTAACTGTGAAAGTAGCAGGGCTGAAAGCCCAATTTTTTTCACTTTTGTATGGGGAAACTTCTGACTCTGGGGCGCTTGCTTTACTTTCGCAGTGAACTCTCTACAAGGAACACATACACACCCTTAAGTCACTTAGATTATCACTTAGTTTTGTTACACCCGTATAAAGTCTGTAGTTCTGTATGAAAGTAGTAACGCTGAAAGACTTACATTTTTAAGTAATAATTAACGTATGGGCAAATTGGCATATCTCATAGAAACATATTATTTAAGTAAGTCAAAGTAACTCTCTTAGCGTTGCTACTTTTACAGTAAACTTTAGTGTATGTGTAGCTGGGCCAAAGAGGTAGTTTCACTACGTTATATTTATATAAATATAACGTATTTTATACTTTGTTTGCAGCTACGGCAAGTAAAATTTATCTAGGCCATAAAACACTATTTTATCTAATTTAATGATCATTTTATAGTTAAGTGTATTATGTGTTTAATTAGTAATTACTAAAGAGTAACGAATGATTCTTATTGCCCTATTAAAGTTTTAAGCGAGTACGTAATGTAGATAGTAAATATTTTCTTTTGTCAAACGACAAGTGAATATCAAGATCTTGATTGGAAATATATTACATGCTTCGCCAAACCAAAATATTAAGGCTTTAAAAGTATTTATTCTATTCAGTATGTAACAGTTTTCAGCTACCATGTCGGAAAGTTATTGCCAAAGTAAAAGCAACTTATTTGCCATACTATTTTCATTCATATCGCATACAAAAACACCTCCAAAACATTCATCTCTTCCACCATCAAACAGTTGACAATGGCGTCACTCCTCCCCTCTGGAACTCCTCCCTCCAACCCCCAGGAATCCTACGTGACAATTATTTGCAGGACACCCATTCATCAAAGCCGAAACGCTGGGCGCAGTTGTCGCTACCTTCTTCGATATTAAAAAATAACAACGTGTTAAATTGGTAAAATTATGTTGGCAATATTATTATTTATAATATACAACGCATTTTTGCTTGGACCTATAAAAACTGTATTAAACAGTGTTGTTTTCTAAAATTAG
Source organism: Plebejus argus (assembly GCA_905404155.3). Classification (NCBI taxonomy): domain Eukaryota; kingdom Metazoa; phylum Arthropoda; class Insecta; order Lepidoptera; family Lycaenidae; genus Plebejus; species Plebejus argus. The sequence goes on along the minus strand of FR989941.1, from coordinate 1,472,540 downwards.
TCGATTTCATGCCCGGCAATGGGAATATAATTTATGCTTAAACAATTAACATCAATGGTTTTAGTTTTTTGCAAAATCAGGCTTTTCGTATCACCCAACACTCAACAGTCATATGACCATCGTTTTGGACCACCAGATTAATAACAATTTTGACCAAGAACAACACGGTATACGCGGACTTAGAATCGGTGTTTCTGAAATGAATCTACCTTTTTAAGGTTCTGTACCCAAAGGGTAAAAACGGGACCCTATTACTGAGACTTCGATGTCTGTCCGTCTGTCTGTCTGTCTCCAGGCTGTATCTCAAGAACCGCTATAGCTAGACTTCTGAAATTTTCACAGATTGTGTATTTCTGGTGCCGCTATAACAACAAATACTAAAAACAAAATAAAGTTAATATTTAAGGGGGGCTCCCATACAACAAACATGATTTTTTTGGCCTTTTTGGCTCGTAATCCATAATGGCAACTTGTAGACACTTGAACTTTTTACAAAATGCTCTATTATACGTGTACTTTAATATTTAATAATAAAATTAAAATAAAATAAATAATTAAGCTGGGCTTCCACACATAAAAAAAATTTTTTCCTTTCTTTCGCTCTATAACGGTACGGAACCCTTCGTGCGCGAGTCCGACTCACACTTGGCCAATTATTCAGGTTATGGAACCAACAATTATCTTTTGTAATACAGAACCTCATGGGTTACATACTTAAAGTACAACTGATGAAGCGGAATCCCAATACCAGGGCTAATACGGATCCTATTCTAGGAATCCTCGGTATAGTCCAGTCAGTAATGTTGACAGAGCCACAGAGGGGCCACACTAACGTTAACAAGCGCCGATCAAATATTAGTGATAGTACAATTATCAAAGCGGGCAGCACGCCACCAAAACATACATGCAATTTTACATACTATATTATGCATTTGCATACGAAGACTGGAATTTTAATACGTAATAAGTTTACTCGATAAACTTGGCTTTTTCTTGGTCTTTTTAGTTTGTATTTCTTAGGCCAACTTGCATATAGGTTATATTTTGTAATCCTGTGTTAGGTTTAAGTGATTCAAATTTTTAAATTAACTTTAAATCTTAACTGATTACTTACTGCTAGTTCATGAATGGATAAATTCTTACCTGAAACAAATAATAATCACAATTTAAAACATTGCATATAAAATTGTAAACTTCTCAGTTCTCCCTTTTTGGAAGTCGGTTAAAAATTAAAACTGCATAATTCGATATCAGTAGTGTTTGGTCACACTTAAACACTGCTATGAAGAATTTCTTACATCCATCAAACTAATCCTTATTCTAGGGCCCGCAGCCAGAAGCTTTCGTGAATCTGGTTAAATAAATAGATCTGGTTAAAAAGAAGATCTGTGATGTGGCGGTACCCACAATTCGCCTAACATTCCTGCATCGCGCTATCGAAGTTTCTGAGCGCGGCGGTATATATACGACAGCTGAGATGTATCACGTGGGCTCCGGCCTGACCGAGCATAACACCTCGCTCGGTCGGAAGATCTTCCTTTGGGCCTCCACGCATTATCACCCCACATTAACCCAGGGGCCCTAGACAAAAACCAAGCGTTTTCAGTGCAAGCGTTTTCCGCTCACGCTAAGGACTTGACATTAGCGTGTTGAATTTGGTAGACATGTTACACATGGAACGCTGAACGCTCATTCCGCAGCGTTACCCGAAACACTCTATAATTAGTCTATGGAATAGTGTGTAGCAAGTGTCAACTGTCAATTGTCAAAGAGTCAGTATCTGTCACTGTCAAACGCAAACGCGCGCTTAGAAATCAGATTCAAAATTCAGAAGTGTTGTGTTGAAGTGTTTTATCACAAAAAAGTTAGTTAAGGACTGTACTATGGAATCTAGACTTCGTGCGAGTCCCGAACAATTTAGTCTGCTAATAGAATTTATGGAAAGGTAGGTTTTTTCCGAAATCTGTCATTTCGCACCCTCAGAATTATAGTGACCTAATCCAAAAATTTAGGATTTTGACTTATAGTCATAGAAAGGCTTTAAAAAGTCATGCCCGTCGACCTTTATTAAAAGATAGGCCTATTTCTGTGCGAACAGGGCGCAACGTGTATTTCGGTCTCTTTCATCGCGTCCCTTCCCCCGCGTGCGTTAAGTTTGAGAGCGACGTAAGCAGTGAAGTGCCGCGAGTGCTTGATGCAGTTTGCTGCGTGTTTATTAATGTAAAGATCTAACTCGTATTACGTCGAAACAATACCAAAAATAAGGTAAGTGGTTGTACTTATTTTTAATAAAGTGAAAACCTATTGCGTGTTGTGTCTAGTTTATACCGAAAATTATCACATTAACTTTGTCGTATTAGTGTTTAAGTCATTCTCAAACTAAAAAAATACACAATTAGTAGACCCAACAGCTAGTTAGTCTTTATTGTATTAAGTAATATTTAAAATGTGTGTATTTTTTATTAAAATGTCTCTTTTGTAATAAATGCGAATGGCATAGCCCTGACTTTTTGTGAAATAAGTCCATCTTGGTACTAAATGTTTGCTATTCGGATGACTTACTACAATACAACACTTACAAATAATTTTTAAATTCTATTTATTTCAAGGTTTTAGGTGCATTCTTCCGAACTAGAAAAAAATGAAGAGGAGGGCAGATTATATTTTAGAAAAAAATCTGTGTCAATCGGGTAAGATTACTAAAACTTAAAAGTTAATTGGTCTATGTTAACGTTTACGTACACCTGTTTAAATTGAAATTTTTTGTTTGCAGGAAAAACTTGCTGGTAACAATAGACCTTTGATTGTAAAAACATCGACAAAAAGTGAAGATAAATCCGTTGAAGCTCATAATTATTATAGATGATGTATTAGAAAAGTATGATCCTATTATGTGCTAAATTAAATTAAAGGCCATGTTTTGTAATTATAACCCATTTTTATTTTCAGAACGACATCAATAAAGAAAACGTATCATTACTTTCGTATGAAATTACCAATATAGATATTATTTCAAATCCAATGTGCCAAAATTTTTCTTAGGTAAGCTATCATCACTGTGGTTCATTACTATAAGTTATATTATTAATTATTTAATTATTGTAATTTTCAGAGTCCTTCGATAATTCGAAACTCTCCTGACAAATATCTTCCAAATACTAGTCCAAATAGGACTATTCCATGTGAACCGACTGAGGTAAGTTAAGAATACAATAATTATATTTAATTGACTAAAATTAATTTTTTGCTATTTATTTCATCTCAAGTAGTAAGAAGCATGCATATAATTTACATTTCAGGTACAAGTGACAAACGAAATCGTATGTTCTTTAGAAATGGAACCGGAAGTTGAAAAGCAACAATCCAAGATATCATCCGATTCGTCATCTTCAAGCATCAGTTGTTCTTCTGGATCCAGTAGATCTTCATCCTCTTCCAGCTCTTCTGATATAGTTAACAGCTGTACAAATCCCGATATCGATAGACCTACTACTTCTAAGATAACGAACGAAAATGCACGCACAGCTAAAAAGTATTACCATGTGTCACTCATAAACTCAAATGAAAGCGATGTGGATCTCAGCGACTCAGACCCAATGTATACTACGCATATATCTCGGTCTTGACTTATAAAATCTGTCATCACACTCTAGCTCATCATCTTCTACCCATGAGGATAGGTCTGTGTCTGAAACAAAAAAAATACCCAAAAAACGTCAAAGAAATCCATCACAATGGAAACAAAATATGGCTAAGATGTTGAGGAATACTGGAAAAGTTTACGTTTCAAGTACTAATAAAAAAACAGTGCCTGCACGATCTGTTAAGGGCCCCTGTAAATGCAAACTAAAATGTCCCGAAAATGTGATTGATACCGACAGAAATAAACTGTTTCAAAAATATTGGTCTATAGGTAATATTGAATTACAGAGAGCTTACATAAGATCTTGTATGATGGAAATTAAGCCTAGATATAAATATTCAAACGCTGATAGACCCCGATTACCTAACAACGCATTTTTTTCACGCTTAATGACATAAAGATCTGTGTTTGCAAAACCTTCTTCTTGAATACACTAGATACTTGCGATCGTTAAATTAGAACAGCAACAGTTCTTTCCTCTTATGTCTTTAGTTATGAAACCTTGTGAGCCTGTTTTCTGTTTTGCTGTTCTAATTTAACGATCGCAAATATCTAGTGTATTCAAGAAGAAGGTTTTACAAACACGGATCTTTATGTCATTAAGCGTGAAAAAAATTCGTTGTTAGGTTATCGGGGTCTATCAGGCATCAGCGTTTGTATATTTATATCTAGGCTTAATTTCCATCATACAAGATCTTATGTAAGCTCTCTGTAATTCAATATTACCTATAGACCAATATTTTTGAAACAGTTTATTTCTGTCGGTATCAATCACATTTTCGGGACATTTTAGTTTGCATTTACAGGGGCCCTTAACAGATCGTGCAGGCACTGTTTTTTTATTAGTACTTGAAACGTAAACTTTTCCAGTATTCCTCAACATCTTAGCCATATTTTGTTTCCATTGTGATGGATTTCTTTGACGTTTTTTGGGTATTTTTTTTGTTTCAGACACAGACCTATCCTCATGGGTAGAAGATGATGAGCTAGAGTGTGATGACTTAGATTTTATAAGTCAAGATCGAGATCTATGCGTAGTATACGTTGGGTCTGAGTCGCTGAGATCCACATCGCTTTCATTTGAGTTTATGGGTGACCATAGTAATACTTTTTAGCTGTGCGTGCATTTTCGTTCGTTATCTTAGAAGTAAGAGCTGGAAGAGGATGAAGATCTACTGGATCCAGAAGAACAACTGGTGCTAGAAGATGACGAATCGGATGATATCTTGAATTACACACAGGCAAAGTGGCTCAGAAGGCTGACTAAAACCAAAAGTAGGTGTTTCTAAAATAGGCATTTACAGTGTAACAATTTCATTTTTACTTTTAGTTTATTGTATGATAAATATTTTAATTAAAAATTATTAATAAACAAGAATTTTATTTTTTAAATAGTATAGAACTTACAACATGATTCCCCTAACTGTTGATAAAATTAAGGTCTATAGAGACTATTTAATAATTGAAACGATATTTTGAATAATTATTCAGAATAAGAAAGACCTAATAAAGAATTGGTCTTTTTAAAAATATATAGATTTAGACCAGTAAAGACCTAAAAAGCCACACTTTTACATAAAGTTAAATAATTAAATAATATAAAATTAATTGGACCTACTTTTCTTTATAATGTGTAGATCAATAACCAAATTATGATATGCAACTTTTAAAACCGATCTCTTAGAGTAAAATTTCTAGATAACATCCATTTTATACAAAGTGTCGTGACATACGAAACTTTCTTGTCTGATTCCCAAAAATTTGGTTTTTTGGATTAGGTCACTATAATTCTGAGGGTGCGATTTATTTTAATTTTTATTCGCATTTTAAACTATTAATAGACCTACTTGAGAATATGGAATGCATAATGTAAACAACCTCACAATGGTGCACTTATATGATTGTGGTTCTTACATTTTGTTATTCTTATGAAGAGAAACTCGATTTTAAACCTTAATACTTGTTTAATAAACAGGGTATTAGAATGTTGGTAGCAAACTTTTGGCTCATATTCTCACTGTACACTAATCTTATGAATATTATTTTTAGCCATGGTGATCTTTCAAGGCCACAAGTTGGACTTCAAGGAAGGGTAAGGGCTGAACGCCTGTGGCAAGAATTAGCCGATATGTTAAACTCGGTGGGTGGAAATGGTGTTAACAAAACTCCTGACAAATGGAAAAGGGTAATAAGATAATTAATTACTAAGCAAAGTATGTACTACTGCTGTTGCTTAGGTACCTCTGAACAGAGGCGGCGCAAGGCGTTGGTGGTGTGGGCGACCGCCCACGGCCTCGCGGTCCTAAGGGGCCTCGCGCCCCTTGGACAGCGCGTTTTTTTAGCATTTACGAGTATCAAAAAAATCTTTTAATTAAATCCGTCTTTGCATCATCCCTTAGGGGGCCTCGCATAATATATTTTGCCCACATAAAAGTTAGATCTTGCGCCGCCACTACCTCTGAAGACCATTTATTTTAATGTTAATATTTTATATTTCGTGCTACAGGTATGGTCTGACTGGAAAACGAAAACAAAAAAGAAAGCCTCCCTTATAAATAGGGATATTCGTGGCACTGGTGGTGGGCCTGGTAGGGGAAAACCATTGAGTAGACTTGAGGAGAGGGTGTTGAGAGTAATTGGGATCACCGCAATTACTGGAACACAATCCATAGAAGAAGCAGGTTTCCAAGTGAGTGAACCTTCATATTATTATATTAATGTTATATCTTGTTTTGATAATTCCATAAAAACTTGCATATTTGTGGTTAACAATTATATTTTTGTACTTAGGAACCATCTCAACCTCAAGGTCCTCAAGTGAATACAGGTGAACCAGAAGAAAGGATCCAGATACCACCAGAAGAAATTGAGCTGACTATGGAGGCATTACCTCCAGATACACCCATAATTACTGTACCAGCAGATGTAACATCAGCTCCACCAGCACATCCAGTCAGTCCTGTGCCAGGCCCTTCCAATAGTAGAACTATACAAGGAGGTAATTATTATAAAATTAGTATTGTAATAGGTAATTTGACAGAAAAAATTTTGTTTTATAAATTTTTATAAATTCATTGTTCATCCTATCATTGATTTAACAAAAGAAAAAAATCCAATAATTTTCAAAACTAACTAACAAACTAATTAGATTTACAATTTATTGATGCTGTCAAATAGCCTATTGGTGGTTAATGCATCAAAGTGGTATTAGGATACCTACTACTAAATTATTGAATAATTATACACCTAATTGAGTTATTGAATTGAACTTTAAAATATAATAACATTATTAAATAAATTCACTGCCACCATATTTTGTTCGTTTTCTCTCCATGTTAGATTTTTTTATTATTTATCCAATAATAATAAACTACACAATACAGAGTAATATAGCTTTTATCTGTGTTCACAGAAAGATCGCCGGTATCTGCCGGCCCTTCTACACCTCGTCGTCGCAATCTCAGACAGCGAAGACGCCAAACACCTTTTGACCGAGCCACCAGTGAGTTTGTGGCAATAGAGGAGAACCGATTGCGTTTCGAAAGGGATAGAGATGCGCGTCTATATGAGCTGGAAACTGAACGGCTCAAAATAGAATCTCAACGAGTCCAGCTCGATAGAGAGCGAGTGCAAATTGAAGCAGAGCGCGTTCGGGTCGAAGAAGTTCGCACCCGCGTAGAGGCAGACCTACGTGACTCCACGCAACAATTGAATTTAAGATTATCACAATTGATATCACTTCTAGAAACTCGTGATTTGAGACCACATTAATTTATTTTAATTCTACTCTAATTCTAATATCTATCTATCTAATTTTAATTTAGGACATTTTGTATTAATTTTTTAAGTATTTTAAGCTATGTAATTATATTTTGTTACTTATTATTTTTTAATTTAGACTTCTTTTATACTATATTAATTTTATAAGTGCATAGTGTACTATTAATAAAACATATTATTTTAAAGGAAATAAGAATCTTTTTAATTTTTATCTTCAATGGAAATGAAATTTTTACAATGCTTTCACAAATTACTAACACAATATGAACATGTTATACACTAATAATAATAATAAAATCACAAGTAAGAAATACTTTAACTAGTACAAGTACTACACCAAATTAGAATTTAAGTAACAATTATGTATTCTACCCTTCATTCTCAATGGTCAGATAATTTTTATCTGGGGAATAAATATTGCGGTTTGACAGCTTTTGTATAGATATCTGGCTATTGAAAAATCAGCCCTTATACTATGTATTCTATGCCTAATGTAATTAAATATTGTATTTATTCATATTCACTTGTTGCATTCCTTCATGTATAAAAGATATTATATAAGAATAAGATTAAAATTAGATAAACAAAATCATAACTACTACTTACTAACATAAAATTAATTGAACAATAAAATTTGCATAGTGTACATATTAATATTAATGAAACATATTTGACAGAAAATAAGAACCTTGTTATACCTTCAACTTGGAAATGAGGTTTTGTTATATTATTACTTTCACAAATCAGTTACACCTAGACCATTACACACTAACAACTAAGTAATACTTTAACTATTTCAACTACTAAAAATTATACTCATGAATTAAAGTCTGGATAAAAGATTATTCAGTACTGCCCTGCCTTGGAGTAGCTCACTTTGACTACTCGCAGCACCAACACTATCAGATGCATTCTCAGGTTGAGCATCATCTTCTTCTACTTCCATAATAGATGGAGGAGGTAAATTGGCCTCTACAGCCATATTGTGTAACACACAACAGGCAAGTACAATTTTCCCAGCAACCACAGGATGATAATGCAAGGTCCTGTGTCTTAATAAACACCTCCAACGTGACTTGAGCAATCCAAAACAGCGCTCTATACAGTTCCTTGCTTGGTACATGTCGCTGAGTATATGTATCTTCAACAGAGCCAGGAATTGCATTTAATATAGGAGTCATCAGCCATGGCCGCTGAGGATATCCAGAATCACCTAAAAATACATAAATAAATATTTGTACTATTATAATGATTATTTGCGAATAAAATGTTTTCAACAAGTGTTATCTAAAAATATACCATGATAATATTATTTATTAACCTACCTAATAACCACACTTGTTCTCCATTTTGGTGCAATTCTCTCATAAATGTTTCCATTCTGCTAGATGCCCATATGAAAGAGTCATGGGTAGCTCCGCCAAACTTTGGATTAACATTAGTAATTTTTAAATTACTGTCACATACCTGTTGACAGAAAAAATATTATTTAACAATTATATATATAAATGTAATAATAGAAGTAGTTTATTAGCAACTTTACATCAGCTGTTACAAAATACGACAAGTACAGTACAAATTGTGTGGATTCTCATATAAGTAACAGATTTTCCAGGTATTGTGTTACATTGGCGCCTGCACGAGGCTGAGCCTGTCCTGCAGGTCACTCAAATTTTAACATAAAATGATAATATACCTACTTGACAAAAGAGCAGTTTCTTGAAATGAAGGATTAACAAAAATTAAAATTATTAAAAGTAAAAATTAAAGTACTTATCTTAAAAAAACTAGAATTTAAAGTGCACGCTGTGTGATGTATGTAATAATCTTATTAATGTTTCTGTAAAACTATTTAAAGCTATTTACATAGTTGAGTCACAGACAAATGTAAACTTACCATTTGTACATTCAACGAATGATACCCTTTCCGATTAAAAAATAGGTGTTCATCATCTGATGGCTTGACTATTGCCACATGGGTACAGTCTATGCATCCAACTATACCCGGGAGTCTAAACCGCCTCTGAAACCTGTAGTTTTGAAAAATATAATACTTAATATTTTAGTTTATAAGAGGACAGATTTTTTTACTAATATTTCGAACCTAATGTGCAATTGTGCATACGAGGCTACATATTAAGGCATTTTCTAAGTGTACCTATTAATTAGCCTTAAAGAAAGTATATTGTTTAGTGTAAAGACTAAAGTACATCAGGAATATGCTACTAATTAAAGGTATTCTAGTATATCTTTAAACTTAAATACTTTCATCCTATCATAACTTACTCAAGTCTTATTTGGGCTCGTTGTTGTTGCGACCTCGGAAACAGAATCCATTTATTTATAATGGCTGGACAGCTCAATGCTTCAACAACTTGACGTATACACCTACTAGTTGTTCTTTGTATCAAATGCTGCGTTAGTCCAACGATGCGTTGATATGAACCCGTAGCCAAAAAACTAAGAGTACACAAAACCTGAAACATGATTTCATTGAGAAATTACACTAAGTAACTTTAAAGGTTAGAAGTAGGTACAAAACTTACCTTGATTTCTAAACTAATTTCCCGTGTACCTTTCAATGAGGTTAAACGCCGAAGATCTTCACAAAGACGCCAAAAACTTTGTTTATCTAACCTAAAACGATGAATAAATTCCAAGTCCTCCATCTCCATAATTTGCACCATTTTACGTCGATTTATTCTTGTTTGACGTCTTTGCAATGTTGTTTCAGTATGAGCAGCCCATAATAATCTTAAACTATGCATTTTCACTAGTTAATTTGAATTAAAAACACACAAAAATATCACTGTTTACTCGTTTCTAGCGTTAGCGTCTGGGTCCGATCTCCCGCTAATTTATCGTGTTGCGGAAACGTCAAAATATCATTGGCGTTTGTCAAAAGTGGCACATGTCTACCATTTTGATGAAATTTTTTGTCGTTTGCGTGTCACGCTCACTTCGACGTTCCTTTCCGCAAGAGGAATAATGACTTTGTCTACAATTTAAATGATTTAAGCAGCAATCACGTGACATCTGGTTAGCAAATGTCAACTCCATACAATTAGATTTTTCCTTAAGCGTTAACGCTTACAGAAAATGGTTTTTGTCTAGGGCCCCAGGTCTGCTAAATGGGTGGTATGCGTAATGCATTTCCCCCTCCGGAAAAAAAAAAAAAAAAAAAAAAAAAAAAAAAAAAAAAAAAAAAAAAAGGTCTGCTAAAATGACCTAAGTTAAGAATTTTAAAGCTATTCAGTAGCAAAAACCTCGCTTCACACGGCTATTCTGGTTTTTGTGCGTGTCGCGCTAACAAAATGCAGCCCGTGCATGCTCGGCCGATGTTATTTTTTGCATGCACGCGGTATTAAAATACTTTATTATACCTCGGAGTTATAATAGTCTCTATGTCGTCGACATAAGGTTCCGTTTTGTAAGGACACCGTGTTATATTTTCCTTTGGGAAAATCTATTTCATTTTAACTTTAAGCTTTATCTAGATCGTTTATTCTCGAAATTATTTGTACTGATTATGAGTTTTAATGTTAGTTAACACGATTTACGTTTACGATTGCTTTCTTAAAATAAAACTTTTAACCGCTATTATACCTTGGTTTGTTACTTTCTGTAGTCAGTATTATTAAAAAGACTGTTTGTTTTTCTATAACTTTTTTACACTACAAATTTACTTAGAGTCCCGGAAAAGCAAATAAAATAGATTCTTTTCATCAAAAATGTACGGTTCCCGTGAGATAAAAAGCAATGAAGTAATAGGCAACATCTTGTAATGGCTAGTAATTCTACAGGATGTAACAAAAATAAGTGATAATACTTTAGGGTGTGTAATCTGTATGTGTGTTCCTTGTAGAGAGTTCACTGTGAATGTAGCAGCGCTGAAAGATGAAAAAAAAAAAAACTTTTGTATGGGCAAGGGCCAAGGGCCCGAGCGTCACGAGTTTCCCTATACAAAAGTGAAAAAAAAAATTGTCTTTCAGCGCTGCTACTTTCACAGTGAACTGTCTACAAGGAACACATACACACGGCACACCCTAAAGTATTATCACTTATTTTTGTTACAGCCTGTATACGTACGGTACTTAGATTTCCCACCGAGTCAATTACATAAACAATTTGGTTTGTAATTCGTCCGAAATTGGCATAATTACAAAATTGACATAATTACTAGATTACTCGGCAAAATTATTTTGCATAAAATTTTCCAATCAAAGTTTCCATCCATCCAATATAAAAAAGTATAAAAGTATTAAATATATTTCCGTTGTCTGGTACCTGTAACACAAGTCCTTTAGGTACTTAGCATGGGGCCAGACTGACGTGGTGTGAAGCGTCCATAGATATCCAAGACATCGAAGTAACAATACTTTGCATTCTATAATTTCAATAATAATATTTAAACCAGAAACTGTTGTTATACATAAAGAAGCCTCTGAGTTCTGACCCCTGCACTAGTGTGCAGTGTGCACCCCTGCACGCACAGCTTGAAAACCACTGGGGGGATCGGGCTGAAATTTGGCATGCAGGTAGATATTATTAGCGGATGCCTACGTCAGGCATCCGCTAAGAAAGGATTTTGATCAATTCTACCCCCAAGGGGTTAAAATAGGGGATGAAAGTTTGTATAAAATAATACTTCTTAACGCGAGCGAAGCCGCGGGTAATAGCTCATATTACATAATAGGCTTTAAGCTTTAAAATATGTTAAAATGATCATGAACGCATAGTTAAATAAGTCATCTAAAAATATTTGCCTTTGTGGATACAAAAATTGCACAAATCAATCATTATTGTTGCTACTTCTTCTTCAACAAAATAAGAGCAAGAGATAATATAACTTAATACATAATATTATGTAACCCAGGTTTTACTTTAGATGCATAATGCATAATATGAATCCAGACAAGCCTAGTAAATAGGTATCTCTACAAAACAGAGCCATAATTAACCACTTTAAATTAATTCATTTCTTCAACATATCAATTTATTATAACACCTACATAATTTATGGTAACTATACATAATATCAATTCATATTAAAATGTAAAATATTTCAGAGTCGATGACCATTTGAAATATGGCCGTCGTGAATCGGAACTGTGTTCGGATTAAAGTTGTCTTTCCCAGTTAGTGTTAAAATAAATTAGTTGTATTTAATTTATTCGTGTCTGGGTGGGTATACTAATTTTTATACTATGAATACTTTAATAGAATTTACATTACTCCACAAGTCTTAAAGCCTTTTGACGTTTCACTAAAAATTTATATTAGTTTTACAACAAAAGAATAGAAATTATGTAGCAATCTGTAGCAAATCCGTAGTAATCAGAGTATTCAGTCAACATGGATTAGAATTTAGAAAATTTCAACATAGAAGAGACATCACAGTGATGTAAGATATTAGCCCGACAAACATTTTCGATTTGTTACTTTGTTGCCGAAATTATCGACTTCATCATCCAAAGATCCTTTGCAAGTCTCTCCCATTATAAGGCCACTCGAAAAAAGCATGATATGAATTATATTTCATTTCATTCTGGAATGAACTGTTACTTCCGGACCAATACGACCTGCAAACCTTCAAGAGTATTCCCTCTTAAAAGGCCGGCAAGCTTCAGCTCTTACGGGCGACGGTAGTTGCTTTCCATCAGGTGGTCCGTTTGCTCGTTCGCCCCCTTATTTTATAAATGAATCGCTCTCCCAAGAAAAAAACCATACAAATTTACCACAACATTGCTGATGATGAATTTCGGGTTTGGCGGTGCGCGCTGCGCGGGCGCAACTCAGTCGCGTGCGTGTAACGGGCCGGGTAAACAATTACGAGTTACGACATTGTTCGCGGCGGCCGATGACCCCGCCATATCGCACTATAGGCTAGCTACTATTTGGCTGGATGCTAGTTTGCGAAAGGTGCTGTATGGATGTCGGCTACTTTAAATAATAGAAGAGATCGATGCTGCAGGGTCCATATAAGTCTGGCAAGAGATGAAAAAAAAGATGTGGATGGTTATGGTCTAAACTCCAAACTCTAAAGTCTAAACCAGCAAACTACAAAATATTACTTACACTTTTGACTTATTTTAATGTGAAGATTCGCGACTACTATCTACTGACGTGTCTCGCGTGTGTAAACACTAAACATAATGACATTTTGCTTCGTGTGTTAGAAATTCTTGTTTCAAAATCTTAGGATTTGGATTATACAATATATCAACAAATAATAAGTCATAAACACTTGGTACCCTACACTCTACAGTTACGTATACAGGTATACGTCATGATCTATGTATGTGGGTAGTAACTATAGGGTACCAAGTGTATTTATACGGAGAACTAGTAACACATATACACAAATACTTCGAATCCCGGTCAATATATTGCGATACATAACATATAAAATATATTATGGTCTCCTACGGGGATAAGGGAACACATTAGTCACGTCCCGACTATAACTCAACTATTAACATATTAATGTCTAATGATATCCCAAAGGTAATAGGGATGGTAACTCGCTGAAATGTGTTAATTCCCAATAAGCTATAAGATTAGTCAATGATTAACTTAAGATTACTAAACTCTCAAACTTGATATGGAGAAAAAAACTAAAGATAAGTATAATACTGATTATCAGCTTTAGAGCTCAAAATTGGCATGACAAAGGAGAAAATAATTGTGTTAATCTGTCCCGTAAGCTCAAGATTAGTCTTACTCTCTTTAGGCCTAAAGTAGCAGGAGAGAAATAATAAAATCCTTAAATGATTAAGACAATACTTATTGAGATTATGGCCATTACAACTAATAGGGTAATACTTAGACTTTTTGGTAATAGCTATTATAGAATCCTAATAACGATATACCCTAATAAATAGTGGCTCTAAGTACTAGAGCTTATAAGCTCTAGGTTATAACTTATAAGTAACTTTAAGAATTTTTTTACTCTCTGTCAGAATAAAATTTGATAAAATCTATCTTATTGCCTTTCTCGGGACTTGACGTACACTTATTTTATAAAATTTTATCCAAATCGGTTTAGACGTTTGCACGTCATTGAAAAACTAATAGGCAGACAGACAGACACACTTTCGCATCTACGGTTTCGCATTTAGATTTTTCAAATGTTTACGTGTGTTTCTCAAGCAACACTGTTCATATTGAGTTCTATTTACTATTCTGTTCTACCTATAAATCCTCGTCTATGTGACAGTAGGAGAGGGGGGGGGGAGGGGGGATTACAGCTAAGTCCTGATTTGGATATCCAGGGTATAACACTGTGAAAGCGTACACGCGTCACGCATAGAAATCGCTCTCTTTACCTAAGTGTATGGTCGAAGTGTAGGCGTATTTGCTTTAAGTGTATTAGGCATAGAAACCGCTCTTTACTTAAGGGCCGGTTATTCCAAATTCACGTTTCTAGAATGAGTTTTTTTGATAGAAAGCGTCATTCAAAAAAACTGAAAAATATATACATGCATCTTTTAACTAGTGCTTTCATTGGATAGAAACACAATACAGATAATTTGGCTCGATAAAAAAAAATCCGAAACAACATCGATTTTAAAAGCATTTTGAGTTTTATAGGACTTACAGAGACTCAATCAAAAAATAATTTGGACAGTTCGATAGCTATTAAAATTTAACAGGGAAATTATTGGATAGATGTTTAGTTATAATATTTGTATCTAAGTAAAACGGGTTTTTCTCCTATTTCGCCCTATCATGGACGCGGCGAGCGTCGTAACCGCCACCGTACAAGGCGCGCTGATATGAATTTTATTGTAATGATATTTAGGTCGATATTCGCACTGATAGAAATCGACCTGCTAATTTACGAAGAACGGGCCCTTAAGGGTGTGGCCCGAGTGTAGGCGTATTAGCTTTGCATAATATTAGGCATAGAAATCTCTCTTTGCCTAAGTGTTTGGTCAAAATCCAGTTGTCTACAGTATAAACATCGATTATCATAGAGAAATCGTCGAATATTGTCTGTAGGTACTTGTCCATTACGAGCTCAAACATAATATATTACTAATTATAAAGTAGCTCGTAAATTTTACTTTACTAGCAACTAGAAACTCTACAATTTCGAATTCACTTATTATTAGGTAAATTCCCGTAGCTACTAATATCGACAATCATACAAAACTTCTGTTGCATATTAATGATATGGTTAACACAATATTAAAGCTACTTATTATAGGTAATACAATAAAATATACAACACATTTTTAATGGGCACTTTCAACATAATTACTGGACATTGTTAAAACGAAGTGGAATTACCAAAACGTAACTAAAATGTGCTCATTATTCCGGGCAATATCGGATGACAAATTACAGCATGAATAAATTGACAAGTGTTAATTTTCACCTTTTATCGCGGGTACTAGTTCTCATAGACAAGGTAACGAGTAACGACCGACGAATGAATTTTGACCATCTGGCGCAGCGATTAAAAAGTACAACGATTTTGGGGGGTCCACAGTGAAGTCGATATTAGACTATTTTGTAGGTATTTAGTATCATAGCTTCGATGTAGTTTCGATGCAGTCTCGTTGCAATAAAAACCCATTTAACGCGTTCTGATCAGTCAAAACTATTGTGAATATGCTTTTTAATATAGAGTCCAGACTGCATCGACGCTGCTCACGTCGGATTATGAGAGCAGAATTGGGGCACATTCGTACAGAAATATCAATCCGTTATGATGTCGAGCGAACTGCTAAAATATTATAGCAATTACTAAATTGCAGTCGAAAGAGTAAAAAAATACTCATAATTCACGTCGCCATTTAATGCACAATGCGAACAATAAAATAAATTTCAGAGAAAACTTTTTATTACTTTGTTTATCCAAAACGCAGAATTTCGGGCGTTTTTTGCGTTGAATTTTTTGGTTTATTAGTTTTTCGTGTTATTTATAATAAAAAATGTTTTTATTTTCGTGTCGTGTATTGCGGCCGTGTGAAATTAATTGCAGGAAGGACATTCGCATAAATTTCACAATGTCCATTTCCAGTCTATGTAGTTATTCGGACTGAAATATTATATAGCACAAAAATATATAATACATGGAGCGATTTATAATTTCCGTTGGTATAATTACATTGTTAATGCGAATCTTTATGTATATGGCAAAGGCTGTTCCTTTTAGATGGAAGCCTGCATAACAGGTAGTCGGTAGAGATCTAATTAATAACAATTTTCAAAATGTAAATAGTTAAACAAGAAATAAGAAAAGCCGATAGGAATGGAGTAGAAACACACGCCACTTTTAAATTTTTAACAGAATATTTCTACAAAGACCATCTATTTATAAGCTATTCGAACAATCATATAACCGCTCTCGGAACAGCTAAGCGGATCAAACTCGCTAACAGTGGCACCACACCACATTTTCACCGGCATCAACATCGAACCCAACTTAGCTCTATTGAGGCGAGTTTACACGCAAAAAGTGTTAAAATTTTGAGCCTTTGTGAGCGTGGGAGCTCCATACTCGTTTTGTGTCACCGTTATGTCTGCTTCAGTCAGACGTCAGTTGTCGCGATTTTTGACAACATTTTTAAACGGGCAATCAGTCTACCACACATTCCAACTTTTGTGTAGTCAGGATCAACAGTGGTGGTTTGGTGGTGTTTAACAACCAAAACTATTTGATTTAAGTCCTAGGGACGAGCTACATCTGATTAATCAGAAAAGGTAGGACGAAATTCAAGTATAGATCACTATCACCTTTCGGTGACATAACTACATTTCTTTCAAATCTGGTGACTATCATGGTCATCATGTTCAAGCGTGGAGACGCCAAAGTTCGTTTATCCCTTTAGAACCTTACATTCAGGGTCAATTCAGACCGCAACGCGACGCGTAGATGCATTTCTAAATTAGTATGGATTTGACAGATTTGCAAGACGTCTCACGCTGACGACATCGGTCAAATCCATACAAATTTAGGTCGCGTCGCGTCGCGCCTCGCCTCGTCACGTTGCGGTCTGAATTGACCCTTAGGATATAGTAAAATCGGTACAGCGGTTTGGGCGTCAAGAGGTAACAGGCAGGCAGACAGACAGACACACTTTCGTATTTATAATATGAGTATGGATATGAATAAATAGCCATATTTATTATCTTCATATACAAAATATGGCGGTGATGTGACACGTACAATAAAATCCGCGAGCCGTCTAGGCGGGGTCGATGAACTCTCACCTACACCACGCGAACTGGTTATACTATGTTGTACAACATACTACTCCGCAAATGGATATAATATAATCTGTGAATCGAGCCCCACAAGATCGTAGTACATTTTGCAAGAATACTGCAATATAATAGTATAATGGCAATCTTACATAATATTATTATGTTATTCATGTTTTTTTTAACCAAGATTAGCCCTGCGACTTCGTTGAACGGAAATCCGTTTATACTTTATCGTACTTGAACCGCACATTTTTACGCTATAAAAATATTATACGTCCTTTTCCGGAACCCAAAGTATCTCCATACTTTTCGTCATAATCGGTTCAGTGGTTTAAGCGTGAAGACATTGCAAACAGACAATACATGTTTGTACATTTGTATTTTATTAAGTGTAGACTGTAAGATACTAGATAGATTATTCGGTAAGATTGGAACCCGCGTCTTAATTCCAAGGAGTTTTCATCATTTCAGAATAGTATTAACTTCTCTGTTTCGAGAGAGGTTTTTAACATGATATTATGTTTAACTGTCACTTCCATACACAAGATACATTTACAAAGTAGTCCCTTGCACGTGCTAGGAACAATATGAGAGTCAAATAGCGACGCAAGTTGCGACCTACTGCTGAAACTGTGACAGTCAGTAGCCCAGTATGCACTTTTCTCAAATACAATGCATTCTTGGAATCATGAGACAGTATTTTTTGCACATCAGTAGGGCAAGCAATAAGCATGCACAGCTGCTTTATCGCAATGTCTTTGAAAGATATTCCGGCTATTCAGAAAAATATATAGGTAAAATATTGGTGGGAAAACTGTGAAAATCAAATAAATGCGTAATCATTTGGTTCAAAAAATTTAAACACATAATTTTCACTTTAAGTTTGGAGAAACAGAATACAATCGAAAACACAGAATAGTACACTAAGTCGAACGCTAGAAATGGCTAGAATAAAACACCGTTAGTTGTCTGTCCGTCACTAACGGTTCTATACTACTATTGCATCATCCCGTACTACTGATAGAAAGTGAAAAACATTTTTTTAGAAAGTTAATCGTAGATGAGGCGCCCTGGTTTTGTTATTCATTGTATGGTACAGTAATTGCTTATTTCTAATACAATAAGAACGAAGAAACTTTACGCCGCCGTTGCGTAATGCGTTGTTTCGCCGCAGCGCGAGCGGTTTTGCTCCGGTGTTTGACATACAGAATGACACACTTATGCGTTGCTATACATTAGAAGTGAAGCCACAACACATCGCGTCCACACAAGCTTCGTTGCGTTGCGAGTTGAGACGCTGAAACTGCCGTTTTACAAAAGTTTGCGTCGTTAGACGCGGTGTTAATAACAAAACGACATTCAGAGATGAAATGTGAGTGAATGATTTGGCTGTCACCGTCTTTGAGTTATTTTGTCGTGCGTAGCAGCAACTCAGCTATATGTGGATTATAATACGTTATTCCGTTCCGACAACACAACGCACCGAAGTAGTGTAGAATAGTGCAGAATCACGTCGCACGAACAAGTTGACAGTTGTCTTTAAGTAAAGCCAGTTTAAATTCAATAGTACAATACGCACCAAGGGCAGGAAAATAAGAAATGTCTCAGTTGGCCGAGGCGAAGCCGAGGTCAACAAACATGTGATCTGAGGCTTTCTTATTTACTGCCCGTGGTGCGTATACTATTTTTCTCATCGACGGAGGCGGAAAACGGCAACATCGGTAAGCGCAGCGGGAAGAAAGTTGACGCTTTCCGCCCGGAGGTGAGAAAAGATATTATTTGAAGTGCGTTACTCCAACGACGCAACTACCGAAGCAATATGGCTCTACGGCTTCTTTCCTGCTTCTTTAGCGTTGCGTATGTTATTTTTTTTTCCATAAATCTCTTAAATGCATCCTCATAAGATTGCAAAAATAACTAATCTCTCCCCGTCTCTTAAGTGGCTTACGTGGATATTATAAAGATTGGATCGTTGGATCGTAATCCGATCAGACACAATTTCATTACGGCCGACCGGCGACCGGCGAGCCTGACCGGGAAATTCTTGTAAACTGACATTTTAGGGTTCCTTACCCTAGAGACCAGAATATCCATACTATAATATAATGAATGCTAAAGTGTGTCTGCTGTCTGTCCCTCTTCACACTCAAACCGCTGAACCGATTTTGCTGGAATTTGGTATGGAGATAGTTTGAGTCCCGAGAGACGGATAAACGAATTTTGGCGCAACAGAGTTGCGGACATCATCTAGTAATGTTGTGTTGAGTAAGTTTTTAAAAAACGGCTGACCAAGGGCCTGTTTCACCACTTTCTGATAAGACAACTTTTTGACAGATTCTCCATACTTCATCTGTCAAGTTAAGTGGTGGATAGCCTATTCGGTATTTATCAGGCAGTGGTGAAACATGCCTTAATTCTACTAAATCTTCTGCACCTGCTTGTACATCCATCGGCGTATCCTTATTTCTTCTTCAAATTCAGTATAATATTACCAGGCTGCTATAGCTCTCTGGCAAAGTCAGAGGTACTTGTTTCGTAAATGCCAAAATACCTGTCTGTCACCTCTTCACACTTAGATTGCTGAGCCAATTTTAATGGGTAAAACTATATTCTCAAGAATCTTTTTTTCATAAGGTCGCTTTTATCCCGGAAAAATGAACGATTCTGCCTGATAAACCGAAGAATGTGTCTTTCTGTTACCTCTTCACGCTCAAACCGATTTTGCTGTTGGCATGGAGACACTTTGAGTTGCGGGAAAGAACATTTTATCCCGGAAAGTGTATGGTTCCCGCGATAAACTCATTTTGGCGGAACGGAGCTGTTGCGCGCATCATCTAGATTCTAGTCTAATGAAGCAACCAATTACGACATACATCTAACATGTGTATTGTGTACAGAACCCTAACAAGCCGATCAGTTGAAAGAGAAGAACATCAGTGTATCTCCCGCGTACATCTCGTCACGTAGCCTATGTGTATGTGACATAGGCTATATTTGTTGCACGATGGCTATTAAGCCTGTAGAGAGCCTGTTTCGTAACCCTCTCAGACATGTTTAGATTTTTACTGCGATTCTCCTGTTTTATGTCAGCTCCAGCTTCGATAATATTTCGATGCTGTCTTAAAAAACTAGAAACATTTTTGTACAGATCAACAACAGATTTTTGGAGTTTGATAGTAATCAAAATGCTTTAACATTGTCTGGTTTAATTTACGGCATCGAAAAATAGAATCGAGATACAGAGATCAGAAATTTCTCTGACTTTAGAATCCTGGATTAAACAGTCCCAGGCTTAGATATAACTCCGTTGCGCCAAAACTCGATCATCGCGCGGGAACCGTAAAATTTCCCGGGACAAAAAGTATCCCATGTCTTTTCTCGGGACTCAAGGTATCTCGGATCTCCATACCCAGCAAAATCGGTTCAGCGGTTTGGGCGTGAAGAGGTATCAGACAGACAGACAAACAGATAAACAGACAGACAGACAGACAGGCACACTTTCGAATTTATAATATTAGTATGGAAGTATGGATATGGATATTAAATTACGACCGAATATTAAGGGCTCGGGTTACCCTCGAAATTTTCATACATTCTTAATACCAAAATCATTTTCTCATACGAAAATATTTAACATGTTTGAGTTATTTTTCAGCTTAAGATAGTAATTACCTAGGGTCCTGAACAAATTTTTTTTACAAAATATTTAAATACTAAAAAAAAATTTTTTGTGCTTAAATATTTTTTAGTAAATTTACTACTAAATATTTAAACACCAAAAAATAGACAAAAACACTAAAAAATATACAAATAAATAGTAAATTTACTACAAAATATTAAAATAATAAAAAATATTTTTTAAAGTTTAAATATTTTGTAGTAAATTTACTATTTATTTATATATTTTTTAGTGTTTTTGTCTATTTTTTGGTGTTTGAATATTTAGTAGTAAATTTACTAAAAAATATATAAACACAAAAATTTTTTTTTTAGTATTTAAATATTTTGTAAAAAAAATTTGTTCAGGACCCTAGGTAATTACTATCTTAAGCTGAAATATAACTCAAACATGTTAAATATTTTCGTATGAGAAAATGATTTTGGTATTAAGAATGTATGAAAATTTCGAGGGTAACCCGGGCCCTTAAAGTCGCAACTCGCAGCGCTTGTACCGCGTTTAAATCTTTTGACTCTTGCACCTTTTGTCATCTTCTAACTTACTGCTTAATGAATACTGTTGTAGGATGGTAGTTCTTACCTATAACAAAAAATACATAATTTAATTAGTTGCACATTTTAAAATTTAAGGCCTAGATCGTGAGGCCGATTAAATAGAGCCAACTGACTGGACTTGGGCACGCAGACGGTAATGGACCAATCTGCGTCAGTTTGACCGGATTCGATCGTTATCCGCGTTTATCTTTTCTTATTTCTGGGGAACTTTTCTTATAAAATAAGGGGGGCAAACGAGAAAACTAGTCACCTGATGGAAATCAACTACCGTCGCCCTTGGACACTCGGAACATTAGAAGAGCTATAACAGGTACGTTGCCGGCCTTTTAAGTGGGAGTAAGCTCTCTTCTTGAAGGTTTGCAGGTCGTATAGGTCCGGAATACTGCTGATGTTCGTTCCAGAGTTTTACAGTAAGCGGCAGAAAGTTACGCGGAAAACGATCTTTATGGGGTGCCGTCACTGATCTCTATTAAACAAGTACGCTGGATTGCTGATACAGACCTGCTTTTTGTGCCTATTTGAAGCGGAATCAGCGCCCCCATTATTCGGGTAGAGAACTAAATTTGACGTATCCACAACCAATAACAACAGTTGTCATCACTAGTATTAGTTCCAAATACTCTCACTACTGCTATCAGCGCCAATATGGCGGCTTTCAAACGTCATTTTTACGACAGATTTAGTTCTCTACCCGAAAAATGGGGGCGCTGATTCCGCTTCAAATAGGCACAAAAAATAGCTGTCATTTCAATGGCTATCAGCTATCCAGCGTACTTGTATTAGTAGAGATCACTGGGTGCCGTCTTTAGATGAACAGTTTATCGTTGCTAAGTAAGATATTTTTCAGTTGGTTTTCCTTCTATAAATTGTTAAGTGTGTGCGTTTAAGAGGTGCTAACACCACGACAATCTCGCATTGTTATGGTGCGATAGTGCTAACTGCGCGTGTATATAACGGCACATTATTCGCAAATAATACAGTGCAGGGCCTCAATTCTCGGACCTCTAATCACCGTTCATATCTCAGTTCATTTCACGGCCACGCGTATGTGGTTAAATCGAATCGAGATTCTGGGTACAAAAATTGGTCTGTCGTAATTCTAGGTTTGTAAAGAGTCTAGACTTAGCTTGGATCTAGGATTTGGTGCAATTTGGTGCAATTTGGTGGTGTGGTAGTTTGCAAGGCGCCATAATAGTAGGGCTATATATATACAGCTAATAAGACTCGAGTTATGCTACTAGAACATAGGCAACTTTATATCACACTAGCTGACCACTGCCGACTATCGCTAGTCTCGGAAAATAGCCTGTACGTAATCGGAATAATTTGGCATTTTAATGAAATTCAATGAAAAATTATCAAAAAAAATTGATTTCATTTTTTGCAACTGAAATTCAAAAAAATTACACTCGAACACAAAATATTTTGTATTTATAATATTATCTATGCATAGAGCTGCTGAGTAGCTAATGAAAAAAACAAGGTACGGTTCCCGCGATACATCGATCACAAATTGGAGAGATTTGGCTACTTTTATTTAATCAGGTAAATGATATTAAACAATCTACAAGTAATAAAAAGTGACATAAATTATATCACTACAGTAAATTAATTATTACAATGCAAGTATGCACATAATAATATGTAATAATGTGTATGTGTTTTTGTACGGGCCGTCGCACTTGCAGCTTTGACCTCTGGGGTACATACTGAGTCAGCTTGCATTCGATAATTTCGACAGCAAAGACATAACGCGTCGCTGAGTCACTAACTGCCGCAATCAGGGACGAAAATGTGACTTAACAGTTAATTGTAATCTTAACTTTAACTACGTAGGCGTAGTTAAAGTTAAGATTACAGTTAACTGGTCTCCAAGGCCAAGAGAAATGAAAAAAGTACTCGTAATATCTATTGCTGTCTCCCTTACCTTAAGCCTATACCACTGCAGAAAATCAACGATTCGTTGTCCCCTGATTCTTTCTCCAAATTTTAACCGATTTAAGTACTTTTTTCATTAAAGATTAAAGAAAGGCTTGAGCTATGTTCCTATGTTTTACTTTTTGTATAATCTAGCCAAATCTGTTTTCTGGGTGTTTTGAATTTTTTTGGGTTTTTGAACGTTCATATCTTTTTTTAGTTACTAAATTATGAAAAAAAAAAAGAAAACATAGAGACATTGTATTAGTGGCATTAGAGACATTGTAAAAACGCACGGTGGAAGACTGCCACTCATCAAGGTGGTTCTTTTGGATTTGATACTGGAAATTGGCAAATTACTGATCTAGCCATTGTAAAAGAACTAAGGAGTAGAGTTAGGTAAAATAGCATATTTTAATGTTTGTGCTATGTAGGAATACTAAGACAATGTTAATGCATTTTTGAGGTTTAATATCGTAATTAATCATCAAACGGCAAGTTTATAAGCTAAGAAACATTACACTGAAAAATAATATCTCGACTTTAATTAAATAATTACTATGTCTCTACCTTTTACCTCTGACAGGGTCCTATGTCAAAGGCACAAGGATGAATTTCGTACAATACGTCCGAACTCACTATTGAGCATTGTGAGTGCCATATTCTATTTTACCTCTGAGAAGACCTTATATCAATGACTTAAGGATCGATTTGTTCGAGCGTACGTATTAAAGCATGATGATGAATTTCGTACAATACAGACTGGACTTAATAGCAAAGGCGTAAGGCTCAATTTCGTACCTCCATTATTCAGTGGTGTATGTGCATTTCAGCGTTACGTAATGCGCCTGCGCAGATGCGAATAGACAGCGCGACGGCGGCGAAGGTCGCCACGTGTAGTGATGACGCGCGCACACTTACACTGATACGCTGCGGTGTGCGGCGGAGAAAACGCAGACGTTTACAGAGAATAGTGAAGTTATACTTGACGGTAAAGATATGAGGTCGATTTGCGGCTTTCGTTGAACATGTTGATAACTATCAGCCATTTTGTGATGGCTCATACAACTTGCAGAATGCAGGAAGCAGTATGATCAATCACAAAATGACTAACTTTTTCCCGAACCATAAGAGGTAGCAATGATCATTTTCCTATAAATTTTGATGAACACAAGAAAAATTAAGCATTTTACTGAATACTCTACGTTCGTAAAAGGCTTTGTGACTGCTACCAGTTAACACTAATACATAACATTATTATGTATTCTGTGCTACTACTTTAATATTTACGGTTTACCTAATTGCTTGATTTTTCAAAAACATGACTGTCAGCAGCTTATTGACATTTTCTTGCATAATAAAATTAATTTGTTCCAAATACAATATTACTTCCCATAAAGAGTGTATAACCTCAAAACTCTACATTCACATAGGATCGGGATCTCTAGCGGCTAGCTCATTCACAGTTATTTTACCCTCACAGGACCTTTATGCCACCTACATAAGGATAACGTTCATACAATTTCCGATGTAAGATAATTTTATTTGCGGCTTTTACGCCGCCGCGCGCCGGCAGTGCGCATCGACCACAACCTCTGAGTCACGCGCATGCAACTGTCACCTCTATGTCATTGACGTTACGTTACATAATTGTTTACATTGTAAACACTGCAACAATTACATAGTCACTGCATACGTAACTAAAGAATTATGAATATAACATTTTGGCTCTATTCTGTTAGGACAACCTTGATTTAAATGTGCAGTACAAAAATGAACTTTGTGTAGAGTTAATTAAGTTCTATATTCGATGGCACTACTGTTACAGTCACTGAGTGCAGAGGTTATTTTTGATATTAAATGGGTTTTGTATTTTAACTAAATAATTCTGATTTTATATTATATCTTCGTAACTTCATACAAATGTAGAGGTGCTGCCTAATTATTAAAAATTTATTGGCTACTTGAAGTTATCTGAAATAACGTTATAGTGTACGTGCTATCACAGTCTATGTAACTTCATTATTACGCCCGGTAGGCACTGCCGTCTGCCACTGTGCAGCTGTGGTATAAAGCTAAACTACTGTATTTATGATTTATAGTGTGACATATTATTTTCTCTATTTATAAACAGTATGGCACATATTTAACGAAGTCTTATAACCTTCGTAGGGAACGATTTAACTTTTCCGAAAACCTTACTCATGTATCTAGCGATAACCAATCCTCCATTGCAATTTACACCTTACACCCTTGAAATAGAGTTCAATATCGCGTATGATCAACTCGCGCATAATGTCAATACCTCACGCCACTGTAAATTACACCTTGCGTCCTTGCAACACAGTTCACTATCACACGCAACACAGGTCGCGTTATGTCTATTTATCACGCCACCGCAAATCACACTTTGGGCTCTTGCAACAGAGTTCATTATAGCATAGTAAAATCGCGCCTTATGTCATTCAGATAAGGTCGAGAATGGCGTGTTTTTCATTCGTGACATCATCAACTTGTTTATGTACGTTTGCATTTGGGACAACGTGACCAGGGGGGTGACAGCTTTAGTTCCCATTAAGTAGTTTTGGCGCTAGTGTCGGTACGGCAGTGTTTTTATCTGTGGGCATAATGTCAATGTCGTTTTCTCTTTGTAGCCCGCACGGCGCACACGCACAGCCATTGTTTGTTTGTTTGGTTCATGAGGTTATTATTACATTGGTTATTTCGAATTGAGTGCCAATTAATCTTGTGTTCTCCTCCTGGGTTGAGTTGAGATATTTGTGAAGCCATCCGCCTCTGTCCTTCGTGCAATATTCAACGTGTAATCACGTGTGTCGCGTACTATGGCATTATAACTTAGGTGTTGTTTTGGTGGTTGTGATTAAAACGAATCACAATGAAAAACTATTTTGCAAGACAGTCTTCGCAATTTACGGATGTAGTTTTTAGTCCCGACTAATCTGGCTTTGCTTGGACTAAAGAAGAGCCAGTTGTTGAACTAGGTACCGTGTTTGTGCCAATAGGATCCGGTATTCGTATCCTTGCCTGTTTACCGCATCGGAGAAAGCTCATGGTGTGCAACTTAATAATGAAGGTAAGTTTCCTTCTCACTTTAATTAAAATAGACAGTATTGTGTGTGTACATATTGTGTGTGTACTATTGAAAAGCCACATCAAAGTTGTCTAATGTGTGGCTTGTGTATCCATACCTTCATACTATAAATTACTATATCTTCTTATAATATATAAAATTCTCTCGTTGCAATGTTGTTACCTTCGAAATAATTTACATTGAATGTTCTACAATATAAATTATTTCTATTTTATCGGGTCCGCTATGCGAAGGTGTGTCTGTCTGTTACTTCTTCATGGTCAAACCACTGAACCGATTTTGCTGATATTTGGTATGGAGAATGGAGATACTTGGAGTTCCGGGAAAGAACATAGGAATTGTTTGAATTCGTAATTATTTACAAAATATTTACATGTAGGAAGACATTTTACTTGAAGTTGTTTTTTATTTTATTTCAGATAAAAACCTTGATAGCTCATCAAACCATGACATCATGAAAAATACTGCAGAGGAAGTAGAATTATTTGAAGACCTGTTTGTCAGCATGAACGTCAGGGGGGCTATTACGACCTCTTATATCCAGCCAGTTTCCAGCCAGTTGACAGGCCGTGTCTATGCAATGGCCTGTAAACTGGCTGGATATAAGAGCTCGTAATAGCCCCCCAGGAGGGACAAAAGGCAAGTTGAGGTGTGCCGTGAAACCCAACTCAGTTCACCGAGAATCCTGGCTCATCTCAATACAAGTCTTACGAAACATCCAATTTATAGATGTGAAAACCAAACATGCTATACAATCGGGGGCGCTCAGTGACATTTGAGTTTCTTAGATTTATACAAATTATTGTTTAAAGAATATGGGGTAGATTATTTTCACTGCAGAATGCAGATATATAAATCAGGATCCCCTTGAAATTTTGGGGGTATGGGGTTTGATGAATAATTAATATTGAGACTCCAATGTCACAATAATTCGTGCAAAATTATAAATAATATATTAGAGGGTAAAATTCTACGCATAATAAAAACTAAGGAAGAGTAACTGTGTCAAAAAATAGTTCCGATTCTACAAAATGTGACCCGAATACATTCATACTTACATGCAAGAATTTTGTGTAATTAATAATTATAGAAGTAACAATCATTGTCAACGGCTTTATTTATTTTGTCAATTTGAATGTAGTGTTTCGTAGCTATTGCCATATTATTTTAGTATGGACGTTATGTTTCCTTTGTTTTTATTATTTGTAGGTAAAATATATGAAAAAATATGTAATAGGTGCAATGCTATTAAAAGCCCTACAAAAATAAAAAATAAAATTAGGTTAAGAAAATCAAAGTTAAATAAATGATATGCCTATTATTATTGTTGTTTCATTGATTTTTGTAATTCTCGACTTGAAATATAAAATCTCAAAATCTATCGGTTCTGAATATATTCCTTAAATATCGATTTCATGGCCTCACTTTTTTTTTAAATTTATAATCTATGCCAAAATCTAGCACTACTTATTTTTTATCTGTGCTTCTCATTTTGACACCTTTGATAAAACGGCGATTGCAGCGCCAAAACTAATTAGACGGAACTACGCGAAACAAGCTGTCCTATCTGTAGCTTGCTACATATATTAATCTGTGAACGTGACTGAGAGTAACCACGTGTAATGAGTGATAGGGCTTTTTATGGAATATTTTGGATAACGAGCAGACAGATTAACTGATGGTAGCAAATAATAACAAATGCCATTGACAACAAAACTGCAGAGGCGTTAAATTAAGCTTATTGTTTGTCACAAAGTAAATGTTCAAAATAGTCGTCTGATGAGGAATTGTGGAGTAGAGTAACTTCTATATCTGAATCCTGTCAACAATTCTTACTAAAAACTTTTGTACTGTACAGTTGAATGCCGACTTAAATAGTTGAAGTTCTCAATTAAAATATTATAATCTCTACAGTTAAAATTTACGTGACAATGAATCTCAACTAAGTATATTTTGTTTTTGTCAGCTACTTTTCCATTACAAAACATTGCATAGCGTATCCATTGTATAAATATTTTTATTCGTGAGGGGATATCATTTAAACTCAACATATTATATATACAAACAATGTAATGTAAACAACCGAAACCTTGGGATATACAAGACAACATAATATATAAAAATAATCGCCGCGGACATTGACCGATAACGCTTATCGTATCATGTGTATCTGCGTTTTCGTAACGGCTATGCCTAATGCCGCGGCCGCATATGCGTGGTGCTTCGCGCTAAAACCGATACTATTGGACGATCTGCGTGTATCGTCCAATACTATCGGACGCAGGTGCGGCCGGGCCGTAATGCCACGTCATATACGTATATCATCATAAGCTATCAGGCTACAACGGATTGCTCAAGGATCTAGGGTACAATTCTAGTATCTCCGATCCTCGATTGTCGAGGAACCTCTGATGATGTAAATTCTGATGAAATCTTGAGAACTTTGCTGTTTCACCACTTCCTGATAAGCGCCTAATAGGCTATCCACCACTTAACTTGAAAGATGAAGTATGGAGAATCTGTCAAAAAGGCGGTGAAACAGGCCCTAAAGCTTTTAAATAACCAATCAATAACTCTGTTGAATAGATAATCGTATCAAAAATCTTCTAAAACCGGGCATCAAGCAAGTCACTAGTCCAGTCACTACTACATATATTTACATAATAGGCATGCACCAAGTTCATTCTGTAGACCGTACTTTGGACTGTTTTGCACTGTTAACACAATTCACAATCGGATCGTAATCAGTCGTATTCAATGTCAAAGTCAATCACAGATAGACGATAAGAAAAGGTCAGTCAAAGTCAGCCAAAAAACGAGTCCAACAGTGTACAGTACCACAGAATACATATTATATAAGTTATAAGATAAGTATAACGCCTCCGTGGTCTAGTGGTACAGAGCGCGGCTCTTGACTCAGAGGTCGTGGGTTCGATTCCCGCGTTGGAAACATGTTATTTCCAAGTTTGGTTATGACAATGCAGGCTGATCACCTGATTGTCTGACAAGTAAGATGATCCATGCGTCGGATGGGCATGTAAAAAGTCGGTCCTGCGCCTGATCTCTCGCCGGTCGTGTCGGTCTGCCGTCCCACTGGGTTATGAGAGTAAAGGAATAGAGAGTGCTCTTGTGTACTGCGCACACACTTGGGCACTATAAAAATACTCCTGCGTAGCTGGCCTGGTTTCAATGAAACCGGCCACCGTCACCGAAACCGGTGTGGGAGCTATTATTATTATATACATATAAGTTGACAGTAAGTACTAAGTACACTCTACTAAGACTTAGTAGAGTGTTCCATAGTCCATACAAAAAATACTGGTTCTCTGTTATGGACTATGGTAGGCAGCATAACATTAGAAACGGGAAGGAATCGACATACTGACAGATTTGAGTGATAAAATGGCGTATTTCCTTTGTATTATAACGTTCACTTTGTCTATTCTGCCGTAGCGAAAAAACCGCTTCTATGGTGCCCAACGCTAAGGCTTACTGATGGAGTAAGCTCACGCAGCACGCTTTACAGCTCCCGGAATTGAAACGATTTTGATTCTATGTCGATTTTGATTGAGCTTTGATAGTGATTCGTACTTAGAACAAACTCAAATTTAGATAAACTTTGCGTGTGTTCTATACAAACAATAGTCAATACTGATGTCTTGAGCTTACTCCCGAATTGAAGACAAAGAAAGGATCTTGTTTAGAAAGACGAACTGAAAAATACAGCTGTATTAACTTTAAATTAAAATAGAACCAGGATACTGTATAATAACTGCTATTGGCATTTAAACATTACAATTTACAACATTAATAGAAGAATACATACCATACGAATCAATATACACACAAAATACTCTACCAAAGCGAGAGACTTTCGACAAAACTGTCTCTACCACCAATTCCATTATGCGAGCTGGCTAATTGAGCGTCGCGTTGTGGTCTCAAAAGGAGATCAATGATAGTGCCGTCTCTTTCGGTCTATATCCCTCTCTCTGTCGCTCCAAATTGACAAACCGAGATGTCTGTCTTTATAGAACATCAGGGAGAAGTTGAGTGTCAAAAAGTTATAAATTTTATCAAAATGACAGGCAGTAGACTGCTATGTGTCCACTGCTCAGTGTCACTTTTAGGATTAGGAGCTAGGAGTGCTAGGACTAATCAAATGATACCTCTAAAATTCTAATCCGACAAGCTGTTCTCGTGCCATACATACGTGCCATTTTAAAACCAGGAAAACCTAATCCTTCTATGGCGCAGTCAAAAAGGCCCACCCATTCATTTAAAATAGTCACTTGTTTTTTTTTTTTCACCGTAAAAATAACCTCAAAATAGAGATGCTATTATGAACAACGTTTTCACGTACAGATATAAACTATTCATAGTAATTATTCTACCTCTGACATGACTTTTAAGCCTTCGGCATACGGATCACTCCCACACACGTCACAACTCACACACCGTGGTAAGACAACTATTAACCTTGTATGAACGTAATTAGTCGTCCTCACGCACTCAAACCCATACAAAAGTTGCGTGAACTTGGAATAACTGTAGACGATGTCGCATTCGCGAAAATCCTGGCAAAGGCTCAACTTTTTTTTGACAAACTTTTCAACCCCTTATAAAGTTTAAATACCACGTACAACGTGTCTGTACATGCGGTGTCTCCATCTGGTATATCAATGTGCAAGGAAATCGCTTCACCCCTTTGAAGATATCTGTAGTAATTAAGAAACGAGCCTCGCTTTGTTCATCCCTTCCCCTTACATAATAACTGCATAATCGATATGACTAGACCGTGTCAACATGGGAGCGGAGGTGTGTTCCTACCACTTGACTGAAAAGAGGTCTAGAAAAGTTTTAATGTCGTCTGCATGTCAAAAGAAATGGAGACGTGTGTTGTGATGAATAGAATTTATAATTGCGTATGCACTATGCAGTATGTTAAAATTCAATCAAAAGGACAAGGAGAGGAAAGGAAATTCAAGGAAATGGAGGGCAATCAATGTGGTCTATAATGCTACGCATTACAAATGTTATGTACCGTAAATAGTAGAGTGTATATGTTTCTGTCTATTAAAGCTAACGGCAAAATCATTTATATTGGCACAGCATACCGGCCACCTTGGCTCTCTGTAAATTTGTTTCTCGATGCCCTTACCGATACTATCACTGCACTACCCTCACATGATAGTTTATATCTTACTGGAGATTTTAATATTAACTGTCTTAATTGTGACACTATTAACTATAAAATGTTACAGGACTTTTTATCTATCCATCGGTTGCGTCAATGCACTACGGAGGCAACACATTTTTCTTCAAATACAGAGACCCTGATCGACCTCATCTGTACGAATGCTGACTTGGACCGTGTATCGATCGACCATATAGCTGACCTGAGTAATCATGCATTCCTTACGTTTTTTATTAATATCCCTAAAATAAAACCTGTAGTTACAAAAATCAATTTTAGACCTATTCGAGACATTGACTTAACTGACCTAGATAACATCATTAGTACTATTGACTGGCATTCAATCATGACTATGACGGACATTAATGATATGACACAATACTTTAGCGACAGCGTAATAGCAATATTTGACACTCTGGCTCCTGTAAAAACGTTAACTATTAAAGAACGACAGTATCCCTGGATTACTTATAACATTAAACTTATGATGAAGCTACGGGATGCCGCTTACAGACGAGCACGTAAAACAAAAAACGAGGTGCACGTAAACTATTACAAGGAACTAAAACGCGAGGTATCCCAGGCCTTATATAGAGAAAAGGCAGCATATTTCGATGCATTTATTAACTCTAACATTAACAGTCCAAAAGAAATGTAGAAGCATCTGAAAGAAAATATAAATTTAAATAAAAATAAATCAGATTTTACAATTCCACAACATCTTTGTAACCCCACTCTCATTAACGATTTCTTTCTTGAAGTCCCTGGCACTAACCTTGTGCCATCATCCACACTTGCCTATTTCAATACCAACACGTTTGGCCCTTCGAAATTTAGTTTTTCTACTGTAAACGGCAATGAAGTATTAAAAATTCTAAAATCTCTTAAATCTAACGCACTAGGTGTTGATGGTATATCACTGGATATGCTTTTATTAATAACTCGTTCTGATAACTGCCTCAAGACCATAACTCAAATTATTAATACCTCTCTCTTAACTGGCTCTTTTCCTACATTGTGGCACCAAGCTATAGTAAAACCTATACCTAAAAAAGACATTGTGACTGACTTTCAAGACCTCAGACCAATAAGTATTCTTCCTTGTGTATCAAAAATCCTTGAGAAAGTTGTTTGTGACCAAACTACTAAATATTTAGAAAACAATAATATTTTACCATCCGTTCAATCAGGCTTCCGCAAAAGCCATAGTACAACAACTGCACTTCTTGACGTGATTGATAATATACTCACCGCACAAGATAAAGGCGAAGCAACTATTTTAGTACTACTCGATTACTCGCGCGCTTTCGACACTATAAATGTACCCTTATTACTTTCCAAATTAAAATACTACGGCTTTGACGAAAATTCAATTTCATGGTTCTCGAGCTATCTAACAGGCCGTTCTCAAGTCGTGGAAATTCAAAATGCGGATGGTAGTACTACGCAATCAGAACCGTGCAGTGTTGACAGAGGTGTACCTCAAGGATCAGTACTTGGGCCTAAATCCTTTAGCATTTACTCTGCAGACATCACCCAGCACATACGTCACTGTAAATATCACATATACGCTGACGACATTCAAATATACATTTCGTTCAAGCCAGGTAATCTGCAAAAGGCGTTGGATATGTTAAATGACGATTTGAGGCGTATATTTGAATGGTCGGAAGCTAACGCTCTAGCATTAAACCCATCTAAAACAAAATATATGGTTCTCGGTTCTAAAGCTCAAATACAAAAAGTTTGTAATACTGAATTATCAGTTAGCATCAAAGGTAAAGAAATAGAGAGAGTCAGTGAAGCTAAAAATTTGGGAATTATTATGGACGAAAACATACGTTTCGAAAAACACACAGTAAAAACAGTAAGCAGTTGCTTTTACAGATTAAAATTATTATACAAAATAAGAAACTTTTTACCTAAAGAATTACGTGTAACTGTCTGCGAATCACTGGTCTTGTCTAAATTAAATTATGCGGACGTCGTTACTGGGCCATGTCTACTATCTCGATCAAAAAAAATGATCCAAAAAGTTCAGAACGCTTGTGCTAGATATTGTCTGACCATTCCTCCTAGAACTCATGTGTCTCCCTACATAAACAAGGAGAGGTGGCTTAACATGGAGCATCGTCGGCAACTACACTTTGCTACGCTCCTCTTTGGAGTCGTTAAGCTTAAAACACCCCTCTACCTGTATAATAAACTGCAGTGGGCTGGCGACAGTCAGCTGTCCATGACCACCAGGGGCTCGATCTACCTGCTTATTAATCAACCTCACCACTCTGCCGCGTTTAGGGGAAGTTTTCGATATGTTGCCAGTAAAATATGGAATAACCTTCTGCCACCACTACGATCTTTAAAGTTTATCAATAATTTTAAACTTCTTTTCAAGCGTCACTTGTTAGAACTTCAAATAAATAGTAATTCATTTGTATAAAATAAGACATATATTTTTATAATAACTTTATAATTAAAAATATATTATATACATTATACACATTATACATTATATTTTATTCTGTTATCAATATACTTTCACATGAACATCCACCTATATAGTAATAATAATATTGTGATTAAATTTCTTGCAATAGAGCTATGCGAGAGTTGCACATTGATCATTTTTTTTTATTGTTTTGTTTTTAAATGTTGTTCGATGGGGGTAGGTGATCACGGAAGACCAGGGACAGCGGCGCATGTCGCTGTCATAACCTGAGTGGTCACCTTTTCTTCATTTTTGGTATTGCACTACCATACATTAAATAATTTGTAATATTACTTTTAGTTCATAAGTTTTTTTTTTTGTTTGTGTATGTTTTTTTTTCTGTATCGTCTGTTTTTATTTTGTATTTTATGAAGCTGAAATTTTATGTTGTTTTGAGTAGGTATGGTTGTGTAATGTCTTAAAATGAGAATAAAGTTTATTATTATTATTATTATTATTATTAAATAAACTAATGTGATTTGGATTTAATTGGACCTCTACATAAATAGATATTCTTCAAAGATGGTGCAAACCGCAAGGTAAGTCAGAAAACTTTATTTGCAATTTTGTGACTAGCCTAACGACTCTAGCCTAGCCATATCGTTGACGGTAACTGGTAACATATTAAGTATTATATAAAAATATTAGTGCTATACAATAGTTCTTGTCTAAGCTCAATCAACCCACTCTTATAATATCAGAAAGATCCATCCACATTTGGATCTTTTTATAAATGAGAGGGAGTTTAGCTAGTCACCGATCCAAGCCATCAAAGGGTACATGTAATTGAAAATTAATGTGACATTATATTTGGGTTGGGCGAAGTGGACTGGGCAGCTGACCCTCGTCTCCACACATCGAGCGGTCATATTAGGCACTCGATTAATTAAAGAGAACGGCAAACTATTTATAATATTGTAATCGTTGGTGAAATGTTATGTAGATTAGGTATTAACGGAAATTTGACAAGGAATATCATTACGTAGGCTCTCCACGTTGGGCGAAGGATCATCATGATTGAGACTCCAAGCAATCATATTGGACTATCATGGATTTTGAAACTGTCAAAAGAGTAGGAAAGCAATCGACGTCAATCATTCTGTACACATTCGTAATCCAGTGCTTTCTCTCATAGGGCAAAAGGCACTGCTGTGGAAACCGCATTATTCCGAACCACATCAGTCGATTTTATTAAAATTAGTCATAGAGTAGCCTATATTGAACATATTTTCTTGCAGCAAAATTGCGGTGCTGTACGCGCATAATTGGCCAACGCCTGCTATCTGCTTCTAAATATCCAGTAAATCTTCAATTTAGCGTACGTATGATAGCCCATAGCTGATAGAAGTGTCTTGGTGAATTGATCTCGTAAGTCGGGACGTGCCACGACATACAAGCCGGTAGACATTAGCATAATAAGCCAGGCCGAGAGATTAAACTTGGACGTCCCTAACTCAATAGTATGTGATTGGTGCCGCCGCGCCGGCCATGTAGGAGACGGTACAGAACTTCGTGAATAATGTTAGTAAGTTTGCTTGCAGCATGCAAGTGGTAATACATCTATACATATAAAATTACAAGTCCTGACTGATTGACTGACTGACTGACTGACTGATTCATCATCGCAGAGCAAAAACTGTTAAAGTTACAGCCACGAAATTTGGTGAGCAGGGTTGTTTTAATTAGTAGACACCCACTAAGGAAGGAATTTTGGAAATTTTAACCCGAAGGGGGTGAAATAGGGGTAGAAAGTTTGTATGAAAGTCCGTCATTTCTGAAGTTAGAAACATGAAACTTTATTTTTGGGTTACTGAATAAAAATGAATAAATACGTATTTAAGCGTTTTTGGAAATTCTACCCCTAAGGGGGTGAAATTGGGGTTGAAAGTT
Source organism: Plebejus argus (assembly GCA_905404155.3). NCBI lineage: Eukaryota > Metazoa > Arthropoda > Insecta > Lepidoptera > Lycaenidae > Plebejus > Plebejus argus. The sequence continues at coordinate 1,436,062 of FR989941.1, read as the reverse complement.
TGAATGAAAGTCCGTCATTTCTGAAGTTAGAAACATGAAACTTTGTTTTTGGGTTACTGAATAAAAATAAATGAACACAAAGTGACCAATTTTGGTTTTCTACCATTATAAAGTTACGACAATTCAGCGATGCTGACAATCGCAATTCAAGAATCCAAACCGTCCCGAACGGCGTAATTCGAGTCAATTAAAATTTCGATCAAAGGAACGGGGTGAGATTCCATTTTTTGCGCCAATAAAATAAATTAAAATGGCTCAAATTCGAAATTAAGGAGTCGAAACTCGAAACTCTTTCTGCGTTTCGCCATTACGGGCGTTAATTAAGCGAGAATCGGAACGTCGGAGCCCCCAGCTTTATGCAAATCGCCGAAATTGACTTGGACGTTGGGCGTCGCGGGGTTTTTACCGCTTTCCGGACAGTTGTTTGAATGAGGCAATTAGCTAAATTAAGGGACCAGGGCAGTAGAACCCTTCGACGATCTTTGGGAGATGCCTGGAGAACAGCAAAAATAGGTTACTTGCTATTATGAGATCCACAAACTACCAATCATATAAACCGCAAAGAAAGTACAGAATTTAGTTAAAGCTGAAAACATCGACTTAAAGTTCTCTAGAGTGGATGCTGAAAGGATGGACTTTAAGACCTATAAGTGACCTTGCAATCTTATTTTTGTAAGCTTATACTAATATTATTATAAATGCGAAAGTGTTTCTGTCTGTTACACGCCCAAACCACTGAACATGTTTTCGCTGAAATATGTCATGGAGATATTTTAAGTCCTGAAAAAGGAAATAGGACAATTTTTGTCCCGGAAAATGTACGATTCCTGCCCGATAAATGAATTTTGAGGAAACGGAGTTGCGAGCGTCATGAAGTCAATTATAAAATGGACGCCGCATTACATTTAAATAGCTTCCTAATATAATATCTGCGATTTACTACAATCAATTAGTTTCATCCTGCACTGCACTAGTAGTAAAGTGCCTTCGAAAATTTTCCACACGACTAGGCCTAACAACCTTCAAGAGACCGTTTAGGCACAGTATAAATATCATACAGTAGTCAGCTGAGTCTTTGAAAACAAACTAGCTTTACACAGAAATAACTAGTGCGCTACATTTCTTATTACGGGCGACATAATTTTGCGTAACCTTCTTTGTATTGGCGTTATTATTAACTCTAAGCACACGTTCTACGTTCTCAAAAATTGGAGAAAAGCAATCACATTTGGTGGAAAAATAGACTATATTTTGCGTATCTCAATTTTGCGTATCCCATCTGTCAACGAAGCGCGCAGCGTCTCATAGTTATCTAAAATCACGCTAATTTGTGCTTGACCCCAATTCTAGTATGAAGATGCTCTACTGTATGTGTTTATATTGTTATTTAGGCGTAGCATGTTCCAGTCGTTAATGTAAATGAGGATTACTGTCCGTCGTGAAAACTGCCGACTAACTCACAAATAGATAGACATTTTTAATTAAATTCGTGTTTCGCAAAACACTGGCGCTATTACCCAAACACGTTAGGGTTCCGTATCCAAAGGGTAAGAACGAAATCCTGTCAAGTTAATCTGGTTTATCATCTACTTAACCTTGACAGCTAGTCACTTGGAACTTAGAAGCGGACTTTGCTAGGCCACAATTATGCGAAAAATTCTGGAAATTTTTGGGATAAAATGGTTTCTCAATTCTACCGTAGATAGAGATCTTTTTCATGAGCATTTAGCGTACTAATGTTGGAAAAACAAAATAGATTTTGTTGCTGCCACTGTTAAGTATGGAGTGTAGGTCCATCTACACTCCATACTGTTAAGGACGCTATTACAAATATCAGCGATTTTCCGGTACCCTATTAAAGATATAGGAGTCAAACTGCGAGGATATTTTGGTTTCAAATGAAAGACAATATATTCATCTCCACGACTGTACCATAAAAATTCTATAGCCGCATACAAAATTTTCACATAAAATACGTTTTAACCATCAAAATAATCGCAAAATATGAAAAAATGGGGTCTGATTAGGTACCTCAATATCTAAAATATACACTGAACTGAGGAAAATAAATATACAAAAAAATTGTTGCTTATTTAGTCCCCTATAAAGTCCGCTAAAAATTTTATATAAAAATAAACAACTTTTCCAGTTATAAGAAAAATAAGAAAATTTCTCAAATTTTTTCATACATTTTCGCCATCTCAAGAACGCGGCGAGCGTCGCGTCGTAACCGCCACTGTACAAAGCGCGCTAATATGAATCTTATTTTAATGTCATTAACGTCGATATTCGTATTGACAGACATCCGACCTGCTAATTCTCCGGTTGGAGCATTCTTAAGCTATACTAAAAACCGTTAACGTTTTGTACGGAACTCCTCGTATGTTACTCGCACTTCGCCGCTTTTTTGTATTCCGTACAAATGTTTCCTTGAAGTTTAACGAGTGACTTCCAACATTTTTTGTTCTGTAGATCAGTTCCACGTGTAAGATATAAATCATAAATCAGTTTCATTTCAAAATTAGATCCCTCAAGAGCCTCCACGAATCAGGGGGCCATTTCGGAAAACTCGTATGTCACTTCGAGCGCAGCTTTGGCTGCGTTTCCGCCAGAGATGTGTTGCGACTTGCGAGGGATGTGTTTTTGAGAACCAATAGAATCGCTTCATTGACGTGACCTCGCTCAGCGCAGCGATTCTATTGGATCTTAAAAACATATTCCTCGCAAGTCGCAACACATCTCTGGTGAAAAAGCAGCCTTAGACGTGGCTACGACAGCCTACGATCGAAGCGATATTCGAGCCTTGAGATTAGAACCCCTGATGAATAACTAAAAATAAGCTTAATAATTAATATTATGTCCTTTAAATAAGTTTTTACGAGATCTTTGAAGTGCTGAAAAGTCACTGACCTTCTCAGCACCTTTAAGGCTTTCGTAAATCCTACGCACAGCTGATTAAAGAACGTTATTTTTATTTAAAACTTATGTTGTACTGTTCTCTAACATTAAGCTTTTATTTCTTGCGAATCGGGCATCGGACGATCTAGACTCCAGAGTGAAGATGGTCTACATGTACTACTGTCTATAATTTATACTGTGTAGTTTGTCAATGCGAGGCCAATGACTTTCCCAGCTTCATTCAAACAATTTTTCATTTAACAAAAACGTCAATAAATGTGTATAGAGCGTCCAGGAATATACTAATACTAAAACTTATAAATTACCAAGGCCGGAAGTCGCGACAAGTCAGCACCGTTACAACTGTACCCACCCTCCCCACTCCACAAGCTTAGGAACTAAGAGCACCATAATGTAGAGGTAATTTTGTAGCAAAACCTTACATAACATTGTCAAAGTACTGAGTGTAACAAGTAAAACCAACGGCTAATTTCGACATTCATTCATGAATTTTTAAGACTAAAGATAAACGTACCAGTCTTAAAAATTATAAAAAGTCATGAAAATTTTAGCTCCAGATTTTAGGTTGCCAGTTCAACCTAAATGAAGGATAAAATTTTCATTTATTTACATAAAACTAAAGCAAAGATATGCCTGTGTCCTGTTTAAATATCCATACTAACACTGTAATTAATGCGAAAGTGTGTCTGTCTGTTTGTCTACCTGTACCTGTTAGCTCTTCACGCCCAAAGCGCTGTACCAATTTTGCTGAAATTTGGTACATTATGGAGAAACTTGAGTCCCAGGAAAAGACATAGGATACTTTTTATTCCGGAAAAATGTACGGTTCCCGCGCGATAAACGAATTTTGGCGCAACGGAGTTGCGGGCGTCATCTAGTATAAATTATACTAGTTTTTATGAGCAGATTTTAACATTATAACACCCTATTGAAACAGGGCCTTAGAAACATAAGAAATGTACCACTTATTTATAATTTAAAGCACTCAGGACGAGTTGAATGCAGAACCATTTGGAAGTGCTGGTTGTTTCTGGAAGTTGGTTTAGGTCGCAAAAATAATTTAGGCAATACCACAGAATGGATAATAGTACAAGTAACAATACACATGTTGTTAACCCTAGTCCTTATTAAAAGGGCATAAGGTTGAATATAGGTTTCAAAATTCCATACTTTAATGAACCCTATTAATGTGGCATACGGTCGAGAATAGCTTTAATATTATATTATTCTCTCAAAGGAATAAGATTGAAAATATAACCGTAATTTTAGCCCTTATCTCAAGGAAATAAAGTTGATATTGGTGACATAATAGTGATATAATTCGCACATTATAACGACATTAGAGACATAATTATTGTTCCCGGGAACCCTAACGTGTCACAACTCACAAACCATACCATTGTTTTTGTGGCTGTCATCAAGATAACACAATATTATAAATAAGACCTACGTAGTACGTATTAGACTTATACAGGGTGTAACCAAAACTAAGTGATAAGGGGTGGCATGTGTTCCTTGTAAAGAGTTCACTGCAAAAGTAGCAGCGTCAAAAGACCAAATTTTTTTTACATTTGTATGGGCAAGCGCCCCATCGTCGGGTTTCCCCATACCAAAGTGAAAAAAATTTTTTGGTCTTACAGCGCTGCCACTTTCACTGTTCACAGTAAACTCTCTATAAGAAACACATACACACCCTCCTCGCCTCCGTGGTCTAGTGGTATAGAGCGCGGCTCTTGACTCGGAGGGCGTGGGTTCGATTCCCGCGTTGGAAACATGTTATTTCCAAGTTTGGTTAGGACAATGCAGGTTGATCACCTGAATGTCTGACAAGTAAGATGATCCATGCGTCGGATGGGCATGTAAAAAGTCGGTCCTGCGCCTGATCTCTCGCCGGTCGTGTCGGTCTGCCGTCCCACTGGGTTATGACTTATGAGAATAAAGGAGTAGAGAGTGCTCTTGTGTACTGCGCACATACTTGGGTACCTGCGTAGCTGGCCTGGTTTCAATGAAACCGGCCACCATCACCGAAACCGGTGTGGGAGCTATTATTATACACACCCTAAAGTTTTATCACAGTTTTGTTACACTCTGTAGACAGGACTCTATAGTAGAGTTACTCAACTGTGTCCTTGAAATCAAACTCAAAACAGAGAGCGACTTGCATTTTTTTTTAATGAAATAAGGGGGCAAACGAGTAAACGGGTCACCTGATGGAAAGCAACTTCCGTCGCCCATGGACACTCGCAGCATCAGAAGAGCTGCAGGTGCGTTTCCGGCCTTTAAAGAGGGAATAGGGTAATGGGGGAGGGTAGGGATGGGAAGGGAAGGATTAGGGGAGGGTAGGGAAGGAAATAGCAAGCGCTAGGTTTCACGCCGGTTTTCTGTGAGGACGTGGTATTTCTCCGGTCGAGCCGGCCCATTCGTGCCGAAGCATGGCTCTCCCACGTATAAAATATATAAAATTTCAAATTGTTTGGCTCAAATCTGCGACACCATACAACTCGAAAGTGCGTTGCCCTGGCAGCCTTTAAAGGTTTTCCACTTATTCAAGACCAGCGAAGCTTATTTTCCCGTCGCGCGGACATCTTTGAAAAGGGCCAGTGAATATGTCGGGAGGTAGAGCCCTATTCTTCGGCAGTCCTTTGGGAATGTACAGTCGGAGAAAATAAGTGCTGAGCTTCGCATTTTGTTTTGGCAAGAGACGTGGTGTATGTGTAGAGTTTTTAAATGTTTGTTTTTTGCAATTAGTCTGTAGTCCCTAACTCCCTACGGTGCACGGTGTTGTTTTATCGCCAAGATCTAAGGGATCTTCCATAAATTACGTGAGACAATAAGGCTTTCCCAATAGTCTTTTATGTAATACTAGATGAAATTTACGTAATACCACAGAATACATATTAGTTTAACAAGTAATATCCGTTGCGTAGAAATTAGTTTATCTTAGTTAGTTTATCTAGGGAACCGTACATTCTTCCGGTATAAAAAGTATCCCGTGTCCTTTCAGACTCAGAGGATACTTCGAGCTCCGGGAAAGGACCTAGGGACAAAATTTCAGCAGAATCGGTTCAGCAGTATAGGCACAGAATATATAATAGTACTCCGTAGTGACAGACTCTTTCGCATTTATAATATTACTAGCTGTCCCGGCAAACGTTGTTTTGCCATTTAAAGTATATTTTCTACATCATCAGTTGATACATGTTTTACCCCCTCTTTTGTCCCCTAAGAGGGTGTAGATGGGGAAGGTCATACACCAGATGTTAAGTTGAAAAACACAGTTAATACCTAATATGAAGTAAGTCCACTAAAGAAAAAAGTTGTATACAAAATCTGACCCATCTTTGGTCCCCAGAGAGGGTTGAGAGGGGAGGGGGGGGAGGATTTTTATACACCAGATGTTGAGTTGGAAGAAGACAAAATATATAATATATCTGTGAAAACCGTATGCAAATCTGTGAAAACCGTATGCAAATCGGATCAGTATTTTTCGTGTGATGCTGGAACAAACATACAGACAGACAGAAAGAGTGACAGACAGACAGACAGACAAAAAACTAACCACATTTTTGGCTTCTATAGCGATGTAGTGACGAAGGTGTAATTTCGGGTGTCATTTTATATCTTTTATGTACAGAATTTTCATTTCTTCAACAGAATATAGTCTTCCTCCCGCACGCGCTTTGGTGACGCCCACTATCGTAATATTTTAATTTCGCCATAATTTCAAAACCAAACGTCCAATTTTAATCATTCAAAGACCAAATATTATCTACATAAACTGTACTTAGTGATAAAATAATTTATTTTGATAAGGATTAATAGCGTCAGTAAAATATATCCGTTTAAATGTAGTCCAAAAAAAATTCAGGATTTTTAAATAAATAAATGGTTATTGTGCCTCACTCGACATAGATAGGTATAGTGTGTCGCGGACTTTTTTGTAGATATTTATAAGATCTACAATTACTTAGAACATTTTATGGTTCTATCTTTTATAGTTTAGGCAGCGTACGCAAAATAAGTAACTTTTCTAGCTGATTTTTTACACCTTGCGTCCGAAAAACTCAAATATCTTACGAAACCCTACTTTTTTCCAAAATAAAATGTAGCCTATGTTCAGCAGAAATAATGTAAGATTCCAATAGCAAAAGAATTTTTCAAATCGGTCCAGTAGTTTCGGAGCCTATTCGACTCAAACAAACAAACAAACAAACAAACAAACAAACAAAAAATCAAATCTTTCCTCTTTATAATAGTAGTGTAGATTATTTATTAGTATGGATCACCGGTTAACTGTCACCAGCAGTATTTCCGGACCTATACGACCTGCAAACCTTCAAGAAAAGAGCGTATTCCCTCTTAAAAGGCCGGCAACGCACCTGCAGCTTTTCAGATGTTGCGAGTGTCCATGGGCGACGGTAGTTGCTTACCATCAGGTAACCCGTTTGCTCGTTTGCCCCCCTTATTTAATAAAAAAAAGGAAACTTGTAAAAGATCTAACCTAAAACTTATTTCAGCTTCACACAGCATTTTCTCTTACTCTCTTTTGACACGACATGCTTAAGGCAAATATAGCGAAAGCAATTTCTTGTGTGTATATGACGTACATATGCATGATCTAAGTGTGTTTTGTTTGGTGAAAGGCAGTAACGCACGAGCAATAATTGTGAATGTAATATTTAAACAGCCTCCATTGACGAACGTTGATTGCTGAGTAAATTTGGCAACACGATTCGTAAGTTCCATAAACTGTGGTAATGGGATGTGAATTTACAGGCGTTGATGTAACAGCAACAAATAAACAGACATAGCAATACGTAGTTCGTACTTCGTAATAAACATTGTAGTGTTGGTAAAATAGCATTAGCAATAATAATTAATTGTGAAATGCCCATTAGCAATAATTAACCGTACTTGCTAAAAAATACGATTGCTAATATTATCGTAAGAAGTAATAGTCTGCGATCACGATAAAAATCACGTCCGTGCTGTATCACACTGACCGCGGTGCTAATTTGTAATTTTTCACTCGATGCGAAATAATACTCGACGCGAGCGGTGCGATGTGAACCGATAATTCACAATGCCGCGTTTTAGCAAATAGCAAAGCAATAATACTTAGCATGCTGTGACATCAAAATTAGCATGTTAATGAAGTTATAACAAAATAGCATTAATTCCCATTACTACCACATTGATAGAGCTTCCAGAGTGAGCAAGCAATACGTAGTTTGTAATGTCTTTACTCCACATTGATGGATGTTGGAGCGATTGGACCTACTCTTATATTTTACAGTATTATAATTAATATCAAACGCAAAGATATCATTAATTATATTATGTAGTATATTCCGCGAAAATATATCCACAACCTGCAAGAAATGAGTTACCCTCTTACTAATAAAAACTCCTTAAACATGCGTTCAACGTGTGAATAGTTAAACAGGAGTTTTTAAGTTACACACACGTTACACAGAGTCTATACAGAGAAATTTGTATGGAAATGACAGCATCGTTATACAGGCCTTATGTCAAAAAATGATTATTAGTAGAAAAAATCTTATGCACCCTCTATACATGCTGTGTAACTTTTTATTAGAAAGAGGGTAAGTGTTTAGGTACGCTGCATAGACATGTGTATTGTGTAAGCCACCTTTTCCACTTATGTTTTCATGGCAATATTTTAACATAAGAGTAGCATAAGCATAATTTAGAGAGAGGCTTGTGTCAATAGTAAATTATAAGTTCAAAAATGGCTAGCTAAATTGGCAATAACGATTTGCTTTTAGTTGTTACTAACAGCTTGACTTAATATAATAATAGCTGGTAAATAGCGCGAGGGTTACAGGTACCTTACGAGTAAATAACTTCTTAATTTTTTGTGCTAGTACAAACGCGAACTTACGACAACTAGTGGATCACCAACTTTTTCATTCGTAAGTACCTACATATTTTGACGTGCGACATCCCTACATCGAGCACGTCGACGGCTTACATTTGATACTGTTCGTACCCAATTCTGTCATGTTATCCGCAGGGGACTATTTGATATATATTATGTTAAAGAAGGTAATATTATAAAGGCAAATCAATGTAATAGGCGTACATTTACTTTATTGAATATATTTTGGGGAAATTTGATACTAAGCATCTACCTACACTGTAGAAGTGTAGACACATGATAAAGTACGTTACATAATATTTAAATATCATTGGTTACAATTGAAAATATGAGTAACAGTTAAAGTGCTAAAAATAAATTTCCACCGACTGTACATACCAATGCTTTCAACTTCATCACTTCAGTTACAAATGGGAATTTATACGAAAATTGACAAATCACAATAAAAAACATTTAAAGAGTAGGTAACAAGGTAAGCACTAAGCAGGCATGTAAGTTTCTCACAAGACACAACCAAGACTCAAGAAATCTTTTGGTTAGGTCGTAGATAGAAACAGGCCTTTACAAAATATATGTAACATATCTAGACGCCTAGGTAGACTAATTTACTAAAGCCGAGGTCTAAAGAGTAAAGACTCAAAGGGTATTTGGTCTCGCTTTCAATTTAAACCGTTTTTAAGCTATTACATAGCTTTTAAACGCGACGACCGAAACAAAAAAAATCCGTAACGAAAAAACCTAACACCCCTTTTCCGACGGGCACAGCGGTGCGGCGTTGCCAGACTTCGACACGGTTGACGGTGGTTACGTGCGACTGCGAATTACAATTGCTTAAAAATGTTATGCAATAACTTTACCGCGGCAATCGCCTAGTGCCACACGTGACACGTATTTTTAGGGTTCCGTACCCAAAGGGTGAAAACGGGACCCTATTCATGAGACTTCGTTGTCTGTCCGTCTGTCCGTCTGTCTGTCTGTCTCCAGGCTGTAACTCAAGAACGGTAATAGCTAGAGATTTAATATTTTCACAGATTATGTATATCTGTTGCCGCTATAACAACAAATACTAAAAATGAAATAAAATGAATATTTAAGGGGGGCTCCCATACAACAAACGTGATTTTTTTGGCCTTTTTTGCTGTCTCCAGGCTGTAACTCAAGAATGGTAATAGCTAGAGATTTGATATTTTCACAGATTATGTATATCTGTTGCCACTATAACAACAAATACTAAAAATAAAATACAATGAATATTTAAGGGGGGCTCCCATACAACAAACGTGATTTTTTTGGCCTTTTTTGCTCTATATCAAAAATAGCAACAGGTAGGTGCTTGAATTTTTCAAAAAATCCTTAGCTTTATATGTGTACTTTAATATTTAATAATAATATTAAAATAAAATAAAAAAATAAGGGGGGCTCCCATACAAAAAACACAATTTATGGCCTAATTTTGCTCTATAATGGTACGGAACCCTTCGTGCGCGATTCCAACTCGCACTTGGCCGATTTTTTGTTCATTCTTGGAAGCCACTTTAGGACCTCGATTCTTATACCCTGAATGTCACTTTGATAGACCTTATTTGTTTGCGGCACGTAGTAACTATCTCAAATTTCATTCGACAGCTGTTTCGATAGCAAGTTGGTCTACTGTTACATATTATACTGTGTATACACATTAAAAACGTACTAAAATAATAACAGTGTTCGACCTTAACTTTTTAACTTAAAAAATAATAACACGCCCATTAACTGCTAAAAATAAACTAACTGCAGTTAAAATTCTATTTTTAAAACGTTTTATCGAGTTAATTACTTTCATGACGATTAACTTTGTTTTGAATTTATAACTTACTGTCGTTTTTTAATGATTAATGTTTTAACTTTTTACTAACTACATACTAACAATTAATATTATTTATATTTTGTAGTCAAGCATGAAGCAACCTTGCTAACGTATCAGAGGAGGACATAACAATGCATTCAGCATTATTGTAACTTCTGTCAATCAGTTCAACACAATGAATAATTAGATATACAGTGAATAGTGACGAATACAACGCATTAGAAAACTTCGATAGCGCGATGCAGGATTGCGGCTTTAATAATAATTGGGGGCACACTAACAAAATTATACGAAAACAATAATTATTTGTAAGAGGGACAGCGCGGAGAAGTACAGTGGACTGTGGAATACTAGACTCTAGAGAACGCTATATATAAAGGGTATAATATTTATACCCTTTCATAACGCTACGCGCCGCTGCCGCCCCGCCCGCCTTCCCCTCCCGGTTGCGCCGACGCCGAGTCCTCAGGCGACTCAGCAAACTTTTGCGACTCTTGCTGGTCGCCCCGCGCCTCCCCCGCGGGCGAAAACAATTAATGGGGAGAATGAGAGCCGCAAGGCTCCGAAGAGTCGCAAGACAAAGGAGAGCCGCAAGGCTACGAAAAGCCGCAAGGTGGAGTCTTCTCGACCTGGCAAGGACGAGAGCAGGAGGTGCGATGAGGAGGGCTTCATACTGGTGGAGAAGAGGAAGAAGAAGCCCGCCGCCCGCAACCATCGCGGCACCGCACCCTATGTACCGGAGCTGCGTCTGCGGAGCGAGGTCCCCGCGACGCCTCTGTACATATCCCGCCTGCACTGGTCCATGGAGGTCGAAGACGTCGTGGACTACATCCAGAAGAAGACGACACTGCGCCTGAGGGTCGAGCGTCTGCAGTCTCGCCACAAAATTAACTTTAGTTCTTTTGTGGTGAGAGTACCGACGAATCTTCTTTCGACCTTTGAGGCGCCGGAGTTCTGGCCGATGGATGTGGTCTACCGGAGGTTCCGGGGGAGACTCCGGAACGAAGCGCGTCACGTAGCCGTCAACACGTGACAAAGTATAGTTTATAAGTGTATAATAATAATATGTATGTTAGTCCATAAGGTATTTATTATCATAATATTATGTATGTTAGTCTGTAAGGTATCTGTATTATGGGCCTAGATGCCTGAAATAAATGGTAAAATAAAAATAAAAATAACACAGCTCGACATTTTGAAGTGTTTGCAAATTATTTTCTAAACGCGTGCTGCTAACGACGAAAACTGGCGTACTTTCGTTTTGCGTATGTGGGCGTAAGCGTGTACATACACAGCTGGCGTACTTTCGATCGGCTTCACTTTGTTGTTCGCAACGCTCTGTCTTGAGTTTTTACTTGGTCTGAGACTAGCAATTGCTAACTAGTAATTAGCAAGGTATAAACAATTTATTGCTAGACGTTGCCGGCTGCCGCCCACTGCTGCTAACAAGGCTATTTAAATATGAGTTTAAATAGCTATTTAAAAACATTCTATATGGAGAAATGTTCAGAATGTTAAGAACATCCCACGCAGTACGCACATCCTACATATTATACCATATATGGTGACGGTCACTCACCTATCCTTACTTTGAAAATACTAGCCATAAGCCAAGTATAATAATCCATAGATTAGATTTTAGAGAACCAGAACTTTTTCCGAACCAATCCTATTATTCTTCAAGCTTAAAATCTTTTAAATTACCTTGAAACATTCGAATCGTGTCGATATTGTCGAGTATCGCATTGAGCAGAATCGATCTTGAAACAGTCAAATTGAAAGTTGAGACAGACATAGAGCTAATACTTAGAGATGGTTTATTAACTAACGTTACCTAACAGAGCAAATATCTCTAAAATGGGATTAGAGTTCCAACTTTCTACAATCCTAGTCTAAGGGCCTGTTTCACCACTTCCTGATAAGTACCGGATAGGCTATCCACCACTTAACTTGACAGAGTATGGAGAATCTGTCAAATAAGTTGTGGATAGCCTATCCGGCACTTATCAGGAAGTGGTGAAAAGGCCCTAAGTGTTGTCAATATTGTTAATATTTTTCGCCCATAGTCCTCTGTAAATATAAGTTAAGGCGCGCCCTCCTCCGGAGGTAAACAATACTCCAACTCGATTATGCCACTCGCCGGCAATTAATTAAGCCGATATCTTAAATCTATCGAGCGAAATATCTTGAGATTTAACTAGATGTTCGACATCTTACGACCAGAACGAAACTGCATTTAAATTTAATCGTAATGTAAATAAAAAAGTGATAAAATATAACCTACAATTATTATAGCTACCAATAGCTTGTCACCTGGCCTTCTGATCGCGATCTACCAATAAAGACTCGTCTGATCACTGATCTACCAATAGCGAGTCCCCGCGAGCCCCGCTCACTCCTCGCCCCACCAAAGAGACCTTAAAATCAAGCATCTTTCCCTTCAATTTTTTCCCAGCGATCTTAAACTTGTGCGTTGTCTATAAAGTGCAATATCAGTTAATCAAATTCACTCATCAGGATGATGATACTTTCGCCTAACAATTTCAATTAGATTTCGATAACGATAATGAAGGCCACAAGATAACATTTACGATGCGTCAAACACTTCACAAATGAAGTGAAATGTCAGAAAAGCGGATACCGCCGAATAAAAATCGAGCCATGCATTTCTCTCGCTCGCTCTAGTATACACACGGGTACTTTGATAGGATCATCTAACATCTGAATCTGACAAGTAAGACGTTAGATGATGTAAATTGTAAAAAGTCGGTCCTGCGCCTGATCTCTCGCCGGTCGTGTCGGTTTTCCGTCCCACTGGGTTATGCGAGTAAAGGAATAGAGAGATTGCTCTTGTGTACTGCGCACACACTTGGGCACTATAACATTACTCCTGGCCTGGTTTCAATGAAACCGGCCACCGTCACCAAAACCAGAGTGGGGGTTATTTTTGTTATTATCACACGTGTTATGCAACTATAGCATCTGAGGGGGCATCACCATATCTGTGATGAGTCTGAATCATACAGTTGAAACCAGCTGAGGGTTCTTCATCAGATACTTCAGACCTTTGATTTTTGACGTCAAATGAAGTGGCCCACCAAGTTAAATATTTTTTGTAAAGGTGGCATGTCGATCTCTAGTTTGGTTAGGCTCTTGTGTAGGCACAGGTACTACAGGTACTCCAGATCTTCGATTATCCTAGTTTTTAAGGTTCCGTACCCAAAGGGTAAAACTGTCTCTCCGTTTGTCTGTCTGTCTCCAGGCTAGACGAGCCGCGCCAGCTCGAGCGACGCATTTGTTTCACTCCCACTAGTGCCCGTGTCACGTGTGGGAACTAGAGCGAGCGAGAGAAATGAGTGGCTCGATTTTTATTCGGCGGTATCCGCTTTTCTGACATTTCACTAGATTTAGTTTAGTGAAATGACATATCACTAGATACTTTTAGTAAGAAGACGTAACAAACAAGAATATTCGGCATCTACCGGGAGTTCGTGATACTAGGGATATCGTGAAATCCCTGATATCCTCTTTTCTCTGCGACATGTACACTATAGCAACGCTCTTATACGCATTAAGGTAGTAAATAATATTAAGTACTTGGAAGTTTCTTTGAGAGAGGCATTGGGTGTTACCACAGAATACATGTTAGTTTAACAAGTGTTACCAGAGGTAAAATAGCCAAGGGCGACTAATTTACATCAGCTATCGTTTAGATCTATCGCAAAAGAACTGGTATTAACTGGTTTCTTAGAAAGCAAAATAAGTAATTTTAAATGAGGGTCATTACCCTGGCCGCAACTTTGCTCCGTAAATCGTTAACCATGCAGAAACCGCAACAAAACCTATCCTATATCCCGGACTCAAGTCTCAAAGCATCTCCACGCCAAATTTCACCCAAATCCCATTCAGCGGTTTAGGCATTGTAACACACATTCGCGATAGGTGCGTCAAGTTAAGGTGACGCCTTGATAATTTGGCTGTAGCGATGTCCATTTTTCTCAGCAATGACTAAAGCTAAGAAATTAAAGTTCACTGTCAGTATTCATCATGTCTTTGTCTGTGAATTACCCATAGCATAACACGATTGGTCAACTTTTATAACACAGAATAATCAATCAAAAACACCTCTGTAAAAAAAGGGATTCCTATTTTGCCAACAGAGGAGAGTGATATAAGCTTCCAAAATTTGTACTTACATAAATTGGTTCTAGCATACACTTTGATTTGCCCATAGCTTATATGAAATGTATTTATGGTTTTTGAATTACGCGACAAAAACCATTTTGTCGCTACGCCCTTTCCATTTTTTGCTGTTCAATTGCTTGTTTTCTATGAGAGGCCGAGCCAGCCTCGCATAGAAAACAAGCAATCTAAAACACATCCAACACGGTTTTTTACTTTAACATGGCGTCACCTTAACGTATAAGGCGTGTGCGAAAGAAGCGAGTGATTGCGTGGCGTATAACGTATTGTTGTAAAATACATGACAATACAATGTACGCGCCCCGCTTCTACAACCTCGATTGCGGTCTCAACGAATGCGTTTAGTTTTGTGAAGTCAACTACAGACATTTTTGTTCATGATTTACTGCCTATGCTAAGAAGTTTAGCCCGAAAAAAATATGCTAAGAATGAAATTATGCTGGAAGACATTGACCTTGCAGCACTAATAAGTTACATATTCAATACGACATCAAAGTGATTAAATACGTTTAAAATTGACGAATACATAATTATATTTGCCAGGAAAACCTTTCTTATCCTTTGATAAATTGTTACATAATTATTGTGTATCATTTAAGAATCCTTACCAGAAACCTAACTGGGTACTGCATTCTGCAAGCTCAACTAACATATAAACAGAATGGGTATTTGACATTTGTAGCATAAGGACTTGCAGATTCTGTAAGGAGGAGGATGAGACACCTATTCACCTTATCGACTGTCCTGCTCTAGTCTGAAGTCTCTACTACAGTGCAGGAACAGGCACCTTGGAGGCTACTAATACTCATCCACAGAGGAAATTCGTGGCACCAGCCCCAACCATATCGTTCAATTTATTAGCAGCACTGGGTTGGGGACGGTTCTCTCGAGTTTAGTGCGAAGGAGTAACAATAGATCCTCTATGGGTCGCAGTGACGTCAGGGCTACAACGACCTGCCTTCTTTATAAAAAAACATATTATGTAGCATAACGCTACTGAGCGTAATATTTGTCATTGAGCGCATTTGGTTGTGTGGAATAATTGTGGATCATGCATGATCACAGTAGAGAAGGGATAGAACAGCCCAAATATCTGTCACCTTATCTATTTTAACGTAGAAAGTAGAAACCCTTCCTATGCACACAAAGAGCAGAATACCGCACGCCAAGAGCAAAATCCCGCTAGCGCGCTAATTATTGGTAATTAGTCATTACACATTGCCGTAAAACTCGTCCCAATGTTGAGCAATTACAGTACTGTGTTATGTGTGGGAGGCACTTGTTTCCATGCACCCGTTCACCTTGACTTTTGGCGCACAAATCGTACCGAAATCGCAAGTGAACGGTCGACGGTCCTGCAATGATCGGCCTTGTTTTTTTGCGTTACTAATGGGAAGGTTTGATTGAAATCGCCCGGTGTGTAATTTTTACCACGCGAAGCCAAAGAAAATGTTGGAGGTTTATACATGTGTGTGTTATTATTTTAATAATATGCCTAACTACTAATGTGATTTAAAGGAAAGGAAATGATTTCGACCATGTACATAAGATTGTTCCACATTGACTGTGCTATAGTGCACCGAGCAAAGTTGAAAGTACTGATGATTGTTATTCAATGACGCGTCGACAATAATTATTATTATACTATCATGAACGGGTTATCTAGGTAATTAGACTAGTTGATAATAGTAAAAGAATCTCTATGGCCCTGCTAAGAGTACATAAAAACAAGCGTCGAATATTCTTTATCGTTTTTACCGTTTCTCTCAATCGTTATATTCTGAATGCTCACTTAATATTTCAAGGCGCGGTTTCTTCGATTCGATCGCAATGAAAAGGTTAGGATCATATACAGCTATAAACACTTGACGTAATTTCACCAGAATCCCAAATAACCTCGGAAGCGCTTCCCCGCGTATATCGATTTTATCATAAAATTGAAAAGCCAAGGGAGTCCCGAGTCCTTGTTTATTATATAGGATAAATCCAGAAATAAGAAAAGGAGACGCCTCTGATTACTTCCGTTGTCTTCTGAGGACTCTTAGGGGCTTAGCAGACGAGCGACAAAGCTTGCGACAGCGACAATAAACTTAATACTTAAATTAATAAAAAAAAGAAGGGAATGGATTGCGAGGATTCGAGTACCCAATTTTTGGAAATGGTTACATTCATGGTCCAGCGCCGTAGGTGCAGTGGCAATGATAAAAGTTTATACAATAATAAAGGCCATGATTACAGCATTGGAATTTCGAACAATGACCACCAGCCCTATGCCATAATTAGTCGAGAGCTAGCAAAATTTATGAAAGTTTGTCTAAAATCTAAATCCTAAAACCTAATCTGTCGGCTGGGTTTGATAAAGCCTAATTACTTCGATGGGTTATCTGCCTATGAATTTCTCTGATAATATATTTTTCGCTAGTCACTGCCGCTAGCTTTAGCTAGTCTGTCACTAGTCTGTCGCCAGCCTGCCTTATCCCCTTGTCGCTCGGTTAATTGGTGTAAAAATCACGTCGCCCACCATCAGTATTCTGAGCTCGTTTCATCTGGCGCTTCTGTTATTGCTTTTATAATTTACACTTTACCATTGTTGTAGTCGTCTTGTTTACCACAATTAACTTTGAAAATCTCTGAGACCAACTTGCATGAATTAGGATAGGGTTAAAGTTGGCACTTGGTTATAACTTATATCGTGTTACCCTCTTTTATAAAATACATAATATACAAAGACAGAGATGAAATTAGTAATTACATTTAACCAAGGATTTTAACCTATACATAGGAAAAAGACAGATCTAATGTAGAGCCAAGCTTCTGAATCTACGCGGCCTAACTCTATCGATCCTAACTCCAACAAATTCTACATAATAATCACTAATCAGAAAGTATGTATAGCTTCGCGGTTTCGCTACCGTCGTGGAGGTGAAGCGAATATTTCTGTAGCAAGTAACGAAACAGCCAAGACATACATACTTACTGATACGTAGAATTTGTTGGAGTTAGGATTGATAGAGTTAGGCCGCGTAGATTCAGAAGCTTGCCTCTACATTAGATCTGATGTCTTTTTCACAGGGAAAACCTTTTGAGGAAAACTATCTGCTACAACGGAAAGCAATTCTATGAAGGTTAAAAACGGCGAAACACATCGAGAAAAAGTAGGTAGTGCCCACTGCCTTTGCGCTTCGCTTGGCTCGTCTCGGCGGGGACACTACCGTGTCCCCATATTTTGCTATCTTCATAACAGTACAAAATGCTAAAGTGTGTTTGTCTTTGATTTTAAACTCTTCACGCTTAAACGGCTATGCCGATTTAGATAAAATGTTAGCAATATCAACATAAATTTTGAAAACCAGTAAACGACATAAGACTGTTAATTCTCACATCAAGTAGTTTTGAGCTTCAATCAAATTTTGGTGAAAACTTCATTGCGGGCGACATCTACATTTAAATGCGAAGAAACCATTCCTTTATTTGGTATACTGCAACAAATCCATGAAGATTTCGGGCCCGAGTTTGTACAACATTAAAACTCAATTAGGGTATGCCAATAAATCAATCGTATATATACAAACCTTATTGTGGAAAAGCCGGCCCGGGCGGAACGGAAGGCGTGACGTTTTATTGATGACAATTTTTCATGCGTTTACTGTGGTATAATTACTGGCACGAGGACTGGATACGTGTGATATGTGTAGGGTTTCTTTTACTTTTAAAATAAATAAAAAAAATTGTCGTATTTACTGTAATATAGTCGTATACTCGTATAACTGTAATAAACTTCGTCTTTGCCGAATTTCTCATCCCTCGGTAATTTTAAATGCCGAATTGTCAAAGTAAAGTTCTTTAATTTTATGTAATACAAACTTACGTAAATAGAAATTCATCAAAAACATAATCCATTTGATGTTAAAAAGGATCAAAACGCTCAAAATAGGAGGCATTTCGATTTTCGAGCGTTTTGATCGTTTTTAACATCAAATGGAACGCGGGGAATATAAGCTGGACTTCCTCTTAAAATATATAATTGACGACACTTAAGGGCCGGTTATTCCAAATTCACGTTTCTAGAATGAGTTTTTTTGATAGAAAGCGTCATTAAAAAAAACTGAAAAATATATACATGTATAGATGCATCTTTTAACTAGTGCTTTCATTGGATAGAAACACAATACAGATAATTTGGCTCGATAAAAAAAAATTCCGAAACAACATCGATTTTAAAAGCATTTTGAGTTTTATAGGACTTACAGAGACTCAATCAAAAAATAATTTGGACAGTTCGATAGCTATTAAAATTTAACAGGGAAATCATTGGATAGATGTTTAGTTATAATATTTGTATCTAAGTAAAACGGGTTTTTCTCCTATTTCGCCCTATCATGGACGCGGCGAGCGTCGTAACCGCCACCGTACAAGGCGTGCTGATATGAATTTTATTGTAATGACATTTAGGTCGATATTCGCACTGACAGAAATCGACCTGCTAATTTACGAAGAACGGGCCCTTAAAGCAAAAAACAAGAAATACCTACCTTTACAAAAATATCAGCGCTCGTTGTCCAAAAAAAATATAATTCTAATTAATATACGATAACCCTCCCAAGAAAAAGATCCACCACAGACTTTTTAGTAATATTATATAAGTTTCGTTCTGTCCTCCTCTATTATGCGACTTCTTATGTATCGATCCCAGACATAACACTGTAAAAGTAAAAAGTGTGTATTCTTTTTATTAGCAAGGGACTAGATCTATACCACCCACAGCCGTTGGATTTTACGATCATGAAAATGTACATTTAATTAGCATTTCGTACCCCAAATAACTTTTTTGTCGCTTCTCTCGACATTTTTCGCTTTTATTTAAAAGATTTTTGTAATATTATGTAACTAATCCGGGGTTGGGATTTAAGAAGATGGATTCGATTCTTTTATAGATAAAACCCAAATCCTTACTTTTTTTTTAACGGGCTTTGGCCCAACCCAAATCCTTACTTGTATAATATTAAATGTGAAAGTGTGTTTTTCAATCTCTCTACATTAGCCACCGAAGTGATTTGTATGAAATTTAGTTATAAAATACTTGGGGTCCTTGGAAATGACATAATATTATATATACGATACTTCATACCTCTTCATACATTGCTGCAAAAGTTCTTTTTAAAAAGTAAGCCGTCGCTGTACTATCTTGCATGCCAAAAAAAAATATTAGATCTTTTGCATGCAAGATGGTACTCTCCGATCGATTCTTTTTTTAATTACAGACCCTTCCTAATAAGTAAAAAAATAAACATTTTAAGGAGTCTTTACTCTATTTTAATAATTTTAGTGTAACAAAAACAAACTACGTACACTATCAACGTACTATTTCGAAATAATAGTAAATTTAAACAAATGATAGGCCCAAAGTCTAGACTTGACAATGCGGCATTGTTAGGATTTCACAACTATGAACTAACAACTAGGTAAATGACTAATGTTAATATACACCACTGTAACCCAGTTCCTCGGTAACGTTGGGAGGTCTGCGTGACAATCACTTCCATTAGCGAAATATATCAACGACAAAACATATTCGGTTGAACGTATTGAATTGCTAGAGATATTTCATATTATTAGACGTTCCGCGCGGCTTCGCCCAAGTAGATTTAAAGAAATTTTACATATTAATTTTACATGCAAAAAGAAGCCTACGTCCTTCCTTGGGGTCTACTCTATGTCCGTGCCAAATTACATTAAAATCGGTCAAGTAATTTGTGAAATTAGCGCATTCAAAATTCAAACAAAAACATTTTAATATTATTATTTATTAGTATAGATCAGTCTTCCCAAAGTGGGCGATAACGCCTCCTTGTGGGCGCTGAAGGTCTAAAGGGGGGCGGTGAGGGAACTCAGAAAAAAATTGGGGCGTTGTGGGCTTGGGGGGTGATTTATTTCATCTGGATGCATTTTAAATTGAAGCAATGGGGGCGCTAAAACATATTTTTTTCTCAAAGTGGGCAGTAGACAATAAGTTTGGGAACCCCTGGTAATAGATCAAAGAAAGCTTGTGTAAAAGCTACAGACTTGAGCGAAATCAATATAGCTAAACGACACATTGGGCGTTGACGAAGACGAAGCGATATCGAACACGCACAAAGACCGATTTCGCTTTGTCCCGACTTACGTGATTTCACTAAACAATGTCAATTGTAAACAGTAAACAGTATTTAACCACGAACACGAGTTGTTGTTAGTCAGTACATAGTAATTATTTAGTAAGAAATTATTATAAACTAGACTATGAAGAAATGATTAAAAAGTATCCTATATTCTTTCACGGGTGACGGGACTCAAAGTATCTCTATACTCAGCAAAATCGGTTCAGCGGTTTGGGCGTGAAGAGGTAACAGACAGACAGATAGACAGACAGACAGACAGACAGACAGACAGACAGACAGACAGACAGACAGACAAGACAGACAGACAGACAGACAGACAGACAGACAGACGGACAGACAGACTTCCGCATTTATAACATTAGTATAGTAAGTATGGACACAGAATATATATAATAGTGTATGGATATAAACAGCACGGTCGCCGGATACACAAAACCTAAAGCAGCTTGCTCCTTGCTCACGTGCGCTAAAACTTTTGAGGTCAGTCGAGTTCATTCACATAAAAGTGCCACCAATAAATTATTTTTCTTTTTCTTTATGAATTTTGCCACACTTAACATACTTATCTAACGAAATCGGGCGTTATTCCTTCGACTATTACATTTTTTTATCGACTCTATACTTCTTATCTTTCGTCAACACTCAGTACCACACAAAGGGTGACTCTGAAAGGCGCTACATTTTTGTTGCATGATTGCATCCTAGCTCCCAAATTGATCTGATTTTGATAAAGTTTCATATTTGTTTATTATTTTAAGCTACAATACAATTTTCTTAGCTCTATCATTGATTGACAAGTCAACTTTACTTAATACTTTTATTTTTAAAAGTTTCATAACGTGAAATTTTAGATGTTGTTTTCCCGCAGCAGAACGATTTACCTATAGTAGTACTATCGAACCATGCATGTTATTTTTTGAAAATAAACAATATTTTGTATGACTTACTATGGCACGTTTATGCCGATAGGCGCGAGCGGCTATGGACCCGGTCGATTTTTTTTTTATGATTTGAACAAAAAAAAAACTTCACAAATCTATGTACTACTAAGATAGAATCATTTTACTGCGGGAAAACAACCATTAAAATTTCACGCAGTATACAATTTTATTATTATAGCTTAATTATATATAGCGGTTAGTGCGGTATTCTTTGTTTACATGTCCATCAAAATGAACCGGAACAACAATCAATACTTGTACTGTGAACTGTCCGGCGCGCGGCGTGAGTGTCACGCGCAATTTCGCAACTTCTGTCCGTCATTAGTCGAGTTTATTATCTCACCCAAAAGATCCATTTGACCCCAACGGCCCCAACTTAAAGGAAATTGCGTCCCATAAGTGTATGTGAAGGCTCATCCTTCCCGTAGGGGGACACTTCCCCCTTTCACCCTTTTAGGGGGGAGCGTTGATGGAGTGTTTGGGATGCGCTGCATTCATTATCTTGCTACTGTACATTAGTTCATTCATACAAGATGTTTTGCTTGGCACCGCTCGGGGGGTTATTACGTAAATTGGCTGAAGAAATGTGAAAGAGACGAAGATATACGTTCGTCTCGCGTGACGTCACTTGTTTTTCCCTTTCTAATAGTTATTTTAGGTACGGTATTCAGTTGGACATTCTTGATGTGGCAAAGTATTAAGATTTTCACGGTAGATGAAAATAGATTTACGTTGCAAAAATTATGTTAGCGTTCTGTTCTTTATGCGTCTACGATAGGCCACGATGACCAAAGCGATAACGAACACGGTGAGGGGCATATTCGTTTATGATTGCTTATGTTCGACGTTGCTTGTACAAATCAATGTAACGTAAAACTCAAGACAGCTTCGTAACCCGTAAACATGTTTGTTTCATAGCTCAACGTGGAGAACCTTTAGGTATGTACGTGAATAGGTAAAGTAGTTAAATTTCTCGCATAACACATACGTTAGGTAAACTTTATGTAAGTATGACGTAAGCTGTCACCATTTCGATAAATCGCTCTTAAATCGGCATCGTCGAGTGCCTGTTACGTGTACGGTGAGACGGTGGTAACTTGATAAGAAATGGAAGTATTTTCTAAAGATTTCGCTATAATATCTAGATTCTAGATATCTTGAGTTTGGACGTGAAGTGTTTTAAATTTTAATCTAAAGACTGTCGTGTTAAAAGCTATTTTAGCTCTGACAAGACATGAACAAGACAGAAAAGTCTCTATTGCCTACTTAAGTAAGGGCATACGTCTATGCAAAATAATAAAGTACAACTGTATTGGGAAAAATTACGTTTTGTTAGAGTTTTTCAAATAAGTCTCTACTTTTCGAGTGTTAAAATCTACATATTTGTATAATCACAATGCAAATACAAAGTGTGTACTGTGTAAGTACACTTATTATTAGGATCATAGTCTCGTGGATATAATCCCATCAAAAACATACCTGTAAAAATGGGGCCAAGTTCCTATCGGCTAATTTTTGGCCCAAAAAAGAGTTGAAATCCAATCCAATGCCAAGTTCAGATGCACTTCATCGATCGTAATCATCTTCATCAACAGCCTGATCCATAATACTTCTAAATTTGAACTTGGCAGGTTAATTGAATTATATAAATATTATCTAATTGTACAATAATTAATCGGGTGTAACGTATAGCACGAAAACCTGCCAAGTTCAAATCTTTAATAGACAACTAAAGAGTCTATTAAAGACTTGGATCGATTTTAAAAACAAAATCGATTACAATCGAGTAAGCGATGGAGATCGATGCGCATACGTAATAGCCCCGGCGCTCGCCACGTGTTTCGCGTGTTTCGTCAATCAATACTACGGACCACCATCCACCGCCACCGCCGGCCGACACACTTCTACAGCTTAGTAGCTGCATAGTAGTACTATACCAGTACACAGTAACCAGCATACTGACTATAGTCAATTTCAACACTCCTTTAACTCCTAGTAGGCTAGTATGTAACGGTCATAGAGTTTTAATCTCTTCTTCAACAACTTACTTCTATGATTCGGTTATAATTATTTAGGTAAAGGCTCGTTGCCAGGAAAATCTAGTATTCATTTTGATTACCTTTCGAAACTTATTGCATTCTAGCTACCATGGTGGTATACATTTATATAAACTTCTCGCAACCCGAATATAGTCAGTACCAATTCGATGAAGACTCTATTCATCCGTTGCCTAATTCATGCAGCAATAAAAAAACAAACGTCAAATTAGTAATTACATTCCATATTCAAACGCGGTCACTGAACTGAAATTGCAAAATAGACATCACACACGTGTAAGCGAGACGGATATATTTCTATTGTTTTAGTTAATTAACGCGTAAAATCAATGTAATGAGAAAGCCGAATCCCGATTCCCGAATGTTACAACAGTGGCTATTGCGTTAGAACACGCACGCTCGCACGCCCATTCTTAGAAAGTTAGCGTTTCGCTCAAACGAGGGCTGCTTCAGTCACAAACGTACTTCTAAGAACCTCTTACATGCTCTTACTGTCGCACAGTCTCAGAGTGGAACATTAATTACTTCAATGTAATCATAATATTAATACGCGAGCGAAAAACTTTGTAACTCTTTTCACGAAAAATGGGGAAACGTAGATGTTAAAATCTGTATTTTTATAGGCTTCATGTATAATTGTTTATTTATTTTCATAAAACTACGTCCTCGGAGACCATCCACTCATCTACTCTATCTGTGCTCTATTTCAGAGAACTCCATGAACAATTCTCGTATAATTTTCTCACGTATTTATTATTAACATTGTCATCATCAAAGTAATCACTAACGGCGTTATAACCAGGGCTTGTACCATGAAACCGTTTTTAGACTCAAACAATCGAACGAGAATGCCGCATCCTACTCTAACAAACGTGAAATGATGTTGTTAGAGCAAGACGCGGCATTCTCGTCCAAATGTTTGAGTCTCAAAACCATTTCGTGGTAGGCTTACTGGTTAGTGATCGCAGAAAGGCATTGCCTTACCAGGGCCACTACGTGCCACTGCCCACTACTCACTAGTAACAGCTATTAAGTACAGTCGACAAACTTGTTACATTACAACCTTATTATTACAGTAATAAGGTTAATATTACTATAGCTATTCTATACAGACTCGAGAAAACTACTCGGTTAAAACATTAGAGGTCAAAAAGAATTCACTTTTTTTAAATAATGTACTCGGTTCAATATTTTAGTAGTGCCTGAGGTCACAGAAATCTTATGGCTTACATTTGCAGAATGGAAAGATTACTGATCGTTGAATTTAGATGTAGGTATAATAATAATTTATCGTTTGGACCAGTTTTTCGTATCGGCATATCGGCATGGACCATTTTTAATTAGTTCGGTTAATACGCCTAATGCCTATATTACGCGTATTAACCGAACTAATTAAAAAACCGAATAACATCAGTGTGGTCCTATTTTAATCACTTCAGAGTTCAGCCTGTGCTTCAGCTCGAGTCTACTCGAGTGATGTTCTCGGATTAAAATCGGAACAAGATAATTTCAGCCCCGTTTCGCCGACCGCGTCAACTTAATTAAAACACCAAAATGTTATTTCACTCCGAGATATTAAATCCTTCGGCCGGTTTCAGAGGTTTTTTGACTTAAGTTTTTCTGTTCACTAGTGTTTTTGATTGGCTAATAACGTCAAAATTATGTGATCCAGTCTAGAAGACTGTTAAATAGATCAATTCATATCATAAAACCTCAGAAACTGTACTAAACCATTATATAAACCATATTTATGCGGCTCAAGGTTTGCTCAATGTGTCAGAAAAAGACAAGCATCTTGTGGTTTCAGTAGACAGTAACTAGGGACTACAGTCTATACTCCAGTAGCAGTCTGCAGTACTATAGACTGCATAATATAGAAAGAGTTTTTGTTCTACGGAAGAATAGACAAAGTAAAAGATTGACTAAGCTCTAAAGAAATCTGTGTTTTAGTACTTGTACTATTATCTATTCTGTGGTTTTAAAGCTTGACCGCTGTAAAGTCGACCCGCGTAGCATACTCGTAGCATACAAAATGTATGCTACGAGGGTCGACTTTACAGCGGTCAAGCGACTTTACAGCGGTCAAGCTATAGTCCTTGAAATCTGTCGGTATTTCTATTTCGCATTTCAAAATAATTTTAACCCCCCGATAGAAATTAGCTCTTAGCTTACAGGTATATATATGTTATAAGTTATAACTTATATTATAACTATGTAGTATAGTCATGCAAGTACTAGAGGTAAGTAGACAATAATTATGAAACTGTATCAAGGATAGGTGTACATTACACCGTCACAATGCGCGCTAGACAAAGGGCTAAACGCGGTAATTGTTGGGAATTACGACCGGCTGAATTACATATTATGTACTACGTCATGTCAACTACATGTCCTTTCAGCATTTTACACGGGTTCCTTGACCCGGATTAATATGGTATTTAATACGAGTACTAATTATTATGTAGTTTGATAGACTCAGGACTGGTAGTTTCAAGAATAACAATTATTAGAAGCATTGATCCTTTATGATGCCTAGGTATGCGAAAATTAAAGTTCCTATCTCCAAGAATAACCGACTCCAAATAGTTTTTTTTAATCATGGGACCAGTTTTGAAATGTCATCTTTCTAAAAAAACAAGAATCATCAAAATCGGCTCATAAATGACGAAGCTATCCGCGAACAAACATAAAAAATTGCTTTTAAGTATACGGTCGAATTGAGAAACCTCTTTTTTAAAACTCGGTTAATAACTTAACTTTAGTGAGTTGATATAATATAGTGAATTAGCTTGGCTTCCTAATAACATCAAAATACGCAATAATATTATATATTATTATTTTACCAAGCACATTTAACGCCGCTTACGGAATAGATGACATGTGCACAATATTATACAATATCCTTGTTATTGTACTGATGCATTATTTACAGCTCACAGCATAGCTGTTTCTCTGCACGTAAATATTTTACTGTGTCCCAAGTTCGTTAGTCTTTTTTTTATTACTAAAAAAGTTATAGGTAACTTTTAAAAGGTTCAATACGTATTGTTACTTAGTATCCGACTTTTTTGAATAAATGATCAGTTTAAAAGTTCCAAAGCACTTCCACGTAAGTAGTTAGCAGTTCGCTTATTAATTATTCTGGTATCAATAGTTTTTTAGTTTCAAACTTTTTTACTGAAGCCCTTGATACTTTATAACTAGAAACTAACAACTTTTCTATTTTACTACAATACAAAATATTAATTACTAAGTCTATCACGCAACTTCGTATTACAGTCAGTTTTTATCGCCGAAAACTTGGATTTTTTCAGTAATTTGACTATTTTATATTATAAACTCTCCAGTGACTCAGTTTCATGCCAAATTTCATCTAAATCTAAAGCAATTCGAGAGTAAAGTGGTAAGAGAAGAGACACATTCATGATTCACATTATTGGTAGGTATGGAAATTATGGATAAACGTACCTATTTCCTAATATCTCTGTCTTAAATTTTAAAAAAGCGGACAAGTGCGAGTTGGACTCGCCCATGGAGGGTTCCGCAGCAGCAATAAGGTTAATTTTTATGAAATTATATTATTTTTGATTTATTTTTATATTTCAGTCGATTTAATGAAATTTAGATTAAGGTTTACTATTTATGACGTATAAAAAAAACTACTGGCTAGATCTCGTTCAAACCAATTTTCGTTGGTAGTTTTTATAGTAATATACATCATATATTTTTTTTAGAATTATCATGCCTCTACTTTAGAAATTAGAGGGGGGGGGACACACATTTTTCCACTTTGGAAGAGTCTCTCTCGCAAACTATTCAGCTTAGAAAAAAATGATATGAGAAACCTCGATATGATTTTTGGAGACCTATCCATAGATACCACACACGCATAGGTTAGATGAAAAAAATTTTTTTTTGTTTCATTAAGTTTTACTATTTATGACGTATAAAAAAAAACTACTGGCTAGATCTCGTTCAAACCAATTTTCGTTGGTAGTTTTTATAGTAATATACATCATATATTTTTTTTAGAATTATCATGCCTCTACTTTAGAAATTAGAGGGGGGGGGGACACACATTTTTTTACTTTGGAAGAGTCTCTCTCGCAAACTATTCAGGTTAGAAAAAAATGATATGAGAAACCTCAATATGATTTTTAGAGACCTATCCATAGATACCACACACGCATAGGTTAGATGAAAAAAATTTTTTTTTGTTTCAGTTGTACCTATGGGAACCCCTAAAATTTTTAATACTTTTTCCATTTTTGCATCAAAATCTTAATGCGGTTCACAGACTACATCTACTTACCAAGTTTCAATAGTATAGCTCTAATAGTTTCGGAGAAAAGTGGCTGTGACATACGGACGGACAGACAGACAGACAGACAGACAGACAGACAGACAGACAGACAGACAGACAGACATGACGAATCTATAAGGGTTCCTTTTTTGCCATTTTGGCTACGGAACCCTAAAAAGTATCAATTTTTAGGCAAGCTAACTTCTATCGAGTTCAATTTTCTTTTTTCCGACAGCCCAGATTCTACAAATCTACAACCGACATTGACCTTAAATGCAGCGATAAAGATAAACACAAAACAAGAGACATATTTTAGAACTGCAACTGTGTTGCACCGAGATGAGAAAGTATAAATAGTCCGAGGTCGTCGCCGACAACAAATTAATAACGTCACGGTCGTATCAGAGAAATTACTGTGGGGTTAGTACAAACTACAAACAATTGAGTAGCGGCAATTGCTTACCATCAGAACTCTCGCCTATAAAATACTGGCAATTGCGAAGGAAATCTTTTAGTTTCTCTGTACTTTACGTTTCGTGTAATTCATATTAATAATACTGTTAATTTCTAAACTGTGTGTCTGTCTGTTAGCTCTTCTCGCTTAAACCGCTGAATCGATTTTGATGTTTGGTATGTAGATGGATTGAGTCCCAGGAATGGACATAGGATAATATGTCGGAATGTTGAAAATTTTCAGAGTACTTAAATAAAATAGAAGTACACTCTCACCAAAACTCGAGAACCAACTGTCAGATTTGACATTGACATATTTTGTTTTTTTCTAACTCTATTGCCCAAGCCCAGAGTCATATTTTCTTGGCATTGTATTACAGAGGCATGCCTTCATCTTACCCTAAAACGTCGATTACATAAACAATCAACATGTTTACTGGAATTTCACATTACATATCAGCCGCGTCTAGATGCGCTCTCAAGTTGGCGGCCTGCCAGCACCTGCATCGGCCAATCATTCCGCCGATCTGCCAAATTACAAACCAGATGAGGATCCCGTAAATATGATGCCGCCATCATGGTTTTGCCAGTTTCATAGTTAAGAGAACACGTCCTAATGGACTCTATATGAGGAATGCAGTTTCGTTCCTTGTTCGATCCAGTCTGAATCCGATAGTGCAGGTTCTCTGGAACATTTTTCATTTAATTACCTACTATAAAGCAAATTTTTCGTGAGTACCTTCATTTTGATAAGACGAACCACAATTTCCTCCGCGAAAATTCTCGAAAGTGGTAGGTAGCTAACACAGATGGAAAGGATTAAATATTTCGATTTGATGGTCCTAAAATATGGATTATAATTCTATTTGTAGAAAAATGTTACTGTTAAGTTATATATTATATAAATTAAGTATACAAAAAAAACGGTGGTTAGGTGTCCGTTTTAGAGTTCTGTAAGTCAAAATAGTCATTGTTGAGTGTTGACTGAATTGAAATTGAAGCCTAACCTTCTCGCAAATCGCAATAATGCATATCTGGAATATTCATGCTAAGAGCACGCGAGTACCAAAGCATAAAAAAAACAATAACCGTTTCTATGTCAGTATTAATTAATGAAAAAATCATAATAAACACTTCAACATGAAACAATCACTGGATACAGTATAAAAACCCACCATTATACATTCGCTTTCCAAAGCTCTACACTCTACAGCCTATTAAATTGTGAAGTTTCAGAGGCCAAGGACGGAGATGAAAGCGCAAGCTATTTCCGACTCTACTTCAGGAGGATAAATCACACATTGCCATGGCAACAGCGTGAATCTATTATTAGAACTCGTGTTGCTTGGATTATGGTATATGGAGAATCGAGTGAGTTTATTCGATTCGATGTCGATGCTCGATTTTAAATTATTTCAAGTGAAAATTATGATAGTGTAATAAAAGACAGTCCCGGTTTAAAACTTTTAAGTTTTAAGGGTTTTTAACTTTTCCATTTGATTGGTAAGCCTTAGAAGGGTACTTAGATAGCTAGCATTCGATAATTTCGACAGCGAAAATCAAAATCATTAATGTACTATCAGAGAAGTTGATTCCTATAGGCAGATGGGGGACCTACATTGTTTGGTCGCGTTACGTCAAAGTTCAAAGTTCAAACCCAGCCACAGATCACAAGCAACATCATGAATAATTGACATAATCCGACCAAATGACGTCGTTGGTCTGTCAACTGCCTAGGAATCAATTTCCTGGATGGTACATGGGTTTTGACTTTTGTCGTCGCTTGGTTACATCATACATGGTGATAGGTAGAGTGACAATGTTGGTAATGTAGGTAGCATTGAGATACTATAGTAGGAGAGAGCCTTTAAATATCAGTGTACATAAGCGCCAAAAGCGTGTAATGTTATGTCCTACTTACTAGGACATAACAAAGTAGTCGGTCTGCATATTTTCATGTAATAAAAGTGTTAATAATAAAGGTTTTTAGTGAACATTTCATGCTAGATATTGTTGAATTCTATGGTTCTACTAAATTATAAACCGTAAGTATGGCCAAAGAATGCCTTAAAGACGTGGATTTAACATTAAATACGTAAGTTTTGAACAACGTGTTTTGGGCTTTTCATTCGGTATTTTTGTAAGCTAAAAAGGACAATATTTAAGTTTAATAATCCATTATTCGTGCTATGTAAGGCATCAGTGCTAGAAAAGTCACATTAATTAATAATTTGAATACAAAAGTTGCATAGCTTTTTACGTGTGTTTACGGATTCTCATTACTTGAACTATAGTTTATCGATATCATGAACTAAATGACTTTCTTTTCTGGATTATAATATGCTTCGAAGTGATCGACAAATAGAAATATTCAAGAAAATAAACGCACACTACTTGTATGAAAATAAGCACAAAATGGCCACGCGATGACGGGCTAAGACTACATCTACCTATATATCCTTAATCTGTGGTAGGTAGCTTGTCAAGTTACCAAGCCAAGAAAGAACTGTAAAGATAATACAAAAATTTTAATAAAGAAACACGAACTTTTTTAATTTTTAGCTAACCGATAGACCTTGTCTTACCTAATAGTGACATCAAAACTAAACAATTAGTTAAATCATCATTCATCAGTCATCAGTCATCACACACGGTGTATTATGCTATAAATATAGTTAAGTATGTAACCTACTTATCTTAATCAGGTTATTTTAAACTGATGACTTGTTATACCGTTTCTGGTTACTATAGACAAGTTAAGTATAAATTTCTACCTTATTAGAAAGAGATAAGGTCTGTTATGGCTTGCAGACCGTATCGTGAAAATCAGCTGTTTTAGCCATTAGCAAATGGAATATTATGTTTCAGCAATTAGGGTGTGTACATACTACATACACACTGCGGGTTTGTTTGTTACATTCTCTGCAGCAGTTCTACAACATAAAAATAAATGTACTACAGTCTACAACATGACAAAATGAAAATTCGAAAATTTTTGGAGACTTATCCATAGATACCCCACACGCATACGTTAGATGAAAAAAATTTTTTTTTGTTTCAGTTGTACCTATGGGGACCCCTAAAATTTTTAATAATTTTTCCATTTTTGCATCAAAATCTTAATGCGGTTCACAGACTACATCTACTTACCAAGTTTCAATAGTATAGCTCTAATAGTTTCGGAGAAAAGTGGCTGTGACATACGGACAGACAGACAGACAGACATGACGAATCTATAAGGGTTCCTTTTTTGCCATTTTGGCTACGGAACCCTAATAATATAGATATACATACCAATAGCGATAAACGAATTTTGGCGCAATGGAGTTGCGGGCGTCATCTAACTAGTTTAAAACAGATTTTTTTTATGAAAAAAGGGGGCAAACGAGCAAACGGGTCATCTGATAGAAAGCAACTTCCGTCGCCCATGGACAATCGCAGCATCAGAAGAGCTGCGGGTGCGTTGCCGGCCTTTTACGAGGGAATAGGGTAATAGGGTAGGGGAGGGTAGGGAAGGGAATAGGGGAGAGTAGGGATAAGGGAAGGGAAAAAATTAGGGATTGGGCCTCCAGTCAACTCACTCACTCGGCGAAACACAGCGCAAGCGCTGTTTCACGCCGGTTTTCTGTGAGCCCGTGGTATTTCTCCGGTCGAGCCGGCCCATTCGTGCCGAAGCATGACTCTCCCACGGCACAGAATAAATAATAGTACTCCGTACCCACGGTAATTTCTTATTTAAAATAATTCGTATTTCTTGTCATTTTCACTGGAAAATCATAAAGTTACGCGCGGCATACAGAAACATTTATTGCCATCTCTCTCCATATTTATTTAGAAATCGTTACATATTAGAAACATATAACTACTTATATACTCGATGTCGATTTATCATCCACACTATCACCTCGGCGATCACACGCGTGCAATTAATATAAATTACGAGTTACGACTAACGCATTCGATTTTAATTAAAACGTTTGAAGTTCACAGTCCAGTTAACTGTTAAAATGTATTTGAACGTAAATATTGGATAGAATTTGATTTGATGCAATTTAATGTTTTAACAAACATATTATTTAATTCGAATAAAATATTATGTTTGTCCTGTCTGAAAAAGATTTCGTTGTCTGAAATCATTATTTATGTCATAAAAACATTGCAAGCTATGCTAAATGATAATTATAGCATATTTGATATTATGATGGTAAACTGTAATGAAAAGTATTATGACGTCATTTTACCTACGACTTACGAGACTCCAGTTTTGAACCCCCGACAAAAAAGATGGGTGTTATAATTAAGGTTTTTGATTCACTCTGAATGCTATAGTTAACCTATGGACAACGCTATTTAAAAAGATAAAATATAAAAAAAAAACAAGAAACCTTTGATTTTGATTAACTTTTTCAATAGCGTTGTTTATTAATTATAATAGTTAACATGTTAAACATTTTCAATCAAAAGCATAACCACTTTAACCAGTGAATAAGCCTCCGTCAAAAACCCAGAAACCAGGGATTTTGCCAACTCAGTGTTTGCTTACGTTTTGCCATTCAAAAGTAGAAAATGCAACGTTAGTACAATATTGAATCAGTCATGATTCAATGAAGTTAGTTACTGACCTAATATACTATTTACCTAATTATGTACGAATTAATAATTACACAGCACAACCGTACTACTGTACTATAATAAATAATTATTATCATCATTATGTACTTAATTATATAATATATCATGACTCATGAGCGAAGCTGATTGACATATAGATCAATGCACAGCCTAAACCCTTCTTACAGCAGCTAAAATGTTTAAAATTTAGCATTATTGTTTTCCTTCTGATTAAGATCATCCACTAAGAAATTATTTTAACCCCAAGGGGGTTTAAAAGGGATTCAAAGTTTTTATGACAGGAATAATAATTTAGGTGAACAAACTTACGAGAAAATTTAGTCATTGTATTATAAAAATAAGGCCTTTTTTTTTTGTGAGGAGGGGAAATACGTTACGTATCCCCCACCCCCTCGGGGGAAGGGGCGGGGGTATGTGGGACTCCCTACACGAGGTTTACCCACTAAAACCCCCCCCATGCCCTCCTTCCAGCCGTGGGACACGGGTACTCTGTTGTCGAACTCCGCGTCCTCACGGCGCATAAAAAAAAAAGGCCTAGCCATTACATTTTTGTTTAAAAAGGCATTGTAAATTTCTCTTCCTTGATCACGATTCACGATATTATATTAATATATATAATGCATCTATTTCACGCAGATTCCTATATCATCACAGACTGAATCAACTCTGAGCTGGCAACACAATTTTCCATCACGCCTATGACTTTAAAGCCGTCACAGACTAAGCTATAATGTATATTAATATACCGTACTAAACACACTGAGACCAGAAATATATATTATAGCTGAGTGTGTGGTCACGCGAAAATTGTATAGAAAATATATATATTAATATGCCTAG
Source organism: Plebejus argus (assembly GCA_905404155.3). Taxonomy (NCBI): domain Eukaryota; kingdom Metazoa; phylum Arthropoda; class Insecta; order Lepidoptera; family Lycaenidae; genus Plebejus; species Plebejus argus. The sequence continues at coordinate 1,401,808 of FR989941.1, read as the reverse complement.
CTATAAATATATTAATATATTATATTATAGCTAAGTCTGTGACGGCACTTAGAGTTTAGACAATAGTTAGGTCCTTCACAAATCACAATGTCACCCGTCGGAAAATTTTCTCAGCTGCATCACGTCATTACAATGTCACCTACGGTTTACGTAACGTGTGATAATGCACTGCACGAAACACACCGGAATTAGATGACCTTTGTGGTAACGACATAAGGATTACTCTTATAGAATCCTAGAGGTAAAATTTATTTGAATATTTACGTCTTGAAACAAAAAAATCTTTGTTATATAAAGTAAAAATATACGTCTTCTCTTTAGATTAAACCATGTTCAGACATTTTATTATAATACCTTAGTGTTTTTCACATGCTAATTGCTAAGTCCCCCAGACTATTTACTTGGTATTAACCTTTCAAGCCCCAAGCGGTCTCATGCGACCGCGATAACAAAAGAACTGTGATCGAGGGTTTAATAATTAATATCAGAGAAAGAGCCAATTTTATCATGGTGTGTTATTGAGTCTATAGCCTGGGAAAATTAAGGAATTCAGACCGAATAATTCGTTTAATTTTGAAATTTGGTACAGTTGTTCCTAAAGGTGTCCAGATGAATATACTAAAAGTCCCCGATGGTGGGACAAGAGCCGGCGGTGGGGGAGGGGGGGAAAGGTCCCTTTTTCATATTTTGAAGCTAATTTTCTTAGACTAGTTTATGACTTATGGTGAATTGTTTGTTAAATGACCTTTCTTAACAAAAGAGATAGTATGTTAATTCAATTGACTTGCTTATATTATGCTTAGTAGAGAATAGCACTTAGGGTCAAGCAATCAATTATTGGGCTAATTGAGTAAGAATTATGAAAAATACTCTACATTTTTTCTTTACACAAAAATTAAACATTTTCCGCACATCTTCCTATCATTTGACTAGTGCACATCACAGCCGAGTGCAGACCTACACATTTGCTGAGAAGCAAGGGGCAAACGTTGACCGAGCGATTTAAAAGAGGACTCTTTCAATGTTTCTAATTTCAATACTTCAAGTATTAGAATCGTATGAGAGGAGGGTGGGTTAGGGGTATAATTATGACTCACATAACAATAACTTGTGATATTTTATTACATAGTGGGGTGTTTATGTTATTTAAAAATGCACGGGGGCCAAGCAGTGCGCCATATGTCACGTTAGAAAGGGTCACCTGGGTGTCGGAGCGAAAATTCTCACGAAAGTTAAATAGACGAAAAAAAGTGGATAGACAGTGGTACGAAACAAAACAAAATCGAGAAATTATGGTCGATTGCGACGAAAATAAACAATTTATGGCAAAACCAGCATTATTCGGGGAAATGTAACAACAATATTATTGTTCTGTATTGCAGTTTGCAGATCGCTAGAGTTTTTCCAGATTTCATACTGGTTATCAGGCAATAAAAATACGACCAATTTTTCGCACCCTCAAGTAAATAAGGAGGTCTGAATACATGGACGACTACTTCAATATACTTTTAAAATTCAATAAGATTGTTACATTGTAAGGGACCGATTTCCTCAACAGTCAAGACAAAACCACTTTAGAGTCTGTTGTTTTTGCATATTGTTAATAATTATGATTGAGGTCGGTAATATTATGTACTTGAAGCTGGCTGCGTTAATTACAACAAGTTTAATGATTTAATAATGACTGTAGCTATTCATTCGAGATAATGGGCCGAGTTTTTTAACGATATGCACTTTTGAATTTACTTTTGGTGTTCTTTTTAAATATTTTAATATTTTTGCACTTTACATGACTGTTTAAGTTAAAAAGCGTTAAAACAGATTGTAATAATATTATTGCTTCTAGACGTTCAACAAAAATACGGAACCTTAAAAACGGGTTGCGCTCTGAGTGTCGACAGAAGTGTTCAAACGAAAGAGCAGAGCAAGCATGCAATTTTCATTTGCAAAGGGGACCGCCGCGCCCTCCCGCGCCAGCGCAGTGTAGGAAAGAAATTTTTTCCTACACCGCGCGTAACGCGTTACTCTCCCTCCGTCTTACGAAGTGCAGGTTTAAAAATTTTACCCACCCACAATGCTAAAGAATTGAGAACAATGTATGAAAATAATCATTTTTCTCTTCCCAAATCACAATTTAACTAGGATTAAGCGGGGAATTCACTAGACGGACATATGCCCGCGGGCAGTCTGTCCGGGCAAGTTGGTTGCTGCAGCCTGCAATACACTACACAGACTTTTCAGTTTATGTTCGACAGCGCATGTGGAAAGTTCTATTTTGCGTGCATATTACAATGGCAACAAAACGAAGAAAAATCGCATTAGTTGCTGGTGAGTGGTGCTGCGTTACTATTATTTGTAAGCAGCATTGCGTAACTCGGAATTCATAAAGTCTCTACTTTTGACTTTCAAATTTATTTTATTTATTTTATTTATTTATTTATTTAAGCAATACAATTTTAACTTAGATCTACTTCATAATGTACCTTAAACCTGCAAGGTTTGTCTGGTACACCTTAGAAAGTTCACCACGCGCTAATACAGTCATTTTAACTATATCCTAGTTTAAACAGAGTTACATACAATAATCTTTTAACTAATTAGTTAATACATATTTCACGGGGAAGAACAACTAATAATAAGAAGAATAAGTGCAGTACAAACTTAAATGACATACATAATTCTTATTTTAAGTTTAAACAATAGTTATCTACGTTATAATGAGCGATACAATAACTTATCACAATATTATTTTGTCAGCTGTGAACTGCGGACTGCGACTGGACCGGTTTTTATCGTAAACATCAACCCTTCACATACAGGATGTAATCATTACTTACACTGATTTAATTGGTTTTATTAAATTTAAACGTATTTATTAATACACCAATCATTTTAGGATAAGCTATCTGTTAGGTACACTAGCAATTATTATGCCATTACACCCTACACCCTAGCCCTACGATATTATATAATATCTTGGGGTCGGTACTCATACCACTAAGATGCATACGGGTATAACATAATATATACATTTTACAATCCGCCTTGTGTTACAAGTTAATTTATACCTTATTGCACCCTAGCCCTACGACACAAATATCTTGGGGTCAGTACTTAATTGACTCATACCACTAGGGTGCATTATGTATACTATCTAGAGTGTATTCTTTTATAGCTTCGCTATATTATAGTAATAGGTTTTTAATAATTTCCTATAATTATTTTCATTAAATTTACATTTAACATTTTGTGGGATACTATTTATGAGTGATGGTAGCAAATATTCCACAGTTCTTTTACCATAGAAATTTTTAAATTTCGGTATTTCGAATATGCCGTCAGATACTTTTCTGGTCGTACATCTGTGATTTGTAGGTATCAGTAAGTTTTTATTAAGATACTGTTCAGATAGTAATAATAATTTAAATTTTTCATAAATAGGTAATACCTTACATAACTTAAATAGGTGTGCTGTATCGTCGTTGTTGTGTCTTAATTTTGGTGGTATTATAGTTTTTAAAAGTCTTAGTTGTAACTTATATACTTTGTTTAAGTAAGTATTAAATGTTCTCCCATAACTAGTTAACCCGTAGGAGATTACTGACTCTGCTAGGGCTATATACATATTTAATAAGACACGGTATGGAATTTTATTTTTTGTTATTTTGAATTTGGCTAAAATTGCCCTCAACTTATCACAAACAGCATCTACATGATATGACCAGTTAAATCTATTGTCCACGATCATTCCTAGATACTTGTGATGTGTCACTTGTTCAATTTTCATACATATTGTGTCTTTACATTCTTTTACATCATGTAAGCACTTGTGATCGTGTGCAATGATATTAAACGGAGGAAAATCTTTAACATGAGATGAGTGAACATGTACTATTTTTGTTTTCTTTGCATTTATTACGAGGTTAGCATCATGAGCCCATTTAGCAATCCGCGTAAAGTCATCTTGCAACAGTTTAGCTGCCCTACTAATATCTTCACTAACAGCCATCAGACAGGTGTCATCTGCGAACTGGAATAGAGGACAATTCTTTACTACATTTTCCATGTCATTGACATATGAAAGATAGTGCTTTGGACCGATCACGGACCCCTGAGCTGTTCCATCTTCAATATCAACATCATCACTAAATTCATTTCCTATTTTTACTTTATATTTTCGGTCTGATAAGTAGTTTTTACACCATTCTAATATATAACCCCTAATTCCTAAATTGTCTAGTTTTTGCAGTAATGTACTGTGTTTTAAAGTGTCAAAAGCTTTGCTAAAATCTATAAAGAGTAATATTACATGTTTTTTACCATTTAAATGTTTATTAACCTCGTTTGTAAACTTGGACAATAGCTGTCCAGTCGATTTCTTAGGTTGAAATCCATATTGATTAGCTGATAGTATGTCATATTTAGAAAAGAAATTTTGTATTTGAGTGCACACAAACTTTTCTATGATTTTATCAATAACTGGCAATATAGTTATAGGCCTATAGTTACTATATTCAATGTGACTACCACTTTTATAAATTGGCCTTACAATTCCCGTTTTGAGATGCTGTGGATAAAGTCCCTGTCTCAGGCTTGTATTAATTAATTTTACTATTACATTTACTATTTTATGAGCGACATTTTTTATATCTATGCATCGTATCCTATCAATCCCGGGAGATTTGTTGTTGTTGAGTCCTTGTATTATTTTTAGAACGTCCTTAGATGTTGCTTTCTTAAAAAATAATTTATTATCATTAAGACTCATTTTGTACTTCAACCTTAACTTTGCACAGTTCGATAAAATACGAGAAAGGGTAACAGACGTACGTCTGTACTGGTCGCTGTCGTTCTCGAGTCTGAGAGCTGACGATCTGCGTTGAGCAGATCCTACTAGACCTACGGACATGTCTGTGCCCGCGCAGACAAAATGAGATTGCGCGGACGAGCGACAGACAAGTCTGCCAGACTGACTGCGACAGTGCTACACTGCGGTGCTACACTAGCAAAACATTGCACAAACCTATAGTGGCGAGGTCCGTCGGGCATGTCTGCAGACTTGCCCGCGGGTATGTCCGTCTAGTGAATTCACCGCTTTAGCCGGACACTGACAGGGGGATTACGGCCGGACGAAAAACTCACGATCGGCCGAATTGATTGATCGGACGGACCGATGATGGACCATTATCATCAATTACGCCCTAACGCTACTTGAATAAACAAAGATATTTACAGTGTTGTGTAAAATTTACACAACATATCTATCTCAGGTTTTACGCTAGTCTGGATCAAAGTTGATTTTTGACCGACTTCCGAAAAAGGAGGAGGTTCTATGTTTAGCTGCGAATTTTTTTATTTGATAAAATAAGACATAATAATTATTATTATAAGGCTAAAGGTATTTAACATTTTTCTCTCCGTCTTAGATCTCTTTCTTCTTTATAATCACGAAGAGCGAGAGAAAATAAAAATGCAAGTGGGCCTCAATTTGGTATTTTCATTGGTATTTGGTATCTTATTGGACAAAATAAGAGTTTCGTAAATTTCAAGTTTCCTACATTCAAGGTAAATAGGGCATTGCTCTTTAACCTTTGAGATGTAGCAGTTTATAAACTAAGGCTAACTTATCTAAAATATGAAATTAGATATTTTGATCTGAGAAGAAAGGTTTTTAGGGGAGTTCCTAGTTCCTACGGTCATGTCTCATACCAGTTACAGTGCAGTGTACAGAAATAAAAAAAAATGTTTTTCGTATTTTTTATGAAAAAAAAAATTTTTGTGCCAAAATTGAGAAGGTCCGGGTCATCTGAGAGGCATCGACCCCAAGTACAAACGAGTTTACAAATTTACAACAAATTCCAATTATACATATAAATTCAAATTCGCATCTTATTTTTTGAATAAATTTTCGTAAACGTTTTTATAATTACTTTTAAATTATACGGAGTAGGTGTCCCCGTACAGCCTATAATACTTTGTTTCATTCTGAAACCTAAACAAAAATTAAAACATGACCAAACCAATGTGATAATATTGTGTGTACGTTATTGTGTGTGTGTTGGGTAATATTCAAATTTGTATTCTCTTCTGTGCACGTGACGTTTAAAGTAGCATTGTAATTTCTAGCCACTGAGGTTTGCTTATAAATAGTTTGATCAGAATAAAATGAAACGAAGAAAACACGCAAACTTTTCATTGATTAGGAATGGACTGCTGGCAGCTGGACATAAAGGCTGATAAGTGATAAGTGATAACCTTTCTCATTGGAATAGAGAAAGAAATTGTAAAGACTTCCCAACAAATTCTTCCACTGAGCGTTTGAATAATATATGTGGCGATTTACTTGATATAGTAACTGCTGCCAGTCGCACTGGTACCAGCGATGGCTCAGTGTAGACATGATATCCAACATCTAACTACTGTACTTACATGCATATAAACTGACAACATGGTACCGAGGTCATGATGACGAGTACGAGGTTCTTACGCGCGAAATTCCCGAAAATATCTCTGGGCCTTTGGGACCGAGATAAGAATTATGTATCAAGATTCAAGAGGGTTTAAGAGACCCGGTAAAAATATATCAAATTCTCGGAATATCAATGAAAAATCCGGCACAGGAATATCAGTATCAATCTTAATTCATTTCGTTGCTTTAATGATTCATTCAGAGATAAATCTAACAATGAAATCTCGGTTTTCAATCGGATTTTAATTCTGCTGCCGATAGCTTGTTGTTGCTACGCTACCTTAGTCGATGTACGAGCAGACTAAACAAACGTACCTAAGCGTTATCATCGAGAACCAAGTCTAGGTCTAGTCAGGTTGTTTAGAAGCTGATATAATGATAATACGGCGAGTGACGTAACGCGTCGCCGGCAATGCCAAATAGGTTACTACTCGCCGTCTACTGCAACAGCTCTCCCTACCAAGGTCAACACGCCGCGCCGGCAGTCGGCACCGAATCACTACCACTACGAGTACTCAAAACGGACTCACCTGTTCTTTTCCAACTCGTTATGAGTGGTCCTGGAACAGAAAACAGAGGTTGTAACACGGTCACGGACACTACACCACACGACACTTCACTGACACATCACTTCACTTCGCTCACCTGCTCCCCTGCGACTTCTTCGTCTTCGGCCGTCTGCCCCCGCACCGGGACTCCTCGCACGCCGGTAGACTCGACGCGTACCCGTGTTCCGACTCTGGAACAAACAAAACTGCAATTCCGTCAGAATCAGCTGATCATGCCGAGCGAAAATAGACGGGGAGCCATGTTGACGTGCGAGTGCACTCGATTGACGATTCGAACAAAGAAAATCCCGTTCACCTCTTTCCTGCCTCTCGATGAATTCAGCGGCTTTGAGCAGGGCAGCAATACTCATATTTATTAATCCCGGTTCCGCACACGGTATTCACGAGCGTCACGCGACTTTATTCGATTAAAAACTATAAATAAAAGTAGTTTGACAGCGCGGCAGGCCACGTCCGTGCGAGCCGATGTCGAAAACACACTGACGGGCGCGCGAGCGAAGCGCGCTCGGCGGCGCTCGGGGCCGCTCGGGCGCGGCCGGCCGACCAATGGGGGCGCGCAATGCTGGCTATAATACCTGGGTCAATCACGTGAACTTTGTGTTTCCAAACAAAACATTTTTTTTCTATGCAACCCATGCGCTGCTGCAGCCTGCAAGGTTCAAACTAATTTACTCCAACTAGAACTTTTTATTTCACCTTCAGGCGAAACGAAACGAGTACGAGGTTTTTTGTACGGAATACTTACAAATTACAATTCGATATTTTAATGAGATTTACTCCGTGTTTACTTAATTACTCCCAATGTGAATTTAAAAAATGCCCTTCCTCTAACGGCCCGGCCGCATCTGGGTATATCGTCCGAAGGTGGTCCGAAGCTTCGTGCGATGAGACGATACTATTGGACGATACACGCAGATCGTCCAATAGTATCGGTTTTAGCGCGAAGCACCACGCATATGCGGCCGCGGCATAATAAGAATTAAAACTAGCAATTACTACTATCTGCACTTTGGTGTTTTTGTTACGCGAAAAACGCACTGTGGAAGACTGCCACTCATCAAGGTGATGAGGATGGTATGTTTTTCGCGTGGGACGATGGCGAAAAGTTGCAGGTGGTATGATTCCGAACAATTCCTCAGAGCACTCCCCGTAATACAACCGATAGAGGATGCAGAGTGAAGCTACATCTCGGCGTAATTCCAAGGGGTCCAAGCTGTTTGAAACACTATGGCCGTCAACAATTCGAGCGGCCCTTCGTTGGATACGATCCAGAGGGAGCAGTTGGTATTTTGGCGCCCCTGCCCAGAGATGAGAACAATATTCCATATGAGGCCGAACCTGCGCCTTGTAGAGTTGTAGGCGTTGGTCCGGACTGAAGTACTGTCTCACTCTGTTAAGAACACCAAGCTTCTTCGAGGCTAATTTGGCCTTACCCTCTAGATGATATCGGAACTGGACTTCGCTCGATATGTTGACGCCAAGTATCTCAATGCTAGGAGAGATGGTTAAAGATGTGCCCTCGAAACGAGGATATACGACCATTGGTGACTTTTTAGTGGTGAACGCGCAGACTTGTGTCTTGGCGGGGTTGAATTGGACCAAGTTACGTCTACCCCATTCAGAGACCTTGTTGTACAATAATATTTTAAACCCGCAGATTTTTAGCAAGATAATAATTTGGGTCGCTGAGCCATCATAGTAAGTAAGTAAGTAATTAATAATATGGTTTTGGGACTCTTTTTGATAATTATTATGGAACATTACTTATTTTAATTGAGGTTTTAAAATATGTACTTACCTATTTTCTTTGATTTTCTTTCGATAACTTATTTTCAAGAACAGCCAGCGCCATCTATTAAGATTTTCTATGAACTATTTTAGGCATTTTTCACGTTTCGATGCAAAAATTATTTAGAGGTACTTAAAAATGAAAAAAACTAAACTACATTTGCGATACACTTTTAATATTCAATAACTTCAAGCAAGTTTTCAATGTATCATTCAGCACTTTGATCATGTGAATTCTCGCGTACATAACTGGCAAGAGGTGTTTGCGAGGTTCCTGAAACAAAAAATATATTATTTGTAAGTATTGTGTGCCAAATTGAGCTGTTTATGGGCTAAATAAGATTTTGGTCATCTCTAGATACCTCTATTGTCGTTTTTGCTGTAACGGTTTAAGGACAAGCGAAAACTTAGGAGACATTTTTATATTTTATTCTTTACTTCTAATAATATTATGACTAGCCTAGATATAATTAGTCGCCACCTGGCATCGAGCTGCCAGTCCCCGGTAGACCGTAGCGGGAATTGCTTCCGTTCCGAGCCCAGCTGCTTCCACTGCGCAGAGCTCGGCAGAGAGAGCAACCACGTGCTGGGGACTAAAGGCTGTATCACAGCCGCCAACAAGCCTCCCGGCACGAGGAAGAAGCGCAAGGCTCCCTGATCCCTCCGAGGCTCGGCCGCGTAAACAGCCTGGAGCCGATAAAGCCGGCGCGAGTGAAGTCGCCCCCGCTATGGAGGTGGAAGCCTAGGCCTGGGGGCGTCTGATCGGGGGATCACCGCCCACAATATAGGCCCCGAAGAGATAAGCTCCCTCGATGCCCAGGAAGCCTCTCGGTGAAGGCAGGCGGCGGCAAGAGCTGCCGCAGCGAATTGTGGTGCCGGAAGCGGCAAGCGCTGCGAAGGACGCGGTTGAAACGCGAACACCACAAGGAATGGTAATTTAATTCGTAATCGTAAAATTATAGTAAAATAAATACTTACCGTTAATATTCGTACTCTCCTGTAATATTGGCTGAATATTTTGACCATGCCACTGAGGTAGTTGCACATCAGATGAGGTCGAAATTCTAACTTATTTTCCTTTATGTCGGTACAACTTTTTATAATTGATGGCAAACCCATGATGTAGTTGAAGATCAAACACCATTCATCCTAAAACAGGAACTTGACGATAAATCTCACGTCATGGAAGTGTGATGCGGTAGTGTTTTTTTCTTAGAAAAATGTAGTAATCCTGCGCAATAAACGAATTTTTGTGCGAAAAAAAATGTGAGAGTTTTGAATATCTATAGTCTATACATATATAAAATTACAAGTCCTGACTGACTGACTGACTGATTCATCATCGCAGAGCAAAAACTGTTAAAGTTACAGCCACGAAATTTGGTGAGCAGGGTTGTTTTATTAAGTAGACACCCGATTTTAACCCGAAGGGGGTGAAATAGGGGTTGAAAGTTTGTATGAAAGTCCATCATTTCTTAAGTTAGAAACATGAAACTTTATTTTTGGATTACTGAATAAAAATAAATGAATACGTATTTCAGCGTCTTTGGAAATTTTACCCCCAAGGGGTTGAAATTGGGGTTGAAAGTTTTAATGAAAGTCCGTCATTTCTTAAGTTAGAAACATGAAACTTTATTATTGGGTTGCTAATTAAAATTGAATGGATATATATTTAGGCGTTTTTGGAAATTCTGCCCCCAAGAGGGTGAAATTGGGGTTGACAGTTTGTATGAAACTTTGTCAATTTTAAACTGATGAAAGTTTTTGATGGGGATGAAAGTTTTTAGAAATTTTCTTAGACTTTCGACTGATTGCACTGAAATTATGAAAGATTAGAGCTTCTATGATGAAGGCGTTCGCTTTAATAGGATTTGGGTTACTGAATAAAATCATAGGAGAGTCAATTCTGTACATTGAATATTTTTGAAAAATAATATTTGGGACGTGATCTAATAATCTATGCTAACGCGGACGAAGTCGCGGGCAACAGCTAGTAATAATATAATATCGAAACTTTCGTAGGGACGGACACTGAAAGTGTCGCTCTTTTTATAAAATAAACATGTTTATTTTCATTTAATCCAGAATTGAATAATTAAACGTGAGACAAAAGATGTTATGTATGAACATAATACTGGCGTAAGTATGAATTAAAATATGTTCATTTTGTGTTTGTGATAAAATAGACAAAATACTTTAATAGATTACATACATGCATTAGATCGTAAACCTATCGATACCTGTCTTTTAATTAAAGCACGGATATTTTTGAATTATGATGAATTCCGAATTTTCGACTTTTGTGTAAGTGGGCGATAATAAAAAAAAAAAGAAAATGTATAAAATTTGCACGCCACCCAAAGGCAAAATAAGAGAACTTGTTCACATAACATAACATCCTATTGTACCTTATTTTAGCAAATAAACGATTTCTATTCTATTCTATTCTAAAAAGCAGAATTACCTCATTGGTCAGTAATGTGAAGTCCACCTGATCAGCACTGGGTAGTGAGGGGTAGCTACCCTCCTCAACTTTTTCATTGAATGTCCTCACTAGTGTTTCCAATCTTGCACAGTTGTAAAGAATGAATGAGGCACCTGCAAATAAATCCACATAATCTAATCAGTAATCGCACACAAAATCACAAAATTCACATAGTCCAAATTATCAATAAGTACATAATATTATATGATATTATAAAAAAATCGTGTCTGTCTGTTTCCTCTTCAGTTTGCACACACTGGGTGAAGCCAAACGACCGGGCCGGCTCTCATAGAAAAAAAGAAATGGAACAGCAAGAAATGGACAGGGCGTAACTCGTAAGCTCGTAAGCGACAAAATGGTTTGTGTCGCGTAATTTAAAAACCATAATTAAAAATATTTCTTAAAAGCTATGTACAATTTAAAGTGTATGCTTGAACCAATCTACATACAAATTTTGAAAGCTTAAATCACTCTCCTCTGTTGGCAAAATTAGAATCCCTTTTTTACAGAGGTCTTTTTGATTAATTATTGTTACGAATGCGGACACGTAGTGTCATCTAGCGGCAACTACGCAAAACTATTTACTATCGTGAAATCACAGACAGCGTAAATCCCCTATTCAATACCAGATGCCGCTACTTGTATGTTTTTGTTACCTGCGCGTACCTGCTCGAATTTTCCCACGGTTGTTTACATGTTGATGCGAATTGTGGAATATTCTCGTACGGTCTAGAGCTCGCCTCGACCCGTATAAATACGGCAGGTAGACGGGCCGGCCGTCAGTCTTCGAATGTTTTCGAGTGAGCGATAATCAAAGCGACTTCGGAAGTGAGAAACAAGTGACTTAGTGAGTGAACCAGTGATAGTGCTTAGTGTTTGAACTTAGTGCATAGTGTTTGGACCTAGTGCTTAGTGTTTAGACATAGTGATCTATTGTGAGTTAGTGCATAGTGTTTGGACCTAGTGAGTTGTGTAACCTAAAGTGTAGTGCAAATAAAAGTCTTCAAGAGAGTCACCAGGTCTTTTTCTCCGAATCATCGAACCTTAGCACGTAACATTATTCTGTGTTATAAAAGTTGACTAATCGTGTTATGCTACTATGGGTAATAATACAAAGACAAAGATATTATGATGAATACTGACAATGAACTTTAATTTCTTAGCTTTAGTCATTGCTGAGAAAAATCGATATTGCTACAGCCAAATTATCAAGGCGTCGTCTTAAACAGGACTTTTGTATGAAACTGAGTGCAGCAGATTTCTGCCGAACCGAAATTCTGGGACTCACAACTCACAAATTACGCTCGTTTTGGCTTCGCCCTAAAGCCACTGAACTGATTTGGTTGACAAGAGACATTGCTTACACAAAATTTCAATCATTAAACAGTATGTGCAGACAAACACTTAAAATATTTACACAGATTTTTTACACTTTGTTTTGATAATGCAATCTCCATATGGAAACAAAGAAATAAACACATATGCAACAACAAGATTAAATTGAGATTGTATTCTTAAGTGTGGGAAATAAACAGAATTTGAGATCCCAGATAATAACTATCTTTAAAATATTATTTTAAATACCTTTGGTAAGACTTTAACCCGTTGATCGTGGAAAAACGAGACACAATAGCTTATCTATTGTTCTCGTGGTTGCATGCGACCACTTGGGGCTTGATCATTGATGAATTAAAAAATGTTTAGTATGCACTTGACTTATAATTGAAGTTGTGGTAAATATTTTGAGTTTTCAAAGCTTCAAAATCACAACAGGAATTAGAAAAGAATTTAAAAAATACCTTTACTGCATCCTCCCGGGGCATCAAATAATATTTTGACAGGACTAGATGCTTTTGTCTGCAGTAGCTCAAAAGCCACTGCAGATTCTCCGAGGTGGGCTATAAACTCTCTCCATTTATCATCTGTTGACACTCTCACTCCATATTTGTGCTGGGCAATCAATGTTAGTTCGTTTTGTCTTATCCTAAAACAATATAGTATAAAGTTTAATAATTTATATTATTAGACAAAAGAATTAGCTTTCCAATTGTGTTGTTTTTTTGCTCAATATTGTTAACTGAGTTTACATAAAATAATAATTTCTCTTTTTTTTCACTTACCTTATAAATTCCTCTGCTGATATTGCAGTTTCTTTTGAACAAGTTTTGGCATTTAATACAGTACCAACAGACACATTGTTTGAATTTGTGCCTGACTTTGTAGTAACCACTATTTCTTGATCTATTGAGAATATACAACACAGATTCTCAACAACAGAAGTTAAATATTTAGCTCGTAAGCTAGTTACACTTGTGTCCAAACATTTATTATCTAAGCTCACTTTACACTTATCATTAGCTGTTATCAAAGAAGCTAACTGTAAATTGTTATCAATAGCACTCTTCAAGCCAATAGAAATTGCTATAGGACGGTCTAAATACATGTACACTCTATCATTGACTTCTTCGCATTTTGTAATGATGATTTTCCATGATCGTGAGTTTTTTACAATGTCGTCTGTGGTCTTATTTAAGTATTTAAGGAAGTTGTTTTGTTCGGTTTTAGTATGGCTTAAATATTCATGCCAGGATTTCACTGTGTTTACAAAACTCAAGTCTCCATGAGTCTTAAAGTTGCTGGTATGTTTTTTAACTAAAAGCGCATTAACATCTCTGTTATTAATTAAGTATACATAGAGGTTTGAGATAAACTCACTGACATCATCGTTTAACATCATAATTACTGATAAAACTTAATTTTTTGTAATAAAACATACTCGGAAAGAGGTTACTATTTGCAAAACATTGATAATGTGAACTGTCAAGAGTCAGTGTCAACCACAGATTAGAGTATTATAGAGGTGTCAACTGTCATCTAAAAACAGCTGTTTTTTATTTTATAAAACAAGAAAAAAACCTAACAATGACCTAAACTGTTTAATGCCACAATGTAAAGGCCGTCACAGACTCAGCTACACAGAACAGATTTCTCAGCTATAATATTATATATTAATATGTTTATAGCTAGGCATATTATTATATATTTTCTATACAATTTTCGCGTGACCACTGACCACACACTCAGCTATAATAATATATATTTCTGGTCTCAATGTGTTTAGTACGGTATAATAAATAATAATATTATATATTATAGCTAAGTCTGTGACGGCCTTAATCAATCAATGGCAAAGCTAACTGGTAAACATTATTGATCATAGAAGTTAGAATTTTAGAACCTACATTCCACCAACCGAATGTATTTCTAGTAGTATATAGGTCTGAACCGAGGTACTGAGCTTATGACATATTATTTTCTTATAAGTTAAAAGTAGATAAGAGGATAATTATTTAAGGCTTATGACAAGGCAAAAAAAATTAAAAATAAAAGTAGTCGACGTCATTACGACGTTGACAAAAACGTCACAAAATTGACAGGTAATAACTTGGCCAAGCAGGTGAAGCAGGCCAAGTTATATGCGAAATTCTTTTTAAATAATAACTGAACTAGTCAAAATAGATCGCATTTAGTGAATAGTATAATGATATAGCACAATGTCACAACACTACAAAGGTTGCATTTACGTGCTAGTGCTATGCCAAGTTATAAGTGTATTCGCTCACGATCACTTGCTCGAAGGTATTTACTGCGGTAAAGAAAACTGCTACGAAGTCCTACAGGTGACACGAGAATCCACAAAAAATGAGATCGGCAAGTCCTACAGACAACTCGCCAAAAAGTTCCACCCGGATTTGCACAGAGGCGAGAAAGAAAAAAAGGAGGCTGAGGAGAAATTTAAAGAGATCGCCACCGCATACGAGATACTCCGAGACGATGAGGCGAGGTCCGACTACGACTACATGTTGGACAATCCACAGGAGTACTATGCCCACTACTACAGATATTATAGGCGAAGGATGGCGCCGAAAGTCGACGTTCGCATCGTCCTAGCCGTGACAATCTCGATTATATCAATCATACAATACTACAGCGCGTGGTCCAAGTACGATACTGCCATCAAGTACTTTATGACCGTCCCAAAATATAGGAACCATGCTTTGGAGATCTATAAAGCGGAAACAAAAGAAGCAGCTCTGCATCAGGGCAAAAATAAAGGACCCAAGAAAAGTAAGAGCGAACAAAAGGCGGAACAGGATAAGGTGATACGAAGAGTTATCGAGGAAAACATGGATATAAAGGGGGCCTATGCAAAGCCTGAGATAGTGGACATCCTGTGGATACAGCTGATTATATTGCCTTACACGATTGCATATTACATTTACTGGTATTTGAGATGGTTCTGGAAGTTTGACATCTTAAAACATCCTTACGGAACCGAAGAGAAGCTGTACATCATCAGGAAATTCATGAAACTCGGTCAACACCAGTTCAATTCAATAGAAGAGAGTGAAAAGCAGTCTTTCTTGGATGGAAAGCTGTGGATCAAACAAAACTTTTTAATATGGAAGGCGAAAAAAGATGAAGAAACTAAAAAGGCTCTAGCAGAGAATAATAAGTATAAACAGTACAGAAGATACATTAAAAACCATGGGATCGGAAGAATGACATTTGATGACTCATGATGGTTTATTGTGTTATTTATTTTATTCTAAATTAATAAATTATTCTTATACATATATTATATTTTAATACCTACTTTTGTTGGTCACATAATGCTCTCTGTCCAAAATAAAATATTGGGTAGAGTAAGGATAAACATGGAAATAAAACCAAATGGGACATGATTCATTATATTTTATTGTTTTATACCTCTATTCCCTCCGACATTGATGAATGATGACACATTCAACACAAGCATCTACATTCAGCTCAGCATTTATACCAACATAAAACAGTCAGCAACGGATATCACCAACACTTGCAATCTACAATGGTCACTGGTATTAAAATATTTTGTTTTAGGTGTTAACTGCTGCACCCTTAGTGATCCCAGCCCCAGAACAAATTTTTTTGTGATTAGTGATTACTAACAAGCAAATTTTTTGTGAGTAGCTACATTTTGATAAGATGAACAACATTTTTATTTTCAAAAAATCTCGAAAGTGGAAGCTAACAGAGATAGAAAGGATTTCATACTTTGACTCGATGGTCCTAAATTATGGATTGTTTTATTTGTAGGACAAGGTTACTCAAAAAATAAGCTTGTTAGTATCACAAAAAAATTTGTTCTAGGGCTCCAATTTGTTCTACTATCCGAGACACAAAAATATTAATTATAGGTATACCAGAATCTGATGGCAAAAGGTGAGAAAATTAATTGACTCTAGCAATACCGGGGTAATTGGACTAACACATTTTTTTTTTAAATCTGCCGTCAAAATTTGCCATCAGATTCTAGGGTTGCTGAGGATTCCTCTTCCTATTCCTCATAATGAGGAAGTTCCGCAATATTTTGGGTTCCTCAACCGTTACCGCATCCTCATAAATAAAAATAAAAAAATCCTCTTCTGCTATCGCTTCCTCAAAATTTAAGAGGAATTAATGAGGAATTTCACTGCGCATGCGCGTCGCGTATCCAATCATGGCAACGCACACGCCAGAGCCAGATAATTGTATCATTCACTCATCTTTTTTTTGTGTGCGTGTGTTGTGTATGTTACTGAACTCGTCCTTAACTGCTGGACCGATTTTGATGATTCTTTACTGTGTGTGTTTTGAAAATGGTTTAGATTAGGAATCTAAACCATTGTCAAAACACACACAATAAAGTTTGCTCCACTGGAAAATGCCGTTTTAATTAATTTTTGTATAATGTATGTAGTAATGTACAGACAGGAGTAGGACAAAGACTTTTGGGTTGGGTCCGTTATTATTTATAATTTCCTATCATGCTCTTCCTCATCCGCTTCCTCTTCCGCTTCCTCATCCGCATCCTCTTCCTCAAAAAATATCCTCTTTCATGAGGAAGAGACCGCATCCTCTAAATTTGCGCGTGACAATTCCTCTTCCTCCTCCTCTTCCTCATAATCACTTCCTCAACAACCCTATGACAGATTCTGGCAGACCTATACTAAAATTTATGAGTTCGACAGTTTGAAGCTTATATCAAAATCTTAATTAAATACTGCGTGAAATTTTAATGGTTGTTTTCCCGCAGTAAAATGATTGTATCTTAGTAGTACTATAGATTTGTGAAGTTTTTTTTGTTCAAATCATAAAAAAAATCGGCCGGGTCCATAGCCGCTCGCGCCTATCGGCATAAAGTTGTCATAGTACGTCATACAAAATATTTTGTATTTTCAAAAAATAACATGCATGGTTCGATAGTACTACTATAGGTAAATCGTCCTGCTGCGGGAAAACAACCACTAAAATTTCACGTTGTATAATAATATATTGGTCTCTTATTGTCGCACTCAGAGTGGAACACTAATTACTTAATGTAAAATTATGTAATTCAAAATTTTGACCCCATACATTATCTGTCAAAATCTTCATTAAATTGAAGGTTAATCGTAATTAAATGTCTCTGAGTACGGCGGTTAGTGCGGCAATAAGATACTTTTTGCATATAGAGACTTTGTGTCTTTGAAATTATTATGTTCTAGTAACATAATAATATATAGAATGAATAATGATACTAGTATCATTCTATATTTGAAATGGTTTTGTTGTTTATCACAAGAGTTGGTGACATCCCTGTTATAGGTGCTAAATCAAGACCTACAAATTATGACAATTTTCTCCAAAAATTAAAAATCATTGATCAAAAAAGTAATGTTTACCCCTGAATAAAACCAAATACAGTCAGTCATATTTCTAGCAAACTAAATATTTTCTAATAAGGATTTTTTTTCTTATTACAAATAATAAGACTTTAAAATATTCTATAACACAAATTGAGATCCACAAACCAATTATTGCAAAAACCAGAAAAACAGCTCATCAAACGAAAAATAAAACAATATTTTAATGATAAATATGGCAATACCCTAGTACCTACAGCAATAGGCAAATAAGTATTTCCAACAAAAAGGCATTTTACAATAATTCAAATTTTTGCCGCTTTTCCTAGTACAAGTCAATAAATGCTTAGTACACATACCTTAGTTTCAACATGTCTATCCCATATTCATACAAAATAAACATTCATCAACCAAACACTTAACAATGAAATCATTTTGATTATGGCAGTGCATACATTATAAATATAGGAATGTTTATGTTAAATAGTCAATTAATTTTAAATAATATAAGTATGTCATTCTCCTCTTAATCAGTCGCTAACAAGTAACAACATTCATGTTAAATTATCATTCTTTCATATTATAACAAAATAATTGAGAAAATAAAGCATTTTTTTTTTCATAAAATTAAATGAAAAACTAAAGATGGGAATTCTATAACAATACTCGATACTACAAGCTGCCAAATAAATAATTAATGATTGTTTAACATTCAGTTCGGTAATAAATAATAATATTATAATCATTGCATAGTACTGTTATTATTGATTTTATTAGCATGTACATACTATGTAGTTGGAAATCTTGGAATGTCGAAAATAAATCAATTTATTCAAAACATCTATTATTGAATATTTCGTTATTCATTTATTTTAATCTCCCATTGCATATACATTTACAAGAATAGGATCTATGTATTGTTACACTGTATATTATGGGGGCACATAGCAAATGTATCCTAAAATAATGGCAGCTGCATCTAAACAAAAGCACAGAAATCAAATGTTCACAAAAATAATATTTAAAATGATAAAAAATGGCAAGTAAAATGTATAGCTGCCTAATTTAGAAAAAAATATAGGTTTATGTCAATATATTTGAACATAGAACCTCCTCTTTATGGAAGCTGGTTAAATATACTATACCTATCGTTTGCTGTTTAAATTTTGTGACCACTGGGTATATGAGAACATGATAGTTTCATTTTGTGCGTCTGAATAGTACAGTTTATTTTGAACAGACTTTTCCAGCATACCTCTTTTTTCAGACAATTACATCAATCCAATTTTGTACACGTAAGTTCTAGATATTATTTACATTACTCATACCTTTACATAAGTCGAATTTCGTTTAATTACATAATATAATTTACCTTACACGCCTAGAATAAGGCTATTTCTACACTGGGATTTTCAGTGTTTTAAACATTAGTATAATTAAGGCATTAACTTTATTATTAGAAACGTTATGCCCGTTACAATTTGGAATATTATAGACATCCCCTTTGCAAACATTTGTCATTTGTGAACAATTCAATTTCAAAGTTTTAGTTTTCGTGGCATAGCCACATGACGTTATAAATATACAATATTCAATACCTTTATTTCTATCTACATAAACATTATATACAAAATAATGTTCTAACTCTATATCAAGTCCTTTTTGCTTTTCCCCATCCTGTAGGGTAATTTTAAAAATATTCTGTCAATAATTGTCAATAGTATTAACTTGTTTTCATAAATGCGTCTCGATGTGCTTATAAAGTAGACTCTTTCAATTTAAAATATATTCTATTAGCTACATATTTGTTATTGTTTTTGACTATTAAGCTTCGGTCCCACTACGTAAGCTAAGCTATACCATGCGATGCGAAAGTCTCTGCTGTTAAGCTATACTAGATTTATAACAAGATGGCTTAATGAAAACAAAATTCCCTTCTATAATTCGCTTGTTCACTTTTTTAAAAAGCAAGCGAGCCACTTCGCAGCACAACTTTGTCATTAAAAATAACACAGTCTAAAATATTATAGTATAGCTGTCAACCGAATACAATATTAATAACTAATAAGGTTTCTAGCATATTTATAGCTTAGCTTAGGCAGCAAACGATAATCACAGTTCACGACTTCTCACAGTCTTCGATCCATTAGGGCTACACCGTACACGGCCTCAGACTAAACGGTCCTCAAACGGCGTCAGGCTGATTTGGCCTTTAAGGCCCCAGGCTGAGTTGGCCCTAGCGGCGGCCCCTTGGCCTCACCGCTAGGTGCAAGGCCCTGCCTCAAACTGGTGTCTCGTGATCGGCCTCATCGATCCGCCCGAGTCGCCACGCATTTGGGTCGTTTGCTACGAAATTAAAAAGTTATTAGTACTTTTTTAATTCGTAAAACTTGCTCTTTGGTGGTTACTGTAAATTTTGTGTGGTGCGTTTTTTTATTGTGTTGAAAATTTAAATAATAAAATAGGATAAAACATCCGACTGTTGATACATCTTTAAACATTTGATTAAAAAAACAGTTACACCACGCTCACCCTAATGTTGCTGTCTTTATCTGATGCGTAGGAAAATCCACATGACAGAAAAGACAACATGGATTACAGTAAGCCTGGAGTATCTTTAAAGGGGATAAGTTTTTAACAAGCTTAAAGTTTTTAATAAAATAGATGTTAATAGTCAGACGTTTCCTAATAAAACAAAAGATTACCTGAAATGGCGAGTCTTCCATGCTTGGGGTGAGGGATCGGGAAAGGACTATTAAGTTAATTTTAAACCTACCTTACATAATTAAAAAATAATATCTACTTAGAAGTGAAGGTAACAAATTTAAAGCGTCGCGGTGTTAGGTCAAGATATACCAGACTTGTTAAGTCAGCGTTAAGGCAAGAATTTAGATTACCCACCAAACAGCAAGTTTTTTTATCTGTGGACATAAAGTTTTTTTTTTAAATTTCGTGACGTTTAGAGAGTTAACACATTAAGCGATACGATAAATCGGAGACGCGCTTGTCTGAAACATAGGAGCTCTTTGCCCCGATATCACAGAGAAAATGACAGAAACAAATAGATGTACAAAAATGTATCCCTGCCCTCTCATCTAAGATATGTGTTTTTATAACATCATGCCTACGATATCGATATCGTGTCGCGTAATGTGCAAACCGTCTTAGGGTGAAATTGGAAAGAAAAATGACTGATTCAAGCAAGTTTATCTCGACCCGATTGTAATGTACACAGATAATAAAATATAGAGATTAGTATATTATATCAATATTATAGACTAGGGCAATACACAGTACACACATACAAACATGCAATAAACCAGTGGGAATTAGGACAGTTTTTACTGCAAAAATTCTCACTTAAAGTTTTAATATTAAGCTTACATTTAATTTGTGCTTTACTATCGTTAAATATTACCTATGTGCGTTGTCATTGTACTTTATTATCTTAATATTATACAATCTAATTAATGCTTGGTTTCGAAACGTTTTTTGACAGGAGTTTAAACATTCAATGGCGTTTTTGATTGGCGTTTGACGTTCGCCAATCAAACGCGCTACTGTATGAATAAAGTTTCGCTCAGCCGAAAGATCCTGTTTGCTGGGGGCTAGTGAATTTTTATTTAAATTTTATTAAGTGTAGAGCTAATTAGTATCTTTTTGCAAATTGTTAGTAATGAAGTTTATAATTTTGATGTATTTTATGAGGCTGGCATTGTCGGATTCGACACAAGCCTAATAAATAAGAAAAAAAAAAAAAAAAAAAAATGAATAAAGTCGTGTCAAAAAATTCAGAAACATGACGTGTGCCGAGTGTGAGTTTTTTGTTTGACATTCGATCGTGAACGCGTTTGGCGTTTACTGATTTTGTATGGGACTTGGGAGCTGGGCTCACTCCCGTGAGCATAGCTAGGTGTCGCTGTACAGATCCCATACAAAATTTTAGTAAACGCTAAACGCGTTCATGATCGAATGTGAAACAAAAACTCACAGTCGGCACACGGGCATAATAGATGCATAGAATTTCCTTTATCCCTATTTTATTCAACTTTTACCCTGAAATTTTTAAGATATCACAATTCACAACCAATGCATCACCGATTTTATAGAAATTCTATGCACCTGAGAGTCTTTAATGTGCACTTTGAATCTTAAATGCTACTGAATTAACTTACTGTAATACATATAATTATAAATTATTTTGTGTCGTAATAAGTTGTTTGTCTTTTGACAAACCAATTTCTAAAATACTCAGAACTATAGGTACATACATTATGACACGGATTATATTAGTGTTATTGCAGGCATTTGCAGGTAGGTATAGTGTAAACTTATCATGAAAAAAATTGAGATCACACTGGGTCTGTAGGTTTTGAGCAAAAATTATGAAAATGTTGACTATATTTACTGTATAAAAAGCCTGGTATTATTTATAATACCATTGCAGGTTCAGAAAAAGTCTACAGCCTACATTGCGCCTGACGGCACCCTATTGGTGCTCAATGTTCATGTCAGAATGTCAGTGTGTTCATTGTTAATACTGTACTATACGCAATATATTATTAATATTTATGTAATGGCTATCGATAATATTATTATGAATGCTACAAATGAATAAAGAATAAACAAGTGATTTGCTATTCTACAAGTTATATTAGACGAATTAATGTTTATAATTTTGGTCAGCAATTTTAAAAATAGCGCGCAACAGAAGCTAACGTCAGTTTGACAGCTGTCACATTTTGACGTTTATTTTTATTCGAACCAGCTCATTGCGGCATTAGCTTCTGTCACGTGATGATATAAGCGGTGATTAATAAGGGAGTCTAGGGTATGGGTTTGGGGTAAATGAGGGGGTGATAGGCTACGGCGTTCCGGCGTTCAGCAACTATGGGAGGCGGGCGATGAGCGCAGCAGCGGTACGTGTTCGCCTGTACCCAGCGACACGTTACAACACGACAAAGCACAGATTATCACATTTAGAGATGTATGACACTCTATTATTGATAGCAATTTATAAACAGTGCATTTTCTAAAGAGTTAGCGAAATGAATCAATTTTCTTAAAATTGTAATATTTTGTTTTTCAACAAACTTACTTTACAAACTTTTTTTTTGTATTGACGCTTGAGTACTAGGAATAAGTATATTATTTTCAATGATGGAGTGTTTTACCACAAGTAATTTTTAACTAAAAAGGCAACTGAATTATTGATTAAAGTTTTTATATTTCTAAGCTTTAAAACGTAAATAAGTATATATGTATATACTAAAAAATATGTTTTTGTGGCATTCAGTTGTCTTCCCAATTACTTTCCACTGAAAACTTTCTAGATCTTTGAAATATGTATGTATTTCATACACACAACACTACACTCAAGGGATGAAGATGTGTAAAAAGTAAAAGCTTTAGTCGGTGTTCACACTTGTTTTACTAAAACACGAGTTTCACCACTTACTGATAAAAATAGGCTATCATCAACTTATCTGACAGATATTCCACATTCTCAGATAAGTTGTGGATAGCCTATTCGGCACTTATTAGTAAGTGGTGAAACAGGCCCTAAAATTAGTGTGTGAAAACTTTTCAGTTTTCTGTTTATGTTTAACAACTATAGCTTATACCCTACTTCTATAATGCCTTATCCTGTAATTTTATTATAACTAGTCCATAACATCCAAAACATCAAACATTCACTCAAAACGTTTTGAAAATATTGTAAATGATAATAAGTCCAATTACTAGTTATTTTTCTCAATCTGATAAAACCTAATTATTAATTAAATATTTTGCCATGCATATTTTATAAGAGAGATCTTTTTCTTAAATATTATTATTATTACTGTGTAGTAAGTCATGCCCATACAAATTGTAATGTATGAAACATGCTTCAATCTACATGCAAATATAAATAACTATTTTATAACAAAATATATTATTTAAAAATATATATACAGACGAACATAATATAACCTCCTCCGTTTTGGAAGTCGGTTAAAGATAGTATAAATCTATCGTATTTATGTAAGTAAGCCAATATTGACATCTTATTAACCTTCATGAATTATACGTTATATACGTAGAACAGACTAGGCTTTAAATATGTCGCTCTATGAAATACAATGAACAAAAATCTACTGAAAAACACTAGCCATCTCAAAAAAAATTAATGTTAATGTTCTACCCGTTTAGCTATAAACTATTCTTGAACGACAAACTTTGTCATGCGTATTTTGGTTACAGCAGTATCTACAGAAGTGGTAATTTCAGTTTACTTAGCATTACGAAACAGCTAGGCTAAATATCTCTGTCATCTGCAGACTTGTCACAACGGCGATTTGGTGAGACGATCAGGCCATTCAAATGTCTAATGATGACGCAATCGCCTTCCTCACAAATAGCCAATGCAGCCCTAATAAGCCCTAATACCAGTTTTCACCAACCAACCCCCAACACTTAGCGCTCTATTAGAGCCATGTATCCCATAAGGAGAAATTGTAACCAACGGTTAGAGAGCGTTAGGAGGCAGTTGGTGAAAGCAGCCAAGTCTTAAATAGTCACCCACCTTGCAACTGTCGATTCAGCAGCGCCGTGATGCCAGGTCCGTCTCCAGACTTCTTCACCACCAGCATCGGTTTGTCCTCCCCCTCCTCATAGCTGTTGGGCAGGTGCCCATTGCTGACCGACATAGTTTCGCTCACCTGAAAATTTTGGCCGACATTTTAATGAGGAGATCATATTGTCATGACAACGCGCAAGTAGCTTGGTGGATTAAGCAGGTTATTCAGTTATCCTCCTGATCTAACTACTAAGCCTGTTGATGGGTTCAAGTCTAAGCTTGGTCTTCAGTCATTCCGGACATCTAAATTTGTAGCGACCTGTAGATGCTTGATCTACCTATTCAAAAACATCAGATGTGATGGACTACCATCCATGAGCCACTTTTTTTCATTGCGAAGCCTACCATACCATACACAATCGCCGTAGATCATAGGTCATAGTCCATAGACAAATACACCTAATTCCACGTTCGTAATCGTTTATTTGGCCCTTCAATCTTCATGGACCATATAACCGTCCGGCGTCCACCGGATCGGAATCAAACCATACGGAGCAGACGGATTTGTTGCTTTGTACTGATTCCTAATTTCTGGTACTGCGTGCAGAGTGCACTGAAACGTCTGACGTCATTTCTGCGCCTGACAAATTATAAAAGACGACGCTCCGTCCTCACCGTACGCTCCAATTTTGACCCGGTTGACGCGCAGCTTTACAAGTAGTACCTGCATGAGCTTATGCACGACGTCTCTGCCCAGGATGTGGTCAAACACCGCCTGGAGGAAGGCGTCCGACATGATGGACAGCTTTAGCTTGTCCCGGTGCCACACCAGCACCCGGGACTCCTCCATCGCCATTATTGACACCTGAAACCATAGCACACAGGCGGGTAAAGAAGGAACCTTAGTTTAAGTTTAGAATGGAATTTCTCCGTTAGACTGGCCATAGACGGACCGCAAGTTGCAGTCGGGAGTCGGGACCGACTGCTCTAGAGCGGTCGCGTTGAAATTTGCACCGACCGCTCAAGAACTGCTCGAGCGGTCCGTGTATTGCGATTTGCGGATATGAATTTAGTATGAAAACTGCGGATCGCCGTGCGGCAGTCGCATTTTGCAGTCGGTTTCGACTGCAAGATGCGGTCCGTCTATGGCCGGTCTTACGGCCGGGACACAAAAACACGACAAGACGTCGTGTCGTGTTTTTGTGTCCCGGCCCTTTGAGACTCTAACAAATTAATATAAGTGAGTTAAGGCCGAATTAAATTTTATTTTTCAGAGAAAAAAACCCCACAGATTCAAAGGCGCGGTCGTCGGTAACATTTAATAGTTTACAAAAAACGATATTTTTGCTTTGGTCATCGAGAAACCAAGTCATAGGCAAAATTGCAAAATTAAGAAATCTCTGCAATAACAATAAGTAAATTAGAACCGATCATCAATAAAGATGACCCTACTTTTGACAATGGCCTGAATGAGCTATAATTCGCTATTCCTTGTACTTTTGGCAAGCCCATTTTTGGCAAACCCTACTAATGGTTGCGCATTAGCGCTTTTTAAATTCAAATTTTATTAAGATCTGCTGAATAGAAATTTCCGTTTGTAAAAATCCAATCAGCTGAGTATCTGTAATTTGGGGAAATTCATACGAATCTTCAATATTTTTGCACAGGATTTTCAACAAATAATATTATAGTTTATATTCAATTAGATGACGTTTCGCAACTTTGTTGCGCTGAAAATGTACCTAATACGGGAACCGTACATTTCTCTGCAATAAAAACGATTATATTATATCCTTAGCTTAGCCGGCTTTCAAAGTATTCTAAAACCAAATTTAATCTAAATAGTAAATATGTAAGTTCGGCTGTTTAAGCGTAAAGGGTTAAGGGGTAACACACAGACATACTTTTGCATTTATAATATTAGTGAGGATTGGCTAATGTACCTGGAAGAATTCGTCAGTGGACACACCAAACCACTCGGGCGAGTCTAGGAAGTGGTGCGGGAACACTATGTGAAGCGCGCGCTGGTTCTGTGACACCACCAGTCTGAAATATTAAGGAGTTTTATATTAATAAAAATTATAAAAACTCTATTTATACTATAAATTGTCCCGAATTATTTGAAGAATAGATTGGACCTCCACAGTCCACAAGTACTTCCATTTATCGAGTTGAATACTGCGATCAGAGTTAATTTCCCCTAGAGTTTCTATGAGAATAATCCTTGTCATCAGCCGCGGGCCGCGGCATAGCGGTTACGTCGGAGGTAAAATATCACGAACGGAATGTTGAACAGAGATATTTGTTCGATGATCTTTACAACCCCAACAGCGAGGGGTAATATCGCCATTGATTAAAGTCAAGTACACAATAGGGACCGATTGGACCCGATGAGTAACTGGCAGAGCATTTTCGGACGGGCTTTGTTAAACGTCGTAAACTTTTGGGTGTTAGCTGACAAATCGCTCAACTATTAGGTTAACTTAGTTTATGGTTACACCAGGGTAGCGCCGCTAAACTTTTTATGCAATAAACCTGAAGACCAGAAGAATGGTCAAGTTGCGCTTAGTCCACTGGTCCAAAATGGTAAAGAACCCAAATCTTGAGGCCTGTATACTGTGTAGTCAGAGTAATAAGTGTCTGATGTCAAATTAGCAATTATCAGACGCTTAATAAGTATAATGCTATAAATTATAATATAAATCTGCATACATTTTCCTGGCTTCTTGGCAAATAAAAGCCCACCACATCTGAGTAAAAGATAGCCCTTGGAGCTGGATACCATAATTTAAAAACTGTTCTTATACCATTTACTATTTCTGTTGGTCAATCGATTAATGTCGTCATAGTCGCAATTCGCATATACATACAATAACAATATTATGTATCAAATTAATTAATTCTGATTTCACGCTAACGAAATACACCAGAGAGTTGAGTTTATTACGTTATGTTATGTAAATTAATTTCGAACAACGACCACACATTTATGGCGTGCTAAAAGGGGTATAATACTGCCATAATAAATAAGAAAGAAGCCTTACAGAATTAGACGAATTAAAATAATTAACGAACTAAAAGAAGTCTTACAGAATTAGACAGATCAGAGAATCTGGCACTCCTGTATATATCTTGGATGAAACTGGAAACATAGAGATAAAACAATCAATAAATTCTTATAGATTACTCTCATAATTCCCCCAAAGGACCATAAACCACCTTCAAGCAAAGCGTCACTTAATCCCAACTTGACCATAAATTCTGTGCAAAGGGTGTGACAAAACAAGATAAGTACTCGCAGTAAAAGCCACGGTGTTCATTAACTGGCGCTGACGACGTCAAATTTACCCTTTCGCCGTAAAACTGGACTCAACGAACCTTCACAATAAGGGGTCGAGCAGTTTCGGGTGACATTAAACGAGGTAGGTATTATTACTACAAGGTTAGGAAAAAACATCGCTGAAATGCCTAATGAGGGGGAAATTCTATATTGATGACGCGTCTAACGAGACCATAAAAGGTCTTATACTTTCTTTGTGTTATTTACGGAGAATGACTCACTCAAAATCCAATAAGGTGTCCGACCAAGCCGTTTGGTAGTTGTATCGCGTGAAGATCCACAAAAACTCTTCAGAATATAATGCGCCATGAGATAGAGCTGGGTATCACTACAATCTCTGGTCACTGGTGTCAACATGTCGCTAATTGCCATCATATTTCCCTTGTGATAGAAAGAATACAAGCAACCGCGTCACTTTCCATATTGTTCAATATTGACAACCTGCGACATTTGTGTGTCCCGGTGACCTTAAGGACTAATGGATCCCCAAGGTCCGTAACCCGAAACATTGAGAATCTTTACGCTTTACACGCTCCATTGAGCTGGAAAATGATCGTTCAATCTTTAGTCATTTTGTAAAGGTATAAAAACGGCTCCTTTGTCTTTACATGAGATTTCAGATGTGTAGGTACCTATCTCCGAATTCGGATAGCTATTTGTCTCTAAATAGAGATTGTAGGTATTGTGTTTTGATGGTTTTCGTTTGTAAATTTTTAAAGATAGATTCTTAGCTGGTATCAAAAATTGGGCTTCTAATTTGGATCGTGTTCATGTTTTGAAGTATGGTCATTCATCACAAAAAGCGTTTTCAACAATTGCAATGGGATCGAGAGGGTAGAACTGACCTGCGGTTGGCAGGTAGGAAAGCAAAAAAAGGTGTTATGATTGATTCCTTTCAGCAGGTGCCTTAACATTTGGGACACAAATAAATTGCGGTTGTAGTTTTAACTTTGGTCGATAAATGTAAAACCGCTGTGCTTTTTGCAGCTAAAAATAACTGGACAAGGTGCTTGGTGCATTAAAGTTATTAATACCCTCTCAATGAAATTAACACCATGAATTTTATATTTTCTGTGGTAGGGGCTATATTGACTGTAATATGCCATTTATTTTAAAAGCGTTGTCGTTACGGCTTTTAAATATAAATGCTTTTACAGCAAATCTGGTGTAACACTAAAAAGGCAACGAAAGCAAAAGAAATTCATTAGTGTAATTTAAAATAACGTTATATTATATTACGTATACAATAGCGCTGCAACTGCAACTGTGACAAACCAATTAATCACTTGACCTATACGTTTACATCCAGATGGAAATGGCACTTTTACATTGTTTCAATTCTAGGCAAAGGCCACTAGTGCCATCGATAGTGCGACACAAATATATGTAACTGTGGCTGTACAGTGTACACTATTCAATTCACTATACATGCACTTTAAAAATATAAGGGAAAACTCTACATTCACCATAGACATAGGGTTAATGTTTCCTCCTTTTTATATAGGCTCTTTATAAAAAGCCTGTTATAACAGGAACTGCATCTTACTTTAAGGCTGCAATATCTAGCAAAAATTTTCAGCAAATGTTACATACTAAAGATTTTTATCTCCCGACGCAACGGTAAAATATCCCGAAAGTGTTGAAAATTTTTGTAAAAGACGTTTATTTATTTATTTATTTAAAACACTTTATGCAAATATTTACATAGGCGAGCTTAATGCCTTGTGGCATTCTCTACCAGCCAACCTTAGGGTGATGATGAAAGTGTAAAATAGGCGCATTCTAAAACAGAATTGGTGATAATATGACATAAATAGTTGTATAAGATAGTCAAACTTTGGGGAGCGGAAAATGCTTTTTTAAAAACTAATAAAATTTATTAAAGTTAAACTTAAAATTAATTACAATTAAACTTAACTATGACACGTCTGAGCAGAGTTGGATGCTCTGAACGAATGCCCCGGAGTCGCTGGAGACCTCACAGGTTTTCTCTAGCGATCCCTGGTAATGGATACCTCTGGGATCCTTAAAGTGCTTATCTGTTAATATTCATGTTAGTATTCTAAGGTTTGGGTGGCCAGAGCCCAACATGACTCCTCCCCCCTTAAGTTCGAAACCATCAGACGAATTTCCAGAGTTCTGAGGGTTTCGATTTTTTAGTAAAATTAACTTATTTCTAAATTTATATAATGCTAGGGATACACCGAGACATAAAATTATGACATACAATATGAGGGTTGCAACACTGACACTATTGACTTTTATTATTTGCACTTCATCACTATCACTGAACTTTTGCGATTTGATTATCGTCGACAGGTGTTTCAGGTCATCCAGGTTAACTCCTTTTATATCCAATAGCAGGTCCTCAGAAATTTCATTCTTCGGTTTAGGGAAATGTAGTTGTGGCATTATCTGATAATTTATTTCTCTTAAGGCGTGTTGCTCGCTGCGCAGATGAATTTTCCCAATTATGATTTCGCATCCAGTTTCCAATCTTATAATATAAGTACCAATTACAGGCGTCTTGCTCATTTCATTTCCACACCTTTCGGAAATAACAATTTTGTTTTTGGAATACATAATATATCTGGATGAGGGAAGTTTTTGCAACTTTAATTCTTCTATTTGTACGGCCCTTGGTATACAAAGAGACGTATCTTTACTATACTCCATCATCTGCTCCGCACACGTTGTAGAGACATAGGGAACTATTTCCTTTTCGGTGCACAGGTACTGATCATTCTCCGAGATTTGCTGGCAAGGCGATACTAGTGATATGTACATTGAACTTTTCACCATGAGGAAAGGGTATTCAGGAATAATTATATATGTTTTATTTTTTTGCTCATCATACATCGGTAAAGAAAACATTTTATAAATATCGTAAGTATCATTACTAATGAGCGGAACCTCTAATATGAACGTGATCTGGTTTCCCTTAATAAAAGCTTTAACAGTAATAGTTCTTTCTATTTTAACTAAATTATTCATAGATACAGGGTAAACTAAATTATGAACTTTTTCAACTTGTGACAATATTTCAAATAATTCTGTGGAATTAATTATACACTGATGTAATACATCAACCTTACTTAATGCTAAAGCGGTTTCTATTTCATTAATAGTAACATATAAAATGCGAAAACTGTTAATAAAAGTGGTATACATACCTAAAACATACGTGGAATAAATTGAATTATTTTCTTTGGTATTAATTTCTTTTAACATTCTTTCTATCCGTTTAAGACGCTCATCAAAATTTAAAGAATTATTATACAGTACCTCAGTGCTATTAATATGATGATCAATAATTTTAGTAATGAAGGTGATCCTATTTTGAATAGAACTTTGCTTTTTATATAAATTTTCAATAAGATTGTCATAACGAAGTGCATCTTCATGGTCTAAATTGCCAGTAATCGATTTAATGACGGATCCAAGGGGATTTAAAAGTCCGCGTTTGAATTTTTGTAAAGGGAAAATTTGCTTAATCTTATTTATCGTCGAATCACGAATATATTCTACTTGATCTCTTAAATTACTAAATTCATTAGGATACGGCTTACTTGTATTTATTAACATACTAAATTCATTATAACTATTTATATAATATACTAAATTATCTGCTATTCTTTCTAAATCTAATATCTTAACAATAACCCACTTATCTGTTTGCATGTATGCACTCCCTATTTTAAGTGGTAGGAGCCCCGAATTTTCTTCAATTTTCGTAACTTGAAGGGCCTGGTTTTCCTGCATCATCGCCAGGACTACGACGCACCACCTGTGGAGGCCGTTTTATGTTTTTAATGGGAACCCTTGTATTTCTATTTCCTACTTGTATTGGCACTACATTTCTTTCTATTGTACCGCTAACTTTTGCTTTCTGATATAATGGTTTATCTTTACTCTTCCTAGTATTAACTGCCTTTGCGTAAATAGAATCTCCTGTTTCAAATTCAATTTCTTTTTCACCACCTTTTTTTGATCTTTCTTTCTCCTTAGAGTCTAATAATTTACTTGAAATGTATTGATATAAATATTTTGTTCTTTTTGTATGATCTTTGAGTAATTGTTGCATATAGTATTTATTAAAATCTACGTCAAATGTACTGTTAGCATCAGTGTGCCCAAAAACTACTTCGAAAGGTGTATGCTTAGTGACACTATGGATTGTATTGTTGTAAGCCATTATAGCGTAAGTCATGACAGAAGCAGCATCTGTAAATTTTTGCTCATACTTAGCTAATCTATATATTTCTATTAAAGTTGAATGAAACCTTTCTATAACTCCTGTAGAGTTTGGATTGTTTGGTGTAGAAATGTGAAGCTCTATTTTGTACATGTCGGTTAATTCTCGCATTAATGTATTGTTAAATTCGGTACCTGGGTCACTTGAAATTTTCTTCGGTATACCGTAAAATGAAAAGTATTTAATTAAAGCACGCACTACCTCAGGTGTTGAGCGATTACTAATTTGAATTGCTTGTCCAAGTTTACTGAAAGCATCTATAATAGTTAAGTAATATTTTCCTTCAATACTGAATAAATCTATGAAAATTTCTTGAAAGGGTGCCTCTTGTGTTTGAGTTAACTGTATTAAGGGTTTAAGTGGTTTCCTATCGTACTTCATCTTCTTACAAAGTTCACAAGCATTTATTATAGCTGTTACTGTTTCTTGTAAATTATCCCAAAAATAGTTGCGCTTTATCCTAACTGTAGTTTCTTTGACACCACGATGACATGTCTTGCCTTCGTGATATTTTTTTATTATAGCTTTCTGCTCGTTTTCATCATCTATAAAAATTACTCTTTCTGTGCACTCTATTAAATTAATTGAATCCTTTTTAAATAATTTAATTACAGTATTGGCAAAGTCTGCCCTATGTTCAATATTCTCAAAGTATATAAAATATTTAATTTTCGGACGGATATATTCTTTTAGAAAATCTTTAACTAATTCGGTATTTTTGAGGGGTAAAAATACTTCCAATATTTTACGTTTAGGGGTGGATAAGTTTTTAACACATAATTCATTTTTGAACCACGAGAAGACTAAAATTTGGTTTGGTTTTGTATCTATTGCTTCTTTTAAAATTGGTATTCCGGCACTATCTGTCTCTATGTCAGAATGTATAGTATCTGTATGACTAGAAATGGAAGGTATGGGGTACTGTTCTACTTGATCTAATTCCCTAGGACTAACTGAAATAGTTTTAGATGTATCAGATATAGTTAAGGTTTTGCTATCGCTATCGGAACCAATTGATATAATTTCATCGTTTTCACTGTCCTGTTTCCTAGCTAATTTTGCTATATCGTTCGTAACTTCATCAATATATTTTTGCAATTTAGAATTTTTTGTATCTTTATCATTAACATTAACTTTCATTGAAACGTCACTATCATTTGAATCAGAGCCTAAAGCATTTAATTGAATTCGTGCATTTTTAATTTTAAGTATTTTATTTTTTAGATCTATAACTGCTTCTAATTGTTTTAACAGGTCATTGCCTATTAATCCGTCATATCTAGAATCAACATTATAAACGTAGAATTTTTGAATTATATTAGATTTTAGTGTGGGTAACGGTGGTATTTCTATAACTTCATTATGCTTACTAGATGCATGTGTGCTAACTATTTCAAATGGTTCATTAAGTAAATACTGTTCAAAATAGTGATATGCTAATTCTGGTTTGATGAAAGATTGTGTGCTTCCTGTGTCAATCATAAATTTTCCATTAATTTCGGGGATAAAAATATATGGTAATTTTAAATTAAGGTCACAATTTAATTCTATTTTTTTCTGTATGCAACTTGAGGCTATTATGTGAAAATTTTCTACACTATTAGTGTTTTGGATTTCATTAAAATTTTCCTGATTCGATTCTGAAATTTCCTCACTAACATGATCTGTAAAATTCTGATCGTAATTTAAGTCATAATTTTTATTGTATATATTAGGATCATAATTATTTATTTCACTATTAAAATAAGGATCAATATTCTGTTCTTCGCTAAAATGAATTTCATTTAATTGAGGCTTATTGAAAGGTGCTGTCCTCATTGACACATCTGTATCCTGAGGATTTGTTGTAGATTTAAATCCATAATTCATTTGGGGTCTATAGCCAAATGGCTGTTGTGGTCTAAAACCAAATTGCTGCTGTGGTCTAAAGCCAAACGGTTGTGGTGGTCTTTGACCAAACTGCTGTGGTGTCATTTTGGGCGTAGGGAACGAACTGCCCTTATTAAAGTTGCTTAAATTCGGTTTATATCCAAATTGGTTATTCATATTAAAACTAGGCCTATATCCAAACTGGGATGGGCCAGGCTGAGCCCCAAAACTATTAAATTGTTGCTTATTAAAATTATTCTGAGGTAAACCAAAATTAAATTTAGGAATCTGCTGTTGCAACTTATTCTGACTGAAAGGAAAATTACCTGCATTATAATTTTTAAAATTTGAATTTTGTAACTGTGGTTTAGTACTGGCGTATTTATTTTTCGCACTGTACTGTTCGTTAAAATTAACTTCTTCTAAAACTATGCTTAATGCCTTTTCTAAAGTATCTGGACACTTTAAACGAACTATTCGCACCATATACTCGGGTAAATTATAAAGAAATACATTTAATGCGGTGTGGTTGTATATAATGATTTTACTCTGCTTAATTTCGGCATTCGTAATTTGATTTACCTTGGATATTAATACTGAACGCACGGCTTGAATCCTATTGCAAAAATCAAGAAAACTTTCCCCTTGTTTAATTTTTAAATTTTCTAATTCTATAGCAATGCACTCTTCGTTCCTAGGATCACCAAAATGTTGTATTAAGATTTCTTTAAATTGAGACCATGTAACTATATCCTCGCGCTCGCTAATCAGTGCAGCTGCACTATCTATCAGGCGACTCATAATACATTGCATTATGTAGAGATTCTGAGCCTCGCCGCCCTTAAACTTACTTATAACGTACTCGCATTTTCTTAAATAAAGGTTAAGGTGACGTTTATCACCATTAAAAAGAGGAATTAATTTTAGAAATTCACCGGGAATTAACGTTATTTGCTCCATTTTTAATAAAAGAATTTAAAGTAATAAAACTTAAAAGAAAATACGATTACGGTTAAAACACACACAAATTCACGAAAATTCACACAATATTAAAATATAAAATTCACAAAACTTATTTATAAAACTTGATATATCGTAGTGGCTCAATTAATTGAAAATAAAATTCAATTCACTAACTTACTATTCTTAACACTAATTTTTAACAAAGAATGATTTTTAATTCAATGTTAAATAATAATTATTAAAATTAGAATTTATTTCTCAATATATTTTAACACAATTTTATATTATTTATTACTGCACATTAATTCATTTGATTTTATTTATTTAATTACTTTTGTATCACTTAAAATCTAAAATTCTTAAAACCAGATAACGTTATACGGACAAGGTTCGATTCCGAAAATAACGAAGGGAAAGGAAGGTGAAAAGTTGTACTCACCAACCCGCCACTGCTGCAATCATCGCTTTTGGTTCCCGCACTTTGACGAAATTTATTTGATGGTTCCGGATTTTCCCTATGCCGTCCTAATTTTGAAGGTCGTGCTTTTTACGGAAAAATCCGCTCCGGCTGCGCCAGTCAAACTTTGGGGAGCGGAAAATGCTTTTTTAAAAACTAATAAAATTTATTAAAGTTAAACTTAAAATTAATTACAATTAAACTTAACTATGACACGTCTGAGCAGAGTTGGATGCTCTGAACGAATGCCCCGGAGTCGCTGGAGACCTCACAGGTTTTCTCTAGCGATCCCTGGTAATGGATACCTCTGGGATCCTTAAAGTGCTTATCTGTTAATATTCATGTTAGTATTCTAAGGTTTGGGTGGCCAGAGCCCAACATGACTAGATATATTAATATTTGGTAAACAATATCTTAATAAATAATTTTATCATAATAGACTTACATGAACCGTAATGCCTACATACTAATACACACTATATTAAGATAATACGATACATAAGTTATACATATTAACTAAAATATACCTACATAGAATAAGTAATTAAAATACTAAATGTAAATATATAATAATATATATATATATATATATATATATATATATATATATATATATATATATTTTGTCACACATGAATTCCAGTGGAACCTTGAACTAATGACTAATTATCGTTCAACTGATTTAAATACAATTGACGAACTCTGCGTTTAAAAATATTTTTGTTAGGGGACATCCTGATTTCTTGTGGGAGGGCGTTCCAAAGGAGGATGGACTGTACAAGGAAGGAGGAGTGGACAATACTGGAATTGTGAGGAGGACAATGGAGTCTCAATTTTTTGGATGATCGCAGTTCCTGACTGTGGGTATTGCTGAAAAATTCAAGGTGGGAAGATAAATATAGAGGAGCGTTGGGAGAGTAAAGGAGAGAGTACAGCATACACAGTGCACGCAGTGAACGACGTTGACGGATTGGCAGCCATTGCAACTTAGAGCGATATTGAGAGACATGATCAAACTTACGAAGATTGAAAACGAACCTGATGCAGTTATTCAGCATACGGTCAAGTTTGTTAAGTAGTTCTTCACGGAGTTCGTAACAACAAACGTCACCGTAATCCAGCAGCGGAACTATAAGGGCTTGAACCAGCAGCGACTTTATATTAAAAGGTAAAAAGTTTTTTACTCGATAGAGAGATCGCAAAGAGCCTGTAACATTACGGCAGACGTTAGTAATGTGAGTACGCCAATCGAGACTACTGTCTATATATAGCCCGAGATCCTTGACACTAGAACTAAAAGGGATGACACTATTACCAAAAACGACGGGTGGAAGGGCTCCAATGTCGACTCGGCTCAACAAGCGCGGACTGCCAATCAAGATGGCTTGGCATTTACTAGCGTTTACATGCAGACCGAAATTTGCAGACCACGCGTTAATAGCCTCTAAGTCCCGGTTCATGTTACTAATCGCGTTAGGTAACTCTTCAAGCTTCTCTT
Source organism: Plebejus argus (assembly GCA_905404155.3). Lineage (NCBI taxonomy): Eukaryota > Metazoa > Arthropoda > Insecta > Lepidoptera > Lycaenidae > Plebejus > Plebejus argus. The sequence continues at coordinate 1,364,849 of FR989941.1, read as the reverse complement.
GAATGTAAACCTGCAAATCATCAGCATAAAGGTGATACGCACAATGAAGTATTACCAGGGTTATAATATTAATAAATAGTGAAAACAGAAGAGGAGAGAGAATACCGCCTTGAGGTACACCAGCTTCAAGATCCACCCAACTAGAAGAGGAATCGTCTAATCTTACACTCTGCTGGCGTCCTCGAAGATAGGAGCAAAACCAATTTAAAACTTCGGGTGAGAGTATACGGGAAAGAATTGACAGAAGAATGTCATGGTCGACGTTATTAAAAGCGCTGGAAAAATCGATTAAAACTAAAACAGTAATTTTTGAGTTCTCCATGCCAGCCCTTACATCATTAGTTACTTTCAACAAAGCAGAGGTGGTACTGTGCCCCGGTCTGAATCCAGATTGAAGCGGTGAGAGGATTTTGTTTTGGAGTACAAACGCGGAGAGCTGCTTTTGAACACATGCTTCTAGAACCTTGGATAAATAGGGAAGAATGGAAATAGGGCGAAAATGGGACGGCTGCAAAGGATAAGGGATTTTAGGTAAAGGACGAATATAAGCCTTACCCCATAGTTTATTCAGAATTTCTTGAAGACATCTCAGATTTTTCAGGTTTAAATGGTGATAATATGATGACGTAAGTTCTTCCTACGGTTCTTCGATCTTCAACATTCGACCTTATATGATGTAAACGTGTTACGTGGGCAACACCAATTAATATTGCATCTATCTGGACCCTTTGATCTATGATGCAATTTGTAGCAAAGGGCAAACGTCTGGTGATTCATATTTTGCACCCACTTGCGCCTACTCTATCAGTTTCTAGAGCAGGATATTATTAATATATTATTAATATATTATTAAGATATTATTTAAATGTAAACGTTCCTGCAGCTTTCAGAAACAGGGACCTACCCTACCTAGCCCCTATGTCAGGTTGTATAAGTTAAATTAATAATATTTAAAAACTTACCTTACAAAAATATAAAAAGTTTCTTAGGAATCTCAAAAATGTATTCTAAGGACTACCAAAACTAGCGGTCTTTCGCCTCTTGATACAATAATTAAGTCTCAATCACAGATTAGTTATATTATGTACTATAGTAGGCTCAATGAATATCTCTGAATAGCACAATGGGACTCGTAAAACATTAAGTACTTCTCTGTTTAACTGGCAGAAACTATAGTGATACCAAGTTTTCGGTAACGGCAATGATCGGAATACTAATGGCTATCTCTTGCAGTCAACTCGACATCTAGACAAAAGTCTATAAACTACCCTATAAAGTAAATGTGGACCTTTCGGCTTTCAACCATTTACGTTTATCAGGACTTTAACCATAACGCATTACGCATAACAAAAAGATTCGAAGAAAGTCACATAGACCTTGAAATATATTGTCATAGTCTTAAAAGGTGACTTATGTGAGTATTCTGAGCAATAAGTTTCTACGACACCTTTTTCAATATTCTAACTGTCTGTCTAAAGTCTTTAAGAACCCACAACATTAAAGGGTATTTAAACCCAGGGTGTACAAAACTACACACTTTATATAGCAAAATAATTTTCCAACACTTGAAACATTGAAGAAACTTTGCCGAGCAATTTGCAGGAAATCAATGGTTTGTAATTATTACAACCACTAATCGCCGTTATTTACAACTTTATATTATGTTTCATACAATTGTCAATTTATTTACCACCAGCAAGCATTAGCATGGTTATTGGTAATACCATAGAAAAGTTTTCTACGGAATAATGGACAAAGTGACCGATTGACGGAGGAAATCTGCCATTTTATCTCTAAAATCTGAGTGTACTAAACTTTCGTACTTATTTCTTTATATTATGTGGTTGCTCTTTGTATAGTTTTAGTGAATAAAATATTGCCTTCGCGCCCAAACCGCTGAACTGATTTTTCTGATAGAGATAGAGTCAATTATTAATAATAATATAATTAATTATTATTTAGCGAAGCCTAAAGCTTTTTATCCAGAACTGAATAGATTTTCAAGACGCAATTGTAATTCAAAACCTATAAATCCAAGTTTAATTACATCTTCCGTCGTAAACGTCTTATTGAGGATAGGTTATTTAACTTAACGACAGCAATGGCAACTTAGGTTAGAGCCTGGAAGTTGTTCTTAGAACTTTTCGGTTCTAAGTTTGGATTGTTTTTGATTGAATTTTAATAACATTAAAATTCAAAGACTACAATCCAAACTTATATAAAAAACTAGGGGTCCGCCCCGGCTCCGCCCGTGGTACATACATAGCCTATATTACTCAGGGACATCTTAGCTATACACATTGTTGAAAGAATTTTTGAACTCGGTCCAGTAGTTTCTGAGATTATCGCGTCCAAACAAACAAACTTTTCAGCTTAAATAATATTAGTATGTATAGATATTATGTATATGTGAATAAGTGTCTGTCTTTCGGTCGTTTCTTTTTTCAAATCCATTTCGGCGCAAGAGTTTTGAGACTTGAGGGTGACATCTAGTATTTTATATGAATAATAATTAACAATGTGTTAAAGAGTTGGGGGACTTAGCCAACATTGAAAATGCTATCGACAATGCTTATGGTGGAATACTAGAATCTACCAAAGTAAAGTAGATTCAAAGTTATGTGGGAACAGACTACACTGATCAACGCTGTACAGTGTACACGTATCACATACATTAGTCATCAGTCATCACTTAGTGCTTAGAGATACAACAGCAAAGACTAACTTTGATTCCAATCAAATTTCAATTTGTATTCGTTGAATCCGAAATGAAATGCAGATCGTGATTCGTGTGAGAGTTGTAGGCGAGTGGTGTGCAACATGCAACGTTATGTAAGACCGCTACATCAACCCCGGATGTGATTGACTATTCATTATAATATCAACATCATCATCATCAAGCTACACGTAATCATATGATCCATAATAATATTAAAAAGCTAAAGAGTTTGTTTGAACGCGCTAATCTCAAGAACACTGCAAAGGTTTTAAGGTGACGCCTTGATAATTTAGCTATAGCGATGTCCATTTTTCTCAGCCATGACTAAAGCTAAGAAATTAAAGTTCACTGTCAGTATTCATCATGTCTTTGTCTTTGAATTACCCATAGCTTAACACGATTGGTCAACTTTTATAACACAGAATAATCAATCAAAAAGACCTCTGTAAAAAAAGGGATTCCTATTTTGCCAACAGAGGAGAGTGATATACGCTTCCAAAATTTGTACATAAATTGGTTCTAGTATACACTTTAATTTGTCCATAGCTTTTATGAAATGTATTTATGGTTTATAAATTACGCGACAAAAACCATTTTGTCGCTACGCCCTTTCAATTTTTTTGCTGTTCCATTGCTTGTTTTCTACGAGAGGCCGGGCCAGCCTCGCATAGAAAACAAGCAATCTAAAACACATCCAACACGGTTTTTTACTTTAACATGGCGTCACCTTAATATGTAATTCGGCAAAGATATGGATTATGGAGACTATGGGCAAGCCAACGACATAGGGCACTTTTTATCGGGAAAACGTACTGTTCCCACAAAATTTGTTATTTACGCGAGTAGAGCCGCGCGGAACATATAGCACATAATATTTGACTGTCTACAGTCTACACTCTACCACAGACTTTACAGTCTACAGCAAATATTGGAATGAGGTATTTCCCCTAGATAACGTAAAGAAGCTCTAAGTTCCTTCTGAAAAATCTTTTTGCTAAAGAAAAGGTTCTGCTGTGTCTATTCGAACTTAAGAGAGGAAGGAATCAAGGAATGCGTAAAGAAAATTCAAAATTCGAACTCAGTACAAGGAAAAGCCACCATCCAATTAATTAAGAAAGTTTACCACCCAGAAGTAATCGAAAAAGATCAAAGATGCAAGATCAACCACGGAGGTCACTTATCCGCTACCGAATTTGATATTCAAGGTGATAGAATGCAATAAGTAACCGGTAGTCGGCTAGAAAAAGCTGCCCAATGCGTGATTGGGTTACATAATGATCAAACCTAGCGGTCTTTAGACTCTTATGGTGCTAGAATACTAGATTCTAGTGGGATTTGTTACCCTACTGGTTCTTTAACCCGTCGATCGTGGAGAAACGAGACACAATAGCTTATTTTTTGTTATCGCGGTTGCATGCGACCGCTTGGGGCTTGATAAATTAATTGGCATTTCCTTGGGAAAATAAAAATTGCTAAAAAACTAAACGATCCTTAGCCAGATAGATAACTATCCTTTGATAGAAATAACAAAGGAGCCGTTTATTTTAAGAATTAAACTAATAATATGGGGCTAGAATGCTAGATTCTAGTGGGATATGTCACCCTGCTGGTTCTTTGTTTGGCCCTTTCTTGGGAAAATAATAATAGTTTAAGAAACCAATTAATCCTAGCCTAAGCAGATAACTTTCATTTGATTTAAATAACAAAGGAGCACCATAGAACCCTAAAGCCAGATAAGGCAATGATTGAAATATGGAGAGCAGAAAGGCGAAGGGTCGCGACCCGTGGCCCACTTCTGACCAAAACCGGTTCAACAGAAATAAGACTCGATGCATATTGCAACTTTATCTTAGCCCAACCTAATCACTTCATAAATACTAAAAAGGCTAATTCTAGAAAAATCTTCTTAAGATTACTTTGGCTAAAAATTAAAGTATGCAAGCAACAGAATAACTAACTTTAATCAAGACAATAGGTTCTGTATTAGACTACCCACGCAAGAAATTACAGATAATTGCTTAAACGAGACAATGCATAATACATTTTGGGCACAAATAAATTAACGTTCCGGATAGGCCGGTTGAGATGGGTCAACAACATAAGACTCAAGGGGCTGGGGAGAATCATCAATATTCATAAGTATTACAGAACTTGCGAATAAAGAGCACATGAATTATTTCAAGGTCCAGTGCAGTGAGGTCTCTGTGCCGATTACGCAAGCCGAGACGCCCACTCTTGCTTTCAATGGGACTCATTCACAAAAAGTAAGCGCCTCCTTTCTGTGACAAAACAATGAGCTATTTGTTATTTAAATCGATTTGAAATTTTGAAAGTACTTAACTGCAAAAAAGTCGTAAGTACAATAGTTTTTGAAAATATAAAGAGTGAAGTAAAGGCAATCACCGAATCAGTAGTATCAGAAACTAAATTGTAATCTCTTGGCTTAGTTTGTTTTAAAATAAAATCGTTGTATTATTACATCTGTCACAAATGAGTTCGTTCACACAAAAAAACTGGAACCAAACCCAACCTTTAAATACAAGGAAAAAAATTACTTCTAGTTGAAGTAGTTTCTTTTAGAAATCAGGCCCAACAACAATCACTCCTTAAATCATGGCAGGTGGCTGCCAAACCATAAATACAGAACGAGTAACCACGTTTGGGTCAAGAATTTCGAAATCAATAAACAACGAAACCTCATCGACTTACTGGTTCTTGTCTCCACTCTAGGCGTTGGCCTACTTTTTTGTTTAAGTTTTCAACTAGCTCACTGCTTTAATGAACATCAATCGAGGGTTCATCATCAGCTCAGGTTACATCGGTCGATCCCTGTCCGAAAACATTCCAAGGACAAAAGAGGGGGTCAGATTTTGTATCAAACTTTTTTTCTTTAACATGAAAACTACTGATCCGATTTGCATACGGTTTTCGCAGATATATTTATCTTCTTCCAACTCAATATCTGGTGTATAATCCCCCCCCCCACCCCTCTAAGGGGGACCAAAGAGGGGGTCAGATTTTGTAACTTTTTTCTTTAATGGACTTACTTCATATTATTTACTGTGTTTTCCAACTTAACATCTGGTGTATAAAGCCCCCCCCCCCCCACTCCTCTTAGGGGACAAAAGAGGGGGTAAGATTTTGTATCAACTGTTGAAGTAGAAATATTTTATATGGCAAAACAACGTTTGCCGGGACAGCTAGTTTAATACTAAAATTGTTACTCCTGAGTCCTGAGATATGAAGCCGAGATAAATTAAATTAAATGTCAAAACTCAGAGCTCTTTATATACATTTTGTACCTCCTACGTATCCTTTTGAACTTCCCTTGTACACCTCCGCCGTAATGTTGCCGTGCAAATGAAAGCTTATTGCCTTTGCGAAACTTCTAATCTTGGGCTTATGAATGAATAACTATTTGTTTTTGTGACGACCTGGCAACTTTAGATTGTATTGCTCAAAACCTTGCGTGGTATATTCTATATAAGTACTATATAATATTGTATGCATTGTACGAATGAGATGACCTTGATGAAAGAAAAGCACGATTACACTGAAAGCTTATGTGACATACGATAAACACATCTCATCTTTTATAGATATAAGTAGGCAGTATACTCGAATCCGAACCATAATATATTATGATATATACATCTATATTCAAGCAAACCATTTGTAACTTACGAATCTCTATTTTATCGTACTACATCTATTTTATCCTATAAAAATGCCAAAGAAATATTATGATATTTCAGTCACGAATAGCATAAACGAAAAACAATTACCACCAGATGGCATTACATAATCACAGACGCACCATTACAGCATAATTTATATCACTTTCGCCAACCATTGTCGATGCTATTATCATAAAATTTCCTCAAAGGAAATGGGCCTCCTCTATCGAGTCAGAGATGGTTTTGCCATAGATCTTGGTGCATAATTATGTACAATAATATAAAGTATTTGCTGATATTTTAGTGTTGGCGGTAACAGAAATTCATCATTTTTAAAACTTTCATTATCGACTGGTAGGTACAGCCTGGTGACAGGCGACAGCTATGTTGCGTTTTTACCCTTCGGAAAGGACCCTATACGGTTAATACGGTTAATTACATCAAAAGGGATTTTCTTTTATAAATGAGAAAATTCTTTGTATTTCCGAACAGGTTTGCTCTTAACTCGAATGGGACGATTGTGGAAGAACAAAGGGCTCCAATTGACACAAATCAATCACTCAGCCTCAATAAAACATCGCGCCGACAGATGAGGAAATTACAATCTATTAAAGTCAACATTTCAAACAAGCCTCTATAAGGTAATAGATTATTGGTTTTCTAAATTAAAGAGTGAAGTATAAAGTATAGTTAATTTAATGAAAATATAATTGGAACCATTTATAGTAATTTATTAGTGCTTAAAAAGTGATTGTCAGTAAAGTTGAAAACCTGTTATTGGCCATCTAAAACTTTTGGGTTTATTTTAATGACTGAACGATTTTTTTAACTGTTAATTTTAAAATTCTAAATCAGAACTTAGCAGAGCTTATAGTTACACACAAAGAGCAACAACATGCTAAAATCATTTTAAAAAATCTATACAACATTAAATAAGAATACAAAGTTTTGATGAATCACACACAGAGTAATTTAGACCTGTTTTGGTGTTTCTATAATTATAATAGTCTTTATATCACAGGAACAAAGATTAGAATAAAGGTAAAAGAACTTTAAACGCAATGTAAGCATGCCACACTCCACAGTCCACATTCCAAGACTGCTCAAAGTTTCATCTGGTGAGTGTAGCCATCAAGAAATAGCTGCAGAGTGCAGACTTTGTCTAAATACAGAAATTGTTTACAGATCTGTTGAATGTTAATGTGTTGGACTTGTTTATTTCTTTAATAGTTTTGAAGGCGCCGATTTTAACACGGTTAGAACTTCAAAGATTAAATCCCTTTGAGTGAATGAATCTAAATTCTAAACACTTATGTTAGATTTCAAAGAATACATCTCTCTTAGGCAATTTGTAGCTAAAATGTTTTAAAAAGAATGAAAATAGAACTAAAACGTAAAAAACACGCCACAGAAACACACAAATTTTTAACTCATGGCCGGAAAAACTGTCCTAAACTTTCAATTTTCCACTCGAGCTTATGATAAAATATATGCATGCCAGCCCGGGAGCGTTTGGTTTTAAAATCTCCTCAGAATGTATGTTCCAAATCAGTAAGTGCCAAGCGCAAACCCTGAACGGTGAAAAAAAATTCGTACGTGGCTACGACCACAGCTTCTGTTAGTCGGGTAACATTGGTTTCTTTATTGTATTTAAACTTGGCGAATTGGAGCAATTCAATCTAACTTACAGAAACTAACTCAGGCCTTGTCTAATCATATCTAATTTCTTAAGTTGGGTAACTTTGAAACTTGGCACTAGCACAAATCGCTTCGAGATAGATACAAAAATACTTAGGAAGCAACTTCGCATACGTTATGTGCAATTTTTATAGGTCTATAAATATATTTTACTGCTTAAAATAACTATTATTATGGGCATCATTTCCAGACAAAATTATTTTCAATTAATTAGGACAGGATCTCCAAAGGTGAAGAAGAATAAAGTCGTTTTCGGTCCATTGGTTTCTTTTAATTAGCTTACTCGGTAAAATTTGCCATTATCCGTACCCCTCTCATTCAAGATAACTCATAACTCACATCGGATATTATGTTAAGTTTATCTCAGAGTAAACGTATTATTATTTTATGTTTATAAGTTTTCTGTCCATAAACTTGGCCAACTGTTAGCAAATTTGACAGTTTCTGTAAGAATTTGAATACTCACTTCCCAGACAGCACCAGCGATAGGCTGTCCACCTTCGTGACCTTCTCGTGCGCGTACAGCTCCTGGCACTTGAGGTGTCTCACGTTGCGCATGCACATCAGCACTCGCCGGAACTGCCGCCGGGAGACGCGGAGCGGCTTGAACAGCGCCAGGTATACCTGAGGATGGAAAGGGTACTTTAGAGAGAGAGTAATGAAAATACTGTTAGAATACGAGTTTTTTCAAATCGAGCAACGCTGTCGGATGATGATTGTTGAATGTTGATCGCGGTCAAAATGTCGGAAGTCGGAACCTAAAAGCTTTGACTGCACCTGTGATCTGATAAATGATTGTAGGTATGCCTATGAGATTTTTCACGTTAAACGATGTAGACTAAATTGGAGTAAAGAGACTTGTAGATTGCATACTTTACTTTTAAATAAAGTTCTGACTCTATTTTACTCTATTATTTTATAGCCTAAAGAGGCAAAAACTTTGCTTTTGCTATCTAATTCAAAGGATGTGACTTGAACGTCAGAGGATAACTACATAAGAATATTTATCATGTGAGTAAATGAGAGTGAACACGATTCAACGGTGCTGTTAAGATAATGTTATTATGTAAGGTTTTCATAATATGCCTGGTAGAGCTGTGTTTCATTGAATTTTAAAATCTTTACTTGCGCATTTTGTTACATTTGAATCTCTATTTCACGTGTGTTTTTTCAGCTGCAAGCTGCAATTCATCTACATGTTTAAAATCGTTTGGACACGTATAACAAACTCGAGAAAAAATAGATCGTTTGCAGAAATAGTGCAAAAAATCAAATGGGTTTCGAGTGAGGTGCTCGAACAGAACATTCTAAAAGTTCCGGCGCCAGCCGCCATTATAAACCCTTAGGTTCAAACAATAGCCCGTATTTGAGGAGAGTCTAGTATTTTTATGTTATATATAACATAAAAGGTTTTAAACATGGCAAAGGCAAATTATATATTTTATTACCTAAAAAGATATTATGGACTTGCTAAGTTTCTTTAACAAGGTTAGAAACCTAGCGTGTCAATATAAGGAGGCTCTACTGTTTCATTTATAATATTGAATATTAAATAATCTTACACTTTAAATGAGATAATCTTGTATTATTTATGTAAAATCTATTTCTCGGTAACAGCTGAAAGTTTGTAGAGTTTTGGGAGCTGAAAAAAAATCTATGTAATTCTGAATATCATTTAAGTAATTCACAGTTTTGAGTAACAAATTTTTTCTAATCTTTGAACTTTGAGCTTTACTTTTCCAACAATTTAAAACCTTTCTCTCAGAGGTAAATGTAGGTAAGTAATACCAGATGTTTGTGTACTCCTACAATCTACATGTTATTCCAGCCATCTCCTTAGTATGATTTTCGGATTTCGGGTTTCATATTCGTCTGGAATGGCATTGTTTGGCAGACTTCAGGTGGAACGGGGGGGTGTTTTTTCGCGATTTAGAAAAACGTGACGTTACCCGACCTACTTTATTTCAAAGCCTTTCGTTTCCTATGTAACAGGCTACACACGGCGGTGCATTTGGAAAATATATTTTTACTTTACATATTGTTCTGTTCCATTTGCATTTATTGCGGAAATAAACAATATGTTTAGTAGAAACAATATTTGTATTATTAATGAATAACTAGCACAGACATCAGAACCATTCAAAGATCCTTATTCTAAAGTAGAAAAGGTGGGCTTGGATTAGACAAGACTGTGAAAAGACAAGAGACTCATTGCCCAGGTGATGAATGAATCAAATTCAAATTATTTATTTCAGACAGACAATAAATAGGTATGCAATATGCATAGTCCAGAACTAAAATTTAAAACTAATACTGGACATATGTCGTGACGTCATGATATTATGTATGTACACATCCTTGTACTAACTACTGAAGTACTGACACTCACTTTTGAAAATCTGAAATTATAATTATGTATTAAAGTCGCACCCTTACCTCACCCCTTTCTTTTTGAGTTTCTCAGTGGAGATGCTTCGTTAGCACGTATACTGCGTGACTGGTGAGACATGTTCAATACTCGAGGACGTGATATTTGGCTATTATATTAGTTGGAAAAAAATAATATCAATTGATCACTAGTTAAATAATTATTTACCCAACGCATGGACACCGCGAGCGGGAGGGGTAGTTGTGTGGTGTTTCTTTGGTAGCGCACGCCTCTGCACCGGCCGCATAGTATGCCTACTTGCCTAGCCGCGTAATTTACTTAGTATCCATGATTCATTTATTTTTGGGAAATTCGGAAAAAAATTAAGTAGGTACCTAATTTTATTACATAATTATAATGAGAATCGAGTACTGAATACTCTCCATAAGTATCGGTATTGTCTCACCAGTCATGTTGTATATTATGTAAATAAAGCAGATGCTTGTTGAAATGTACTTTTCGGTAGATACAGAAAAGTCCATTTCAACATCAAAACAGTTGGACTCCATTCATAATGTAGGTTAGCCTACGCCAAGTTGTTTAGACACATGTAAATCTCCGGTTACAATCAATAAAGCGCTCTGGTTACTGTTAATTGGTTCAGTAATAAGTTTACCTGATTACTCCACTTGTTATTGATTAGTGATTACTGTTTGGAGCAGTTCTGTTTATCCAGATCTCATACCAAATCACTAGATGACCCGGTGAACTTCGTATCACTCCTAATATAAACCTTCCCTGAACTTTCACGAATGTTTCAAGACTAAAATTAGCCTTATCGGTTCAACCATTCTCGAGTTTTAGCGAGACTAACAAAATTTAAAATTAAATAAAGTAAATAATATTATCAGCAGCTCAATTACCATGACGTACCAAATCAAAATCCGAAAATGAAGACAGGAAGAATTGCTCTACATAATTTATAAAAAAAATATTAGAATTTCGTGACCTATGCACAGAATTGCTGAAAAATCTCAGGGGATCAAAAATTACAAATTGATAATAATTATGAACAAACAGGCACAGTAGATGTCAAACGTACTTATTCTCGCATATTAATTACAGGCGACCTCCTTACAACATCAGTTATTTTTAGCTAGGTGAAGACGTTTTGAGAATAGATACTTGATTTCACATAAATCAATACCTGTTAGTCCTTAATTCACAAACTTCTGTTCCTATTACTCTAGCTCCAGATTAACAAGTCTTAAAATGATGACTCTACATTTAATTTAGTTATTTTCTTAATTTTCATATTTAACCATTAGTAGAGACAATGTCTCTACTAATGGTTAAATATGAAAATATTATAATTAAATATGCATAAAGAATTTTAAATATGGTAACATCGTTGATATGAAAGAAGAAATTTAAAGACGTGCAAATATAAATTACCAAAATATAGGAATAGGGCAATCATATAAGCCTCACAATAAAAGTCTAAAGAATTCTGACATAATAGTTAAGTTAATCAACGTTCCAGAGCACACAATGGTTTGAGAACCACGTACGGTACCCCATAATTAAGTTTAATTGATAAAACCGAATCTCGGCGCAATTAACTGTTTTATGCTCATGTTATGCCATGGGAATTATCTAATAATGCCCATTGTCGATGGGAAAGCGGTGACCCTAGCGGCATCGAATCCAACTGTAGTTTTCCGACCTGAAACAGTATTAGACTAACAAGAAGCAAAGTCATTTTTTTTCATTAATAAGGAGGATATGAAAGCAACTTCCGTCGCCCATGGACACCCGCAACACTAGAAGAGCTGCAGGTGCGTTGTCGGCCTTTTAAGAGGGAATAGGGTAAGGTAAGGTAAGGGGAGGGTAGGGATGGGAAGGGAAGGGAATAAGGGAGGTTAGGGAAGGGAATAGGGTAGGGGATTGGGCCTCCGGTAAACTCACTCACTCGGCGAAACACAGCGCAAGCGCTGTTTCACGCCGGTTTTCTGTGAGGACGTGGTATTTGTCCGGTCGAGCCAGCCCATTCGTGCCGAAGCAAGGCTCTCCCACGTCTCCCACGTCGTCATGGAAACGGTACTTGCAGAATGCATAATATCGACCATCGATTGATTTACTGCTATGGTCTTTGTTAACTTGACTGAGGACTTCGTGTGAAGATATTCCATGCACCGAAGTTTCTTCTCAATGCTCTCCTTTATCATTAAGCGCACAACCAAAATAAATGTAGTAATAATCAGTCAACGTTTCCACAGATATTTTAACCAGCTTACACAAGAAACTTCACTCCCCAGCTTCCCATGACAGATCAAATACCAACCAAAACCAGATTGACGATTGTAATTTGGACGAAAACAAAGGAAATCCCCAAAATACCAGCAATATAGTACTAAAGAAGATGATAATGAAACAGCATCGCGCATCTCGTGACCAATTAACCGAAGACCTTGTTCAAACTTCAAAGGTAATGTTAGTTTTATTGTTTGCATAATATTACAAGGAAGTTACATACATATTAGGCAAATTCATATTCATCAGGCAAACAATGCCGTTTCTAAATCATAAACTCATAAATGTAACGTCTAGTGGAGATTAAGCTTCTTGTATTGGGAAAACCTTATCTAATTTTGTAAAGTCTTGATGAAAGACTTTACAAAATTAGATAAGGTTAAAAGTTAAAACAAATTGACTCATATTTAATACATTTTCCATTAAAATTTTGTTCATTATAATTTAAAATTACCGATACTGAAAACAGGCGTCGAAAGTCGTAGTATAATGATCATTAAAAATATGCTTATTTGTCTGACAAAGCCCTACAGGTTCCCTACAAACATTTTTTTCATTTGATTACTATCAAGCTTCGTAATAAGACGAAGAATTGTAGTCAACAAGTCCTAGTTGACTACGGGACCCTTAAAAAGGTTATAAACCAGCTGATTTTTTGTATATTGATAGGTTAATATTTATATAATTTAACAGTAACATTGCCCTACATGTTATAGAGCAATCTATATTTTAGAATCATCTAATCGAAATATTTAATTCTTTTTACCTCTATTAGCTACCTACCATTTCGAGAATTTCGCAGGGGAAATTGTTGTTCGTCGTATCAAAATGAGGAACCTCACGAAAAATTAGATTGATAGTAATCAAATGAAAAAAAACCGGACTATATAATGCTTTAATAGACGAATTAGTTTAAGATCTTCTATAACCTTGGCTCCTGCTCAATTAATTTCAATATATTGTGTACAAGTTCCAATTACTACAATCCAGTTGAAATTACACAGCAATATTGACATGTCATCCATATAATCGGTTCGTCCCACTCCATGTTGCAGCGTCTCACGTTTCATATCGGAACTGATTAGTTCTGTATCACCAGCATTTGACTCTATTTTATTTCTATGGGGAACACCCGTCTATATCTGACAAAGTTTAAAATAATTCTGAATGATACATATTACATTACATAATATACTACAAACACCTACAAAAACAATTCCACACTACTCGCTTGTTAAATTTACAGGCAAATAAGACTGAGGGAACTAACTTATAATAAGTATTTGAATGATAAAGTTTATGTAAAATGTGCTCAGCAATCTACTCCAATTTCTATTGAAACCTGATAGCTTTAGGTTCTAATCGACCAAACGCACATAAATTTTAGCGATAACTTTAAATTAGGCCGTTAATCTGAAATTATTTTGTAATCTATAATATATTAAAATCGGCTGGATAAAATCATTATTTGGCCATAGCCCATAGACAAAGCAGAACTGGAATTGAATAAAATGTCGTTTAAATATTGGCTTGCGTTTCTCAGTGCATGTATAGCTTCTGCAATATTTGCACCGATACCTTATCTTTTACTAAACATAACATTCTAGTAATATCTGGTAGAAGTCATGCTTTTGACTTTGATGATACTCACTGTCACTTATCAGTTACTTCTTAGGTTCTATTTAATTTAAGTCCTATTTACTCTTTTAAGGTCTTCAACGATTTCAAACGAGTGTAAAGTCTTTAATCATAAATCAAATTCAAAATGTTTCAGTAAGAAAAATAATTTAATGAAATATAATCCTGTGAAACCTGTAAGTAGCTTACAATATTTTCTTTAACCTTTGACCTTCATCATTCAATCCCTCGTCCCCAACTTTGATCCCAGATTTTATGGACCAAGTAAATGATTTCATTTTCATGACCTTTCTTCAACATTTCGCACATGAAACCAAATACCGTATTATCTCAAAAAAGTGAGTTTCGAGAAAACGCGTTTTGAAAGTTTCAAAAAATCATAGAATTAATACTACTTATCTGATTAGAAATCTATAAATACAGTTTTGTTCATCAGTTATTTGACTATCAATTTTGATAAAAAAATAGCTATAAAAATGAGGATAAGCTATACAAAACCCATCTTTAAAAAAAATGGTTGAAGATACTACGGTGTTGCCCGGGATTAAAAATATGTTTTTGTTTTAATACTCTCTTGCCCGTTTTTTAATAACGACTTCAGAAAAAATTTTAGGTGGTAACTAATGCCATCGACCTAATGACGCCAAGGTAAAGACGGCTGCAGATAAGGATCGGACCATCGAGATTCAGGAGGAACCATGTCAATGTTCCAGTAGTCTTTTTATGTTTTCAGACAGCTGCTTGAAGCGGTTTTTAAACGTCCAGTGACTGTCAAGAACCAGGCAGAGGTAGGTACGTCATGGTTGACTTCTGGTCATATGTGGAACCTCCTCCTTATCGGAGTCATCCGATGACTGGGCCATTATCAGTGGTGATCAGTCAGCTCTGGATGGAAAAAGGGCAGAAACGACATTTTCGCGCAGCTCTGGATCGAGACTCTTGGTGAGTGGTGGGCCGGCGGGGCGAAACTTATGCCTTACCCATTTAAGGGCCTACCTCAAGGATCCCGCTCCCAGGCTTTGATCTCGGCTCGGATCTCTGATGCTGTCTGAAGGCATGACATGTCGCACGGTACCGGTATCGTACAGCCTTTCTTTCTCATCTTGGCTACGATAGCCCCTCCGTCTATATCTGACATTTTGGCACCCAGCAGCCATGCGTGCAATTCACAGCTGTTTTATCTCCGGGTGCCACCAATGCGCCCCGTATCGAGGCCAAGAGGGCGCACCATCGGCATACACACATCGCAAATTGCCTGCATGGCATTGTTTAGCCACTCTGCGTCCTCTTCGGCCCCCCACCCGTAGGCAGTAGTGTCCAGGATACCACTATTACAGCCTCCTTCAGGATCTCTTTGTTCAGACCTCGTAATGACCACCTAGGCGTTTGAGGATACACGACTACGATTGTCAGGGACACGTGCTAAGAGTTAAGACATCATTTAATTTAAAAGTAATCCAGACTAAACTGGTGAAACAAAAGGACTTTAGTCGCCAATAAATTTACAATTAACGCTTACGCTTACAATACTAAATTAGGCAATGTTTCGATAGACTTGATAAAGCAAACGACGCCATATTTCCTCCCCGAAAACTCATTGAAATTTTTTCTACTCAAACTCAAAAAAATTTATTCATATTAAAACCTTCTAGATAATATGTGGTAGTTTCCTAAAAGGGACTTAAAACAAGTAAATGCCAAGAATTATCGATAGCCAATTGTATTTTCCCCTTCAGAGCAATATGCCATCAGCCATATACGCAAAATCTCTTTTACTGGTGTAATTAAAAGTCCTGCTGTGCTCGACCTACATACACATGGATGGGGATTAATAAAATACAGTGTTTAATTAAATCACGACTCGCTATCACATTTCACAGCCTCTGCAGCCTGCGTGTATATCAATTCACACAATGCTTTTTCAACGGCAGTTGTTCTGTTATTTTGAAAATCCGATTTCAGGTTTAAAAACTCAATAAAGGATTCTTTTAAACAAGTCAAATAATATAAAAGCATCAGTTTGCTGCTTTATTTAGAAACCTCTACGTGTAAAAGGCTTTCGAAGAATCAAAATTCTGACCCAGGACTCAGGAGTGCCCAGGACGTAATATTGTAAAGTCTTGAAAAGAAATGGGTTTGACAGTAAATAGACTTTTTATTCCTATTCTGTTTTTTGAACAGGCAATAAAGTTTATGTTATGTATGTACCTAAGTCATGGTTATAATCGTTGAACCAGTAAGGCCAATGTTACACCAAGCGACGGTTACGGAAATAGGCACCAATCTATCTGTGCAACCTTATAGGGCAATTTTCGAATCAACTGCAACATTTGTCATGAAAAGAGTAAAGACTAGATATTTCAGTAATATTACAATTATTAGTAATTACTAATTAGCCTCAACATTTCAATTTTCAAAGGATCCTTTGAAATTTTGTCACTTTATTTACCAAATTACGTTTCAGACTTACTGAAGTAGTTATGTAATAGTTATTACTTTTTGTAATATTTTTCATTAGTTATTGACGTCAAAGGCTGGCCTTTGACACAAAATATTTCTGAGCGCAAAGAAGAATTCTGAGAACGCTTGTTTGTAAATTGTAAATTATGAAAAAAGTTTTATTAACTTAGGGTCTGAAAACTTATTTACAAATTAATAAAATTAACTCTTCATAAGGTTACAGGTAAACTAAACGAGGCAGTAGTACACGAAATGAAAGAAACATGCCTCAATGGCGGATTAGGACACCACTGTGAATTTGAATTTGGACTATTCATATCATACGTCATACATTAGAACTAGTGTAGAATAGGTGAAAAACTGGTGGCTGTTGCACAGAAATAGTGTTATTATAACGATTTTTAAGTAAAAACAACAACGAATCGTAAAGTTACAAAATTAGGTCGTTTCATATTTAACCAAAAGTAAGCATAGCTCTATAAAATTCGGAATAACTATAAACCAACGTTTTTGGCCTGTGAAAGCATTGGAATTAACTAAAGCTGTGCGCAAAAATGCCACGTGTACCTAGGAGCTAGGGTTGTTGGCATTAAGTTTTTTTCGTTTGAAAACGAGAACTTTTATACCCTAGAATGTAGCTGAATTGGCGTTATTTATAATCCCTTCATATGGCCGATTTTAGTCCAAGAATAAATATATATAATAAGTCTTCGTGGCTAACAAATCTGCTATTTGTAAATCTCTTCATGTCAAAAAATCAGGAGATATCAGAAGAAAACAGTCTACAGCTGAAAAGAAAATGATTGTCGTATCAACAATGTCAAGTCTAGAATCTAGATGTAGAAAACTTTACACAAGTGTGTCAGCCCTAGCAGCCTGAATAACTGAACGAGGTTAACAATAGTTAAGTGGCCATGAAACATATTCCAGTAACGTAGAGACAATATTAAAATTTCGATACAATGCCGGCTTCGTTATAATATCCCGTTCTATCGCACTTGAGTACCTCATAATGAACTTATTTATGTACCACAGGGCATGGCAGATGCTACAAAGATTTAAATAATATATCGTACATGTTAGGAAGTAGTAAAATCAAGGATGGAAACATTCTCTAATAAGTATCCATAAAGCAAGCAAAATATTTAAAGAAACAACAATAATCGACGAAATTAGAATCAAAATATCTAAATGACTATTAATAGAGTTGTTACTTGTTTCTAATTTCTCAAAGGTTTTTTTGTGCCATAAGGAACTGAAAGGAACTCTGAAGTCAAATAGCTATGAATGGATTGTAGTGTTTAGTTGGTGAGGGAGAACTGAGAAAGGGAGGCGGCCGTTGTGTTCCGTAGTCCGTATACATCGTGATTCGTGTATTAGAAGTGGTACTAGTAGCACTCATCGTGGCCTGTGGGCGAATTAATTATTGTGTGTGGAATGGATAGTGGCAAATTTTAACTAAATTATAAAAGCACATTTTTTGAATCAGCAAACTTAGTATGCAAATAAATTGCTGAGTTTAAGTAGCCAAATCGATAACTCACGAAGTTGTTGAATGACGTTTCACGTGTTACGGTAATGTTTCTACGGAACTTCTATTAGATTACTTCACTTTCACATCATTTATATACATAAAGAGCTGTATTAATATAATCCTACTAATATTATAAAGGCGAAAGTTTGGATGTATGGATGTATGGATGTTTGTTACTCTTTCACGCAAAAACTACTGAACGGATTTTAATGAAACTTTACAATAATATAGCTTATATATCAGAATGACACATCCTACTGTTACGTGCTAAGGTTCGATGATTCGGAGGAAAAGACCTGGTGACTCTCTTGAAGACTTTTATTTGCACTACACTTAACACTTACACTACACTTACACACACTAGATCACTATGTCTAAACACTAAGCACTAGGTTCAAACACTAAGCACTATCACTGGTTCACTCACTAAGTCACTTGTTTCTCACTTCCGAAGTCGCTTTGATTATCGCTCACTCGAAAACATTCGAAGACTGACTGGCCGGCCTGTCTAGCCGCGTATTTATACGGATCGGGGCGAGCTCTAGACCTTACGAGAATATTCCACAAAATTCGCATCAACATGTAAACAACCGTGGGAAAATTCTCGAGCAGGTACGCGCAGGTAAAAAACATACAAGTAGCGGCATCTGGTATTGAATAGGGGATTTACGCTGTCTGTGATGGTTTCGCCTGGTTGCCGCTAGATGACACTACGTGTCCGCATTCGTAACACTACTCCCCTCTTAGAGATGCTCGTCCCGAGCATCATTGTTACTGCCATGGTAACGCGCCAGACGGTCTATGTGTACCACTTTGAATGTCCCTCTTGGTTGCTTTTGAATCCTATAAGTCACATCATTCAATCGGGTAACCACTTTGTATGGGCCGTCCCACTTGGTCTGTAACTTTGGAGATTTCCCTTTTCGACGAGTTGGGTTATGCAGCCACACCAGTGTCCCTTCTTCGAAGCCGCTCGTGTTCGATTTCCGGTCGTATCTGGTCTTCATGTTCTCACTTGAATGTAACCCATTCTCCCGAACCGTGGCGTGTATATAGCGCATCTTTTCCCTCAAATCACAGACATAGTCTTGTACGGTCTTTGGTTCCTCCGGTGATCCTCCTGTCAAGAGGTCTACTGGTACTCGTAGTTCTCTACCGTAATTGACATATGCCGGGGTAGCCTTTATGCTCTCATGCTCGGCGGTACGGTACGACAGAAGGAAGAGCGGTATGTACTTGTCCCAATCCTTTTGTTTTTCATCTACCAATTTCGCCAAATGCCTCTCAAGGGTCTGGTTAAATCTCTCAACCATTCCATCAGACTGTGGATGGTACGCGGTGGTCCTCGTTTTATGCATTCCCAAGATTCTGCACACTTCTTGGAAGACCTGCGATTCGAAATTCCTGCCCTGATCGGAATGGATTTCCAGAGGCACACCAAAGCGAGATATCACTTCTTCCACAAGCTTAGAAGCAACTGTCGTAGCTTCTTGGTTTGGTATGGCGAACACTTCAGGCCACTTGGTGAAGTAGTCCATGACGACCATGAAATACTTGTTTCCCGACTCCGTTACAGGAAATGGCCCAGCTACATCAACTGCAATTCGTTCCCACGGTGCGCCAACGTTATACAACCGCAGGTTCCCACGGCTCCTGGTCTGTGGTCCCTTCACTGCAGCGCAAGTAGTACATTTGCGGCACCAATCCTGCACATCATCTCGACAATGCAACCAGTAGAATCGTTCTCGCACTTTTGTCAACGTCCTCTTGACACCCAGATGACCTCCTGATACGCCATCGTGCATTTCACGGAGAATATCTGGTACTCTCGCTCTTGGGACGACTATCTGAAGATGGAACTCTCTGCCGTTAGTCTTCTCCCATTTCCGGTAGAGTATTCCGTTTTGAAGTACCAGACTCTCCCATTGCGCCCAGTACGCCTTAGTGACAGCGCCAGTGGGTGCAACCTCACTCCAGATTGGTTTTACGTCACCCCGTTTCTTCCATGTGATGATGTGCCGAAGGTCGTCATCTTTTTCTTGAGCCTCCCTCATGGCATCATTCTCCCATGGACCCAAAGGACTTGTTCTCGTTAACTTTATTGTCACTTCATTAGATTCCTGCTTAACACAATGTTTGCAGTCTTCTGAACACGGCCTTCGTGAGAGTGCGTCGGCGTTCCCATGCGACTTTCCGCTGCGGTGTTCGGTCTTGAAGTCGTACTCCTGGAGCTGCTCAATCCATCGTGCTACTTGACCTTCCGGGTTCTTGAATTGCAGTAGCCACTTCAAGGCTGCGTGATCAGTTCGCAGTAAAAACTGTCTGCCGATGAGGTATTTGCTGAAATGTTGTAGCGTCTTTACCACAGCCAAGAGTTCTCTTCTTGTCACACAGTAGTTTCTCTCTGGCTTGGATAAAGATTTGCTGAAATATGCAATTACAACTTCTCTTTCACCCTGTTTTTGAGATAACACCCCTCCAATGGCTGTGTTGCTTGCGTCCGTGTCGACTATAAACTGACCTTCAGGTTGTGGATACCCCAGGATTGGTGTTTCGCACAGATGTTTCTTCAGTTTCTGAAAAGAATCTTCAGTAGTCTCATCCCAGATAAACTGTCGTTTATCTTCTGTCAGCCGGTGTAATGGCTTGGCTATCTCCGAGAATCCCTTAACAAAACGCCTGTAGTAGGAGCATAGGCCGAGAAATGCTCGCACTTCGGTTTTGTTCTTGGGGGTTGGCCAATTTTGAACTGCTTCCAGTTTCTCCGGGTCCGTCTGAATTCCATCACTGGAGATAACATGGCCGAGATAATTGACCTTACTCCTGAATAATCGACACTTTTTCGGATTCAACTTTAGCTTGGCCCCCTCTATTTTGGCGAAAACTCGTTCTAAGTTTCGCAAATGGTCCTCGAAGTCGCGGCCAACAATGATGACATCGTCCAAGTAGACTAAGCAAGCCTCTCCAACTAAGCCTGCCAGTACACACTCCATGAGTCGCTCAAATGTGGCAGGTGCGTTGCACAATCCAAAGGGCATGACGTTAAACTGCCATAAACCTTTACCGGTGGAAAAAGCTGTCTTCTCCTTGTCTTTTGGATGAATTTCCACCTGCCAGTATCCAGATTTCAGGTCCAGGGTCGAAAACCATTTCATGCCACTCAAGGTATCCAGAGTGTCGTCGATCCGAGGTAATGGGTAGCTGTCCTTCTTAGTGACATCATTGAGACGCCTGTAGTCCACACAAAATCTTGTGCTGCCATCTTTCTTCTTCACTAATACCACAGGTGAGCACCACGGACTTGCAGACGGTTCAATGATTTTATGCCTTCTCATGTCCTCCAAAAGGCCTTCCACTTCCTTCTCCTTTGCAATTGGTATCCGTCTTGCTCGTTGACGAATCGGGTTCTCGTTTCCGGTATCTATCCTGTGCTGAACCATCGACGTTCTTCCAAGGTCACCTTCCTGACTGGAGAAGATATTCGCGTGGCGCTGTAAAAACTTCTTAGCTTTCATCCTCTGCGAATAAGTCAGATTACTCTTGCAGTCATCGAGTAGCTCAGTCACTAATCCATTGTTGCTGCTGTTTGCTGGGTCTGCGTCCGTCGTCGAACTGCACTTTCTCATCCAGACAACTTCCTCGCACTTTCCAATGACGTCACCTTTGTTCAAGCAGATCTCGCGTTCACCAAGATTCAAAACCCGAACCACAGCGTGACTGCTTCCACTCACAAGGGTTCTTGCCGTCATCAGTTTTCGTGCTGATGTCTTGGTGGGTGTGTCCTCGATCAACACGCATCTGTTAGACTTGTTCTTTCCAGCTGGCGGTAGTTTCACCAGCACCCGGGCTTCCGCTCGTCCAGGTATAATGACTTCCTTTACACATGCGACTTTCCCGCAGGCGCCTCCAAGGATGAAAATTTCTTCTTCGCCACACTGGAAAACTCCGTCAGCGACATTAATCCTGCAGTTGTGCTTCTTCATGAAATCCAAGCCCAAGATGCAATCATCCATTATTTCAGCCACGATAACGTCATGAGGGTATGAGGACCCCCCTACATTAATCATAACTGACATTTCTCCCAGGACGGGTATTGGCTGACCGGAGGCAGTAAGAAGCCGACAATTAATTCTCCTCTTATGTCCCCTTGCGGCCTTTACCAGATTTGGGTTCACTATCGTTCTAGAGGCTCCTGTGTCTAGAGTCATTTTGCAATCCGTCCTGTTAATAGTCCCCTGAATCACAAGACTATTCCCGCTGCTTGCTTGGGAGACAACAGTTATTGGGGCTTCCTCCGCGTCGGCCAGTACTCGCCCCTTAGTCCTGGCTGAAGCCCCCTGTTTCTCCAGCTCCTCTACTTGTTCAATGCGTTCCTCGAGTCTCTTCATTCTTGCCATCTGAGTCTCCTTCTGCGGGCAGTTGAGCTGAAGATGGCCCCGCTTACCGCACTTATAGCACATGGCTTCAAATCTTTTCCTTGCAGGAGTCCTAACTTCCTTGACTTCCTCGGAAACCTTGCAGATCTTATGGGTCTGCTGTATCTCATGGCGAACAGCTTCGACCTCCAAAGCATGCGCCAACGCTTCCTTTAGTGAGGTGTGGTGACGTAGCCTCACTGCAGCTCTGACTTCCAGGTCCCTAATCCCGTCGACAAAGGCTTGAATAGTGTTCGAGTCAACCATCTTGGAGTCTGCTCCAGGATGTGCCTTCTTGACCAGTTTTGCAATTTCCAACGCCCATTGTTGTAGTCCCTCTCCTGAGCGTTGGACTCTGTCACGAAGTTGGGCACGGAACACGTGCTCCAGGTGTCGCTCCCCGTATCTGGATTCAAGCGCCTCCATCAGATCTTGGAACCCATTTCCTGTATGTGCTTCCAGGACCGACAAAGCTTGCCCTCTAAGCGCAACAGTGAGAGCGGTCAGGCATTGGTCTTCAGTCCATCCGTTGGCAGTAGCAACCGTCTGGAATTGCTGACGATAAGCGTTCCAAGAAGTAGTACCGTCGTACGGCGGCACCTTGACTTTTGGCCCTTGTACCACTGCTCCGGTAGTTCCACTAGACGTCGCGACTCCTGTGGTTTCCAGGCGCACTACTTTCTTCTGTAGTTCGGTGATGTTGGTCTTCACATTTTCCATATCCAATCCCAACCCGGTAACTCGTTCGTCCATTATGTCGACATCTTTACGAAGCTTTGTCACCGTGTCACTGACATCCTTTATCGCCAGAAGCGCCTTTTCTTGAAGGTCCTTTTGTTGCTCTTGTGACTCTTGCATTGCCCTTTGAGAATCTTGCACAGCGCCGAGTTTGCGGTCTTGTGCCTCTTGCAAAGCGCTGAGCTTGCGGTCTTGGGCCTCTTGCAAAGCGCTGAGCTTGCGGTCTTGGGCCTCTTGCAACGCCTGAATATCAGCCCTTTGCAGCTCCATCAATTTAATTAAACTTTCTAAATGAAGAGCCATTTGCGGTGCTGTAGAAGCTACAGACGAGGCATGGTGGCTGGAGCCAGTTGACGGGGCTTGAGCAGACGGGGCCTGGTGGGCGGGGCCAGTGGGCGTGGCCTGGTGGGCGGAGCTAGTGGGCGTGGCCACACCCAAAGTGGGCGGGGCCTGAGGGGCGTGGCCAGTGGGCGGGTCCCGGTGGGCGGGGCCAGTGGGTGAGGCCTGCCCCGCAGTGGGCGGAGCTTGGTCCCCAGTGGGTGTGGCCTCCGCAGCCTGTTGCGTCCTTGTCCTGACACTTCCCTCGAAGTCTTCTCCCGGAGTCACTGGCACTGCGCCGTTGTCCTCACGCTCCCCTTGAACTCCTCTCTCGGAGTCGATGGCAGCAGCTCGCTGTGCCCTTGTCCTGACACTCCCCTTGAAGTCCTCTCTCGGAGTCAATGGCATCTCCAAATCTCACTTCCGACACCAGTTGTTACGTGCTAAGGTTCGATGATTCGGAGGAAAAGACCTGGTGACTCTCTTGAAGACTTTTATTTGCACTACACTTAACACTTACACTACACTTACACACACTAGATCACTATGTCTAAACACTAAGCACTAGGTTCAAACACTAAGCACTATCACTGGTTCACTCACTAAGTCACTTGTTTCTCACTTCCGAAGTCGCTTTGATTATCGCTCACTCGAAAACATTCGAAGACTGACTGGCCGGCCTGTCTAGCCGCGTATTTATACGGATCGGGGCGAGCTCTAGACCTTACGAGAATATTCCACAAAATTCGCATCAACATGTAAACAACCGTGGGAAAATTCTCGAGCAGGTACGCGCAGGTAAAAAACATACAAGTAGCGGCATCTGGTATTGAATAGGGGATTTACGCTGTCTGTGATGGTTTCGCCTGGTTGCCGCTAGATGACACTACGTGTCCGCATTCGTAACACTACTAATATTATAAAGGCGAAAGTTTGGATGTTTGGATGTATGGATGTTTGTTACTCTTTCACGCAAAAACTACTGAACGGATTTTAATGAAACTTTACAGTAATATAGCTTAATTATATATCAGAATAACACATAGACTATAATTTTAACCGACTTTCAAAATGGAGGAGGTGTTATGTTCGTTTTTTTATGTTCAACGATTACTCCGCTGTTTGTGAACCGATTTTCAAAATTTTTCTTTTGGTGTATAGGTTATCATCTCTATTTGCTACCACATTCATAAAAGTGGTGACCTGATGAAGGGATCCCTAAGAAATCAAGGGAACTACGCAAAACATGTGGTGACTTCGGTTTCGTTAGCAGTATTCTAAGCATATGCCTTATGGATATTGTACGAGCGCGCCCATCCCTAGCGCGCTGCCCCAACACTACAGCGGGACGCGCGGGGAAGCGTCCCCGGTTTCCGTCGCCGCCATTAGCACGAGCACTTGCCAAGGAGACGTGCGCGGGCGCACACGGGTCACACTGCTGACCGCCGCCATATTATTACCTTGTTTAAAGTCATGTAAATTCATAATAATATAGTTTTTATTGTAATTCACATCTTTTATTATGTCCCGCTGACATAATTTGGCGCCCACCCGGGTTTCCAGCCTAAACCACAATTGGGTTTAGGCTGGAATCCCACTCTTGACATCCTTCATTTTGACATTGATGACAGGGCTCCCAGCACTGTCACAAAACGCAGCATTCTATCTGCGACATTTAAAATTTTCGATCCTTTGGGACTTCTTACACTGTATACAGTCAAACCGAAAATTCTTTTACAGAAAATCTGGGCTCTTCATTTGAACTGGGATGACCCCGTTCCTCCTGAAATTCGACGATGCTGGGAACGCTTCATAGACAGCGTTAAATATTTGAAACTTCTTCATATTCCGCGAGATATTTTTAATCAATTTGTTCCAGCGTACATAGAGCTGCACGTGTTCTGCGATGCTTCGCAAGCTGCCTACGGAACGTGCGTCTACGTTAAGTCCACGTCTGTGTCGGGCCAGGAGTCTTGTAATCTTCTTTGTGCTAAGTCACGTGTCGCACCTGTCAAGGCCACCACTATCCCACGTCTGGAGCTCTGCGCCGCCTTACTCGGTGCTCGTCTCGCTTCCACTGTCTGTACTGCGCTTCGCAAGCCTATCGCTCGTTGCGTTTTCTGGTCAGACTCCAGCGTTGTGCTGGCATGGTTAAAATCCTGTCCGTCTAGACTTAAGACTTATGTTGCTAATAGGGTGTCAGCCATACAAGAGCTTACAGGTGGCGCTGCTTGGAATTATGTGCCTACATCATTGAACCCTGCAGACCTAGCTAGCCGCGGAATTGATATACATCGCGATCAAACGGAGAACATTGCTTGGTGGCACGGCCCAAGCTTTCTTCTTGATCCAGAAGGTGAATGGCCTTCTCTTCCTAACGATAAACTTCATTTTGATTTACCTGAAACAAAACACTCTATCACTGTACTTAACACAGAGACACAATCCTCTTTGAACCCTGTAATTGATTTTGAAAGGTACTCTAATTACAAAAAATTACGTCGTATTGTTGCTTACATTCTTCGCTTCATTAACATTAAATGTAGAAAACAGACAGTCAACGGTCCACTTTCCGTTGAAGAACTAGACACTTCACTTAAAGTACTTGTTAAGCTTTCACAACAAGAATCCTTCCCCAAAGAGTTAGAATTACTTAATAAAAATAAGACCATCAGTCCAAAATCATCTCTTTCTTCTTTATCACCATTTTTGGACTCTCAGGGCATCCTGAGAGTGGGGGGGAGGATACGTAAGTCGGATTTTGACTTTTCTAAGATCCATCCGATACTTTTAAACTCAAAACACACACTCACTAAACTCTTATTTACTCACGAACACAAACGCCTCTTACATGCGGGACCGCAGCTCATGCTGTCCTCTATCCGTGAGCAGTTCTGGCCGATCGGGGGTAGGGATCTGGCACGACGCACGGTACGCGGTTGTGTCACTTGCAACAGATTTAATGCTAAAGCAATGAAAAACATAATGGGAGACTTACCGCCACAGCAGCGGGCCCCTACCTAATCACTGACCGCAGAGGGCGTGGGTGTAAAATAACTAAATGCTATTTGTGTCTTTTCATATGTTTCCGTTACAAATGTATCCATCTTGAGTGTGTTAGCGAATTATCTAAAGATTCTTTTATACTAGCCCTGCGCCGCTTCATATCTCGTAGGGGTAAGCCTAAAGAAATTTTTTGTGACAACGGCAGAAATTTTGTGGCAGCTGCAAGAGAGCTCAGCGAGTTCTTCAGCAAGCATTCTGACTCTATTGTAGGTTTTGCAGCTGATCAGGATATAAAGTTTAAATTCTCACCGGCTTACGCTCCTAACTTCAACGGCTATGCAGAGGCAGGCATAAAATCTGCCAAACATCTCTTAAAACGTTCCTTGGGCAGCACACATATGACATTTGAGGAACTCACTTCTTTGTTTGCCCAAGTGGAAGCTATCCTTAATTCTAGACCCATTTCCCCCCTCTCTTCTTGTCCTACTGACCATGCAGCGCTCACACCTGGACACTTTCTCCTCGGCAGGTCACTGACATCGCTTCCGGCTCCATCGCTAGAGGACATCAACCCCAGACGTCTGGACAGATACCAGCTGATCGAACAAACACGTCAAGTCTTCTGGAGGAGGTGGCAGGCGGAGTACGTCACTGAGCTGCAGTCCAGGTCAAAATGGAAAACCAGATGTAGAGACCTGAAGGAGGGAGATCTCGTCATTATCAAGGAAGACAACATCCCACCACTGGCCTGGAGGCTGGGACGGGTGATGAAGCTGCATCCTGGAGCTGATGGGGTGCCGCGAGTAGCGGACCTGACCACGGCGCGAGGAGTCATCCGGCGCGCTCTCAACCGGCTCTGTCTGCTGCTTGAAGACAACAAGGCTTGAAAGCAGGGCTTTCAAGGGCCCCCAGTATGTACGAGCGCGCCCATCCCTAGCGCGCTGCCCCAACACTACAGCGGGACGCGCGGGGAAGCGTCCCCGGTTTCCGTCGCCGCCATTAGCACGAGCACTTGCCAAGGAGACGTGCGCGGGCGCACACGGGTCACACTGCTGACCGCCGCCATATTATTACCTTGTTTAAAGTCATGTAAATTCATAATAATATAGTTTTTATTGTAATTCACATCTTTTATTATGTCCCGCTGACAGATATGCTTATTGGAGTTGTCTGGGGTGCCATCACACAAGCTGGAATTAAAGGTAGGAGTACCGGTTTTGTTGATGCGTAATCTGGACACACCAAGATTATGCAACGGTACTCGGTTGCGAGTTGGAAGGCACATAGTGAAGGCCACAATTTTAACTGGAGAAGCCAAGGGAGACAATGTCCTCATACCGCGCATTCCAATTATACCCAATAACTTGCCATTTAATTTTAAACGCCTGCAGTTCCCTTTAGTCGCATTTTCAATGACAATTAACAAATCACACGGCCAAACCTTAAAGATAGCAGGCTTACATTTGGGTTCGCCATGTTTTTCTCACGGTCAGCTCTATGTGGCTTGCTCACGTGTTTCCAAAGCAGAAAATCTGCACGTTTATGCCGAAGGAAAGAAATCATTAAATGTAGTGTATAGGAGCATACTGCAGTAGCTACATTTAGGTCTCTGCAATGATCTTAGAAAAATATCCGAGACAGTATAATTATGTCTAACTTTTAAGATTAACCCACTATATCCTTTTTATTGGTAATCGCGGTGTTTTCAACAACCACGCGAACGAAGTCGCGGGCACTGCTAGTATAATATATATAATATCTATGGACGCTTCACACCACGTCAGTCTGGCCCCATTTTATACTATACATATATTTAAGATTTTTATTATATAATGATAAATATATTTAATACACATCCATGACCCAGGAACATTGAAAACTTTTTGTTCCGTCGCCGGGATTCGAAGTTCGAACCCGCGGCCTCCGGCTTTAGCTACCCAACGTGCTATCCACTGAGCCACAGAGGTCGTCATCATTAATGATACTATCAGTCATAATGTACAGTGCTGTCATAATAATTAGAACCAGTAGCGTAACTAAACTCTTGAAAGTAAACAGTCGGTTATCTAAAATTACGTCGATGTGAGAAAGTGTATGACGTCACACCGAGCGTTCACCCTTGCCCCAGTAACCTAGAAGGACCTGAACAAAATCCCTCATTTGGACCTGAAAGCAGGCCATATACTTGTTCTGCTCTAAAATTGCTATCGAATGCTCTGTAATCTAAACTAGAACTGCGCCAATTTCGCCTGCCCTGTGGTTTATTAATTTTGTTCCCTTCATAACATCCCTTATATTTACGCTCCCTTTCTTCGGGACAAATTATTAACCTTGGTTATTAAGAAACCTTATTTATGGCGGCATAATTTTGACAAATATTAACTTCGTGACAAGAATTTTGCTAAACAAACATCTCTAGCAGGAAAAGAATGTTCTATTCTATAATATATACCTATTGTACAACGTGAAATTTTAGTGGTTGTTTTCCCGCAGTAGGACGATTTATCTATAGTAATACTATCGAATCATGCAAGTTATTTTTTGAAAATACAAAATAATATTTTGTATAACGTACTATGGCAACTTTATGCCGATAGGCGCGAGCGGCTATGGACCAGGCCGATTTTTTTTATGATTTGAACAAAAAAAACTTCACAAATCTATTGTACTACTAAGATAGAATCATTTTACTGCGGGAAAACAACCATTAAAATTTCACGCTGTATATGTACATATATGTTACCGCTAATGTTAAAGATTAGAGGCTTCTTCATAGGAAAAATTAACGTTAAAAGGTTCATTTTCTTGTCAATCCCAAAATCGTTATAATAATTATTATATTTGGTAGTATTTCAAGTATGTATTATGTACATATCAAAAGGCCTGCAGAAACTATTGTCAAACTAATGTGTTTACATGCTACCGCGCCAAAATAGCGGTTTATTTACACCGAAACTAACTAAACTAACACCAGATATCGGATCAAACAAGCAAGAATTGGAAAATCCAGAACAACTCGCGTAGAACCCTCACATATTCCCAGCAGGCGGAGGTAACACCTAAATCCTGTACCAATATTTCAGTCACGATCCACTTGGGATTTGAGTTACGCTAGTTCTTAAAACGTCTATGATTAAATCTAGAGTTCTAGATGGTTAGATCATAATAATATGATAAGCTGCGACTTTGTTGGAAGTTGGATCTTTATCGGATGTGTCACTTGCCTGCCCGAGAAAAATAGCTGGTATTTGTGATGGTAGAACATTCTTTATAGTCTCCTAATTTTTTAGCAAAATGGTCTTAAGAGTATACTTTTTTTGGGTAGAAAACAACTTTGTCGTATTATCCATGCTAATATTATTAATGCGAATGTGTGTCTGTCTGTCAGCCTATCTGTTGCTTCTTGACGCTTAAACCACTGAAATGAGTTTGATAGGTATGGATCTTGAGATCCGGTAAAGGACAGAAGGTACTCTTTACCACGAAAAAAAATTACGGTTCCCGCGCGATAAACGAACTCATTATGGATACTCCGTAATTTTTAAACGCATATAGGAACTAAGAAATAACCCTGAGTACTTGCAGCAAAAACAGGCTCTTCGCTCCTCTTCACACGTTCCATCATAGTCGGACACGGTGGTCATCATAATGGTTTATGGTATCATCATAAAAACCACCCACAACCCTCACACAATCTCACACTTATATAGCGGTACGTTATATACGGGCCCATTTATCCCATGTTTTCTCATCTAGGATGATTTTACGACGCACGTAGAGACCAGATTGACACTTTTGTGTGCCGCATGAATGCTGCTTCGGAGTACCTCTATTATGAAGTCGTCTACGTAAATATACGAAACAAAAAAGCTGGAGAAACACGTTTCTTCATTATTTAGTCGAATGTAATACCAGTCTTTTTTAAAGTCAGCGTGCTTAATTTTTGCGTTGGTTCATCAAAAAAAATGCATAAAAAATGTATATTTTGCGACCGCTTGTAACCCCATGAGTCATGACCAGAGATGACAATAGTCATTGGTAAAACCGCCGCAATATAAAGTAAATATTTCAGCTAATATCAACTGCTGCAAAATAAGCTGTATAATATTATTATTTATTACAGTCTGAATTATACAGGCAAATGACATGTTTTTAAACAAGAAACAAAGTTAGGCAATAAATCCAATGCAGTGGAACGCTTGGTGTGATTCAAGGGCTGAAGCGTTTTATTCGATAAAAATTAATTTATTTCGTTCTGTATTCATTGTCTGTCTGTCACTGGTCTAATATTTGGTGGATCGGTGAGTGGCGAAGCGTCAGAAAGCGTACACAAAGCTGCGCGAGTATTTCCCGCGACACGTCGTCGTGATTCAATTTTCAAATAAATCACTTCTACCAGCTTTACTCAATATTTGTAGAGGACTTTGTATCTTCTGAGTTATTATTTAAAACAGTCACACGGCTTGTGCCTTGCAGCATATTAGCACCACCACTTAAATAACCATTTAAATGATTCCACCAGAAAACCAGATCGTAATTCCTGCCCTGACCAAACGTTTAAAAGCAAATGATCAAGAAACTCTACACCTCATCATTTGCTCAAATCAACGTAGGCCCGCACCGCAAACACCGACTCGACCGTTCGCGTTATTGACTTGCGAAACCCATGTGAAATGTGATTTATTATTCACTTGCTTTGACTCATAAATAATAATATATTAGATATTATGTCGCTATCTTAATCTCGCTATCTCCTAAATCCTAATATCTAAATTCTTATCCGCTTATAAAATGCGGAATTGAAGAAGGAAATTCTATAAGACATCCCTTTGGATTTTGTCACACGTACCGAGTACGGTGGCGACTGGCGAGTGGCGAGTTGGCGACACAGTTCTCTCGTTGTCTGTTTACACTATCTCACCATTCTACTTACGTAGTAGCTATTTAGTATTCAGTAATCTGTGATTCTACTCAGTAGGTGTACCGTGTAATCAGACTTATAGCCATAGGATCTTCCACTACTTTGGCAGGGTCGCGGTTGTGTATCCCGCGTATCCCGTGGCTCTGCCTAAGTGTCTAAGCACACTAGGCTGAATTACGCCGACGTAAATTCCGCCGCGTTTACGCCGCGTTTCAAACGCATACAAAATACGGACGGAACGCGACAGACGACACACTATGCCGAAATTTCGTCGCGCTCGCGAGCCGAATTTCCGTCGAGCCGAGTCGAGCGTAAAGTTCGGCAGCGATTCGGCTGTAATGTTTTGTGTAATGTCATATTATAGCAACACACTATACGCGACGGAATTATCAAAACCGAACATAGCAAATCCAACCTTAACAGCTCCAAAGCGTTAACGCACACATTACATCTGAGAATTTTAAATACTCACTTGACGCGCGCATTCCGCAACGAAAATTCCGCCGCGTAATTTCGGCTCTTCGCGTAATTTATAGTGTGTCGTATCAGATGGATGCGACGGAACGTAATTTCGGCTACGGAAATTACGCCGGCTTAATTCAGCCTAGACCACCGCTAGATTAGTTATATAGAGCACCGCTGCGATTTAGTATGGCACGGTCCCACATTCCCCGGTGACCCTCCCCAAAGTGCCGGGGATGCGTAAGTGCATTTCCCCAACCAAGAAAAAGGATCTTTTACTACCATCATTCTAAAATGCTCGATTAAACATACTGAATTTCATGGTATTATGTATTTTGGCTGTACTTTTTGTAAAAAAACGATGAAAATATATAATATCCTTATTTGTTATTCAGTGCTGGTTTTAGCACAACTAGCGCCCTGGACGAGAATTCTTCGGCGCCCAGGGTGCTGGTAGTGCTGAAAAATTTGGCGCCCCTTTTGTTTGTCTTCAGCGCCCGTTTTTATCCGGCGCCCTGGGCTGTCGCCCCCCTAACGCCGCTACTCTTATTATGTTTCACCATAAAATGCTTTTACTAGACTGTCTGTCTGTCTGTTGCCGCTATAACAACAAAATATACTAAAAACAAAATAAAATAAATATTTATGGGGGGCTCCCATACAAAAAAGTAAAAACATGATTTTTTTAGCCTTTTTTGATCTATATTCAATAATGGTAGGTACTTGAATTTTCCACAAAATCCTTAGTTATACCTGTATTTAATAATAATATTAAAATAAAATAAAAAATTAAGGGGAAAATACAAAAAAAAAACACAATTTTTGTTTAATGTGTTAATTTTGCTCTTTAATGGTACAGAATCCTTCGTGTGAGAGTCCAACTCGCACAAGTAAGTCTTTTAATACAAGCTTGAACTTGATTTGTAATAAAGATAAGAATTATTGTTTTAATTTTAACAATGTAAATTTTTACATTGTATTTAAATGCCCAAGTTGAATCACATGAAGTCATGGGAACTGCATTGTTTATGTACAAAAGAATTTTGGTTTTATAATACATCTATCTATAAACTCTGGTATTATCATGGTCACATGCTGGAATCACTTATTTTTTTAATGCTCAGGACGACCCTCACATATTCCCAGCAGGCGGAGGTAACACCTAAATCCTGTACCAATATTTCAGTCACGATCCACTTGGGATTTGAGTTACGCTAGTTCTTAAAACGTCTATGATTAAATCTAGAGTTCTAGATGGTTAGATCATAATAATATGATAAGCTGCGACTTTGTTGGAAGTTGGATCTTTATCGGATGTGTCACTTGCCTGCCCGAGAAAAATAGCTGGTATTTGTGATGGTAGAACATTCTTTATAGTCTCCTAATTTTTTAGCAAAATGGTCTTAAGAGTATACTTTTTTTGGGTAGAAAACAACTTTGTCGTATTATCCATGCTAATATTATTAATGCGAATGTGTGTCTGTCTGTCAGCCTATCTGTTGCTTCTTGACGCTTAAACCACTGAAATGAGTTTGATAGGTATGGATCTTGAGATCCGGTAAAGGACAGAAGGTACTCTTTACCACGAAAAAAAATTACGGTTCCCGCGCGATAAACGAACTCATTATGGATACTCCGTAATTTTTAAACGCATATAGGAACTAAGAAATAACCCTGAGTACTTGCAGCAAAAACAGGCTCTTCGCTCCTCTTCACACGTTCCATCATAGTCGGACACGGTGGTCATCATAATGGTTTATGGTATCATCATAAAAACCACCCACAACCCTCACACAATCTCACACTTATATAGCGGTACGTTATATACGGGCCCATTTATCCCATGTTTTCTCATCTAGGATGATTTTACGACGCACGTAGAGACCAGATTGACACTTTTGTGTGCCGCATGAATGCTGCTTCGGAGTACCTCTATTATGAAGTCGTCTACGTAAATATACGAAACAAAAAAGCTGGAGAAACACGTTTCTTCATTATTTAGTCGAATGTAATACCAGTCTTTTTTAAAGTCAGCGTGCTTAATTTTTGCGTTAGTTCATCAAAAAAAATGCATAAAAAAATGTATATTTTGCGACCGCTTGTAACCCCATGAGTCATGACCAGAGATGACAATAGTCATTGGTAAAACCGCCGCAATATAAAGTAAATATTTCAGCTAATATCAACTGCTGCAAAATAAGCTGTATAATATTATTATTTATTACAGTCTGAATTATACAGGCAAATGACATGTTTTTAAACAAGAAACAAAGTTAGGCAATAAATCCAATGCAGTGGAACGCTTGGTGTGATTCAAGGGCTGAAGCGTTTTATTCGATAAAAATTAATTTATTTCGTTCTGTATTCATTGTCTGTCTGTCACTGGTCTAATATTTGGTGGATCGGTGAGTGGCGAAGCGTCAGAAAGCGTACACAAAGCTGCGCGAGTATTTCCCGCGACACGTCGTCGTGATTCAATTTTCAAATAAATCACTTCTACCAGCTTTACTCAATATTTGTAGAGGACTTTGTATCTTCTGAGTTATTATTTAAAACAGTCACACGGCTTGTGCCTTGCAGCATATTAGCACCACCACTTAAATAACCATTTAAATGATTCCACTTTTTTTTAAATGATTTCACTTAAATAACCATTTAAATGATTATTTTAGCCTTTTTTGATCTATATTCAATAATGGTAGGTACTTGAATTTTCCACAAAATCCTTAGTTATACCTGTATTTAATAATAATATTAAAATAAAATAAAAAATTAAGGGGAAAATACAAAAAAAAAACACAATTTTTGTTTAATGTGTTAATTTTGCTCTTTAATGGTACAGAATCCTTCGTGTGAGAGTCCAACTCGCACAAGTAAGTCTTTTAATACAAGCTTGAACTTGATTTGTAATAAAGATAAGAATTATTGTTTTAATTTTAACAATGTAAATTTTTACATTGTATTTAAATGCCCAAGTTGAATCACATGAAGTCATGGGAACTGCATTGTTTATGTACAAAAGAATTTTGGTTTTATAATACATCTATCTATAAACTCTGGTATTATCATGGTCACATGCTGGAATCACTTATTTTTTTAATGCTCAGGACGACTAACCAGTTTTTCAGTGTCTAAGATTAGGACGATTTTTAGGGTTCCGAAGACAAAATGGCAAAAAAGGAACCCTTATAGATTCGTCATGTCTGTCTGTCTGTCTGTCTGTCTGTCTGTCCGTCCGTATGTCACAGCCACTTTTCTCCGAAACTATTAGAGCTATACTATTGAAACTTGGTAAGTAGATGTAGTCTGTGAACCGCATTAAGATTTTGATGCAAAAATGGAAAAATTATTAAATATTTTAGGGGTCCCCATAGGTACAACTGAAACAAAAAAAATTTTTTTTCATCTAACCTATGCGTGTGGAGTATCTATGGATAAGTCTCCAAAAATCATATTGAGGTTTCTCATATCATTTTTTTCTAACCTGAATATTTTGCGAAAGAGACTCTTCCAAAGTGGTAAAATGTGTGTCCCCCCCCCCTCTAATTTCTAAAGTAGGGGCATGATAATTCTAAAAAAAATATTATATGATGTAGATTACTATAAAAACTACCAACGAAAATTGGTTTGAACGAGATCTAGCCAGTAGTTTTTTTTATACGTCATAAATGGTAAGCCTTAATCTAAATTTCATTAAATAGACTGAAATATAAAAATAAATCAGAAACCTTTTAATTTCATAAAAATAAACCTTATTGCTGCTGCGGAACCCTTCATGGGCGAGTCCAACTCGCACTTGGCCGCTTTTTATTTAGGTGAGGAGATTTCAAGAGATTTCATCTTATCTAAGGCAAACATTTTAGATTTATGTAATTGTTAAAATTATAAAATGACATGATAAGGAAAAAGTAAGTTTTATTTAGCATTATTTTTACCTGGGAAGAGATAGCTAACACAAAGTTTATTCTGTTACTCGATTCGTGCACGGAATTTCATAGTAACACTATTATACGTTATTTAAAATACTATTATACTTTATTAATTATTAAAGTAGCCTATGTGCAAATCACACTGGCTGCATCTGCTACTAAACCGTTTGCTACTTTTTGGTTAAACAGTAAAAATCATAAGTATTATTTACAAGTATACATAATATTTTCACAAACTTGCATAAATCATAATAGTGGTAAAAAAATAGAATTTTAGCATTGCACGTTTTAGATCTTATTCTCCAGGTATTATTTGATAATTAAACTATAAAAATAGCACAATTTTAGTATATATATTTTTTTTATGAAATAAGGGGGCAAATGAGCAAACGGGTCACCTGATGGAAAGCAACTTCTGTCGCCCATGGACACTCGCAGCATC
This sequence comes from Plebejus argus, assembly GCA_905404155.3. NCBI lineage: Eukaryota > Metazoa > Arthropoda > Insecta > Lepidoptera > Lycaenidae > Plebejus > Plebejus argus. Next base: position 1,328,211 of record FR989941.1, on the reverse strand, counting down.
AGAAGAGCTGCAGGTGCGTTGCCAGCCTTTTAAGAGGGAATAAGGTAATGGGGGAGGATAGGGATGGGAAGGGAAGGGAATAGGGGAGGGTAGGGAAGGGAATGGGGTAGGGGATTGGGCCTCCGGCAAACTCACTCACTCGGCGAAACACAGCGCAAGCACTGTTTCACGCCATTTTTCTGTGAGGACGTGGTATTTCACCGGTCGAGCCGGCCCATTCGTGCCGAAGCATGGCTCTCCCACGTCAAAATGTAGTATGAATAAAAGTTAACTCACCTCCTCAATTTCCTTGTGAAACTTGATAGGTCTTAGCAAATAGAACTGAACGGCAAAGTATATAAAGTTTATCACTATAAATGCACTATTCCACACGACAGCGTCCAGGTAACACTCGATGCTCCAAGCCCAGAGTCCGGAGAAGGTGCAGCCGAGGATCAGGGCTACTCGGAGCCAGATTAAGCCGCTCGGGGTGTGCGGGGCTAGGAACGACAGCAGGAAGAAGATATTGGCCGCCTGGAAGAACACGTGGTTCACAGGGCGCCACTTGGGGCAATGGTTGAGGTACAGGTCCCACATCGACGGTCGCTCCTGCACCGTCACGTTCACGAAGTCCGCCACCGACGGCCGAACGGTCGGCGTCTCCGGCAGACCCATGTCCGTCGTCCCGACGTCACTCTCTGTCGTCTCCGGAGTCACGTTCTGCAAGCCGATCATCCCGATCGCTAAGGCACTTAGAAACAACATAGTCCCACCTACAATTCTTTTCCAGTTTGCGCATCGATGTTTTCCCGAAGACGTTTTGCATTGGCGCGCTATTATTTTCCTTCACTCGCTTCTCGCCGTTTCAAAATTTTATTTTATTTTGGTTATTCACTTTTTGCAATGTCCGTTTACGTGCACCACTGTGATTTTATTCGCAATTATTTTATTTCGTTTGCCGTTATGATAAAAAGCATTAAAGGAATTAACGCAAAATTATTTGTAAATTTAAACTCGATCAATCGTTGAATTTAAAAATACTGAAAAATAATTCAATTAAAAACAGTGCAGCAAACAATCGAAGCGCACAGAATGACATGAATGTCATTTTAACAAACGATGAACCGATGAACGATCTCTGATCAGTGACATTACTTTTTTTTTGCATGACATTTACTTGACACAAAACTCTTCTGCTACTTCTTTTTAAACATGAATAACAGCGTTTTCAGCCAGGGCTTCATAACGTTATCACTTAACGAATATCAGAAAAAATTTCGTTACGTACCATTATTTTCATAATGAGGAAAGGTAGAAATAATTTAATGGTAAAAAGTAAGGTATTTCTAATAAAGAAAAGAAAACGAAGAAGAAATGTCTGCATTTCATTTGAGTTATTTTGACTGTTAAGAGCATAGACTTATAATATACTGACGTATTATGGTTAAGAGTTAAGTATTATTACCTCAATCTCGGAACAATAACTAAGTTATTGTTCCGAGACCTCAATGGTTGATAGTGTCAAAGAGCTACAGACAGTGTCAACTTGACACTGTCTGTAGCTCTTTGATCTTTCTAAGTTTCTAGTTTCTAGTTTCTACACTGGCAGAATGGTGCATCCCTGCATCTATGGGCGCCATAAATGAGAAGAAGAAGAAGAAGAAGGTAGAAAGAGCAAAAATGATAATGGCGCTGCATGTTTGTTTTTATATATAAAAAAGTGTTCCAAAAATTAAATTCATGACTTCATTAAACCATGTAATTTGTAAAATTCAAGAATGGCTGTTCCCTGTGAAATGTTACTACACCCTGAACTATTAACTAACGAGCAACTGATGAGCATAATTCAAGAGGTACTTTTGTTCATGATAACTTATTTTATGCGTATTTAATAAATAATTCTACCTTACATCTTCTTAAGTACTACAGTGTATTAACTAGCCTACAAACTCTACAATTGAATATTCTGCTTACATTAATTCCAGCGTCATTTAAGAGTACCAAATATAGAAATGATGGACAGGGACATTCTTTTGGATGTGTTCCATCAATATTGTGTTCCTTACGGTCAAAGGAAGTACAGGGACTCTGGAAGAGGTAAAGTATTAAACAAAGTACGAAACATGAGCCCAGAACAAATGCATAAGTTGGACACTATAAATAATAATATAGTACACAATAGTTCTCACCAGAGAGAGGTGGATAGACTCAAACCACCCCAAGATATGCTGTCTTGTCAGATAAAAAGAATAAAACTCGATTCAAAGCCTAATGATGTGACTGATGGGAATATCAGTAAAAGGAAAATGTCAATTGATAATGTAAGTATACTTTGTAGAACTACAATAACTAGTTTTTAATATTTCAGTGCAATTTCTTAGTAGTATTAAATGCCTTTCATTTCTTTAAGTGGTCCAAAGTTTGTTCTTGTATGGTTTAGTAGTTGGTATTTAATTTTTAAATAGTAACATTTGTATTTTTGATGTAACTTATATGGCATTGTTGGTTTCGACACAAGCCTAAGTATAAATAAAAAGAAAAAAAAAACATTTGTGTTACAGGATAAGGCAGCAGAAACGCCACCACGGAAAAAAGAACGAAAGTTAATAACTTGGCCTTAGTGCGTGGTTTATGAGTTATGAGTATGACATAGTGAAACCACAAACTGTATGATTTAAATTTAAGATTTTTTTAAAGAATTCTCATAAGATTTTAAATGATGACAATATGATTTTAGATGATGTGTAAAAATATGATATTATATTTTATGTAAGCCCTATTTGCTTTTTAGGGTTCCGTAGCTAAAATGGCAAAAAGGAACCCTTATAGATTCGTCATGTCTGTCTGTCTGTCTGTCTGTCTGCTTTTATAATTTTGAATGTGACGGTAATATCGTGGACGTCTGCGGTAAAATGATAACATAGGGAAGTAAAATGTATGGAAATATATGAAGACCCTTTTAAATTTCCGTCGACGATAACTTTTTAATGTGCATGTTAGAGGACATCACAACTTCTACAACACTCTTCTGAACCGCACAAAATGTCCGCGGTGCGTAAAATCAAAAGGGCATTTAACTTACCCAATGTTTTATCGTGGAAGTCGGCTTCCACGATAACATGACGTCCAGAATAATTATAAAAGCGCACAATGTTTTAGAGTTAGACAATAATTTTTTGTCACAAATCGAAATGAATTATTTCTAAAATTGTATTATAATAATGAAAATAAGAAATATATCTAAAATATTTCTCATACAACTCTCATAAAAGAATAAAGTAAAATATACATTTTCATAATTCTAGGAAGACTTGCTTTTGCTGCAGGTGCGTTGCCAGCCTTTTATGAGGGAATAGGGTAGGGGAGGGTAGGGAAGGAAATAAGGCATTCTACTAGAAGCTTTTTTTGCTGTCTTTTTTGTTAGTATTCTAGGCATTATCATTTAATACATGTGCATGTACTGTGTATCTAAATGTGAATTGGCAGTGACGGATTAACCCTTAACCAAATTAAGCAATAATTCCTAGGGCATCACATCTGAGGGGGCACCAGAAGGACAAAAAACATCCGTCCTTAGGGCATCACGTCTCACTCTCACGAGTCTCCTCACGTCACCAAAAACCACACCAAAAAAAGTTTCTAAGATAAAAGTAATGTTTTTAGGTGGTAAAACTTAAAAGTTTAAAGACCGATCCTAGTTGACATACGGATAGGGGGGGTGGGGGGGGGCACACATGACACAGGTGACAGGCATGGATTGCTTAGGGCATCAAGTAGTCTTAATCCGTCACTGTGAATTGGTTGTTACCTCGAATAGGTAACAACCAATTAAACCAATCAAATAGGTAAAAACGAATTTATTATGCAAGTAATGACTATTGAGTAAAAAGATTTCTATAAATTTCACAAGTTCATGTTTTAAAATGTAAGTGTTGTGTGTAGAAAATTAGAAAAATAACTTTGTGGTAAACATGGAGTTATTATGTTACAAACTGTACGTAGTAGTACGTGGTAGTACCATAAAGTTAATAATATACCTAGCGGTATATTAACTTTAAGAGTAGTACATAATAACTCTATGGTGGTGAAATAATATTTTTTTTATTTAAATTTTTTAAAAATCAATTGTGTGTACTAATCGTGTTGTAGTTATTGTCCGTCCTACAATTACAAATATTTTAAAAAATCTGATGTTATTTTGTGGGAAAACAAGTTCTTTTATTGTACCTACCTATCTCAGTTGTTATAATATTTTGTAATCCTCAAATGGTAAAAACGAAAATAAAACGTAAAATTACAATTAATACATTGTGATTTGTGATTATTTGTAACTACATGTATAGATATTTTTGAATAAAGAATGTTCTAAAGTTTAAAATAAGTATAAATAAGTATTTATGTTTTCATTTATTATTGACCTAAGTAGGTATAATGCTTTTGTCTGCAACTTCTTTCATGGAGGTTAATTCTTGTGTAATAAAGACTTTAGGCTGCCTTTACACTAGCGTTTGTCCAGCGTAGGCGCAGAGCTAGTCGTTCCTCTGCAGAATTAAACGCTGCGTTAACGCGGCGCAGACGTTACACAATTTCTTCAGGAACAATCAGTACGCGGCGTTAGCGCATCATAGTTCATACTGATTGTTCCAGTAGAGAAGCGGCGACAACGCGACGCACGCGCGGTCACGCGCCGCGTTGTCGCGGCGTCTGCGCTGCGCATACCGAACTCCTACGCTGGACAAACGCTAGCGTGAAGGCAGCCTTAATATTATTTCTAGGATTCAGTTTACCAAATTTTGTAAAAAATTTGCTCAATGTCACTCTCTATTCCTTTACTCTCATAACCCAGTGGTTATGAGAGTAAAGGAATAGAGAGTGCTCTTGTGTACTGCGCACACACTTGGGCACTATAAAAATACTCCTGCGTAGCTGGCCTAGTTTCAATGAAACCGGTCACCGTCACCGAAACCGGTGTGGGAGCTATTATTATTATTTACTTAAAATTTCATTGGCCCCTTATCACGCCCTGATAAAAATAAAATTAATGACAAAAAACGTCAACAAACTAGAAAGTCACGCAATTTACAAAAAATATAAAAAAATAAGAATAGCCCCAGTAAATACTAGGTATTTAAAAATGTCTGACGAATATAGACAGGATCGTATCAAGACAGCCGCTATGTCTAAAGTTCTATCGCATTTTTTGGTTCCATCAGAAAAATTGGATAGAGCTACCAAAATTGTTATAGCACCGTACGCGCAGATCGAACGTAAAGGACAGAAGGAGGAGACTAAATCGTACCTAGATATGAACAGATTTACAACTTTCTTAGACGAAACGGTTGATTTGGAGTCCCTTTTGTACGAAACGGCGAACGTCCTTCAAGCAATCACTAGCAGTTCTGGTAAGATTAGCAAATCCCAGTTCTGAAACTGCAGTTTGTTGACACTGGTTTGTCTGTCTTTGGATGTGTAATGTATTTGGTATTTCTCATCGAATACAATATATCCTCAGCAAAGGATGATTATGTGATAACTGATAAATAAATGATGAACTTTTCCAGGAGTATTCGTATACATCGTCGACAAAGTGAAAAATGAAATCGTTCTCATGACGCAGGGTACGAAGAACCCTGAACGTCACGAAGTCAACATTCCGATAGGTAAGTTAAAAAGTTTACGATCTGGGTTATAGGCAGATATTCTAGGAATAACCATACAAACCTTATACCTTAAGTTTAATAAGCGAAAACAACGTCATTGTTGTCGTAAATATAGCCTTCAAGACTCTAATTGGTAAAAATCTGGGAAACCTGCAAAATTTGCGTTAAGTAAAAGCCAAATGCAGGCGAAATGCGAATAAAACTACAAGGCATTTAAACATAATATGAACTCAACCCTTTCAGAGGATTGCAAAATCCCAGCAGCGCATGCTGCCTACACAAAGGAGAATTTACTTCTTGGTGACGTGCAGAAGGACAAACGCTTCTCGGAAGGCTTAAAGTGGGTGGACGCTAAAGTAGCGCTCTGTGTCCCAATCGTTCAGCCAGATGGAGAATGCTATGCTGTTTTGGAACTATACCGGACTGACCCAAAACCTTATGACAGTGTAAGGATTGTTTAGTTGTTTATAGAAGAGAATTTGGGGGGGGAATATTTCGCTGATTTTGTGCTAAACAGATCCGTAGTAAATCATCAATTCCATCCATTGATCGAATTATCCACATGGTACAGTTTGGTAATCATTGTCTACCATCAGCTACCGTCTTGCGTTAAGTGAACTTTGGTTAGATTCCCTTAATACGTATTCCTCGTCATTAAAGTAGTTGAAGCTTCAACATCATGTTATCAATACTCGTGAAGATATTCAATATGAATTATTATGAATTAAGCGTCGCAACTCGCAACAACTCTACCCAATTATCTTTCAGCAAACTCTATATACCGTAGTCAGCGTGGCTTGCTGGGCAGGCGCTGCCGTCCATCAGACTCAAGCAAGAATAACGCTACAACGGTCCAACCATCTCAACAACGAGCTCCGGTTGCTTCTGCAGAACTATTTCTGTGATCTTGCCTCAATTGATACGATGTTGACGGATATGCTTGTATGAATCTTATGGACCTAAAAATCTGGTTACTTATGCTAGGAAATTAGAATGCTCAGTATCATTGGAATGCTCATACCTTTGTCTGTTTATGGTCATGACATTATTATCCCCAAAAAAGGTTTAGAAGTGGGATCATTGTCAATTTCAGTTTTTAGTATCTTTTTTCCCTAGTATCATTTGGATAATAATTCATCATACTTTATAATGGTCCAGGATCATACGTAGGTTTATTTCCATTTAGCTCTTGTTGTAGAGACTAGTCAAAACTTTCATGGGCGTGATGCGAAGCAGCTTCTATATAATCGATAAGGAACATATTGGTGACATCTTAGCCGATTTGTGGGAAGATGGTTTTGAATTCGATAATGCGACAATTCCACATAAGAAAATGAAAGTTAAGTAGGTGTCACAAAGCAATAATTTGGTATAGCAAGGCTCTGTTTTAGTTAGACAAGCTTTTCGTTTTCATGCACCTAGTACTTAGCATCAGAATTTTGCAGTGAATAAAATTTAAATGCATGTTATTTCTCACGGCCAGTAACTATGTTAGTAGCAAAATAATTGGATCCTCAGATGTAATAAGGCGTCAATTATTTGCAGCTTGAGTACAGAAGCAACCCCCGCTTCACTGGTTGCTCAAACAGGGGAGTCTTTAAACGTCCTCGACGCATACAAAGACCCGAGGTTTGAGAAGGAAATTGATCCCACGACTGGCACAATAGTTCGCTTCTGCTTGGTATCGCCTATCATGGACAAGACTGGTGTTATTGGTATGCCTTACTTAATTTTACGTATGCACGTGTTACAATCCAGCGCCTCGAGGAGATGCGAAATAACACGCTTAGCGTAACCTATTTAATTTGTTTGTGAAAAGATTCCGCTGATGCATCTACGTTGGAAAAGCGACGGCGAATGTGCATTGAAATCTTTTAAAGCCATAGCTGATATTCTAGTTACTTCTTTAAATAATTCAATTCTTTGTAGGCGTAGTCAAGTTGACCAATAAAAAGAATTTGAAGCCCTTTGATGAGGATGACGAAGCCGTGTTCAAAGTGTTCATAAGCTACTGCTCTCTCATTGTTCATTTTTATAACTTGGACCAAAGGAAGGTGTACCATGTATGTAAATTCTTGCAGCACCTTTTCTTCTTAGTCAGATGTTAAAACTGTCTAGAGGTATTCTCAGCAAGTCTTGCCTACAAAGGCTAGTACTTTTTATATGTCTTTCTCCGTACTTCAGGAAAGTCTCAATAAAATTTATTATGAGCTCATGGGTCTACATCTCAGGCCATGCAAACACGACTTCGATGCACTTATGGGCACACATGGCGTCTCTGTTCCACCAACTAGTTTCAATAGGTATGTGTGGTTATTATTCTCTTCTTGATTCTGTGACTTCTGTATAGTCATAGTTTTCGCCTCGCTTAGAATTTTAATTATTTTGCAAAATAAATAAACCATAACTCACTCACTGGATAAATGGGATTATCTTGGAATTATTTTCAGCCACACTTTCCACATCAGCGAAACCAATAAAGAGGATATGGCAGGATTGATTTGCTTCATGTTCATAGAGACATTTGCCAAGAACTTCGATCGCCAAGTTTTGGCGGACTTCGTTTTAACCGTTCTCAAATGTTACCGAAACAATACCTATCATAATACGGAACATGCCTTCAGTTTTACCCATACCATGTATCTAATTTTGAAAAACAATACTGAACGCTTTGACTTTATTGAGGTGATAGTAATTAGCTTACCTTCGATTATTATTATACGAGTATTGTAGTTACATTTTAGATGTAACTACAATATTCGTATCGATTAGGTAGTAGCAATATACCCTAGAGCACAGTAATCCGGTATAATACTAAACAACTGATTACTGAGCTCATGGTCTGATACCTTGTAACTTGAAATGCGCCTTTGTCCGTCTAAAAATAGTCCAACGCTCAGGGATACAAAAAGCACCTTTTAAATGTCTTCACCTAGTCCCTATTTAGATATCGCAATAAATATCCTACATTCTACAGCAAATAACCGTTAAACTCTTATATTTCCTAACAGACAGCTGGCCTCATGATAGCCGGTCTCTGTCATGACGTCGACCACCCCGGCTACAACAACTCCTTCCTCGCGCTCCGACAGCACCCCCTAGCGCGCATGTACAAGTCATCCATGCTGGAACACCACCATTACTATATCACGAAGAAGATTGTTAAGGTTGGGTAGATGATAAAACATTTTTTTAGTTTAGTGTTGAATTTTCCCCTATTGCTTCTTGCAGGTAATTTGCTTACATCTTGTAGTTATAAACGGAGACTTATGCCCGTTTTCACCAACATCACCTAAACGGTTACCTAAGTAAGGATCCCTTAATTTAAGGGACCCTTCAAATCATCCCCTACCTTGCATTCCGTTTCACCAACCTAAGGGCTACCTAAGTAAGAATCCCCTAGTTAGGTGACGTTTAGTGCGGGGGTCGATGCAAATGTTAATCGATGAATTATTCGAGTTGACGATTTTATTGATATTTGCCAAAATATATAGCATAAAACAATTAATTATCATTATCAGTTCCGTTGACATCGCAAGAATAGGGTCTCAACCTTGTGAATATTATGTTAACTACAAAAGTTACAACTTTTCTTGGCTGTATTGCGAAAGCCCTTGCCTAAAAAGTATATTATAATGACACGCGAATGACACTTGACAGCTGACAGCTAACATTTCCATCATTTCATTTGCGTGTTGATTTTAAGATTTCGTTTGTTTACCTACAATATTATATAATAATATTATAAAGTAATAATGGCAGAAAAGAGGAAACGCGGTCAAAACTTTTCACTGGAAGACAAAGACAAGTTAATTAAATTATTACTACAACATAAAGAAACCATATTAAATAAAAAAACAGATGGGACCACGAATGAAGCGAAGAATAGTGCGTGGATAAGCATTACAAACTCTTTTAATTCAAGTTCAAGCACATACAGGTATGAGTTATAAACATTATTTTATATGTACCTATTTATTGTTTGATAGAAGTATACAGTATATAATTACCATTCTAAATTTCTAACCTAAAAATCCAGATATAATAAAACTGAAATGTATAAATTTCTGTTTGTTTTAGAAACAAGGAATCATTGATGAAAATGTGGGAGAAGTTAAAAAGCGAGAGCAAAAAATATTATGCTCAAATAAAAAACAGTACTAGTCAAACAGGGGGTGGCCCATTAATTTTAAAAATTGACCCTGTACTGGAACAGGTTTGTGGTATACTTGGGCGAGGGTGCACAGGTGTGTTGGGAGTTCCAGACTGTGATGCTGAATCTGGACAAGAACAGACACTTGCTAAAATCATTTGCACCCAAAATGAGCATTTGGAACCTGCAGTCGAAGTACTAAAAGTGCAAACAATTGTCGAACCAAAATTCCCTGAGGTAAATCTTAAACAGATGATAACGAAATACTCTTAATTTTATAACCTTAACAAAAAAAATATTTTTTTTGCAGACACAAGAAGAAACTTTTTGTAAGACCCAGCCGAATATTATAGAGGGCATCATCAATATTGATGAAAACTTAACTGTAGAACCTAAGGGTGATGTAAGTAGATAGAAACTTTGTATAATATACATTTTGTAAATAATTAGTTCTGTTGTAGTAAATAACTTATTACTAGCTTTTGCCCGTGGCATCACTGCATCCAAAGAGTTATAGTACATTGGCCACTCTACTCTACAAACAAAATAATATTGATTTTTATCATCACCACTGCTGGAGCCCAACCCTCTCTATACTACCAGAGTAATACTTGGCCTACATTCTCCCTCCACCCGTCCATCAACGGGTTGGAAAGGTCAGGTGAATAAGCTTTGATTAAGTACTCCGTTACTCGCCTTTTACAACATCCACAATAAGATTTGGAATTATGCTATTCTACTGGGTCGGAAACCTTGCGGCTTATTGATATATTTTATTTTATTTCTTAGGGTGCCCAAGAAAAGCAGATATTAATAAATAGAACTCCACTGTGGTCACGAAGGCGGCCTCAGATACCAAATAATAATGAACGTACTGAGGCAACTGCTACAGTTTCCCATAGCATTCAAAATGTGTATAAGAAAAGGGAAACTGTGGAGGACCTTAAGGAACAATTACTAAGGGAGGAATTAGAATTTAAGAAAAAATTGTACCAATTACAAATAGAAGCAGCAACAAGGGAGGTGGAAATTAAAACTGCGATTTTGGAACAAATTAGAGGTATATGATTATTTTTATTGTTATAAAATATATTATAATTACACACTTAGAGAGCATCAAAGTATTGAGTCATCTGACTTCTTTGAAAGCCATAGACAGGATCATTAATGGCAATCGGTGGACGGGCAATTTGATCATCATTAATTAGACGTTCTAAATTTGGTATAGAGCCGTCATTTATTGGATCACCTTCTTTTCGAATTATACAAATGTTATGTAAAACACAACATGCCAGCATAACACGGATAGCTGTTTCCAATTGTAGTCTGATACCCACTGCTAGCACTGGAAATCTTCTTTTCAGGACTCCATATTGCCGTTCGACTACATTTCTTGTTTTAATGTGAGCATCATTATACTTTTGTTGACCACGTGTAACAGGATTTAGATAAGGAGTCAAAAGATGGCTCTGTAAAATATATAAATGTCAGTATATCAGTTATAATAAATTACCTTAATAAAACCTTTATTTGTTTCAGGTGGAGGTTTCTCTTTAAACAATTTATTTGGAGGAGTGCAAAATAAAAAAAGTAACGATTAAAATTTTACTATTATTTACAAAAAGTCATGGTTTTATTTTACCTTTAATGGATATCCACTGTCTCCTAACAAATAATTTCCTCTGTAGTCACCTACTTCAAACTTTGAATATCTCCGACTACTTTGGTATATGGTAGCATCATGTGTTGATCCAGGCCAGCGTGCCACCACATCAGTCATCAATAATTTTGCAGTACTTATTGTTTGCATATTAATGGACATATAGCCTTTTCTATTTCGGAATAGTTCGGCATCATCTCCTCCTACAATTAAGCACAAATAGATAAAAAAAATCTAGTTCATATAATTAAATAGGACACGAAATAGAAAAGAAAACACCCACCTGGCGATTGAATTTTTATATGTGTACAGTCTATACATCCTAAAACATTCGGAAATCGAGCTATTCTATAAAATTCTTCTTTAACTATTTGTTGTTCTTCTTCTGTGTCTGGGAATTGTATAAATTCGCTTCGCAGACCTACAATGGCATTGGACACTCTCTTTATTATTCGACTGCAAGTAGAAATACTGATGCCGTTTAGATCTGCTATAGATAGTAATTGATTGCCTGTCGCATAAAATCTTAGGGCACACAACAGTTGATTGATCGGAGCCACAGATTTATTTCTGAAATAATGGCAAAAACAAAGATAAGTTAGTACTTAAATAGAAAATTTTGCAAGTACAGGTAAATGTAAATAGGTGGTGGTGGTGGTGGACGGTGGTATGCACATTATGTTATGTTAAGTATCAGATTCACTTTATTGAATAGGTAGGTACTTACCTGTCATTGTGGAATTCTAATAAATGTTCAATCTTTTGCAATATAAATATAACACTCTTTTTTGACAACCTGTATCTTATGAAAAAGTCTTTTTCATCATATTTTTCAAAATCTTTTGATCTATTACGGTAAATACGAGGCCGTCTAAATAAATTTCGGTTACTTAATAATTCTATATCTTCAATGGCTTCTAAATCTTCAAACAAATCTTGATCAATATCCATTTTTATCTTATTTCACTGTTCGGCGCAAAGGATGATTCACAAAATAACCTAAAATAATGCGTCACCTAAGCTTTACGGGGTCGTCAATTCGACCCCTAAATTATAAGGGTCCCCTAATGGTTTAGGTGTCACTTAAACGTCGGTGAAAACAAAACTTGCGTTAGGTGCCCCTTAAATTGGCTTAAGGGACACCTAAATTTTAGGTGCTGTTGGTGAAAACGGGCATTACTTAGCTTATTTTGCTTCTTCATCTGCTTAAAACATATTATACTGCTTCTTTCGTTAGCTTAAAAGTTATCCGTCGTTTCCAGGACAAGAACTTGTTAGGTCATTTACCAGAAGAGGACCAATCCAAAATACTTCAGGAGATGAAGTACAATATTTTATGTACAGATTTGGCAGTTTATTTTCAGGTAAGCCCGTCCATTCTTTTCGATTAGGATACCACAAATGGAATGCATCAAAATGAATTTAAATGATATCCATTTAGTTGCCTCTTCCATATCCTTTCTTAATCCCAAAGAATTCCTTTAATGCTGCTTGCATACAGGTGCGCGCCCAACTTACGCCAGTGATCACAGAAGATGCCTTTGACTGGAACAATGCTGAGCACAAGAAATTGTTGAAGGTTAGTAGACAGTTTTCAAATTTATTGTGGTAGCTAGAAGATAATATTACCTATAGCATAAACAAGCATCTTCATCTTTTACAATCAACATCTTTTACTTATCGCTCTCTTGCAAAATTTGTGGCGGTCAATGGTCATACTACTAATTCCTATTCTCTCTTTGCTTCTTGCTTTGTCGTTCAGGGTATTTTGATGACGACGTGCGACCTGTCGGGCAGCTGTAAGCCCTTCAACATCGCCAAGACCAATGCCAACGCAGTCTACGAAGAATTTTATAACCAGGTTGTTTCATATCTTCTAAAATCCCCTTCAGACTTTTTGTAAACCAATCTAGATATCTTTGTAAACTTCCGATTAGATCTAAGATTTTTCACACTAATCATAAGTTCTACAGTATTCCATAATATAAAAATATTGTAATTTTGAAGCCATTATAGTACAAAACGATCCATTAGGTGCTCTCGATTCTCGCTTGATTATATTCGTAGCGATTTATTTGAGTCAAATCTCTATTTCTCAAAAAATCTGTACTTTCTGTATTACAAAGGAAACGAATCTCCGACGTTGCTTATTCCGAATTCGTCATAGGGGGATAAAGAGCGTGAGCTAGGCTACACTCCCCTGCGAATGATGGATCGGCGACGACGCGGCAAACGTGCGGCGGAGCAGCTGCAGTTCATTGCGGTCGTGCTGCAGCCATGCACGCTGCTGCTAAAGGCGCTGCTGCCCAACACAGCTCCCATCGCTGAGCTTTGCAGGTATGACGTCAGAGGTATGCAGGTGTGACGTCACAGAGCAGCTACAGTCCATTGCGGTCGTACTGCAGCCATGTACACTACTTTTAAAGGCACTGCTGCCCAACACCGCTCCCATCGCTGAGCTTTGCAGGTGTGACGTCACAGAACAGCTTAAGTTCATTGCGGTTGTGCTTCAGCCTTGCACGCTGCTGCCCAACACAGCTCCCATCGCTGAGCTATGCACGTATGACGTCAGACCTTTGCAGGTATGAAGTTGCAGGCTAGCTAGTTTTTTTTTTTGAGGTTATGGTGTAAGCCTTTATGTCGCTTCATTTACATACAAAATTTAGATGTTCCACCGTCACTAAGAACAGTAACGGTCGGTCCTGACTCCTGATGAATCATGAATCAGGACTGTGGACAGGCACAATGCACACATACTCAATTGATAACAGTGGCGTTCCTGTCCAACCAGTAATCAGTGTGCCGAGTGTGAGTTTTTTGTTTCACATTCGATAGTGAACGCGTTTGGCGTTTACTAAGATTTTGTATGGGAGCTGGGCTCACTCCCGTGAGCATCGCTAGGTGGCGCTGTACAAATCCCATACCTACAAAATCTTAGTAAACGCCAAACGCGTTCACGATCGACTGTCAAACAAAAACTTATACTCTGCACACTGGACGCTGTCTAACGTATTAAATTGAACCAGGAAAACGCAAGAATCGTGGCACGAAGAGATCGAGATGCAGGGCCAGAAGTTATGGAGGCAGGATGAGTCCGTACCCGGCGGGAAACACAGCAGTTGGTCCAACAGGGACAGTGAAGATTAAGTGAAAAAAATATTTAAACTTAAATCACTGGATATGAAGTTATCTCTCTCTTTCTTTGAAAGAAAAGGCATATAAAACTTGGTTAACTTTGGATTAACTATGTATCATAATTAAATGGCATAGTGAAAATTAGAAAAAAGATTTAACTGACCTGTCTTTCTGCTATTTGTCTTCTATCCGTCACAATCAAGCGGAGTCAATACAATCAAGCGGAGTTTTACCTCTACTTTGAAGATTTGTACTAGGTGCTTTTCGTTGGTTACGGCTACTATTAACAGCTGTGAACATGGAGAGAAAGAGATAATGATTATGAAAATTAAATTACTATAATTATGTATGTAATTGTAATCTGATTTACGAAAAAGTCAGATAAAGTACTTTGTTTTAATATTTACATTTAATTGCGATATTGGTGTTAACTTATTCAATTTCAAAGATTAATAGAAGATATTGAAGTATTCTTAATAGTCAATAAACAAGTGAAACAACATCGTAACTTAATAGTTTTATTAGGGAATATGTATAATTTATAAGTGATATTACACTGACCGATGTCACAAGTGTTCACAAATTGATACCGCTAACAAATTGCATAATAATCAACTAAGGCTAATTAAATCTAACTAACTGCATGTGTTGCACCACTAAAAAATAATGACAACACCAATTTATTGTTCACAATTTTATATAACAATTTTTGGGTATTTGATCTAAAATATGCCAATATATTATCTCCGTGCCATAGCAAACTGTGTTGCAACTTTGTCGCCAAAGCACCCTTAAACCTAACGAAATAACATGTAATAAATACACCTGATTCTCCTTACATTTTTAAAACAATGAGATTATAGCAACACTTTTTACGACACTAGTAACCATAATTGGTTTGATGCTGAAACCGAATGCTATTGATCATACATTAATATTTTCATGATTTTATTCTCCATTAACATTATGTAGACATCTAACACTTTTTCGACAATGACAAGACGACAATTTCGACATTTACAATAATTACCTGTGGAATGAAGTGCATATAAATGTATTTCTTTATTGTGATACCATTTAAAATATATTTATCGCTTCAATTGCTATCTGTTAAGGACGGGAACTTTAAAATGACTCTCACTCGTCTCTCCGCATTCATAGAAAATGAAATTACTGGTTCATATATTGTACTATATAGTATGTTAGGCACATGTCTATAATATATAAATCAATATTACGGTCCTGCCGATCCGAGGCGAGCGTGAGAGTAGCCTTAAAGTTCGAAGTGTTGGGATGGTTATGTGTTCCGTATCTTGCCCGGGACGTAGTTTTTATCGATGACTGAGTCTTGTAGGAACATGTGAAGACATCTCTCGTTCTGAGCTAGAGGATGGCCCGCAATTTTGTTGATGAATACTTCCAAACCTGCAATTAAATTTTAATCTTTTTTATGTCTTTCAATACAAAATTTCAAACAAACATTTTGTTCATGAAATAAAATGTGCAAGATAGAGTTAGGTCAAAGTTTAATTTGAAGTTAAAAAAACAATCAACAAAAATCTACAAACTGTAATAATCTTACACTAACAATGCAACTTCTCAATAAACTGCAGATATATTATTACAAATATTGAATATTGTATAATGAACTTTAGTCATGCATGATTATTGTCGAGTGTACAAGGTAAACAATTATGCAGATAGACTCAAGAATACAAGTTAATAATTGGTGGTTGATGCTCATTATTTATTTTGGAATTGTTTTTGTTTCATTGCATCAAGAACAGTGTGGTGAAACTGCTATATTTTGCCTCTTACAGCAGATAGTTACAGTAAGAGTGGAAGTACACAATAAGAAACAGTAAAAAATTGCCATTTTTTACATAAATGGAGGCTTCGGAGGCAGGAAAATGATTTTAAATAAAAAAACTGTGCATTTTATGGGTAGCCAAATATGGCTACCCATAAAATGCACAGTTATTTTATGCAATGCACAGTTATTTTATTTTATTTTATATTATATTAGCCAGGTGATGAAGTAGATAAGTTGCAGTTTGTTCAAATTATAAGGGAAATAATCGGCCAAGTGCGAGTCGGACTCACGCACAAAGGGTTCCGTACTATTATAAAGCAAAATTAGGCCAAAAATTGCGTTTTTTGTATGGGAGCCCCCCTTAATTTTCTATTTTATTTTAATATTATTATTAAATATTAAATTACACATAATATAACTAAGGACTTTGAGAAAAAATTAAGTACCTACTCTTTGCCATTATTGATATCTAAGAGCAAAAAAGGTCGAAAAAATTACGTTTGTTGTATGGGAGCCCCCCTTAAATATAAATTTTATTTTGTTTTTAGTATTTGTTGTTATAGAGGCAACAGATATACATAATCTGTGAAAATTTCAACTCTCTAGCTATTACCGTTCTTGAGAGCTTGGAGACAAACAGACAGACAGACATTGAAGTCTTAGTAATAGGGTCCCGTTTTTACCCTTTGGGTATGGAACCCTAAAAAATGAGTGACTGCCCGTAAGTTACAAAATGTTACTTATCATGTTCTTCCACTCACATCATTAATTGTAATTCTCTGCTACCTTCATGGGCCTGTCTCATATTTTAAACTTGTAATAAAACTACAATTTTGATTAAGTAACTGAAGGTTACTGATAATGTATTTGCAAGCAGATACTTTTCAAATGAGAAGGTATAAGACATGATTAAAGAAACAAAAAATTAAAATAACATTGACGTTGAAGCTATATTGTGGATAAAGAAATGTATTATAAAGCAGATATTACACGATTCAATTTCGGTTCAATATTGCTTTCAATTTCATTGCTTCAATTGAAACATGTAAATACATTTCAATTCGATTGTGCAATCTCATTGAAAGCTACATTGCAATGAACGCTTTCAATACAACATGGTCATTGTTCAATCACATTGAACATGTAACATGGAGATTGAACGACAATTGAACGATGGCTCATTTATTGTGCGCGCTGCACTAGTGTACGCTGTACGAATTGGCGCGACATCACATTGAGTTAAGTGAATATTGAATATCATTTGAATGATATGTGTATATTGGTTAAGTCGTTCAATGTTCAATGCTTTTCAATGGAATTGCTTCAATTTGATTGTACCTTGTAATATCGCCTTAACAGGAATGAAATGGCTCACCTTTTCTACGGTCCTCAATGAATTCCTCTTCAAAAATGCCGTCGTCTCCTCGGAATGGGAGTTGCCTTTTCAGAGCCTTTCCGGGCAGTGGGGGTACTACAATCTGAAAACAAAGAGATAATTGTTTCATGAATAATAATTTAATCAACATTGTTTTACAAGATATTTGTGAGAATCTTATAAGATTATGTTTATCTTCTAATTACAATAGCATAAAGAGTGTTCTTATTTCTGAAAAGCATTAATATTAAAAAGCTTGTTGCTTGATGTTACAAAAAGTATGATAATATGTGGAATTAAATAGGAAAGTTATAATTTAATTGTAAACCTAAATTTTCTATCATATCCTACTACTGTTCCACAATCTGTACGATGATTCATCCGCGAATGTTTTTTGTTCAATTGATAACAGTATTACTACAATTTATCTCCTTACCTTACTGTCTCTTTCTAGTTCGTTTCTGAGCCATTCGAAATCACTATATCGCCGTCTGACGCTCGATTCTTTTACTTTAAACACAGGAAGATTGGTCTGGAAACAGGAAATACAATTGATTAGGGACAATGATTGCATCGGGCGCCGATGGTATCGCTGCTCGATACGCCCACAACAAAATATGATAAAACATCGATATAGCGTGATCGGGTAATCTAATTATTGTACGAAGCAATGATCGCATCCTAAATTTACTTACCCTCATGCGAACTTCGTAATCGGTGTAGCGTTTTTTACCAACTCCCATGGTTGTGACTGGGTTTACCACGTCGATTTCTAAGAAGTTAGCCGGCGCGGCGTACGCATCGTCCAGCGTTTGTTTCTTAACGTTTAGTCGTCTTGTCGCGTCGGCCGTCGTATCCTCAGCCATCATTCCGATTTATTTCGACAAACAATCACAAAGTTTATAAAACACTGCCAGTAACAAATGGAAATAATTTTGACATGCACTGACATCGAAACAATTTGAATGTGACGTTTGTGATTTGTCTAGAAATTCAATATGGCGGACAAACGTTCAGAAATTATAAAGGCAAAGACGTTAGGGTGAACATGACTAGTGATTGGATAGTACTACTAGTCATTGGACAGAGCACAAAAACACTATATTTATTGAGGTTGCTTTAAAAACTAACTGTTTTTCTTTAAAATTAGGCGTTCTTTTGACTTTTACTTTAAAAACAGACAGTTTTTAAAGCAACATTAATAAATATTGTGTTTTTGTACTTTGTCCAATGGCTGTTACTGTCCAATCTACTAGTCATTTACCCTATATAAAAAATGTAGAATAAATTAAAATTTTAAGTTTCAGTTTAGCGAGAAAACTGAAATTTGTATTGCAAAGTTACAAACCTTGTAATTTTGTTTTCGTAGTTTGTATGTATGTATTTTTTTTGTCAACAAAATACTCTTATGAAAACGTGTTATAATAATAATTGTATGTATATCAATCAGTAAGAAAACACTATTTATTAAAGTTTAATAAATTACATCAATTATAACAAAACACGTGAATAACGTGTGAAGTGTAGAGATAAAAGTTAGAACAAAGATATTTATAGATCTTAATATTATGTGATAATATGTCTCATTGATTCTATGGTACATCCTATAAATATTTTATAGGAGCACATTAATTTTAATGTTATGGGCTACTAAAGAATATATTATAATCGTTAAAATTAGTATTGAAACAACTTTTTGAATCCATAAAGATTTTATTTACACTACATAAACTGACTCATAGGGTCTTCCTCTCTTTTCCTCTTCATCATGTAAGCTTCCATTTCCTCTGTGGTGGGCTCCTTTACTTGCGTCATGCTGTTGTATGGCCGTTTTCGTTCATCAACCGACAGTAAGTAGTCCGCACGCTTCTGACTTTTGTCCTCCATTTCTAGAGCCTGTTAAAAATTAAAAAAGAAGTATTATGTAAGTAATATGTTTATTTGTAGATATCGTCCACTTGCTTGAATTTAACTGTAAGATAAGTGAAACTTTACGTCTTGTTTTCCATTTATATAGAGTGTAACAAAACGAAGTGATTTTACGCCAGGGGGGGCTATTACGACCTCTTATATCCAGCCAGTTTCCAGCCAGTTTACAAGCCGTGTCTATGCAACGGCCTGTAAACTGGCCAGTAAACTGGCTGGATATAAGAGCTCATAATAGCCCCCCTGGGCTTCATAACGTTATCGAATATCAAAAAAAATATCGTTACGTACCGTTATTTTCAAAATGGCACCCAGATAACGGTAATTTTTTTAACGATATCTAGTAACATAACGAAAAAATATCGTTATAATAATAACTGTAAATATAACGGTAAATATGATATTATTTGAACAAAGATACTGAGTAAAGTTCGGCCGTTCAGAGAACGCGTTCCTGACACGTCGCGATTATCAATGAATATATTATCAAATAATCAATTAATGTTATAATTTTGTGACACTAGTCGTGACTAACTGATAGGTGTCAGGAACGCATTCTCTGAACGGCCGAACTATAGTGAACTACTGACCATGTCATTCTCATTAGACGTCATTTTTCCTATAATATACACCTACAGCTGGTCACCAGACACGTCTAGACTCTAGTTTAATTTTGTGCATACTGCATACTGAACTGACTGATTAAATTAAGTACTTATTTTAAAAAAGGTAGTTATCAAAAAACATATATTTACCGTTATAACATTTACCGTTATTAATGTCAATTTTTACCGTTATTTCTGGTATCGGGTTTTTCATACCGTTATCTATGCCCTTGAAGCAGTAACGTTATGAAAAAATATCGGTATTTGAAGGCCTGTTTTACGCCTCTAGTCCACCGAGGCTGCGAACTGAGAAATATATCTGCGAAACCAATGTGATACAGGAATAGAGCGAGATGCAATATAACGTATTATCGTTTGGCAGATGAGACAGTAAATCGTTTCGCCGCTGTTTCGCAGTTCGCAGCGTCGGTGGAGTAGAGGCGTAAATGTATTTATTTGACTATTGGCAAAACGACTCTATCAGAAAAACAATTATAACAAAAAAAAAACAATAATAATACATCAACAATACAACACTGTAGAATAATTTAATCCTAGTTCCTACCTTTTTTAGCTTGTCTTCTATTTTCTTTTCTTTTTTCAGCGCCTTCTTCTTCTTCTTTTTAGACTTTTTTTTGTTCTTCTTCTTGCTGGTTTTCTCTGTCTTTGTTCTCGTGTCAGTCTCGGAGTCTGACGAGCTACTGCTAGAGTCCTCTGACGACGATTTATCTGATTTTTCGGACTTTTCTTTGTCTGTTAAAATAAATAATGATTTTTAATACCAGACGGCAAAGCGTATAGTCCGTCAAGAAAGTGAAGAAATTAAAAAGTGACAACATCGTAGTGTCATCCCTTTTTTCTTAGATTGATTTGAAAGGGATGACACTACGATGTTGCCACTTTTTAATTTCTTCACTTTTTTGACAGACTGTAAATCAAGTACATATAAGTAAAATAATAAAGTGTGGCAGGAATAACAAACGAGTATGCATTGGACCACACAACTGAAGTAAAACTTCTTGAGCTCCATCTATAATCTATATAATATTATGTATATGTATATTGAAAGAAGATGTGCGCGCACCTCTCCGTTCGCCTCACTCGATCACACTTTTCGTAACGCTCTCGTCACGCATTTGCCAGCTTACTCCCTAAGTCAAGCGTGCGTAAAGAAGTTTTACTTCAATAATAGCTACGTATTGGTAACGATAAAAGTTATTTCTAAACAAATGCTAAGTTATTTTTAAATAGAAACAAAACATTGTTATTGTCACACGATTCTCTTTCGATAACGTTACCAATACGTAGCATAGTAATCAACTTATTCTGCTAGCCTTTCTTTTGCCACATGCAAACATACCTACTTTTGCAGACATATTTTCGTACAAATTTTTATTTAAGTAACTTAGTAAAACCGTAACAAACTAAACCAGAACCCACCATCCACAGCTTCTATTCTCTTGTCGGTGTGTGTTGTGCTTGTTTCTGGTACCTCGGTAATTGCTGATTTGCCCGCCTCACCAACACAGTACGACATCTGCAAAATACATCATGTATGACTAAGGGTTGATTGCAACAGAAGCGAAGGTTAAAGTTATCGTCAAATATGGCGTCCATTATGGTCTTTTACTAGGGATTTGACAGTTCATTTGATATTTTGTGGTGGTTAAAGTTAGAGTAATTTGGTGCAACCCACTCTAATATGTTCCATTAGTCTTCTGTTTAAGTTATTATGATCTATCAGCTTAGTATATTTTCTATGTCATTGTTTTAGCGCGCCAGCTATCATAGTTCCACCATATTGCAGAATATTATGTACTTTAAAGAAATGTTTTACGCTTTTTATTCGGACAAATAGTAATTTCGGCGTTAAATTATTGTTAAAAATAAGCATGAACAAATATCACATCGATAGATAGCCCCTTTGCCGTAATCAGCTACTAAATTATTGTTCCAAAAATTAGCATGAACATATAACACAGAAAGAATGCCACAATCAATACACCTTTTACCGTAGCAGGTAAAACACTAAACAATACCTTTATAAAGGAATGACAGCACTTGTACCCCCACTGTCCATCCCTCCAGTACGAGCCCCACACTGTCTTGTGGTTGTTGATCAGCACATCTTCTTCGTATTTACTCCTGAAACAAAAGTATGTTGGTTAAAACATGTTAGTGTGTGTGATTGTGATTCCAAATGGATATGGCAAGATGTAGATTTGTTCTAAGTTCTTAACTACTTCAAACATATTTTTTATAAAATAAGGGGGCAAACGAGCAAACGGGTCACCTAATGGAAAGCAACTACCGTCGCCCATGGACACTCGCAACATTAGAAGACCTACAGGTGCGTTTCCGGCCTTTTAACATACCAACAAAATATATAAATGTAAACTAATATAATATAGATATTGAACCAACTACATATTAATATAAAAATAGGGGTAAATAGTATAAGGTTCGACATCTACAGGAAAAGTCTGGATAATATCGGTTAACGCTTTTGCGAGTATTTTATTGTAACTTGTAAGTGAAAAAAAACCTGGACTTGATGAATAGAGTAGGACAACAGGAAAACAATTCTCTGTTTAGGCAGAGCGCACTAGATAATATTTTCCTTAGGCCATGGTTTAGCCTATGTCCAAGCATATGATTAGCGCTATACAGTGTGTAACAAAACAAAAACTAAGTGACAACACATTTGGGAGTGATTGGGTCCCCTATATAGAGTTCACTGTGAAAGTAGCAGCTCTGAAAGAGTAGCTTTTTTCTTTTGGTATAGGAAAGATCATAACATAATCGGCCAAGTGCGAGTCCGACACGCGCTTGAAGGGTACCGTACCGTTATTGAGAAATAATAGGCAAAAAATTGTCTTTTTTGTATGGGAGCCCCCCTTTATTTTTTATTTTATTTTAATATTATGATTAATCATAAAAGTACACATATAATTATTAATGATTTTGTGAAAATTTCAAGTGCATAATACCGGTTGCCATTATTGATTACGAGCAAAAAAGCCAAAATAATCGGCCAAGTGCGAGTCAGACTCGCGCACGAAGGGTTCCGTACCGGTATAGAGCGAAAGTAGACAAAAATTGTGTTTTTTGTATGGGAGCCCCCCTTAAAATAATATTTACTTTATTTTAATTTTATTATTAATTATTAAAGTACAAATATACAATTAAGGATTTTGTGACAATTTCAAGTGCGTAGCTGTTACCATTATTGATTACGAGCAAAAAAGGCCAAAAAAAATCACGTTTATTGTATGGGCCCCCCTTAAAAATAAACTTTATTTTATTTTTAGTATTTGTTGTTATAGCGGCATCAGATATACACAATCTGTGAAAATTTTAGAAGTCTAGCTATAGCGGTTCTTGAGATACAGCCTGGAGACATACAGACAGACGGACAGACATCGAAGTCTTAGTAATAGGGTCCCGTTTTTACCCTTTGGGTACGGAACCCTAAAAATCAAGTTTGTTGTATGGGAGCCCCCCTTAAATATTAATTTAATTTTGTTTTTAGTATTTGTTGTTATAGCGGCAACAGAAATACACAATCGGTGAAAATCTCAGAAGGCCCAGCTATAGCCGTTCTTGAGATACAGCCTGGAGACAGACAGACAGACATCGAAGTCTCAGTAATAGGGTCCCGTTTTACCCTTTGGATACGGAACCCTAATAAGGATGCTTGCCCATACAAATCACAAACAAAATTGCTCTTTCAGCGCTGCGACTATCACAGTGAACTGTACTGTATAACTATAAGGGACACACAACGTCCTTGGGGACACATACACACCCTAAAGTATTATCACTCAGTTTTGTTACACCCTGTAGATATAATTATTAATTAGCAAACATCATTGACATAAGAAACTATCTTTGGCAAACATATAGTACAGTTTAGGTCTGTCAAAAAAGAGTAGACGCTGAACTTCTAATCGTAATCAGGCCTTGCTGCTGCGTCCTACTCTAACAAACGTGAAATGACGTTGATAGAGCAGGACGCGGCATTCTCGTCCGAATGTTTGAGTCTCAAAACAGTTTCGTAGTAGGCCTACAGTAACGAGTGGTGGTTTTTCAGCCTTGTATGTCCACTCATAACGTTTGTACACTTCAAATATTATTATTCTGGCACATTTTATATAAAGTTTAATAAAGTTTTTAATATTTTATATAATTTGAAATTTGTGTTCGACGTCTACTCATTTTTGACAAACTATAAAAATATACTCACTTGGCCAACTGTTTCTCAGCGGGGTTCTTAAGCGTGCCGTCTCTATTGTAAGTCATGAACACTTCACTTTGAGCAAGCAGCAGCTCCCGAGGCGGCGCCTTGAGATGTTCCTCACCCCCGTACTTGTCCAGTACAGCTTGTTTCACCTGCAATATTGGAAATATATTAAAATACAGTTAATATAATCTCACATTTAATGTGGCTCAGGTACAGTATTTAGATAGTAGGTTTTTCGCTTAGAATATACTGCATATATAATTATATATATTTGTTGTACACCCACCTCGCTCTTAAAATGATCCTTCTTGGCGGAGTATTCCCTCTGCAGCAGCTGCAGCTTGGTGGGTTCAGCGAGTAGGTGGACGTCCAGGCCTCGCGCCTGCGCCTCCCACGCGAACATCTGGGCGGCGGCGTGCGCCCGAGTGTCACCGGTTAGACGGACAAAGTTCTCACCGGCGTATTCTGACCTGGATGTAGAGAGTATATTATAGATTACTAGCTACTAAGGTTGGTTTGTCATATAAATTATTTCTAGTATCAATATAAAACCTAAGCTAACCCATAAAACCTTAGTAGGTAAATACCTATTCTCAGGCCTAACAACTGTAGGTATATACAAAATTTAATTAAAATCGGTTGAGCCGTTTTGGAGGAATTCGTGCACAAACACTGTGAGTTGTGAGTTGGAGGAGAGTGACACGAGAATTTTACATATTAGATCGATTCAGCTGATTACATTATTAACGGGTTTCAATATTTTTTTAATGCAAGATTAATGCTGAATGTATAAAAAATACTATTCTCAAAACAAACATTTTAACACGTGCGCGTTTTCTGCGCGCGCGGATTCAGCTCGCATGTTTTCCCAAACGCTACAGCAGAAAACGCGCACGTCTGAATACGTCGTAAATGTTCATGTTGATTTCACATTTCAAGAGAATATTTTCTGTTGTTTGACAGAGAACTAATCTGCCTCAATGTTGCTTAAAATATGTAGTAGTATCAGGTACAGTTAAGCTTAAGTCCCTGTAAGTGAGTACCCAACACAAAGTTATCATTGTTACCAAATTTTGGTAACTTTGTGTTGGGTATTACTTTCATTGAAATATTTAATACTAGCTGTCCCGGCAAACATTGTTTTGCCATTTAAAATATTTCTACTTCATCAGTTAATACTCTGAAATCTTACCCCCTTATCTTGAGTTGGAAGAAGACAAATATATCTGTGAAAACCATATGCAAATCGGATCAGTAGTTTTCGTGTTAAAGAAAAAAGTTTGAAACAAAACCTTACCCCCTCTTTTGTCCCCTTAGAGGGGTGGGGGGAAAAATTTATACACCAGATGTTAAGTTGGAAGAAGACAAATATATCTGCGAAAACCGCATTCAAATCGGATCAGTAGTTTTCGTGGAATTATGCTGGAACAAACATACAGACAGACAAAAAACTAACCACATTTTTGGCTTCTATAGCGATGTAGTGACACCCCCCGCTTATTATTTTTGTAATATCTTTAATGTACAGAATTTTCATTTCTACAGTTTTATTATATAATGTATAGATGTATAGATATAGATACCCTTTATTATGTTGTGTTATGTTCATAATTCGAGGAACTTACTCAGCGGCCTCCGGATTGGGGTTGTCTCGCATGGCGCGAGTCTTGGGATCGTAGTAAGCGGAGTTGGGGTCCAAATTCCGTAGATACTTGGCCGTGTCCTCGCGAATACGGAGATTCCGCACCGTGATACGTTGCTTTGAGTCCACCTGTAACATTATAATGTTGGGGGATGTTTTAAACAAGTTTGCATCGCCATATCAAATCTCATATATTTACAACTCTATTATGATACTAATAATAACCTTTCACTTCATTGTATTTTTCACGTTTTTGTATTTACTATATAATATTATACTACATATTGTAACTGAATCTCATACTTAATTTTTGATGTAGAATTTGACTTAAAATGAGAAAATAAATTACTTTCTTGCCACAGCTTGCGTGAGCACAAGTAGAAAAATAATTAACTATTAGATACCTTAGTTCCCGGCATGTCAACTTCATCCACATATTTGTCTTCATCTTCACCCTCCAAATCCTCATCTTCTTCAGTGGCTGTCGGATCTGTAATATTGGAATGCAACATTATAAGATGTTGGCTTAAGGTGACGCCTTGATAATTTGGCTGTAGCGATGTCCATTTTTCTCAGCAATGACTAAAGCTAAGAAATTAAAGTTCACTGTCAGTATTCATCATGTCTTTGTCTTTGAATTACCCATAGCATAACACGATTGGTCAACTTTTATAACACAGAATAATCAATCAAAAAGACCTCTGTAAAAAAAGGGATTCCTATTTTGCCAACAGAGGAGAGTGATTTAAGCTTCCAAAATTTGTACATAAATTGGTTCTAGTATACACTTTAATTTGTCCATAGCTTATATGAAATGTATTTATGGTTTTTAAATTACGCGACAAAAACCATTTTGTCGCTACGCCCTTTCAATTTTTCGCTGTTCCATTGCTTGTTTTCTATGAGAGGCCGGGCCAGCCTCGCATAGAAAACAAGCAATCTCAAACACATCCAACACGGTTAGTTACTTTAACATGGCGTCACCTTAACTGCTTTGTATAATATAAAATTATTGCTTTTAAATAATAAAATTTAATAATATGAATTGAAAATCAAGCAATATAATACAACATTTTCACATCTTTGTAATCCTTCAATCGCAGATTCTTGGAAATCTATTGTTATTCTATTGCTGTCGCTGTCACTGGTGTCTTTATGGGGGTTGATAGGTTAAGTACTGTTTAATTTTGTAGGCATACGACAGTAAGTTAACAGCATATTTCTATTTTAGGCGATTTATCAAAAAGGTGGAAAGTAAGTGGAAAGTACAAGTTTAATGTCAAAAAAAAAAAAAAAAATTGACAAATCTTACCTTGTTCCAGTTTCTTTGCTCTCAACTCCCTCTTAGCATCTTCAACCTTCTGATACTCTTCAATGATTGCCTTATGCTGTGACGGGTCATAGCCATTCCACCTGTCCCGTTTTCCGTCATAGCTGAGGTTGAGGTTGGGTTGGTTAAACTCGTCTGGAGCGATGCCTGCATTTGTGAATTTTGCACCAATCTAAAATATATAAATTGCATGAAAATTGTATTTACTCAAAAAATGTTGTATGACATAAGGATGTTTGTTTCATTTTCATTCAAAAACTAAACAAATTTAAGTATGCACATAATAGATTTTAATAATAAAAATCTTTTGAACTAGTCATCTACTAAAAAACTATTAATAAAATATACTGACCTTTCTGGGTCTGTCCAAACAATCTTTCTTCTTGTGTGTCATAGCTCCACAGTTCTCACATGCACCCTTTCTGTATTTTGTTGCTACTTTTGTCTGAAAACAAAAATTTGTAAGATATATTATGCATCATAAGCCTTGTCAAAAAGAATTGTAAAAGAAATCATATTTGTAACCACATTCAAAATAGACATTTTTAACAAGGATAATATTAGAAATATTACATACCACATCAACTCCTTTGTGGTAATATGTGTCAAGCCTTGTGAACTCTCCCTCTCTATCAGCCTGTGGCCGCTGATGTTTCAGAGTTGGCCCGGCAGTACCATAGTACCAAGGTGCCGAAGAAATGTACTGAGGAATGTGAGGATTGATGTCTTTGCCTGAAATAAATGAACGAAAGACAAGAATAAAGTATTGTCCACAGATTAAGTATACATAGATGGATTCTTAGCTCGCCAGCGCGTGGCCATTTTATGCTTGTGTGCAATTGCTGTAGTGTGCGTGTAGGGATGGCGTATATCGATAAAAATATAAAATTAGACTACAGCTATCGACCAAGTCGACCATAATTTTATGTTACAAATTTTTATTAAACGACATCAAAAAAGGAGGTTATCAATTCGACCTGCATGTTCAATTTAGGATATATTATGCTCATTAAATTAGAAGTCGCTTTCAATTTGGTGAAAAGGTATTTTTTATCTATTTATTAAGTGTATGAAAATACTTAAATACAGGGTGCAATTAAACCTTCCTGCCAAATTTTGATATATTGATCCTTGTTCAAAATAAAAATACACGTATTTTTCTTTTAATATAGTCACTCAGTACTAAAATGTTGAGAAATAGCTTCCGAAAGTTATCCTAAAAAACACTACAATTAAAATGGACACTACGCGTCGCCGGCGGGTGAGCGCGCGCGCCTCCCCCCCACGTCACCCCTGCTCATTCCCACCGCCACGAGTAACCGTTCTGCATCGATTTTAAATGAGATAAAATAATTAAAAAAATAACACCCAATTTTTTTTGCTAAATGACCTCTCCTAATGATACCTAAGCCCTGGAAAAAATTTGGCAGGATGGTTTAATTGCACCCTGTATAAACAAAATATTTAAGTATATAATTACACAAATAGTTAAAAATATACATAATATGTATACTCCATAAGCCACGAAAGCTTGTCCGGAGTGTAATAGTTAATATCAATAAAATCAACAGTTTTTATAAAACACAACAGAAGAACAAAATATATTATACTTTATTAAACTTAATTACTATTTACTATTAAGCAACTATTTTGTAGAATAACAATTATTATTATCAAAGAAATATAAGAATGAATCTCAGTCCTACTTATTTAAAGTAATTCCAAAAACGCTTAGGTGCATTTCTTTACCTATTAAAATATAATTATGTAATAATATTTATACAGAAAAAGACTTAAAATAGATACTTCGACGCCCCCTGAATAATGATATTATAATAATAATAATTAATAACCTAAGTAGGACTCTAGAGTCTAGACGATCAATTTTATTGTGCAATATCACGGTGTGTGCAATCACAATCATAGAGTACTATACCATATATTATTCTTCACTTTCAATCTTATTATCAAATTAATAGTTGAAAATAATTATTATCTTCATTATAGGTCTCTCCCTCACCACCATAATATTGAACTCTTCTTTATAAGCATTCCAATAACCTGAAAAAAATAAATGGTTTAGTGTTAATAAATGTACTATACTACTACATACTATAAAATATTATACACATAATTCATAATATTGTATACGGGACAATATGCTTTATGTAAGTTTTCCATGCTTAACCCATCCAGCCCCAAGCGGAACCCAGGTGCCGCATAACAACTAAATATATATTATGTCTGGAATTCGACGATTGAGGTATTAAATTTATTTTATTAAATGATTATGACTTTAGCCTTATTAAACTTTTACATTTTACTTATTAAAAAAGAGTACCTAATGCCAGGATAAAATTTCAAGAAGTATCTTTAAGTAACGAATTGAGTACTTACAGGGGGGAGGTGTGAGAGCTGTTGATCATGCACTTATTTTACTCTCCGTTAGAACTTTCTTTATTTCAATAAAATCATTGTTTCAAACTTACGTTTGAAATGATAATTCCAAATTCCAATATTGTGATGCCTTCATAAGGGAGTAAGGATTAAAAACTTGCATGAAACTTGCGTCTAAAATATATATCTGTTTGTCGTCTATTTTGAAGCATTTTCAACCTGAAAAAAAAATCATTTAGTCCATGACATTATTTTTATCGATAAACTATAGTTCAAGTAAGGCGCATCCCTAAAATACACGTAAAAAACTATGCAATATTTATAGCCAAATTATTACTTGATGTGACATTTTTATCACTAATGCCTTATATAGCATGATTAATGGATTATTATACTTATAAATTTTCTTTTTTAGCTTACAAAAATACCGATTGATAAGCCCAAACAACGTTGTTGAAAACTTACGTATGTTATGTTAAATCCACGTGTTTGAGGCATTCCTTGGCCGTTTTTATGGTTCATTATATAGCGGAACCACAAAACGCAATATTTAATTGCATTGAACGTTCACTAAACACTTTTATTACCACTTTTTATACATGAAATATGCAGACCTACTCGTTTGTTATGTTCTACTAAGTGGGACATAACATTACAGGCTTTTGACGTTTACACACCGATATGAGCTTTCTCTTTCACCCAAATTACTACATCGTTAGTTAGAAAGAGTAACATTATCAGCTGTCAAAATATAAGGCGGACTCCTATAGTATTATTACCTCAATGGTATTGTCTTGCAAATAGGTGATGACAGGTTTTTTTTTTTTTTTTTTTTTTATTTACAATTTGGGGCCATCTATGGGCTAACAGCCCATATCCTTTTTTTTGCCATCTTTATTTAGTTTATTCGCACCAAGGATAATTTATTATTTACAATATATTGTGATTGTTGTCCATCACGCCATGGACCTTTTTTTTTTTTTTTTTTTTTTTTTTTATATATAATATATAAATATATAGTATATAAAAATTATAAAATATAAATTAAATACTAGAATAGAATATAATATATACACATATTATATGTAATAAAAATACATATTTTCCTATCTTTTATATATTTTATACTAATTATGAAGTGAATGTTTTGAACGGTGTGGTCCCAGTGTCCTGGCGGCCAGTAGATCCGACATTTTTAGATTTCCTTAGATAATATTATGCTGCTCCACCCTTTGCCTTTAGATGTTGTGACATTGGCTTGGTGGAGAGGGGTCACTCAAGCTGGGTGGAGTTTTTAGGGTGATGACAGGTTAGAATAGTGACCAATTTAATAACTATTTACCTGTTTCGTCAACAGCAGCAGGTGCTGTACCAGCCTTTCTAGCTTCTTCTAGCTCTTTAGCTTTCCTCCAATCTTCTCTCGACTTCTTTTTAGGTTCATCCTCGTCGTCACCAGTGTCATCTTTATTTCGCAATATTTGAGAAACTGCGGCACGTGTAGTGGAAGTCATTATGGTTTATGTGATTCAACTACTTCTAATTAGATAAATAAAGTGATAAATTCTACATTAATTTATTAAAACACAATAAAATCGTGTAAAAACTTTAAACTGCGAAATGCGAACCATCAACAATAACTTGTCACTGTCAAATAACTGCTGTCAATGTCAATTGACAATCATTTTTTTTTCTTATTATGGCACTACGGCTATTGAACCATGGCCAGTGTCGACTCGACACTGGCCATGGTTCAATAGCCTAGTTTATCCCTTCTATCATAGAAGGGATAAACTAGGAGCTACTAATATTGTCTTCTGAAGGAATTAATAACTAATGAACTCGACTAATCCGAAAGGTTCGGACTTTTTTAGCCAGTGCGCCAGTAGCGCGGACGCGTGGTGGGAGGTGCTACTCGCCCGCGAAAAATAGATTAAAATGGATTGGCTCGACTAAATTACTTACTAATCTACTTGACTAAATTTTTAGTGTTCAGACACATTTAGCTTATAAAATACTCGCCACTCGAAAGTTAGGAATAGTTCAGCAGTAGTCATTAATTAGCAAATATGAAATAACACATGATCAAAGATGTAAGTACATGACAAGGCGGAACCAGCTGCAGATTACATAATAATTGGTAGGAGCGGTAGGTAATTAAAATTAACACGTTTAATAACCATTTCGTTTATTTGTAAATTGTACAATACATACAGGGTGCAATTAAACCTTCCTGCCTTTTAAATTTTTAATATATTGATCCTAGTTAAAAATAAAAATACACGTATTTTTTCTTTTATAATCACGCAGTACTAAACTGTTGAGAAATAGCTTCCGAAAGTTATCGTAAAAAAAGCGGCCAAGTGCGAGTTGGACTCGCCCATGAAGGGTTCCGCAGCAGCAATAAGGTTTATTTTTATAAATTAATTAAAAGGTTTTTGATTTATTTTTATATTTCAGTCGATTTAATGACATTTAGATTAAGGTTTACCTTTTATGACGTATAAAAAAAACTACTGGCTAGATCTCGTTCAAACCAATTTTCGTTGGTAGTTTTTATAGTAATCTACATCATATATTTTTTTTAGAATTATCATGCCCCTACTTTAGAAATTAGGGGGGGGGGGGGGGACACACACATTTTGCCACTTTGGAAGAGTCTCTCTCGTAAACTATTCAGGTTAGAAAAAAATGATATGAGAAACCTCATTATGATTTTTGGAGACTTATCCATAGATACCCCACAGGCATAGGTTAGATGAAAAAAATTTTTTTTTGTTTCAGTTGTACCTATGGGGACCCCTAAAATTTTTAATAATTTTTCCGTTTTTGCATCAAAATCTTAATGCGATTCACAGACTACATCTACTTACCAAGTTTCAATAGTATGGCTCTAATAGTTTCGGAGAAAAGTGGCTGTGACATACGGACGGACAGACAGACATACAGACAGACATGACGAATCTATAAGGGTTCCGTTTTTGCCATTTTGGCTACGGAACCCTAAAAAAACACTACAATAATTCGATGCGACGCGTCGCCCGCGCGCGATGTGACCCCACGCGCGCGCCTCCCCCCTGCGTTACCCCCGGGCGGAGTACTATTATAATAATTTACTATTAAAATTATATTCTGTGCCCCGGGCCGCGAGTGACCATTCTGCGACGATTTTAAATGGGATAAAACGTCAATAAAAAAAATATAATACGCAATTTTTTTGGTATAATGGACTCTCCTAATGATACCTAAGCCCTGGAAAAAATTTGGCAGGAAGGTTTAATTGCAGCCTGTATAACCAGCACCGGGATTTATAAATAGGCCGTTATAGGCCACGCCCTAGGGGCGGCGTAAATAAAGTGGCCTACTCTCCTAAAAATATAAATTCGGCACTTCATATTATAACAATTACTCGATTTAAAAGATCAGATAATTTCGTCAATTATAGTTTGTTTTATAGACAAAAACGTATGCAGATACTAAGGCTTGGATCACACGGCACAAAAAACATGCAGGAAGTTTTTTTTGCAGTTTACGTCTTGATGAATAAATAGTGGCGCATACGATGTATATAGAACCATTCAAACGTCGATTGCACTACAACAAATTGTATGTAATTGTAATCAACAAATCCACTACAAGCCATCACCAAACGAATTCAAAAAAACGTGCAGGACAATGCCGTGTGAACCTGGCCTAACGCATAGTTTAATAGGCCTTTATCGCATTTATAATATTAAAATTATTTACATATATGTTTTGAAACTTGATACGATTTAATGAAGTATAATTGTTGAGATGTAATTATTAACATACAACATAATTTACCAACTTGAATAAGGTCTCTTACATATTCGTATATATATTTCAGCACACAATTACACTCTACATTACACTAGTCTTGTTGTAAAGACATTATTATAATATAATAAAAGACTAATATTAGGCGTCTCCCAGACAGACGCGGGCAGCGGTGGCGGTGGCGGCGGGCGGCGATCAGTTGTTTGTACTGCCACCGCCACCGCGTGTGTCTGTCGTTCCTAGAACTTTCAAGTCGTCCAACTGAACGAGACCGCTGCCCGAGTCTGTCTGGAAGACGCCTTAATCTCTACCTCGACCGCATCAGTACTCATCATGTTACATCACATTACAACCAGTCTATGTGCACACCGTATATTTTTACAAGAGTGAAATCAAAGCAAATACATGATAGGTACATATCTGTTCATCTGTTGTTCTTTACTAATCTGTGTATAGTTCGACAAGGCTCTACTTGAACGTGGCGAGAAAAGGAACTAAACGCTTCTATCATACAAAAACGTCATTTTTGACACGTGTTTGACAGTTCTCCTTTACCAACAGCGCCTTTTGACATTATTAACACATTCATATAAAGCCTTATCGGACTATAAATGTAACTGTAACTAGCTTTATGTATTCAAACCTGCCGTTTAGGCTAGAGAGCTAACTAAAGGCATTAGGCTGATCTCACATTTGTCAGCACCGTACGCGCCGAGCGCACAGCATAGTACACGAAATGCGGCGCGTACGGTGCGGACGGATGTGCGAAGTTTCACATTACTTTATACAACAAATTCTAAAATGCGCTTTGCGCGCGTGCGTTCTGATAAATATGCGATCACCTTTACAGGTAATTATCGCAACAATGAGTACCATTGTCAAACTGGTGTTACCAATTCGAAACTAAGCATTAATCATTAAGCTTCGGCCAAACCTGCGCGACCAAAGCGACTACGAAGCGGTAGCATCTACCGCGTGGCGGACGCTTCAGGCGTCTCCCAGACAGACGCGGCCTGCGGTGGCGGTCAGTTAGATGACTTGGCCGCGTATGTCTGTGTCGTTCCTAGAACTCTCAAGTCATCCAACTGACCGCCACCGCGACCGCCACCGCAGGCCGCGTCTGTCTGGGAGACGCCTCACGCTACCAAATAATCTTATGGCGCTTTGCACACCTGCGCGCCCGCAATGCGACTTGCGAGACGTTTTAGGGTTAGTTCAAACCGCAACGCGACGCGTAGATGCATTTCTAAATAGTAAATTTGTACTGAATCGACAGGTTTCGTGAGCTCGAGACGTCTTGCAAATCTGTCAAATCCATACAAATTTAGAAATGCATCTGCGCGTCGCGTTGCGGTCTGAATTGACTCTTACGGGTAGCGTTCGCCGCGCGGTAGACGCCCCGCTTCGCAGTCGCTTTGGTCGCGCAAGTTTGGCCGAAGCTTTGTGCCGAAAAATACGCTTGTGTTTCTACTGTATAACAGGCAGGTCGATGTAGATTTTTACAGCCTCCTACGAGCGCGGGGGCGGTGGTAAGAGGGGCGGGGGATGCGTATCTCATCACACTCCCCGCTGGCAACACTCTCGTCTAACGGCTCAGCTCGCGGGGTGAACAGCTTGCGTCTACCTCGAGTTGATCTGTAAGCAGTGTTACTAGTTATTGATAAGTTTTAGTTTACATTATAAGCGTCGCGTTTTCCCCCATACCCTTTGTCTCATTAGTTTCTAAAATTCTGTTTGTACCAAGGATTATACTGTTTGTGACTTGAAAGCTAATTTCTGAGTCACCACCGCTATTGAAAAGATAAATAACCTTCTAATAAACCCATCCATCCTCCAAAAAAAAAAAAACCATCATGCCATTAGGCCTTCATAGCATTATTAGTATGGCCAGTCTATTTGTGTTGAGACGAGAGAGTCAGCAAAATGTCAAGGTTGAGCAATGACCAATATAACATTATTTTAAAGTTAATGAGACTACATAATTATACTAGTATTACTTACAGTTTGGAGGGACAGCTCTGTATCCCTAACGCCGGAGGCACATTTTCCTCTTCTTGTTTTTCAGGAGACGGGATATCTTTTACGACCTTCGCTGGGGCGGGCTTGTCCATTGTAATATCAGAGAATTCGCTTTGCAAGTTCACGATATCTTTAAATTTTTCTTCTTTATCGAGCTCCATTGAATCATCGCCAGTTTTCTTTCTTCGCAGTCGTAAATTACGTCTCACTGGTTTAGCAGAACTTTCGCATTTAGACACACTTTCCATGACTACCTCTTCTTCTAAACATTTAGCTCTGGTCCTTCTAGGTTTTCTTTCTGTTTTGGATTTGTTTCGCAGATTATATTTCGTATTTTCATGGTCACTTTCCTGTACATCATTAGCTTCATTGATTTGCGTTTCGTTTTGACTGACCAGCATGTCAAATTCTGTTGCGCGAGGAATAGTTATTTCTTTATAAATATTTTCAAACTCTTCTAGAGTATTATCTACTTTTACACCACTCGTTTCTAAGCTTTTAATATTATTAGTTTTCTCTAATTCATTACCAACTTGCAGCACAGTCGTAACCTTACTGACTTTCTTGAGTTCCTTATCTTTATCATTATCACTTCTAGCACCAGAGAATTCAAAGACTTCGTTCTCATTTAAAGTTTCTGTAAACTCAGTCTTTGCTACTTCCAAGTCTTTCATCTCTGAATCTTTGCTTAGTTCATTTTTGTTACTTATTTTTATATCATTGTCTATTTTGTTGTTACATTCTTTATTTTTACCTACTTCAATTTCATAAGTCTTAGAGACTGTAATATTACACGTAGTTTTTTCTATCATACTTCTTTCTTTACCATAACTTTTACTTGGCGATTTGTAACCTTCACTGTGATCAATCGATTTTGTTATAGATTTTATATCAAAATCATCGTTACTGCCTTTTCGATCTTTTTCCGATTCAATATGGTTTTTGTGATTGTTGTCCTTGTTTGCTATATTGACTTTAGCTATTGATTTACGGATATCGTCTATACTGGGTAATTCTTCCTCCAAATGCACTTTTGGAGAATCAAATACGTCGAGTGATTCGTGTTTCTTGTTCGAAAAATAGTTCTTTTTTATTGACGTAGGTGGCTCTATTGGGTTTATAATATTTTTGCCTAGTAACTGCTTTATTTTTTGCGGCTCGAAATCTTTCGTGCATTCGTCCCTCACAATCGATGGTGAGCGATAGTCATCTCTTATTTCTGTAACAATAGATTTTACTCTATCTTCATTTTCGCCAAAAAACGATTTCTTGCCTTCTAGACTATCTTCAGTCTTTGATGATGGTGGATTATTGGTATTTTCTTCACCATCATAGAAGAAATGTTTTCTTTCTTTTAGAAGTTTTATGTTATCGAAATTAACATTCAAATCTTGTTTTGCATTATCACAGTCTTTTGTTGCCTTTTCTAAGGATTCAAATTGAGCTAGTGAATTGTTATTTTCTATAGGTTTCTTCAGCGAATTGAGTATTGAATAGACAAATGGTTTATCAGGGATTTTAAAGTTATTATCATTCTTTATATTATCTGCTGTAACATTTTGGACATTAGCAGAATTATCTTTGATTAATTTATTAATTTCATCAGTGTTAACTTCAGCACTACTTTCATATAGGCTATTATCTTTTATTACACAGTAGGTTGATCTGCTAAGCGACGACGTTTTTTTGCTAATTATTTCGTTAGTATTATTTTTTTTATCAGGGACTTTAAAGCTATCATCATTTTTTATATCTGCTGTAATATTTTGGACGATAGCAGAATTATCTTTGTTTAATTTATTACTTTCATCAGTGTTAACTTCAGCACTACTTTCATATAGACTATTATCTTTTATTACACAGTAGGTTGATCTGCTAAGCGACGACGTTTTTTTGATAATTATTTCGTTAGTTTTGTTCTGTCTTTCTTTGTCTTCTTCAAACTGCATATCTTTTGTATTTTGTGTTTTATGACCCTTTCCTTCATTTAATGCTTTATCTATCATATTTATAACATTTTGTGTTCTTTCGATATATGTTTCTCCATGTCTATCAACGTTACTAGTACTGTCGCTAGTTTCAGTGCCAGTGGCGTAAGTACTATCAACCGCACTGTCATTGCAGGTCTCCTCATCTTTTAAAGTATCAGATGATTTTTCAAGAATACTTTCGTTACTTTCATTGGACTCATCTAATGATTTGCCGCTGTCAACACTTTTGTTCTGTGGAGGTATGCTATGTCTAATAAGTTTAGATCTGTTGAGTTCTTCTTTTTTAAACGTAGGCTCTAAAGATTCGTTGAGCGGATCTGTTTCACTGTCACTACTACCATCGTCATCATCTAGAGTCAAAACATCTTCATCATCTTCATTTTCGCTATGTTTCTCTGCAACAAGAGCAATAAAAGTAAGACTTAAAAGTACTTTTAGAATTGAACTGTTTCACCACTGCCTGATAAGTGCCGAATAGGCTATCCACTATTAACTTGACAGATCGAGTATGGACAATCTGTCAAAAAAGTTGTGAATAGCCTATTCGGCACTTTATCAGGAAGTGGTGAAACAGGCCCTTAAAATACATAAGTCGGAGATAATAATATACTACCATCTCTCTCTTCAATACAGGCACGTAAATGTACTACTTCTTCTTCAGCTCTCGCTCTGGCTAACTTCTCAGCAGACAGCATTTCCTAGCAGAAAAAATAAAATATAAACACGTACAACAACTATAGGTTGTTTAATCATTTAGGTGTATTTGCTGGCCAATATAAAGTTCAATAATTACCTCCAAAACAGTGATTTTCATAAGAAGTTCCGATTCCTGGAAATAACAATGATATAAGCAATTAAAATATTTTTATATATTACTTATAAAAAATAATTATACAGAAATTACTCACTTTTGCCTCTTGCTCTTCTGCCCATTCTTCGTTCTGAAAATTAAAAACTAAAATTAAATCAGGTAAGAAGTTTTAGACCCCCAGTGCAGGCTGAGGCAAGTTTTAGAGCGAGATCAGATTTTGGCGCCCTCTTGCTTGAATAGATCAAATTTGACCACCGAGGCTCGGTGGTCAAATTTGATCTAGTTGGCATGGACTTTTTTGCCCTGGAGGATATTTAAGGAGACGTGAGTGGAAGAACAAGGTAAGTAACAGTAAAAAAAATGCCGTTTTTTGCAGAGATGGATATAATATTAGCGAGGTGATGAATAGATAAGTTAAAAGTTGGTTTGTTCAATTTATATCGGAAAAATGAGTGATTGTTCGTAATTCGTATGTTTTAAAATGTTAATTATTGTGTTCTTTCACTAACGCCTTTACTTAGCACGGGGTCAACTGACGTGGTGTGAAGCGTCCATTGATATTTATTATTAATAACAAACCTGTCTCTTCAGATTCAGTATACGGTCCTCGTAGTACTGTTTGGTGATCTGTTTGGCCTCCTCCACCAGCGCCCACGTGTCCACACCAGCTGACGGTTGCTGCGACTCCACACGAGCCAGCTCTTCCTTGTACCACGCTTCCGTTCTGTAATGGTTGGACATGGGTTATCTAAAAGAGGGGCGATATTGTTCACTATTAGCTGCAGCGTAAAGCACATTGCTCGGGAGCACGATTCATGGAATCATTGTATCACGATTGGAGGATAGCGGGATGTGTAGGCGGGGCTAGCGTTTTAGCAGCAGGCTCTTAAAACAACAAATGAAGATATGAGTTGAAGAACCACGTAACTAACATTTCGTAACATACGGACTTTCCCCTTATATTTTAACTCATTTTTTCCCCTTACAATTTGAATGAACCTTGTAACTTATTTACTCCATCATCTGGTTACACATTCATTATTTATCCGCCTGTAAAGCCTCCATTTATGATTTGACCTTGTTCTTCCATGCACTCACGTCTTCAAATAATATAACATCTTACCTGGCCAACTCAAACCGCAGTCTCTCGTTATCAGTTCTCAGCTTCATGACCTCAGCGCTGGGGCACAGCGTGCTGTCCTGAGTCGTCTCCAGGCTGCTGGGATACTCCGATATTGTGTTGTTCACCTCTGTAACAGAACATGCCTACTTATTGAGACCATTTGAAGTTAAACCTAGTACTTTGTTAATTTTACCATAGAGAACTTTAGGATCACATAACCATTTTGAGTTTTTCGCGCGAGTTAAATGCAGAATTTCCGGAATTGACCATAAAGTTAATATACCTAGCGGAATAGAGAAACAATCCCGAGCTGTCAAACCAAAACCAAAATTGAATTACATCTGTGTGTGTGTTTTTTTTTTATTTTTTTTATATAGAAGGCAGGTCGCTGTAGCCCTGACGTCACTGCGACCCATAAGGATGCGAAGGAGTCACAATAGATCATCTATTGTGACTCCTTCGCATTAGAGTATCATCCCCAACCCAATACTGCTCATAAATTGAACAATGTGGTTGGGGTCGGTGCCACGAATTTCCTCTGTGGACGAGTATTCGTGGCGACCAAGATGCCTGTTCCTGCTCTGTAGTAGAGCAGGACAGTCGAGGAGAAGGTGAATAGGTATCTCATCCTCCTCACAGAATCTGCAAGTCGTTATGCTACAAATACCCATTCTGTACATCTGTGTGTACAAATCTGTTTACGTGTGTGTGAAAATAATGTTCTTACGTACATTTTTCTTAGAGCTCAAATTGTCAACATGCCGTCATGTATCACACGTCTCTTTTTACCACGCAGTGTTACTGATAGTGACATCTTGGTTTTTTGCTCAACTTGGTTGCTCAACTCTTTGTTTCTCTATTCCGCTAGGTATATTAAGTTTATGGAATTAATATAAAGCAAATAATCAAGTTATTTGATAGTCATTCATATATGAAGTAAGCATCACCACGATTTTCCAAGAGACCCGCGATGGATACTCACGTATGTCCTTAGCCACGGCCGCAAGCTGCAGCACATGGCGGGTTTCATGTGCGTACTCCGGAGCCGGGTTGAGTGTGACCACCATGCTGACCGCCTCACCCTTGGCGCCAGATAACCCGGCGCCCAGGAGACGAGTCAGCTTGGATTCCCTGGAAATATGGAGATGTTTGCGTGCGTTTTTGCTGGCTTGTGTATTTTGGTTTGGCCTTTTACTTGAGGAGTGAAGAAAGACAGCAGGCTTGACTTCTTGCTTCTTGATAGAAGGACAATTCTGCACTCAAGCTCGGAAGAATTGAAGGTTGAGAAGCGAACTAATGTGGTGCCACGAAATAACAACCTAACCCTTGCTCTTTCCTGTTACAATCATTATGAATGATCTTTGGAGCTCTTAGAATTTATTATATTATTATTTGGGGATTCACAATTATTGAGGAGCTGGCAAACAAAACTGGTCAAATCCACCAGAGTGCGAAAGAATTTTTTTTTCGAATCATCTTCTCTTGACACATCTGCATCAATCCCTGTTAATATTTTCAATCAAAACCGGTTATGAAGGCTTTAAAAAGTCAATTTTCAAACAAAACCGGATTAGTTCAGTAGTAGTAGTAACTAGTAGTTGATACTAGTTTTTAGCCACTGTTTAAATTTTTTGGCGGACTAATCCGGTCCTGTTCCCCAGCTCCTCAATTATCGCTCTACTCAAATTTGGTGACTTGGAGTTGACCAATGTGGCTTCTGACGCAAACGACATTCGAAATTTTTTTTTAATGAAAAAAGGGGGCAAACGAGCAAACGGGTCATCAGATGGAAAGCAACTTCGCCGGACACTCGCAACATCAGAAGAGCTGCATGTGCGTTGCCGGCCTTTTACGAGGGAATAGGGTAATAATAGAGGAGGGTAGGGAAGGGAATAGGGGAGGGTAGGGAAGGAAATAAGGGAGGGTAGGGAAGGGAAAAGGGTTGGGGATTGGGCCTCCGGTAAACTCACTCACTCGGCGAAACACAGCGCCGGCCGGTCGAGCCGGCCCATTCCGTGCCGAAGCATGGCTCTCCTACGGTGTAAAGACTAAAGAGATATAAGAATCCAGTCTAAGCATGTATACCTGTACGGCACCAACGCGCGTCTGCCCGCCTGCCGTCGTCTCAGCGTATGCAGGCACCGCTCTAGCACATGTAGCGAGGAGTTAATAGCTCGGGACTCTTGCATGCGGGCCCCGGTGTTACGTGTACGCGCCGCACGCTCGCACCCCGCTAGATCGCAGAGACGAACGCACGCGCTGCGGATAGCACCGTCTGACGAAAAAAAATTATAAAAAAAAAAACACGAAATTTGTGAGCGAGCTGATGATGATCAAGTATCAACCATCACTAAGATTTAAGAACACTTTCAATTATGTCAAAAGAACCAGATCAAAATGGGCAGAAAGGCAATTTTTTTTTTTTTTTTTCTCCCCTTAAGCATCTGCAATCAGCTAGTTATAGCTATAATCAGATATTATCAATTATTATATTGGGTTTTATTTGTCCAAACTCCATTAAGTAAGTACAAGTTTGCTGTATTGGCCATTTCGCCCTATCTTTTGTCAATGTCCAGTATATTCCACTTTTTTAATCGTGATTTAGTATTACTAGTAATGAGGGCTCTTGCTAGTATGTTTACGTGTTCTTGTAATCTCTTTTTGTACTCGGTACTGTGTCGTTTAGCTTCCTCTTTGACACTTAGAATGTTAAGATGTTCGTGAATTTCTGTATTGCGTGTGAACCAAGGTGCATTGGTTATGGTCCTTAGGGCCTTGTTTTGGAATCTTTGCAGTATTTCAAGGTTCGAGTTGCTTGCTGAGCCCCATAATTCTATTCCATAGGTCCAGATTGGTTTCACAATACTTTTATACACTAATATTTTATTGTGTAAAGATAGCTGCGATGATCGTCCTATGAGCCAGTTAAGATTATTTAGCTGAAGATTTGCTTCGTTTTTCTTGGTTTTCAGGTGTGTATTCCAGGTAAGTCTCCTATCCAGAGTGAAGCCCAAATATTTGACAGTTGTCTTGTGTGGTAGGACATCTCCATCTAATGTGACTGGCTTACAGTTTTCTTTACGGAGAGTAAAGGTAACATGGGTAGATTTAGTGCTACTGGCCTTGATGCGCCACTTTTCCATCCATTTTTGTATTTTTTCTATGTGACCTTGCAGTGTATCTGAGGCCTTATTTGGGTTTTTATCACTCGCGAGGCATGCTGTGTCATCTGCATATGTTGCTGTTTCTACGTCATCCGAAGTTGGGAGATCAGCAGTGAATATGGAGTATAGGACTGGTCCAAGTACAGAGCCCTGAGGTACTGATGCTTCTATGTTGTATATTTCTGATAGTTCGTCCTCAAACTTGACTCGGAATTTCCGATCCTGTAGGTAAGATTTTAGGATCATAAAAAGTGTATTAGATAGAATGCTTCTTAATTTGAACAATAGTCCTTTGTGCCATACTTTGTCAAATGCTTGTTGTACATCCAAGAACACCGCTGAGCAATATTCTTTGTTTTCCAGGGTCTGCCTGATTTTGTGGACTACACGATGAACCTGTTCTATTGTGGAATGTCGAGGTCTGAAGCCAAATTGGTGGTCTGGAATTGCTTTGTTCTCCTTGATTTCAGACTGAAGTCTTGTTAGTAACACCTTTTCAAATACTTTTGACAAGATGGGCAAGAGACTTATAGGTCGATAGGAGTTTGGTTGTGTTGGTGGCTTTCCAGGCTTTGGAGTCATTTTTACTATGGATACCTTCCATATGCTTGGAAAGTGAAGGACTCTCATTATACCATTAAATAGTATTGTTAAGAATGTAATGGCTTTTTTGGGTAGTTTCTTCAAGATTTCTCCGGTTATTAAGTCATATCCGGGTGCTTTCTTGTTTTTTAAGGTCTTAATAGTTCTTACTACTTCCGCTGGAGTCGTTGGTTTTATAGGAAGGCTTAGCTGTTGGTCACTGTTTATTACTTCATCGATTTCCCTCTCAAATTCAGCTGCAGAGGACTGATTTGGGGTAAATACACCTTTAAGGTATTCTGCAAATGTGTTTGCTTTGTCGATAGGTTTTTGTGCCCATGTACCATCGGGTCGTCTTATTGGCGGAATATGTTCCAAAGGTTTTTTTAGGTTTTTGGTCATTTTCCACAGGGAGTAATTACTATGTGCTGTCGCAGACAGATTGGTAAGTTTTTTCTTGAGGGATTCATCTTCAGCATCCTTAATTAATTCTCTCAATTGTCTTGCACATTTGTTGAGAGCTGTCTTGTCTTCAGCCAGTCTACTGAGATGCCATCTTCGCCTGATCTTCCGTTTTTCTTTTAGTTTAAGTCTTATATTTAGAGGAATATAATTATTGTTATGTATTTTTGTGTTTTTTTGAGGAGTAGCTTGCCAGGCAGCTTCCTGTATTTTATTTGTTATATAAAGTGCAGCTTTATCTATATCTTCGTTTGTTTTAAGTTTAATTTTCAGGTCAATTTCTTTTTCTAATATGTCTGCAAACTCATCCCAGTTAGTGTATTTATTACATAAGGTAAGTGGTTGTTCTTTTTCCATAGGCACATTGCTGAATACACCGATGACCGATGAAAGGCAATTTTGATCATAAGGCCGCGTTTCCACTGACGCGGAGCCGAGCAGAGAGGAGCTTAGCG
Organism: Plebejus argus; assembly: GCA_905404155.3. Taxonomy (NCBI): domain Eukaryota; kingdom Metazoa; phylum Arthropoda; class Insecta; order Lepidoptera; family Lycaenidae; genus Plebejus; species Plebejus argus. Next base: position 1,283,891 of record FR989941.1, on the reverse strand, counting down.
GTGCCGAATTGACCAATCACCATGCTCGAAATCTTCGCTCCGCTTCGCTGTAATTCTGCTGGAATAGCATGATTGGTCAATTCGGACAGCGCTAAGCTCCTCTCCGCTCAGCTCCGCGTCAGTGGAAACGCGGCCTTAAACTTATAAAATCACTCTGTTTTTTGTCAGGGATTAATAAACAATGTATATTTCTGTCTGAAAGGCACTATAATTATTATACTTTTAACACGATAATTTTGTTGGACGACACACTTTTCTTTCAGATTTACAGACACACAGACATTTAAACTGACTTTTATAGTTTCAAACTCACCAATTTCCGTCAGCATCGTAATAGTGAATATACAATGTGATCTGGACGACTGTGCATGGACTCCGGTGGCAGCCACCTGTAGATTGTGCTTGCCTGCCACCATCACATCATAAGCCTCCTCTCCTGACTTCACAAATGCTTGTGTTGCACCCTATAAATGTTGGTAATAATGATTATAATTATATAGAAGTAAAAAATAGTCCAAGGGTAAGCTACATTCAAACATAAACCATAATTGTTATGAGCTTCAGTTATAATATAGCTGGAGCTCATAATGCGTAAAAAAATAAAAATCTAAGAGTATTAAATAGATTTAAAGAAACAAACTTTTAAAGTCTTTTTTAGTACTGGTGCATTTTTCTTTGGCAAAAGGGAAGTATTATTAGTTATGGTACTCCCAAATCAATAATGCGCATGAATGACCATTAATAATGACCGTGTTACAAAAGCTACAGGAATATCATGACGAACTTTGACTAATACATTTATCAATGCAATTAGAAAATGCAATATAGTCTACCATCGCTCGGGAAATACAAGCGTTGCCGAAAATTTTCCAAAATTTCTATGCGCAATATTACTTTGGGAGCACTGTACACAGATATTAATATTTACCTTGACATAAACATTGCCACTGGAGTCCTCACGGATCGCCAATTTGGAGCCTGCTCTTCTGTCACATGGAACTAGCAGATCATAGATGCCTTCATTGTAGATCTCAATGAAAGAAACCTAAAAAACATAATATTGTAACATCATAAAAGCTACAAACATACATAGAAGTGCATCAAGTAGATATTAAACAAGATGGATAAGATAGAAGATAATATATTTTTATTACTAAAGTTCCTAAGAATTAAATAGAAACAAAATCAGTTTATAAATATAAAAAAAAAAGCGGCCAAGTGCGAGTTGGACTCGCCCATGAAGGGTTCCGCAGCAGTAATAAGGTTTATTTTTATGAAATTAAAAGGTTTTTGATTTATTTTTATATTTCAGTCGATTTAATGAAATTTAGATTAAGGTTTACCATTTATGACGTATAAAAAAAAGTACTGGCTAGATCTCGTTCAAACCAATTTCCGTTGGTAGATTTTATAGTAATCTACATCATATATTTTTTTAGAATTATCATGAACTTTTAGAAATTAGAGGGGGGGGGGGACACACATTTTCCCACTTTGGAAGAGTCTCTCTCGCAAACTATTCAGGTTAGAAAAAAATGATATGAGAATCCTCAATATGATTTTTGGAGACTTATCCATAGATACCCCACACACTTAAGTTAGATGAAAAAAAATTTTTTTTGTTTCAGTTGTACCTTATTGGGGACCCCTAAAATTTTTAATAATTTTTCCATTTTTGCATCAAAATCTTAATCTATTTCAATAGTATAGCTCTAATAGTTTCGGAGAAAAGTGGCTGTGACATACGGACGGACGGACAGACAGACAGACAGACAGACAGACATGACAAATCTATAAGGGTTCCGTTTTTGCCATTTTGGCTACGGAACCCTAAAAAGGAAGTTAAAATTATCAAAACATACCCAAACATAGTGTGTGGACCTATTGGTGAGGTCTATATGACTACTTGACATAGTGGTATGTAAGCTAGCACTCATACGCCTGTATTTGTCTCTGAGAGGTGCCGAAACTTGGCGCAATCCTTTGACCCACTGAAAAATATAACATGAGTCTATAACATGAGATTTTTAGTCCTTCTTACTCTGCATTTACATCGCTTTTAAATAGCATAATATGCTGGCTTTACATTGAAAATATTAATCAGGCTCCAAGATGATGTTAAAGAAATAAAAATATTGAACTAAACCAAGTCACTATTATTATTTAGCTATAACAAAAATTAACATTGGTTTTACATTTTTAACTGTTCCACATACTATTTATAAATTTATAATGCAATACTTTCATGTGTAAGTGAAAGGGCAAGTAGCCTTAGGACAAAGTATGAATTATTATTACCTGTAGCTCATAATCTTGTTCAGCTTTACTCAGCACATCAGCACCAGTTTCCGATGGTTTGTATTTTGGTCTTTGTGCCGCTTCCACAATGTTGAACACATACTCAAGCGACCTGGGTACCAGACCTGGTGAAGCCACTGTGCCCATCAGCGTGTAGGTCTTCCCTGAACCCGAGGCTCCGTAAGTTAGGAGTGTAAAGCTGTGACCTTCCGGTAATTTCTTGAGATTGTCTTTCACAACATGTTCAAATATTTCCTGAAATATTTATTTACCCTTACTAATAAAATGAACTACACTTTTATAAGAATAGTTTCTAACCCCTTTACTAATAAACGCTGTATAAGCTTTGAATAGTTAAAGTTGAATAGAAAAAAAACACCGTTTAGGTGTTTTGTCTTCTTCAATCCAATTAAAAATGTCACATGTGTGACAGGAACAAAACACTGCATAACTATTCAAAGCTTATACGTTTATTAGTAAGGGTGTAAATGTTTTGCCCATGCAAGCCATTTTTAGTACATCAAAAACCAACAAAACAGCAGAATGACCGATTTACTTTATAAAAGCAAGTATTTGAATTACAAATAGCACACCATGACTATATTATAGTTAAAGTTTCTAGATACAGAACATAAAAAAATTGGTCTAAGTAGAAATTAGTCAATGAGAAATAGAATATTAAGTAGATATTCATACTAACCTTCTGCGGGCAATCTGGTTTGAATATGTGTGAGAATGTGTACATTTTGGACACATTGTGCTGCGTTCTTCTTCCATGACCAGCCGTCGTCGTATCCAAGGAAGTTATGAGACACCTTTCTGACCGAACTTCGTACAGATTAGACCTAGTATTGCACGGTTTTAGACGTAAGTACACTTGCACTAGCTCTGGCTCTTCACATTCCGAGTCTTCTTCGAAGAGTTCCAATAAGTTAGTTCCTTTATTCGGTCTCGGTCTCATGAACGGATTGAGTATCAACGGAGGTCGCGGTTCGATAAAGGACGGAATATCCCTCCCAGACACATCGTTCCCCGAAAATCTATTGGGATTCAACATTTTGATAAATTAAAATGTATTTATATTATTTACACGGTTAAAATCGAGCAAAACAAATAACTGCCGTTGCCCGTTAGCGAGATTCAAGAACAAATTTAAATATTTTGACAATTGACATTTCTGAGTGAAGACTGAAGCTGCCCAGTCAAAAAATTATAGTGATGTTCAACTCGAGTAATTAACTCGAGTCTCGAGTTGGGCGTCCGTAACTCGAACCCCAAAAATACATATTAAATAAATGATTCTATTTCAAACAATAATTTTCTTTTTTACTAATATTATTTTAAAATTTTAACAAGCGCCTGAAAAGGAAGGACACCTAATATTGTAAACTATCAGTAATGCTATCTACAGCGGTAGAAGCACTACAAACATAAAAGTTACGCACTGATTGCCGATAAAAATCTTCGCTTCTATAAATTATAATTATTATTCATAATAATATATAGCCAGTAGTTCCTGGGATTAGCGCGTTCAATCAAACAAACAATAGCCTCTCGTCTGTTAAGCGCCCAAAATGGGCGTCTTATTAGGACCTAATATAAATATTAAATAAACAACTTAATATTATGTTAGCTGGCAGCTTTAAATATTTTCTCCTTGTTAAAGGAGAAAATATTTAAAGCTGAATTCACTCGGGTTAAATCGAGTTTTATTTTTTCGAAGTTGGCCCATCACTAAATTTGTTTTTGCAATGTGCAACTTTCATCTGTTGTTTTTAATTTGAATCTGGCAAATGGAGAAAGCATAGAAATGGCTGTATGGGCAACGCTCCCTTTGCCTGTCCTGACCGGGACGAATTAAAAAAAAAAATTGAATCTGGCAAGTTTTTTCTTTTTTACAAAATATGTCGATTGTTGCGAGTTGGATCGCGATTGATGGTTTTGGTTCGCATTGTTTATTTTTCTATTTTAATTTACATTATTAGATTTGTGTTAACAAGGCAAAGTACCGCGTGTGGTTTTTTTGCTTATTAGTTTAACGGTACTTCAGTACCATGTGGGTTTCATTTATAACGTGCCATTGAGAAGGATCGCTGAAGACTGAAGATGTAAATTATTTATTTGGTTTTGGCTTATTGCCATAGTGGTTTCATGTAAACGAAGAAAAATGAGGTGGTTTTCGTTATTTATATTTATCCTACTTTTGGATCACGGGCTTGGATACTGCCCGTCCTTGTGCTCCTGTAAGGGTAACAAAGTTGATACTGAGGCGCAGCCGGGCGAGCTACTGAAGCTAAAATGCGGCGGAGGCTCCGTACAGATCACAGAGCTGAAGGAGATCGACCTCAGCAAAATATCCTCAATTATTGTCAGCTTGTAAGTCACAAATTCAATCTTGTTAATATTTTTCATTTATAAGATGGTAGTAAAAGCCTAAGGAATGTGTGACCTAATTCATTATTATTTGATTTTTAGAAATCTATCTGGAAATGCAATAGCCACTTTATCCAGAGAGCTCCATTTGCCCTCATTACAAAAGTTGTAAGTATTGCTGTTAATATGAGACTACAAAGATGAAAGAACAAGACTAAGTTTGTTTCAGTTATTGTTCTTATTGCATCTTCTTAGTTTACAATTGAGATAATAAAGATAGACAGATATATTTTCTACTGTATTTTTCATGTGTGAAAACTTGTTATTGGCCTTCCTGTGTTATGTTAAAAGCTGTTTCTTGTAACTAGCTGTAAGGTTTCTTAAATAAAAGTAAAATTAATCCGTCGATCGCAGGTTCTAGGAATTTCCATTGTATTCTATTGTTGTCTCGGTCGCATGCGACCACTTGGGGCTTGATAGGTTAAGTTTTGAATGGTTCTACCCTTCCATTGTCTTATCTGTCTCCTTTTTTCAGAGATCTAAGCAAGAACCAAATATCACTAGTAGAATCAGATGCATTTTACAACATGACTTCCCTGCAAAGACTGGATTTATCTAACAATCAAATTAGTAATATCTACAAGGAAATGTTTAAAGGCTTAGTTAACTTGGAGAGACTCATATTGACTCAAAATCATATCTCCGTATTGGCTGCTGGTACATTTGACCATCTGATTGGACTGAAACAAATGTAAGTATAACACTCACAAATTAAGTTAGCACTTGTTACCATAGAGTTTTTAGAAGAAAGTGCCTTGTTAACTTCTGCATGTTACAAATTTTAATTTACAAATGTGTGTGTATAGCATTTCTCTTTATGAAACAATAAAACTTTAAATAATAGAAAAATCTGCTAAGTTCTACACTCAAATCTCAAGAGGTTAATTGGAATTTTCTGTTTCAAAATCGACCTTTCCATTCTCACTGGAAATAACATAGTACACCACACTGCCACTAGTAAATTTTTTTTCTATAAATTAGAATTAAAAATATATGTATGTAGTATGGCTTCTATCACTGGCTTTAGTACTTCAGTACCTGTAATACAATACTTGACCTGTTTTGTTAACAGTGTTAAATAAATAAAAGCTCAAAATAACTTTATGACCTGAACTTGGCAAGCGCACAGCAAGGAAGTAATACTTCATTTATTATTGCAATGTAACTCCTATGTTAATGACTTCTTAGCTGTAATATGATGAAGATGTTTACACAAATGTTGTATTTATTATTCAAAAAGCAGAGAATTAATATTAAATAAATGAAAGCTTGACACTACAATATTATGTAGTATATTTATTATACTGAAATTATGGTATTGTTTACACATAATTTACATTTGATATAGTAAAAAAAATTATAATGTACTGTGTGTATTAACCATTATTTCTCTTTTCAGAGACATAACAGAAAATCCATTAATTTGTGACTGTGATATGTTGTGGGTTGGAGACTGGTCTAGAAATACAAGTGTGAAACTTGTTGGTAACCCCAAATGTGCATTCCCAGAGAACATGGCCAATAAAACTGTTCGCAAACTCAAGATCTTCCTAGATCTTTCAGCTTGTGGCAGCGTATTAGCTTCCAACACACTGATTGTGAAACCCAGTCACGACCAAGTGGTTTTTGAAGGCGATACTTTAACACTCACTTGTAATGCACCCTTTGCGTCTGTTATGGCGAAATACGAACTGAAATGGGTCCATCCGATGCTAGAAATCTGTGACGTCAATGTCACAAATACAGACATGCAGGAGGAGGGTTTAGCAGAGACCACGGTATTCTTCCCGAACATAACAAACCATCACATGGGAAATTGGACTTGCATGTACAGCGACCAGAATCTTATAAAACATAATCATACCGTTGGAGTATTAGTGCTGTCAAACACAACCAAATACTGTCCTAGTGATCATACTGTTGATAACAAAGGGTTGTATGCTTGGCCACAATTGATACTAAATCATACAGCTGTAGTGCCATGTAGAAGTGGTGAAGGTATGGCGTATAGGTTCTGTAATGTGAATGCTACATGGGCTCAAGTGAACACCTCAGAATGTTCATACATAAGCAACATTACAAAACTACTCCAGCAATTTGCGTTACTGAATGTTAGTTTGGTTCAGTATTCGGCACTGAATGCAACGGAAAGATTGGCTATCCTGATCCAAGAGAAGACATATCCGTTGGTAGAAATAGTTGATCCAGATGATGTTATGTTCATAGCTAAAGCAATAAGAAACTACATGCAATATATTTCAGAGGAACGAGACTTAGGTATGTTTAAAGAATTTATTTTTAGATCCATACAAAATTGGTCCTTTGATAGGATTTTTTTCTTCAAATTAAATTCTACAAAAAAAAGTTCAATTATACACATAAGTGTTATTTTTATATCTTATATTATCAAAAAAAAAAAAAATCCACAGACGAACGTATAACCTCCTCGTTTTTGGAAGTCGGTTAAAAATACGTCAATTATTTATCTTAATTTAAATACATGAACTACTTTGTTGCTTATTCTTAATCTATTTTCAGCCTCAACACTATTGGATGTGATAAGCTCAGTGATGAACATATCAACACCGGTGATGTCTCGTGCAGAGGTGATGTACGGCTCCTGTACGGACATGCTCCGAGCAGCAGAAGAGTTATCATCATTCACCAGCAACGTACAAGGCCATAAGGTATCTAAGGGTTTACTTCTTAGGCTCTTTCCCGTCAAGCGTCAGCGCAAAGCTGGTGAAACTTTTCCTTATGCTGCTCTAACTCAACATTTTGTAACCCGCAATGAAAAAACAGGGGTGTTATAAGTTTTTTGTTTAAAAGCTGATATGATCGAGAGTTCTTAGCTATGTTCATTATTATCAGCCTTACATAACTGCAATGTTTTCACGCCAGAATGCTCCACCACCATACATACAGTAAACAAAAAATTTTATTTGATATCTTTCAATATTCTGATATGACGTTGGCCACATGTTGGATTTTGGTCGGATTATTGTTGTGCTAGTAAGGGGCAGGCCACAACAATGCCTTGCGGTGTCGTATCGCAAGGACAATATCGCACAGAAATGCGATGCGTTGTTGGAACGCAAAAATTTCATCGAATACGACATTGTATTATAAGACACTAACCAACTTAACACCTCCATCGTGGATATCGCAGACACAATAGATTTTCAATTGCTATGCGGAAGCCGGTTGCCGCTTGGGCATTGATGGGTTAAGCGCATCGAAAATTTCTACGATGCGTTCTGCAGCGTCGTAGATTGTTACGATGCGACACTGTAACGCAGTGTTGTGGTCTGGCCCTAACGCCCTCTGCTTCGACCTTAATATTTCCTATTGAATGTTCAGAAGAACCTAGCGGTGGAGCGTTTCCCGGTGCGCGAGGGTTTCAGCGGCGTGACGTGCGTGTGGTACAGCGGCGAGCGCGGCGCCCCACCTCGCCTGCACTGCTCCTCCACCAACCGCACCGTCGCGCCGCTGCTCACCGTCAGCGACGCGCTCGTCCACGCCAGCGTGCAGGTGACTTATTAGCTATAGGTACCTACGTAGATTGGTCGCGTTATGTCAAACCCAGCCGACAGATCACACACAATTATGAATTAACATTGAATCTGCCTAGGAATCAACTTCTCTGATAGTACGTAGCATAACTGCATAAAACCCCCATTCTTTTTAAAATATTCATTAAAGTTAAATGGCCGGCTTACATTATTTCGATCCAATCTAGTCTCCATATTTAACGCTATGAAAGGCGGCCGAAAAGGAAGATCTTCCGACTGAGCGAGATAGCATACTCAGTCAGAAGCCTACTGACGTCAATTAAGACGTTGTGTATATCTTGACGTTCTCCGAAACTTCGATAGCGCGATGCAGGATTGTGAGGCTATTTGTGGGTACCACCACAAATATACCAAAACCATTAGTACATATTAAACTGGTAATGGCAATAAGATAGAAATAAGTCTTAAGAAACGTTCGACTTGCTTAAATACATTTTTATAGGCTGTTTTACTACCAGTTCATAATTATTTTCAGATACCCCAATCGCTGCTGTACAGTACATCAGAAACAGGGAACCTACTACAGACAAAGGCTCAAGATTTAGTCGTGTCTGTCTATGACGACGCTTCCCTATTTCCACTGCTACCTGTAGTTGATGACGGTATAGCGAGAGGACACAGAAGCAAGGACTACTACGGACGGAGTACTAAACGAGAGGACATGATTATGGAGATCACATCTCCAGTTGTTGGATTTCAATTGAGTAAGAATTTTGTTCCTAACACTGTGTGTATGTGTGTGTATTGATTAAAATAACTAATTGCAACATACATTTCTACGTCAAAATTGTAAATTCTGGGTAGATTGTTTACGTAAATTATAAAAAGTACCGGGCATAAGATGCTACCCTGAGGAAGAAAGGAAGTAACGTTTTCAGTCTTGTAGTTTTTAGCTTTGGCTATTTTAACGTGTTGTGTGTGATTTATGAGAAAGCTTTTTAGCCATTCATTTGCTCGGATGCCGTAGTGATCACATTTAAGTAAGAGTTTCTCATGGTGCTATTGATTATATAGTACATTTATGTTGTCTGTGGCAACACATTTTTTCTGTCTGTGGTATAAACTTATTGTCTATATTAAAAAAGCGTTCTATGTTTTCTTTGCTCAGATCCATGATAATGTAATTATTATTTTTAACAAAAAATTAAAACCGACTTCCAGGGTAAAAACAATAATAATTTATAATGAACAAAAAAGTGTTAAATAATTCTTACTCTTTAAAGTGCCTTATGCATAATTCTCCTAAACCTCACCTATTTCCGTACACAATCTACATTATTTTGAAGACGGTACCAGCTATAGCTATAGCTGAGTTGTATGACAAAATATTTTTAATATTTAAGACTGGTACCGACTTCAAAATAATGTAGATTGTGTACAGAAATAGTTGAGGTTTAGGAGAATTATGCATAAGGCACTTTAAAGAGTAAGAATTATTTAACACTTTTTTGTTCATTATAAATTATTATTGTTTTTACCCTGGAAGTCGGTTTTAATTTTTTGTTAAAAATAATAATTTCACTCTTTTAAGTGATTTATAAGCTGGTTTTCTGCACAGACTAATATGTGTTATGCTTAGTTACTTTGGATCCAGGATACACTTTCATGATATTATGAGAACTCATTGTCTGATATCACTACTTCAGAATTGCTTAAGCAACTCCAAGCATATACTACTGTATACCTAATGTATATGCTTGGCGTTAATCAAGCAATAATAAAATTAATGTTTATACGCCTGTCTTTAAAGGCTTTAAAGTTCTGTTCAGTGACTTTCTATCATTACACTCATGAAAACAACTCAACATTACTAGATGACGCCCGCAACTTGGTTGCGCCAAAATTCGTTTATCGCGCGGAAACTTAAAATTTTTCCGGGATAAAAATATCCTATCCTATGTCTTTTCTAGGGACTCAAAGTATCTCCATGCCAAATTTCAGCAAAATCGGTTCAGCTGTTCGAGCGTGAAGAGGTAACAAACGGACAGACTGATAGACAGACAGACAGACACACTTTGGCATTTATAATATTTGTATGGATGCTCATATATAACTAAAATCGTCCTTATAAATTTTAAGAATAACTTTCCTCATAGATCTTATGATCAAGTTGCTAACTCGGTAACCTAAACACCAAGGTCGAGTCATTTACATTGAAATAACATTATAATTTTTTAAATCGTTCGACAAATTCGGGCTTTGTTCTTAAAGACGATTAAAAGTAACAATAATAGGGTTATAATTAGATAACTCATGGTGTGGTGACTGGTAGTAGTGATGATGATGATGAATATAACTTGCATAGTGGCATATGCTTTCAGTTCTTAAACCAACTCCGAAACCCCCAAACTTGTATATATAAGGAATCCGGAGTTCTCTTAGCACCTTCGGAACCATGGTATAACTAATTTTAAAATCTTGCTTTTTGGTAGCACATACTTAGGATACTTCTCATAAAATCGAAATCATTATAATATTATGTTTCCATATAAATTTGGAGGAGTTCCCTCGATTACTCACGGATGTATGGTGGAATGGTGGTGATTATGATGATGATAAATTTAATTTGCATAGTAGTATATGCTTTCAGTTCTTAAGACAACGCCGAAACCCCCAAACATGTATCTATTAGGAGTAAGGAGTTCTGTTCACCACCTTCGAACCATGGTATATCCTGGTGCAAAATCTTACTTTTTGGTAACATATGCCTGAAATACTTCATATGAAACCAAAAAAAACATATGTTTCCATTTGAATTTTGAGGAGTTCCCTCGATTACTCATGGATCCCATCATCAGGTCACCACTTTTCTGAACATTGCTTTTTGGTAGCATATGCTTAGGATACTTCTTATAAAATCGAAATCATTATAAGTTTCCATATAAATTTGGAGGAGTTCCCTCGATTACTCACGGATGTATGGTGGAATGGTGGTGATGATGATGATGATTAATTAAATTTGCATAGTAGTATATGCTTTCAGTTCTTAAGACAACGCCGAAACCCCCAAACATGTATCTATAAGGAGTAAGGAGTTCTGTTCACCACCTTCGAACCATGGTAAATCCTGGTGCAAAATCTTACTTTTTGGTAACATATGCCTGGAATACTTCATATGAAACCAAAAAAAACATATGTTTCCATTTGAATTTTGAGGAGTTCCCTCGATTACTCATGGATCCCATCATCAGATCACCACTTTTCACAAAATGGGACCAAATTGGAGTGGAACCTAATATAACAAAAGAAAAATTTTGAAAATCGGTTCATAAACGGCGGAGTAATTGTTGAACATACATAAAAAAAAAAAAAAAAAATATCCACAGACGAACGTATAACCTCCTCGTTTTTGGAAGTCGGTTAAAAAGGTAAAACGATGTTAAGTTCAGGAAAATAAAGTTAAAGTAAAGTCAAAGCTGTGGTTTTCATTATTTAATAGTGCACCTATTAAATGGTCAAAATGGTCAAAAGCCTTGCTCCTGTCAAGAAAGACTGATGCAACTTTCGGCTGTCCAATCATTCCATTATTTCTCTGATTAAAGGAAAGCCAGCTAGCGTTTTAGATAATATAATAATAAATAATAATTAATATTATTGTAAATTGTATTACAGTGGAGAGCGGCGACCGCGGCCAGCTACTGGAGCCAGTGATAGTGACGGTGCGTGCACGCGGCGGCGGCTGGGGCGCGGGCGGCGCGCGCGCAGCCGTGTGGCACCCGCGCGCTCGACGCTGGGCCGACAACGGCACCGGTCAGTAGATAGAGAGACTTTTGTCGGGCTTTTGAGGTTTTTTGACTGATGTTATCGTTTTTGATTGACTAACGTCAAAATATTAGCCAATCAATATAGCTGTTGAATTCTACTGTCAAAAAACTTTAGAAACTGAGCATTAAGCCTCGACATATTTATTTATTTTTATAATATATTAACCTGAAATACGTTGTGACATATACTTATTTGCTTACAGACTGCAAAGTATCCCACATGGTCTCCGAGATGATAATACTCAGTTGTACAAGACTCGCCTACGTTGGTGTCCTTCAAAATGTCGAAACCGGCATATACGGCGCTAGGACGGACGGCGCGAGATTCAAAGTGTCTCATCCCGCCGTATATGTGGGCAGCCTTATCCTAATCGGATGTGTAAGTTGTGCCACCCTTACTTACATCATGTGCTACTCCGCCATCCAAATGGCTAAAAAGGCCAAACACGCCCTCATAAACACATGGATAGCTATAGGGCTTCTTTGCTTCTTATATACCCTGGGTATATACCAGACAGAGGATGTAAAATTGTGCCAAATATTGGGCCTGCTAATACACTATTTATCGCTCTCCTGTCTTCTGTGGATGTGTGTGTCTGCAAGCAATATGTATAAATGGGCTACCCGAACCCACAACCCAGTGAGGACACCGGAAGATGATATTCCACCGGACGTGCCAATACAGAAGCCAATTTTGGGGCTATACCTGGTCGGATGGGGCATAGCTTTGATCGTCTGTGGAATATCTGGAGCGGTGAATCTCAAAGACTACGCTGGATATTCCCAATGTTTCCTGAGTACTGCTCCAGCTTTAAGTTCGCTATTCATTCCTGGAGGCATGCTCCTAATGTTCCTCCTTATTTTGTACTTGTTAATACGATGCACGATTCGTAATATGAATGTTCAGCTTTCGGAAGGAACCCAAGCGACTGAGAACGTCGATTTGGAGATGTGGGAACCGAATCAAACTACAGACGGTACAGAGCGACGTAGTATCAAATCTGTTTTGGATTCAGAGGTTGAAGATGTAGAACATACTCCTATAATACAGCTAAGAGCTCAAGTTATTGTTTTATGCCTGTACATCTCTGTTTGGACTTGCGGTGCGATAGCCGTGTACAGACCGTTGCCAGCATATTTGCCATACCAGGAAGATATTTGCAGCATAATTTACGCAGTATGTGCTACCGTACTTGGGACTTTTATCCTGTTCTTCTACGGAATAGCCCGAAGCGACGTTAGAGCGCAATGGTCGTTAATACATTGTTACCTGCAATCGGGAAAACAGTTCTGTAGAAATAGGAGCGTGTTCGATGCAAATCAGACAAACTTGCCCAACGCACACAATCCGAATGTGTCGCCGCAACATGTCGCGGTTGCTGTCGCACACGACAACCATTCTAGATCTGGCAGCAGAAGTTCAAACAGAACAAATACTAAAACTAATAACAGCAGCGCCTACAAAGCGGCCGCAGATTTAAACGGCCAAACACTGCAGAAAGATAAGAATACTAACGCCAAGACTAATATCAATCTAGTTGTTCTACATAGACAACAATATCGATCGAATAATTCCATGATGACGTACCCAGAAAACGGAACGATTGGTCCCGAAGTGTTCTATAACCCCAACCAAATGAACGTCGCAAAGAAGTTCTTCAAGAAACAGAAGCAACATATGAAAAGAAACTGCTTGGAGTTGCCACTTAGAAGAGACTGTGACGATGATTCTCATGTTTCTCTCCCCCTGCCGTCGAAGGATGCGTATAATGGCGTAGCCAGCTTCATCAACGCTGGAACTAAAGTTAACAACACAAACCAACACGTTGACAAATCGAACAGTGGAATAAAGGAGCCTCGTAACGTCTTAAATCCCAATTTACTCGAAGACGAGTCTAAAGATAATCTAAAGACATTCTCCTCCGATCGCAAGTCGTGGAACAAAATAGATGATCCCAAAACTGGTAGAGGTCAAATTATGAATATTTACACAAACGTGCCAGAAACTCAAGTGCCTCAACATCAGATCGTCAAAGCGAACGCTGGGAAAGGATTAAACGGACAACGGAGTAGCGTTTCCGAGGAATGTCTGCAGAGCCATGCTAGCGAACATCCAGAAATGAGGACAATATCGCAGCAGTGCAGCCTCGAATACAGCTCAGCCTCCGAAATTGCCATGCCCCATACCTGCTCCGATCAAACGCTGAACACGCATTCCGAGATGACATCCTTCCAAGAAACACATAGTGCCTTATGTTCAACCAACGAAATCACCGACACAGAAAGTTTCGGTCAATACATAGATTACCTCCAACCGAGTAAGCCTGCAGAAAGCAAGGACGGTATTGACAAATCACTCCAAGATATTTCAGAGGAGTGCACAATGAATAGCGACGATATAAACCGCTCAAGTACTCCACACAATTTGGACCCGCGAATGGGAGAAATGGACAACCTACTTCAGAGTGCAGAAAACGATATCAATGATTCCAAAGAAAAGCTAGACGATGCAGACGGAAGGGAGACATATTTCATGGCGAAAACGACTTACGACTTCGAAACTTGCAGCACAAACGCCAGCGAGCAGGGCTTCGAAAACGAAAGTGATATCTACTGTCCCAACTACCAAATGTCCGAAGTGAGCATACGGAGTCACGGCTTATACGCCCCTTCCCCGTCTTCCATGTGTCCGAACGAAACGCTAAGCTTCAGCAACGAGGATGTTTCGACTATCGAAAGCCAGTACGTAAATTACGATCCCGGCTGGCGTAAGACCATTAAAAACAATCCGAAGCTAGGCAAATACGTCCCGACGCCCGCTTTGAGTTGTCCTGACGTGAATAGGGAAGGCAGTCCCGTTTCGTTCGCGAGTGAACTAGACGAACTGTATACGCAAATAACTAGTAGGGACAAGGAAAGGGTTCATAGAAAAGATGGCCTCGACGTTACGGTGAATAGTGATGTGACTCTAAAACCCGATAGCGACAGTTGTGTGAGCGAAGCTATATCCGACGTGGAAGTGAAGGGTGAAACTCATCTTTAGTTTTGAGGACATGTAGACTGTAGTAAATGATCGTTGAGTTTCGTTTCGAAATGATAATGGTATGTATAAATCATTAGTCATTACAATGTTTTAGTGGTTTCAAGATCTCTGATATAACACAAATAATATGTTTTGAATAAAAAACATAATAAAAAACACTTGCAACAACTTTTGTTTAGTGACATGATATCATTAAATAAATCATAACAATGCATGTGAATGTAAGAATCTGAATGTTACAAAATGTAAACCCCCGAAATGCACAGTTTTCTTTTGCTTAGGAATTATAACAGCTAATGAAATAATAACTATGATATTATCTGACTTAATTATAATAAGGAAACCAAATTTTATGCCAGGCAAGTTAAACATCTATAATATTCTATAAGGTTATTCTAATGTGGGTACTTGACTAATAACTATTGTTAATTTTCTGTTGTATATACTGTTTTAAGTATTTTAAATATAGACTATATTATTTGGATAGAATGTAGTGAAAATTTGGCTCTAATTACTAATAAAATAATCAGTATTGAAATGTCTGATTTTTTACAAAAACTGCCATTTGATGTAACTTGGTTTATGTGCCAATGTTGTACAATTCTAGACTAAGTTGTAATTTGAGGATTTATTTATTTTATAACAACATGAATGGGTCTGATTTTTAAACGTATGTATGAACAGTGTATGAGAAGAATGTTTTTATACGAAAATACTTCACGATTTTAAGAGGCTGAATGAGATTTCATTTTTGAGCCAGTGTTAAAAATAATCCGTTTGTTCCGCTCAAGATGTGCCAAATTTTATAGTTTTACATATTATCGAAGCTTTGTAATGTGTGTTGGTTGTATTCGATTTTATGTCAATGTAAGGTCCGTTTAAATATAAATAGTACTCTCACGTATTGGCAAGAATAATGCACGTGTGGCAATAACGACGTGTTGGCATAAAATCGGTTACAATACTCTAAATCTAACGTGCTGTACTTGTGAAAACTTGCGCATTGTTTCTGTGTAGATGTGGCATATTTAAACTTGAGCTATCCGCCTAAAATCGCATTTTAGCTCATATATCTTCTAGGAAATTATTAGGTTTGCGATAATTAACAAATAAGCTCTGTTACTGATGACAGTTGTGTATAACAAATTGTGATGAAGTAGGCAAATTTTGTTATTGGCAACATTTTAACTAGTGGACATTTTAAACAGATTTTTATACATATTTCTATATGGTTAGAATCATGTAATACATAGTAGAAATAATTGTTACAGCAGATGTGATATAGAATCTTTTGACCTCGCTCACGTTGTAAGAAAGTATGTGACATTATTCAAATTTAATATTTATTTATACATCTACCTGCTATACATTACTTTTCTTACATTGAGAAGAGTATAATTTTTTGTTAATGATTTTAAACATTCGATCTAAGCGTTTAAACGTGATAGCGGTTATAATAATTACTGATTTGTATTGATAGAGTAACAGGCACCATATAGTATTTATATATACTGGACTTAACCTATTTATATTATGTAGAGAGTAATGACAAGTCTCAAACGAGATTCATAAGTTCTCGTACCGCAGCGAACGTGTTAAACTAGTGGACTTGTAACATATTCAATTCGGCACTGTAACATGCAATACAGCGCCGATAAAGTGGTGGAATTCAATGAAGTTGGTGCCCGCTACTGTCATAATATTGTTCAGCATTTTCTGATATGTACTTTATGCAACGTGAGTGTAATGTCTTCCTTCAATCTGTCAGTAGCCCCAGAACGATTCGCCGCAGTAAGCCAGAGAGAATTGCGAACGTTTCAAATGTTGCAGCCGCTCCCAGAGTTAAGCTGTCAGTGTCAGAGCCGGAAAATATGGAATTATCATTAAGGTGACGCCTTGATAATTTGGCTGTAGCGATGTCCATTTTTCTGGGCAATGACTAAAGCTAACAAATTAAAGATCACTGTCAGTATTCATCATGTCTTTGTCTTTGAATTACCCATAGCATAACACGATTGGTCAACTTTTATAACACAGAATAATCAATCAAAAAGACCTGTAAAAAAGGGATTCCTATTTTGCCAACAGAAGAGAGTGATATAAGCTTCCAAAATTTGTACATAAATTGGTTCTAGCATACACTTTAATTTGCCCATAGCTTATATGAAATGTATTTATGGTTTTTAAATTACGCGACAAAAACCATTTTGTCGCTACGCCTTTTCCATTTTTTGCTGTTCCATTGCTTGTTTTCTATGAGAGGCCGGGCCAGCCTCGCATAGAAAACAAGCAATCTAAAACACATCCAACACGGTTTTTTACGTTAACATGGCGTCACCTTAAATTAAATATTCATAACTCTTGAGTGCGGCCTGTTGCATAATATACTTGACTATTTTCTCTTTGGGGCGAATCATAGTCAAAAGTGTGAGTCGAGACACCTTGACACACACTCTCCGTGCCATGGCTCATAGTGTTGACTCTAAAGACTAATGTATGCACAATCTATTGTAGTGTTGCCATTTTGATGTATATTGACTTGTGAATACTGTACGAAAATTTATAAACAGCTTTTGTGGGCATATTGCATAATATAACAGCGTTTGCACTTTCTCTGCTTGTTTCATTTACTTAAATAATACCTTTATTGTTTTTTTTTAATATTATGGAGAAATGGTTTTCGTATGCTCGGCGGATTGGGGATATCTCATATCGGCCGGGGTATGAGGCACTCCCCAGGCGTGGAGTCTACCCCCTAAACCCCCATGTTGCTCCATTGCTAGCTTATGGCAAAGTAGCAGGAACGGTCAATCCACCGCAACTAAAATATGATTCAAGTGTAATTTTAGTTACGTTATCTCAAAATACACCAAACAGTGTACATCGGCTTTATAAAAATTAAAAAGCGTTTTAAAATATTTTTTTATCTCAAGACTCAAGCGCACACCGACCTTTTGTGAAGGGTTAAAGACTGCAACGACCTCTGGTAGATAACTATTTATATACATGTCTCTTATTTCGCCTTTAAAGATTTCAAATCAGCTATAGCCTATAGCCTATATGACTTGGTTTAGTAATGCATTGTATTTTGTGATTTGTGTACTCTAAGCCTAAGGTCATCGCACATTACACCGACTCGACGCCAACCCAACACAATTTGGCATTGAATTTTTGACTTTATGTGGTGTGACTTAGGAGTTAATTTACTAACTTGGTAACAGCTAGTTTAACTAGTCGCCAACTGGATGTCCACGCGATGTGAGTTGGCGAATTTTACTCTTATGTCCTAACAATATAGCTTACATTTCCATGCCATGCTGTGAGTTGGGTTGCCATCAAGTCGGCGTAGTGTGCGATGACTTTTAAAGATTAGACAGTCGACACTATTATTTGATGGCTTAATGAAAACATTAATTTTACGCCAGTTTTCTGAAAAGCTGTGGTATAACCGTCAAATAAACAAGTACTACTTAAATGAATATCAGAAATAAAAATAAATTATTACTTATACTAATAAAAAATACTATGAATATCAATAAAAATAAATAATATATTAATAATTAAAATTTAACAATATAATTGATCATTCAGTCGCTGGGTGTTAGAGCGAGACGGGTGAGTCCTCTGCCCTTGTCCGCCATGACGCCCAGCACACGACCCATTATGCCGCGCGGCACCTCTTCGGCTTGTTTCGGTTTGCCTGAAGAGAATTTTGAATTTCAAATATCGAACTTCAGAATACAGAACAAACTGTTTGTTCTGTATTCTGAGTATCGAACGTTCCAAAAAATACCAAAGTACCCGAGTCCTCAAGGTGGCTTTACGTAGTAATCAGAAAGTTTGCTATTTAATCGGGTTTTTATCAGGGATGTTGATTACGTATTATAAAATCTGTTTATAATAATATAAAGAGAACCCTACATTGTACACTATAATACGTATGAATCCAGGTCATGAACCCAAATCATTGACGCAATATACTTTACTCTGTTTTTGATAACATGTGACAAAAATCTATCAGCAGACATACCGAATGCATTAGTATGCGGATAGATAAATTAGTTTAAGAAAGATCAATAATATTGAAAAACATTATTGGAAATCTTTATAAAGCCACAGAGCCTATGACTTGTCCTTAGGTATGGCATAAGAAGTTCGTGCGGACGCGGACCAACTATATCTACGTAAAGGACACTACGTATACTTTAATACGGCTTCGAAACCCACTTCATCAGTGCCTAAATTACATAATATTAATACAAATAGCTCCGGATCTCGTCGTAACGCTGGACTGGCACACATTTGTGCTCTGGCTACTAACTGCTGCCCCCTCTCGGGCGTCAATAAGAAGCCACTAGCTTAAGTAGTGGTCTTTCAGGCACCAAAGGGATCTACGCTTTGGCTTTAATATAACAAACTCACCAACAAAGATGTCCAGTATAAACCACGGTAGCCCCGGATCTCGTGGGTTGGGGCCAGCCACTAGTCGCAACGCTGGACTGGCGCACATCTGCGCACTGGCTACTAGCTGTGCTGCCCCCGCTAAAGCGCCAATAAGAAGCCACTAGCTTAAGTAGTGGTCTTTCAGGCACCAAAGGGGATATACGCTATTGTCTGCGGCTTTTATAGAAACTCACCAACAAAGAAGTCCAGTATCAATCCCGGTAGCTCAGGATCTCGTGGACTTGGATCAGCTACTAATCTTAGCGCTGGACTGGCGCACATCTGCGCACTGGCTACCAACTGTGCTGCCCCCGTTCGGGCGCCAATTAGGAGTGCGCGAGGCCGGACTTTGTGACCTGGGCGAATGCGCCACCAGGCTGCTCCTGAGATTTTGAAACTTTTTAAAATAGAAATATTGACACAAATGAGGTTGAATTGTTATTATAGATCTGCGATCGTTTAATATGAATAAGGAGCGTCCATAAGCTGCGTAGGACTTTTTTGACAAAAGTGTTTCGAATGGTTAAGAACTTAAGACATTAGGGTAGGTATCGTAAAATTCGCGATGTGGACTCAACATCACTGCAAGTGACTAGAAGATTTGAAATCTCTTTAGTAGTCGAGTAACGTTTATCGGCGATTTGCGTCTTCGTTCTAGTACCTACCTATATTCTCTCTTTCATGCTGTAGGGTGATTTTCTTAAAAAGATATTGACTGCGTGACAAAACCTTAACACACTCATCATCGTAGCTCACGTATTTTCAGATATTTTAAACACGAAGATCCAAGCTGATCTCACCTCTGACATAATTAAGTGCTCCACTCCAGTCCCTGGCGCGGGAGCCGGTCCACTGCGTGCCCTCCTGCATCACACCGTCAGCTAACCATTTCTCAGGGAAATGGGGCCACTGTAACACGAAATTTTATTTAAAAAAAAATAAAAATCGCGCTACTGGCGACCTAATGTAAAGGGGTGCCTTTACAATATTAAGTCGCTAGTGTACCTAATCCATCAACAGCTGTTCCATCGATCTGGTAAGATTGACGCGAAACTGATCGTGTAACCCCCGGATTGAAGGACAGATTTTTTTTATTATACAGTACTTTTTAGCCATCAATCTGGCGTCAATCTCTGATGGAAGGGCTGAGCTGATGCCAGATAGAGCGTGTAACCTATAAGACTTAGGTTTGGAATTAGCATTCTTAGCGGCTTGCCTATCTGTACCTGTATGAAATGCAGGTTGGTGCAGAAGGTGGTAGGCGGGTACTGCCAGTAGAGATTCGGGTGCGGCGCCCCCACCACCACCATCTTGCGGACCAGCGAGCCCTGGCTGTGACTCAGGTACCTGGAGACAGTAGACAGTAGACACCATACAATACAATATGGTAGATAGGAATCGGAATAGGAATCGTTTAAGCGGTTTGGGCGTGAAGAGGTGACAAACAGATAGACACACTCTCGCATTTATAATATTACTAGCTATTTGACCGAGCTTTGCTCGGTATTCGATAAAACACGAATAAAATGACATTTTCTAAGAATGATTCCTAGCTAGATCGATTTATCGCCTCCGAAACCACCTATAAGTATACTAAATTTCATGAAAATCGATTGTCGTCTATCCACAATCGAAAGATTGTAGATAGACGGCGCAAGCTGCAAGATATTGGGCTCCGAATAGATACTTTTAAAGACACGTTTCAGTTTCAGTATTAAGTAATACCTATTCTGCTTCATGACTCTACTGCTAATACCTATGTGAAAGTTTATTTATTTGTTTGTATGAAAAATTACACGCAAATGCGTGTAGTTAACTTTATATTACAATTAAATAGTTTCCTATTTCTATATCATTATATTAGTTTCCTTTCGTAATTCGTTGTAATTTCAAATCGTTACTTGGCTTACAAGACTGTCCAATGTCCAATGTCCATACTTTATTGATTAGTAATTTATCAATAATTTTAACTTTACTATGAGGTTATCAATGAAATATGTAGCTGATAGGAGATCACGCCATAGACAGCTCAGATCGACCTTTGGAGTGACCGATAGGACCACTAATTTTATCAGTCAGTGTAAAAATGTGTCACTCTTTCGATTTTCGTCTAGTAACGAAATGATTAAAATCGATACATTTTGAGTTCTACGAAAACGAGCGTAAAAATCGGAGATATTATTAATTATTATGATTCATAAATCGTACCTAAGTCATGATTCGAAGAGATACTTTCGATTTTTGGAGGTAATCGAATACACCTTGAATAGACGGACATCCGGTCCTGATGATGATGCATACCAGGATTCTTTTGTTGTTTTTATCAATTAGGTATTATAATATTTTGTAAATCACATTTTTTTTTATTCAGAATAACTTTGCCTACCACCGGCACCGGTTCGGGAACTAACCCGGCGAGAAGAACCGGCGCGCCGCGCCGCGGCGTAAGAAACTCGCACGGGTACCTACGTACGTGCCTTTTAATGCTACCATTGTGCTTTATTTAAATATTTACTTACCGTAAATACTAATTGATTTTTATAAAATTTGATACAGTTAATGTGTAGAAATAGTTGACCGCGGAGAACGTTTTTGCCGCGGAAAAATATACGATACTGCGCAAATTCTTTTTGCGCGCACGCGACTGATTTGAGTTCTGTAGAATGCATTCACAGAGGTTTACCGCTGGACTAGGAAAGCTACCAATGAAACAGCTTATAAATCCTTATTAGCTTTTTAGTACTAGCTTAGCCTTGCCTTTGCTTGTTTTAAATTTGTTCAGTTTTAATTTTGAAATGCTTTCCTAATTCCTATAAGAATAAAAAAAATGCATGATCCTCTTCGGCCTAGTATAAAAATCCAATAAGCTTTTTGTTTTTAATATAATCGGGGATAAACATGATGTCTCAATGTTTACACAAAAGCTGCTCAATCTTATAAAACATCAGTCTAAGGTCCTGTTTCACCACTTCCTGATAAAGTACCAGATAGGCTATCCACAATTTTTTTGACAGTACATTTAACCCATTAACCCCTGAACGGCCCAAGTGGGCCGCGATAACAATAGATAGGCAATAGATTTCCAATAATCCGCGATCGACGAAGTTATCCTAAGCAAAATAAGCACTACTCACCAAGTGAGCACACCTCCAATTCCAAAGCCAATGACAATGGCTTGTTTGTTCTCCGACACGCCTAATGCTTTCAACAGCGCTGTGATCTCCGCCACAGCTTGAGGAGGAGACAAATCTCTTCTGTTGCCACCCTCGCTCCCCCCAGTTCCTCTCAAATCCAGGGTGATAACATGGTAGTTGTTGTCTGCTAAGCGACGGACGACTGAAGACCAGCTTGGGACCCAGAGAATACCAGTATCCGGAGCATCTCCGAGTATCAAGGCTATATTGCCATCCTTCGGCCCAGTTTCTACATAATGATATTTCACCCCCTAAAAGAATGTCATTTTTATATTGTACATTTTTTTAAAGCTTTTTTAAGCCTTCTCAAATAATAATTTAAATCTCTGTGGGTAGTTTAAACATGGATAAGCTTAAAAATATAATTTTTATTATGAATTAATTCTTTCTTAAAAATCTACCTTAAACTTTCCATATTTAAGGCACATTGCTCCTGTAATAAAGCCTATAAGATTTCTTACTATGAAAGTAATAGGTACTACTTTTTTTTTCTTTTCTGTATTGACATATTTTATAAGACCAATTACAAGACTATAACATTAAGTGCCTCTCAATAAGAAATAAGCAACCATTAATTAATAAAGTGACTATATTTACCAAAACTTTTATGTGGCAGTGTATGCCAATAGAAGAATCCACAGTCAACTCCACTGAAGGAGTTGAGGGCTCTTTCCGCCGACCCACTCCCTTCCACAACCTTCTTATACCTAGTTTTATGAACTGAAGGAGACCTAGGAATACACACTGAAACACTAACTCCACTGCTTCCCACCCCGTAACCCGCTGCAGAACATTTTCACTTTTCACACTCATTCCACTATAAATTGTTTGAATAATTGAAATAATTCCAGTCTTGTTATTGTATTCGACGCATTATTATCGTTAAGCTACTATCAGTGAGACGAGTTCACGCTTTCCTTGTGAAGATAAACTTGGATTTTCAAACAAAACGCATGCGGCACGATAAGAAATGTCACTGTCAAATTCTAGTGATGTGCCGGGTAGTTGATAATGAGGTTGATTACTCCACACATCTATACTCGATAAATATTAAATATTTAATAATTTTATACGTACGATATAACTAACAAAACGTAATGGAATAATGGGTTTTAAATAATACACAAGCCTATAATTAAAAACCAAAGGGTGAATGTGCTATACCTAATAAGAATCATATGTAATTGATTGTACTGTCGGTTCTTGGTGGAAATTCATTTTAGACACAAATGAAACACAGTAATACTTGCACTTTTTCCACTGTATTCATTAATTTTTACAAATTTCACATAATCACGACCGGTTTCGAAAAAATCATCTTCAGGTGTACAGTTTAGTGTCTAAACTGTACACCTGAAGATGATTTTTTCGAAACCGGTTACAGTTTAGTGTCTAAACTGTACACCTGAAGATGATTTTTTCGAAACCGGTCGTGATTAAGTGAAATTTGTAAAAATTAATGAATATAGTGGAAAAAGTGCAAGTATTATTGTGTTTTATTTGTGTCTAATAAGAATCATTATTATCGAATTAAATGATAAATGTGGTTGGTCTTTGGAATCACTACAATTTAAACATGACAGATTGATCTTATAGTGAACACCCGGATGGTATTGTTTTTATTTTAGGTCCGAGTCAAAGGATTCTGAGGATTTAAAAACAAATTATGGTTGCAAGAGGCACTCAAGTCGTGAGTAAGTCCATAATGACAAACTGAAAGGGCAAGTCACGGTGGCTAACGATGGGATAACGAGTGTGCAGTCACTAACATTTAAATCTGCTCACTAAAAGCCAGACGAATGCCTTTTGTAATGTCAAAGCAATGAGTGTATTTACTGGTAAAATTGCTGTCTCGTCTAAATTATCACTCGGGTGCGTGCTTGGTTCCACGTCTCGCGTAGAGATGGTGTTAGTGGTATCTAAGCAAACCAAGCAAACATTAATATGTTTCAAGATGAAGTATGTAGTAGCATGAATATTAGTATTTTATTTGTGAAAAAATTTATACAATGTAACATAAGGCCCAACCCTAAGTTGGAGTTTTGTTTCACCAATATCAATTTTTTTTGACGTGGGAGAGCCATGCTTCGGCACGAATGGGCCGGCTCGACCGGAGAAATACCACCTCCTCACAGAAAACCGGCGTGAAACAGCGCTTGCGCTGTGTTTCGCCGAGTGAGTGAGTTAACCGGAGGCCCAATCCCCTACCCTATTCCCTTCCCTACCCTCCCTTATTCCCTTCCCTTCCCATCCCTACCCTCCCCTTACCTTACCTTACCCTATTCCCTCTTAAAAGGCCGGCAACGCACCTGCAGCTCTTCTGATGCTGCGGGTGTCCATGGGCGACGGAAGTTGCTTTCCATCAGGTGACCCGTTTGCTCGTTTGCCCTCTTATTTCATAGAAAAAAAGTATTTACATTTACTTATTGATTGCATCACCAACGAAAAGATTTTATTCAACTGAATAATAATACTATGCAGACTGACTTATACCTACAATGCTCAAAATAAACGCTGTTGAAGCGAAAGTACGTGATTATGCATTGCCAGGTCGCAGTCACGTCTCCCTTGTTTTGCGATCAGCGATCTGATTCGAGATAAAATCACACTTGTAGTGAAAGGTGTAGTATAATGTAACAGTGCAGGGGAGTACCTAGGTATTTGTAGATTTTGCTACATTTGTCTTAAGATATTGTACCTACATATTGTGTTGTAACTTATTGCATAATATACACATATTATAATATTATTATTTTATAAGCATTAATGTAATATGTCCATAACAATTATTATTCCTGACCATGGTTTTAAAATGAACTACGTAGAATTTTATCGATAAAATTCTAATGAATTATGAACAACACTTCGGTACAGTGATTCGCTATTTTTTTGACATTATTCCAATTCTGACAACTTACTAATTTTATAAGTAAAGAGGAGGCTGGGGAAACTTGATACTCCCCTTTTTATACGCTTTTTATTAGCTTCACCTGTATGTTTGTTTGTAACCGACTTCTTTGGGCGCGATTTTGACCCACTTTAAACGGCCAGATTTCGTTCAAACTTTGTAGATTTATCGAGGACCGATGACAATACACTAATTTGATATAAATATTTCTTTTTTCAATTTTCAATTTTTTAGTTTAGTTTTCTATAAAAAGCGTGTTTTTAGGTTTTTTTAAGTACTTATTAATTTTTTGTATCTATCCAAATATGTAGAATATAGTTAGATAAAACAGCTTATAAACCAAAATTAAAGACATCTGCAATAATAAATACTTTAGAACAAATGTAATATTATGTAATTAAATAGCCTTGATAACAATATCTACCCAAAAAATAATATCATGTTACCTACTTTCTACTTTTCTGGCATTGCTGTTGAATAAAATAAATTGAATCGTAACATATTATCAATGGTTGGCATAGGTAAATCTCGCTGGTAATATCTCATGAGATATGGAACCCCAAAAAGCTATATCTGGCAAGTGTGACAATGGTTACATAGCCGTCACGTCTGTACATAGGGGAGACGATTGTCATGTAAATGGCGCGACAGGGAGGGCTTGGGCCAGGGAGGGCACGCCTGCACTCCGTGAGATGTTTAATAATTACATCAGACTGAGCTATGTATTGTGATTCTTTCGACGATCATGTATCTGGATATACCCCTCAAGACGAGTGAGGAAAATCGAATTATATAAGTGTGAAAATCTGATTTGCGATCCGGCTCGGAGGACCATAAAACACAATTATAGTCCCTTTAGATTTTTCTTACATTTTGCCTTACTTTTTATAATAATTACCGTCTTAGGCCCCATATTATGTCAATGACATAAGAATCCCTCTTATATAATATTAAACTCTTAAACAATATAATAATATCTAAATTGAACGGACTTTAAGTTAAAGAATGCCAGCTATCTGATAAGTACTTTTTTACAATCGTGCTAACATTATGAAACCGAATCATTGGGCGGGTGTAGCGTATAAATATTATAATCTCCATTAGATTTGAGGCGACAAAAAGTGCCACATCAGAACCGCAGCAAGCATTGTACGTCAGACGGAATCATATTTGAAAGGTTCGTTAATCGCACAAAAGCGAGAACATGACACTGAAATGTAGATATTTATCAAATTATGCGACATAATGCGCCAGGTAACGGTGTTATGTTACTGAAACACGACGCTATGGGTCGGCGGTTTGCGCCTTTATAATAAACGTTTTAAGGCAGATGAGCTATTATCCATCGAGCTATTGCGAAACGCGTAGATGGACAGCGCTTCTGTTAGCAGCCGCTGCTATACATTCTACAGATGGAAACAACTTATCCCAATTTAGGTTGTAGTTTGAATCGGTGTGAAAGGAGGTGTTTGAGCCATTATTTTTAAAAGCAAACAATGAATTTGTTATAACTCAATATATTAGTTCATTAGACTCTTTTTAAAGTCAGCTGCAAGCTTCCTTTTTGGGAATGTCCGCAGCGCTGATGTTGTTAGGCAGGTGATAAGATTTCCAATTGCTGAAATAATCTTCAAATCCGATGCACCGAATATCACGTACGGTAACAAGAAAAAACCCGCCACCCTGACAGAGCGCGCCGACGGATGACGTTTTTTATTTTTTATTTTTTTTTGCTCACGGCCACGGCATTAGCATGCGCCGGGCCGGTAAGTGAGTTACGTCCGCAGACTACAGACGGGCATTACGCGGGCACAATAGCGGCCACTCGTTACCTACTTGACTGTGTAACTTCGTTTGTTCGCTCACGTACCCTCCACGTCCTCGCATACCGTCTGATGGGACATTTTCAGATTTTATAGTAGTGAGGACTGAGGAGTAATCGTTGATAGTTTTCGACTACTTTTTCTCATCCTTTTATCCAACGAGGTCCTCAACGAAATTTAAAAAAAATGTCATTTTCTATACAAACCACGATTGATAATGAAATGACAGATGTTTCAAGTCTGGTGATATCGTATTTTGCATAGGTACGATGTGAACACAGTAGTGAGTAGGTATGAATTATATCACTTCAAACTCATAAATAGTTGGAGATTATCATACGAAGAGGTAACCAAGACTTTTTCCGATTAAAATAATAATATAATAGTCTGTTTCTTTACAAGAATTCAATTTTATTCTTAAGTTAACAGAAAGTAGTGAAAGTATTTTTCACATAGCTCCTAGGCCCGTGTAAATAGTCAGTACTCAAGATGCATCTCGGTCTCAAGATACGGTTCAGGCTCTGTGGCCCGTATAAATAGTTGGTCCAAATTTTGACAGCCAACCAATCACAAAGCCTGAACCGTGTATTGAGACGGGAGATGCATCTTGAGTACACTGACTATTTAATATTTATACGGGCCTGTAATTGGCTGGCTGTCAAAATTTGGACCAATCACAGAGCCGAACCGCGTCTTGAGACGGGGTCACATCTTAAGTACTGACTACTGACTATTTATACGGGCCCTAGACTAGAAAGGTCAACGACCGCTGGTGCCACCTTAAGTTGTCCTGACTATAATAATCATAACTTGTAGCTATTATGTATAATAGCCTAACTTGACCAACGTATAAAACAAAGAAAGCAACATAGATTGCTAGTAAGTCCTGACTAAATCTTCGTTTCTTGAGACCATAAGAGTAAGGAAATACCTATCTATCAATAAAAAATTGCACTTAGTTAAGTACAGCTGCTGATGGCTGCTGTAGATACATGTTAGGGCAAAAGGATGACCTATGTAAATATTTTTGAAATAAAAAAATATTCGATTCGAGTCCGATCAGCTCGTATGCGAATCTCAGCATTTTGATTTGAAGTTAGAGGGTGCGTTAGCGAAAGCTCGCAATACCTATTATCGCACCCCTACTGAAAGATTCATTTAAAATGTTATTTTACACCCAGCATCTATGTACGGCCATTGTGCTCGGGCTATTATGTAAAAATTACATTGTAATAAATTACAAAAAGTTAGCGGGACGCGGTGCCCGGAGCGCACAAAAACATTGTCTAATGTCTATAGCAATTATAGCGGTGAACATGACGCGACGCCATGTTGTTCAGATTTAGGGGGGAAAGTTATTACTTATTGAATTAGATTGAGTAGTGTAATGCGTTACAGTTAATGCTTTTGGAAGTCTAATAATATCACGGAAGAAGCATTGACTACTAATCATGGAACGAATTGTTATTATAAAAATATTATAATAATTAATTTCAATAAGCACTTTATAATACTTAATATAATAATATAGTCCTTATTAATATTATAATATTTTGTGGTAATGATTTATGTGATGGACCTTAGACTAGAATAAAAAAATTTCAGGTGCAAAATATAATATAGGAATTTTTCAATTGTCTTCTTAAAACTGCGTTTAAGCAATCAATAGCCGTGCTTCTGTTCCATGATACTTGGAACTTCCATCCAATATGAATTACAACAAGGTCAAAGATTAGCAGTTTTTTAAAATAAAAAATGAAGATAGTAAACCCTCGATCACAGATTCTTGGCAATCTATTGTTCTTCTTTTGTTATCGCGGTCGCATGCGACCACTTGGGTAACGGTAAAAAATAAGCATTTGTAAAATTTCAGCTTTGTAACTTATGTATTTTTTGTCATGCACCGTCAAAGTTGGATAGTCAAATCAATTTTTAGGGCTCCGTAACCAAATGGCATAAAACGGAACCCTTATGGATTCGTCACGTCTGTCTGTCTGTCTGTCCGTCCGTATGTCACAGCCACTTTTCTCCGAAACTATAAGAGCTATACTTACCTACTATTGAAACTTGGTAAGTAGGTGTAGTCTGTGAACCTCATTAAGATTTTGATACAAAAATGGAAAAAATATTAAACATTTTAGGGCTCTCACTATAGGTACAACTGAAACAAAAAAATTCATCTAACCTATGCGTGTGGGGTATCTATGGAGTATGGATAGATAGGTCTTCAAAAATCATATTAAGGTTTCTAATATTATTTTTTTTCTAACGTAAGTAGTTTGCTGGAGAGACTCTTCCAAAGTGTTAAAATGTGTGTCCATCCCACCCCACCTCTAACGTCTAAAGTAGGGGTAGAAAAGTCTAGAAAAATATATGATGTACCTACATTACTATAAAAACTACCTACGGAAATTGGTTTGAACGAGATCTAGCAAGTAGTTTTTTTATACGTCGTAAATGATAAATGGTTAACCTTAGTTTATTAACTTTCAATGAATCTACTGGAATAAAAAAATCAAAAACCTTTTAATTTCAAAAAATAAACCTTATTGCTACTGCGGAACCCTTCATGGGCGAGTTCAACTCGCACTTTGCCGATTTTATAAATTATTTTTTAATATTAATTGTATACCCTAACCTTTCGATAACAATGTATTTAAAGCTTTAACTTTTGTTATGAAACTATTTTCATAAACGCAATAATTAACATAGCTATTGAAAAAAGTTATTCCGCGATGCGTTTAAGCTACTCCACGGCGACCTCACAATGCAGAATGTCATCATCATGAATCACAATGTGAAGAGCTAAGAGACAGACAGACTGACATACCTACTTTGCATTTATAATAATAATAATTATTAGTGTAGTATGAAGGCCGTCACAGACTTAGCTATAATATAATATATTAATATGTTTATAGCTAGGCATATTACTATATCTTTTCTATACAATTTTCGCGTGACCACACACTCAGCTATAATATATATTTCTGGTCTCAGTGTGTTTAGTACGGTATATTAATATATATTATAGCTAAGTCTGTGACGGCCTTTAAGGTAAGAAAGTTCCCCACTTTCCCCTTGCGAAAGTAATTTTTGTAATGTTGGCAATACTGCATAAGATTAATTTGATGCCATATGACATATCCATATTCTGCAGACTGCATCATCAAAACAAACACTTGCATATTTGCAGACGTATAGCTTGTTATATCAAAATACAAAATTCCCTAATATAAGTTGAACAATTATACCTAATAGCTTTGTCGACACTGGGCCTTTTTTTGTTCATCAATGGCATGCGTTATAGCGCTGTCAACAGGCGGACGTGAGGCATGCCCGTGACGCGCGTATCGTACCGCGCTGAAAGAAAAGTGTCATAGCGCGCGCTACGATTTTAACGCGCGTCACTTGACTGCGCTATGACGCATGCCCTTGGCGAATAGAAAAAGGCCGAGTGTGGACAAAGCTATAGTACAACAAAAAAAGAATTACTGAAATCGGTACGGTATTTCCAGAGATATGCGAACACAAACATAAAAACATACATACTTACACATACATACATACTTACATACATACACTTTTGTAATTTGGCACAATTGTTCCTCAGACTTCAGATTCAGACCACCTTCAGACGCTGTTTAAATAGACTAACATAATAATAAACAAAAATTGGGCAGTTCTGGAAATGTTACATACATTATACATTATACATACGCTTCGAATTGATAGACTCTTTTTTAGGGTTCCGTACCCAAAGGGTAAAAACGGGACCCTATTACTAAGACTTCGATGTCTGTCCGTCTGTCCGTCTGTCCGTCTGTCTGTATGTCTCCAGGCTGTATCTCAAGAACCGCTATAGCTAGACTTCTGAAATTTTCACAGACTGTGTATATCTGTTGCCGCTATAACAACAAATACTAAAAATAAAATAAAGTTTATTTTTAAGGGGGGCTCCCATACAAGAAAACTGATTTTTTTGGCCTTTTTTGCTCGTAATCAATAATGGTAACAGCTACGTACTTGAAATTTTCACAAAATCCTTAATTGTATTTGTACTTTAATAATTAATAATAAAATTAAAATAAAGTAAATATTTAAGGGGGGCTCCCATACAAAAAACACAATTTTTTGTCTACTTTCGCTCTATACCGGTACGGTACGGTTCGTGCGCGAGTCCGACTCGCACTTGGCCGATTATTTTGAAGTCGGTAATAATTGTTTAAAATATCAAAAGATTCGGCAGTTAACCGCCGGGCGGCGCTAGAGGGCGTTAACGAACTGAATTTGTCACCGTAATGAACTGTTGACTGACCGGTGACCCGGGCCGCGCTAACGAATCAATTACTACTTTCCTCTCAAACATTGCCTCTTCATTTGATAACTAATTTAAAAATGGTAATTTTTAACGATTTTCACTAAGATTGTGAATTTGTGAAGTGATGATTGACGTCTCGGAAAAACGTGCCAACAAAATTATGCTTGGCATTACCATGGACCAATCATACAATTTATTACTCTATGGCATTACCTATATCTATGGAGGCATTATCAATCAATAATCAATAAGGTGCTAAATATTATTTTGTTTTTTATTTTGACACTAAATGACGCCCGCAACTCCGTTGTGCCGAAATTCGTTTATCGCGGCGGAACAAAGTTATACCTGTCCCCATATCAAATTACTTACATCAAAATCGGTTCAGCTGTTTGGGCGTGAAGAGGTGACAGACAGACAGACACACTTTCACATATTTTATAATATTAGTATGGAAGTATGGATAAATACAAATACAAAATTACAAGCCTGTGAGAACTAGGTACTAGTAGTAGTAGGTAGGTTAAGGGCCCGGGCTACCCTCGAAATTTTCATACATTCTTAATACTATACTATATTATTAATAAAAAATATATTTATTTATATATTTTTTAGTGTTTTTGTCTATTTTTTGGTGTTTAAATATTTAGTAGTAAATTTACTAAAAAATATTTAAACACAAAAATTTTTTTTTAGTATTTAAATCAAATTTAAATATTTTGTAAAAAAAATTTGTTCAGGACCCTAGGTAATTACTATCTTAAGCTGAAAAATAACTCAAACATGTTAAATATTTTCGTATGAGAAAATGATTTTTTAAGAATGTATGAAAATTTCGAGTACCATCATAAGACGTAATTTTATTACGCAATGTAAACGCAATTATAATATTGTGTAGCACGTATTAAATATAAAATTAGGTATATCTATGTGTATGTCTTAAATCTTAATCTGTGCGGTAAGTCATAAGTGGTGCATACTTTTTGAAAAGATTTTTCAAACTGAACGTGCTGAAAATCCGTACGTAAATATTGTTTTTGAATCACTTATTAGTTACACTTACAACGACATTATCTACTCAAAATGGCTATATCAGAATTATTATTCAGAATTACTTTCTACGACTGTATATCTACTTAAAATAGTCTACAAGATCATTAAAATTTAAAACGTAGTTCCCCAAGACAAGACTGAACTTTAGGATGGCGCACTCGTAGGGTGACAGGCAGCTGCCAGTCCAGCGAGTGGCTTCGTTAGCGAGACAATTATCCCGACCACTCCAAACACCTAGGATTTTTACTTTTTAAAACGTCTGCTGTTGAAGTAGTTGATGCTTTGAATTGTTAATTTTGTAACTACAGTTGTGATAAAGTTTTGATATAACTCTATAGAGTCTAGAGTAGTCTACACGATATTACCACAGATATTACTATAAACTTTATGAAAAACAAATAATTATTATTTTCGGTAAGATAGCTTCGTAGACCGTAGTTCGTACGGTAAACTTTCGGAATAGTAAATTATTGATCTCTTAAAATAATATATTATGTGACGGCTGATCTTGATGCTTGAGCTTGATACAAAATTGATGTTGTGATTTGTGACGTAAATAAAAACAATTACCTTTAAGTATAAACCTAAAATTTGCGAAATTTTCTTATTTTTCTTATAACTGGAAAAGTTTTTATATAAAATTTTTAGCGGACTTTATAGAGGACTAATCAGCAACAATTTTTTTGTACATTTATTTTCCTCAGTTCAGTGTATAATTTAGATATTAAGGTACCTAATCAGACCCCATTTTTTTCATATTTTGCGATTATTGTGATGGTTAAAACGTATTTTATGTGAAAATTTTGTATGCGGCTATAGAATTTTTATGGTACAGTCGTGGAGATGAATATATTATCTTTCATTTGAAACCAAAATATCCTCGCAGTTTGACTCCTAATTCTTTAATAGGGTACCGGAAAATCAATGATCGTGAATTCATTTTAATTGGCTAAGATAAATAATTAAATGTTTAGAATTTTGAATAGCATCTACCTCTATACCGTCCATACCTACACTGAAAACAATACTCACACGAATACATATTACCACCAAAACCATTATCTATATGACGGGCATAACTGTACCATAACGCCAGCACTATAAATCATAACCACGCCTCCACAGATAGGGGGGAATGGGACCCACTTCCGCCCTACATTTGTGTCTACTGTATACTGGCGAGCTACTGAGTTTATTCCAATGTTATTTTTAACGTTAATTTAAAGTATCTATATTTATTTATAATCCATACTTAGGTATAATATTATTATCTTCACGCCTAAAGGCTAAACTTTAAGAGACGGGAAAGGACGTATAGGATAGTTGTAACTTGTAGTTGAGGAAACATTTACGGATTTCGGCAAGCGTCATTTAGTATCTAGGTAGGTACTTTATTGGACCTCGACTACTAACGGATTTCACTTCATTTAATTTTTAGGGTTCCGTTATCCGTAGTCAATAAGGAACCCTTATAGTTTCGGTCTGTCCGTCCGTCTGTCCGTCTGTCCGTCTGTCTGTCCGTCCGCGGTTTTGCTCAGAGACTATAGGACCTACAAAGCTGTAATTTGGCATGAATACACATATTAATAATGCCAACAAAATGGTACATAAAATATTAAAAAAAAATAAATAATATGGTACCTCCCCTACACATCAAGCGGGGTTGAATTTTTTTTTCGCGCCCACCCCATGGTGTGGAGTGTCGTTGGATAGGTTTTTTAAAAATATTATGAGTATTCATAGATCATTTTTCGATTTAGGGATCCATTTGTGAAATATTAAGTTTTAAAGTGGAAAAAATCGTTAGAGTCCAGTGTCCCTCCCTTCTACCAGCTAAACGGTTGCTTCTGGAAATGTGAAAATATTCACGGGAGTAGGAAATATGCTGAATTTAAAAGGAAAACTATCACGGCTAAGGAGACTTCATAAGTTATTGAGTAATAGTCGATCAACTAAAAAAATGTATTCGGCGAAGTATAAAGGAACCTTTCGTTCAAATTCCTTTGAAAGTAACTGAGATGATGTTGTTAGTAGTGTAAAACATGTTATAAATGTACATTCATTGACCATACAAAAAATTTCAAAAACTAGCGGTACTACGGAACCCTATATTGCGCGTGGCCCGACACGCACTTGGCCGGTTTTAATCGTTTCTTTCATTGTTATTATTAAAAATACTATTTGTCCGGGATAATAAGTATACTATGTGATAACTGATATGTCCTTTCCCGAGACTCAAAGTATCTCCATACCAGACTTGAGCAAAACGGTTTGGGAATTGGGAGTGAAGAGGTAACAGACAGACAGACAGACAGGTACACACTTTCGAATTTATAATATTAGTATGGAAGTATGCATGGAACAAGTTTGGTGTAAGTTTCTAAAATTCCATACACGTGATGTTTACTTAACGTTTATTAACGCACAATACCGGTCAAATATTTGAATGTTAG
Organism: Plebejus argus; assembly: GCA_905404155.3. Taxonomy (NCBI): domain Eukaryota; kingdom Metazoa; phylum Arthropoda; class Insecta; order Lepidoptera; family Lycaenidae; genus Plebejus; species Plebejus argus. The sequence continues at coordinate 1,248,586 of FR989941.1, read as the reverse complement.
TGATACGGGGAGACTGGGGGCACTTGGAGCATCTTCAAGCTCTATTGTCTGTGGTCCTTTTGTCTCTGGTCACGTCCGCAATTGTCCGTCCGTCCGTCCGTGTCCAGATCAGGATGCTGTGTTATTCCAACTGGACCAACGATGAATATTTAATTGAACACAATGTTTGTTTATTTTGTTGTCGAAAATGAATAGAAAGAATGAACGGTGGCTAAATATTTTTATAAAAGACGTCTAAAAATAAAAGTATTCTAATCCATTCTAATGTTATTAATGCTAAGTGTCTGTTATCGTTTTAAGCTTGAACAGCTAAACCGAATTTGATGAAATTATGGAGAAAAATCGTGGCCTGGACTCCCGGAAAAATGAAAAATGTAAATATGTTTCTGCGTGATAAATGAATTAAGCGCAAGGAAATTTTTGGAAAGATCTACTTGTGAATATTTTATATCATTACCAGATAAAAAGTATCTATTTCCTTTCCTGGAACTCAAAATATCTCCATAGTCCATACCAAATTTCAGCAAAATTTCAGCAGTTTGGGCGTGAAGAGGTGACAGACAGACATACACACTTTTGCATTTATAATATTAGTATGGATCACAACAAATAACAATAGTAGGGGATCTCAACATTGACATCTTAAAAGACACAAAGAACAAAAAGGACTTTACTAATCTTCTAGAGAACTATAACTTAACTAATCATATTAATGAGCCTACAAGACTAAAATCATGTATAGACCTATGCTTGAGTAATATTAAGGATGCTAAAGGTGAGGTACAGCCTTTAGGTCTATCGGATCATGAAACTGCGCAGTTTCTAAAAATACCTATAAGATCTAAAATTAAGACAATATCAACCTACTTTACATTCAAAAGAGACTTTAGTACTGAGAATATAAATAAATTTAAAGATATTATAAAAAAATTATCATGGTCGTCCGTTTATGCCCTTTCAAACCTAGATGAGGCTTTTAATGAATTCCATGATAATATTATCATGATATTTAAGCTATGCTTTCCTACAATTAAATATAAAATTAATAAAAAGGACTCTAAAATAAAATGGCTTACCAAAGGATTAAAAACATCTTGCAATACTAAAAGAAAACTACGACTCAAATATTATAAAAATAAAAGTATGGAAAATAAAAAAAAGTTTAAAGACTATTCAAAGATATTAAGAAAATGTATTATAATGGCTCAGAAAAATAACAACAATAGGTACATAACAAACTCAAATAACAAATGTAAGGCCTCTTGGGATATAATCAAAGGAAATAAACAAATTGCTGAATCCAAAATCATAAAAGAAATAAACTTTAAAAATACACATATAGAGGATCCAGTTAAGATAGCAAATATTTTTAATGATAACTTTATAAATCCTGAATTAATAGTTAATAATCAAAAAAGTAATAATAATGATAAAAATAAATTTAAAATATCTCAAAATATAAACAAAAATAAGCAAAGCATTTTTCTCACTCCAACTGATGAAAAAGAGGTTATAGGCATGATAAACTCCTTAAAGAACTCAAACTCAACGGGATATGATGAAATACCTACAAGGCTGCTAAAATCATGCGCAACCGAATTAGCATCCATATTAACATATTTAATAAATTTATCATTTGAACAGGGCATATTTCCCACTAAATTAAAAAAATCTATTGTTATCCCTATCTTTAAAAGTGGGTGTAAAAAAGAAATTAATAATTACAGACCCATTACACTTATCCCTGTCATTTCAAAACTGTTCGAAAAAGTTATGCACAAACGACTCACCTCTTTTCTCGAAAAGCATGAAATTATAGTCAAAGAGCAGAATGGCTTCCAAAAAGGAAAATCCACCACTCTAGCAAGCTTTTCCTTAATAAAGGAAGTTATAGAAAGTATGGACAAAACAAAACCGGTTACTGCCTTATTTTTTGATATGTCTAAAGCGTTTGACAATGTTAATCACGAGAAGCTCTTACTAAAATGTGAGCATTATGGTATTAGAGGTCCAGCTCTTGAATGGCTAAAAAGTTACCTTTTCGAACGTAGCCAACAGGTAAAGGTTACTAAATTAAATAACAAAAATGAATTATTAGATATTACTTCAGAATGTAGAAAGAACACAAAAGGAGTTCCTCAAGGGAGTATTCTGGGCCCCCTATTATTTATTATTTATATAAATGACTTGCCGAAATTTATAACTCACAAACTCACACTTTTTGCTGATGACATATCTATTATTATAAAATTCTTAAATGAGCTGACATATAATTTAGAAATAAATCGTGTATTAAATGACGTAATCGAATGGTTGAACTACAA